>OV815487.1:103570378-104224698 GCA_929108735.1 Andrena dorsata
TTCGATGTTGCCAGTTTGGGCACGAATAATAAAAAAAGCCGTGCCAGTTAACCGATTAAGACGATTTTCAGAATAAGCAACGACTGAGAATATCGCCCTCACTGATATCCATGGAGACAAGCATCTCCTTTCAGCAGTAGCTATTCGATCTGCAAAAAGGTTGTTAAACGGTCTTCTATTTAATCCAGTAGTCAAATGAATTGATGTAGGAATCGAGAAATCAGGTAATAATATGCACTGTGTTCCAGAAGTTTTGTACGCGTTTTGATTTTCCGTCGTTCGACGACTGCCATTTAGAAGAACGACTGCCATTCTGGTACCAGCACTGAACATAACCCTATTAAACAATATAATGTCAAAATATTGCTTGCTTACAGATCAACTCGTTATCCTGATATTAATTGCACCAACGAAGGACGTGATAACAAAGTACGTATATTATATCTTTATAGGGAACATACCAAAAATCTGTTTTGATTGAATTAATAATTCTCCCATAAAAGAATTTAAAAAAAATATACTACTTTTTGCGCTTGCGAAAGAGACAACACGAAAATATAATAAAGATTGTTTTAATAGTGCGAATAGTAGGAATGCCCCCCGTTCATCATGATGGAAGTAAGGTTTCCTTCGAGTTCAAAGTTACGTAGAATTAATATAAACCAGGAAATATAGGAATTTGAGGGAAGCTGACATCTTGGCTGTGATGTTTCACCTGCAATATTTTTGAATTCTCGTTACCCTTTTGTGTGGAATTACTCAATGAACTGCAGTAGATTATTCGAAAGTGTAATAAATATTGACATTCCTGATTATGCGTAGAAAAATTTAAAGAAATATTTTATGGAATGCTTGTTAAGGGACGATGATACAGTTCGCTAACCTCTTAAATGAACTTGTCTCAATCGTCTTCCGGATACAACAAATACGTGATGGGGGCGCAGAATTACATTTCCCAATACCAGCCACGCAATAGCAGTTACAGAACCGCGAATCGCTACGAAATTCGCGCTAATGCCATTCGCTACCCCTCTCCGGCGCCCTCCAGTTCTAACCAACTAACAGTTGCAGCAGCGTATCCATTTTATCATTGGTCATTTCCTCCGCGCAATCTGCTCTTGACAGTGACCCCGAAAATCCTCTGAAATATTTCCCGCTTTCGACACACACCGATGATATTGAATAGAGAATTTCAAGTACAAATAAATAAAGTATCACGTACTTATGTACACGTCCCGTGTAAATATTAGGCCGATTAATTAATGCCAATGCTTTCACCGTTATCGATTATAGCTGAAAGGGGAAAATTGCTGTCGTTGAATAATTGTCAGAGGTTACTTTCCGTATATTTTTTTCTTAAAAAAGAAATTCAAACACTGCGAAATATTTGTTATTATCTGCTTTGTCAATATTTTAGGATGTCGTTAAGCATAAAACTTGCAGGCGATTTGATAATTGGAAATTTCCATATTGTCTTTCCTTTTATTGTTTCAGTTTTGTCAATTTTCGTATTATCGCGCTTCGGCAAGCACTTTGAGAATTAAATTCAGAGACATTCTTGTTAATTGATCTTCCAAAAAATTTGAATCATCACGTAGAAAAGGGAAAACATTTTATTCAGCATCAGTATCCCTTAAAAGCAATTTTCACACTGGTGAAAGGAAAGATAAAATAAAATAAATAAAGTGCCAAAAGGGATACACGAAACAGATACAAAATTTGGGAAAATCTAGTATTCTGTATAAGCTAGACTGATATCGGTGAAAATATGAAATTATAAAATAGTAACGGTGCCAAAATCTGGAGTTCTGATACACTGTACCATGAAGAGATAAAAGTATTACACTTTGCCCATTCCTTTACCGTATACCCCTTGTCCTCGAGGGAATAGACATTTTTATTCATTCTAAGAAAAAATGAAAACCTCACCCCCGAGAATTCCACGTCTCCGAAGAACTGATGATAAATACTACCATTACTCTCCTGAAATACTCGATGCAAGATATTCTCTCCGGCCCTTTTAGCGTGCAAAGAGAAACAGAAACATTTGCAGGGACGTCATCGTTCTATCTTCACTGCGAATCGAAATTCTGGTTGGTGAGAGAACCGTATAACTTGTTATTAAAAGATATCGCTTGTGAGATTTGGATTTTCCACCTTGTGCATGTATTTGATAAATGTGTGTATTATAAAAGTATATATGCAATTACAAATGGCATTTAATTTCAACAATGTAAATGTCTCCACTTCAAAACTGGACATTGCTTAAATGATTGTTCTAGAACGATCGATTGGACAATACCTGTAAATATCTTGCAAACAAATGATACAAGACGTAATTTCTGATTTTTATTTTATTCCGGTTGTGAAGTAGTATTTATAGGTATTTCTATTAAATACATTTCAAGTCATTTAAACTGCCGTCCAAATAGAAGAATGAATAAAAAAGGAATTTTGTAAATAATTTATTAGGTTTTCATATTAGAGACCATATTTCCAAAAATCTTTACGTTTTCAACCTTTTGGAATTCTGCCATCTCTTGTTTTCGAATAACAGGAAATTTGATTGCTACCGTTTGATATTTGAACACAGTGTTTGGCAACGCCATTTAGCCCTGGCACTGCAATTGCTTTCGTACTGAAACGAACTAAATACACTGTGCGTCGCACGGTTGATAGTGAATGATGATGAAAATCAAACAATTCAAAAAACAATTCGAATTCTTTTTCTTTCATTTCCCATTTGCTACAAAAATATGTACCTAACATAATGTAAACAATTGCACGAGTCACTGAATAAATGGTAGGGGATTTTTTGGCGGTGCCAATTTTCGGCAATAAAATAAATAATTTTACCGTACATATTTATACTGGTGGAAAGAGTAAAGCCTCAGCTACAAAATTACTATACGATATAATGTTTATCTGGCATAGTGTAATGAAGAAATCGAAAAATTGACGTTGGTGTATTTTCTGAAATGTCAAAATCGCCGGGGCTAAGGAACCACCCCCCTGGGACAACTTCGGTCGCTCAGAAAATATTTTAGATAAAAGAAAATGAAAGGTTTCATATCAAAATCGACAAATAAAAGTAAGGTTCCATCACAATTGTATTTTAGTGGTTATTCCTCTCTTCAAAAATTCACAAGCCAATCACTTTTTACCTTACTGTAAAATATAGATTTCTAAAGTACATGGAATATTGTTGTGTGTAATTATAAAAGGAAGTACATCAGAAATTAATAAAAAATATACATGTTCGACTATGCCTTGATTTTAGCAATACATAAAATTAACGTTTTTAATTCAGAAAAGAGATATTTATTTTCACAATTCTTCTACATGTATTTTCAGCGCGCACGTCATAATTCATCTGGGAGGTAATAAATCCTACGATTTGGATATTATGAAAATGGAAGTACTGTGAATACCGGAAAAAGAGGTATGCACTTGCGTATTTTAATCTGACATTATTGGAAAAACGTTTCTTGCATATCAAGTAGCTAGCAAGTTCCTTGAAGTAAAATGGGATGATCGTAAAACTGAATTAACCCCAGGGCACCGATTTTCACTTTAACGCAGTTTACGATGTCATTGTAAACTACAGCGTTGAAAGAAAAATATGATGGAAAATACAGTATTTATGTGTTATCGAACGAAATTTTATTGAAGACGCTGCTTTGAAGAAAAAGCACAGCGATAGCACTTTTTCAAGCATTTTATGGCTTACCTTCCTTAAAGTTTCACGAAGACTGATACGGGATGTAACATAAATTGAGTAAAGAATGCTTTAATAGTCAATGCAAAATGAAAGATAAATATACTTAGTCAGAATCCATTTTTAGATTATCTTTCTATATTTTTATCTGGTGTTTACCAAACATTTTGGACGTATCTTTCTTCATTCACAGAAACGTCGCATTTTTTCTTATAGTGGAAGTGAGTACTGTAAAAAATTCTGATTGCACTAGACTATTTAGTTTTTCACTTACCAAAACAATTCGGTTCCTTGTTACATAATAAGTAAAAATTATAACATTAGTCGAGTATACTTTCTGATTATATTTATTCATTTCATAGAGCAGCCTAGTTATTTTTGGTATTGAAACCAAAAGTCACTTTCAACTCCCTTTTATTTTTATCTAAATGTTTCAACCCCTGTAGCTTATGCATTTTTATTTCTTTGACTAACTAGTAAACAATTCCGAAGTTTTTTACCTCTTTTAACAATCTGCATAAAGTAGGTCGAAGTGTAAACGCGAGATGTGGTTACTTACAAATACCCATTCTCCTCCTAGTTTGAATACGATAAATCGAATGCAATATCAATATTGTAGGTAGTTCAGGTGCCAACTGGCTTCTCGAATTACCATTTAAACGGCTTCCAATTGTTCCTAGTCGCCAGTCCTTCATAGATGGACCGTGTTTTTACGGATTATATGTCGACACGAGCTACGTTGATCCCTCGAATTTAATGGAAATGAACGTGAGCAGTGTCAGAGGAAAGAAGCAAATCATTTTAACTAAAAAAATTCAAAAATAAATTCACCAGTGTGTGCCTTAAATGATACAGTACAGAAATTATATAATTCACCTTTCAATCCCTATTTCAAACAAATTGCGCCAATCTCTTATATTATACAGTTCTCTGCATTGCATATTTTTTTTAAATTCAGAGATTTCTCTTACTCGTTTAACCAATTATTCAGTTAACCGGTTAACTGTTAATGTATCATATATGATCAAAAAAAAAGAATCTGGTCAATTCTGCCAAATCTGCTAATTCTGAAAACCGGTTAATCAAGCGAATATGTCTGTGGAAACCACTAATTATTTAGTACAGTAGACTTTTACATAAAACAGTTTTTACAAATTTTACACGCCATAGGGTAGTAACTTTAAAGTCAGAATACACTCTGTATAACATGATTTTTTATTAATACTCGAAGTATACAAAGTAGTTATAGGTACTGGAAAAAAGTTATTCTACAATTTCGACTTATTTCTGTACAAGGATTCAGTTCCTTGCATTCGTAGCAGATTTACAATGTAATAATCTTTGTTAATGCCTTGGTGCATGTGTGTCAGGCGAATTGTCAAAATCGATTTTCTCTAAAACATATCTTACGAATAAATGTTATAGTACATTTCCCACTTATTCTTTGAGATTGTAGAATCTCCACCCATTCGTTTATACGATACCTAACTACGATATATTACGAAGCATCCTTTATCTTAATTCAGTTTACAATTAGACTTAACAGTATTTAAACTGAGCCTCGCCTTTACGTCGCCACATATGTAAGTGCTCTTCCATATGATATAATAAGGAAGTTATTATTATTAAAAATACCACACCACAACATTCAACAGTCTGCTTTATAGAAGCATCCGCGAAATAAGTACACCAAAGTTTCCTTTCCATACCGGCACACTCGACATCTAAATTTGAATCATCCTTTGCCTATATATCAGCTCATTATTATAATTCCCTTCCACCTGAAATTCGGGGGCTAAATTCGTTTACTGATTTTAAATGTAAAGCTCGGCAATATATAGTTTCTTTCTTTAATTTTTCCCTAATTTTCCCTAAATTTCTGTTTCTGCTTTTCTTCCTTAGTTTTAGATTTAGTTTAATGTTAGTTTTAGTTACGGTTAGGCTTCTAACAGTATTGTACTGCAGCCTCGCCATTTACTTCGTTTGTCTTTATGTATTATTTCTTTGTATGTGTCAAGTAATAAAGACGAATGATAATAATAATAATAATAATGTACCTACTTCCTCGACGCGGTCAGAGCTCACACTGAAGAATATGCAAACGCAAGCGCGGCAAGTAATGGACCGATCGAAGGGGACAGAGGCGTTCGAAATTTTCTCTATCGCCGTGCCAAATCCCGTAAATTTCGGAAGCTATTAAGTTTATCGGCCCTGGTAAGAAGCCCCCTAAGTTTTATAAATGGCGCGCGACCGCTGCCTTCGGTGCAATCTAGAGAAAAACCTCGTCCCTCATTTCACTTAATTCTACCACCGCCTGCCAAAAGGGACAAGCGAAACGACTGCAGGCTTGCTGGTACATGGGCGATCGATATATCGTAATAGAAAACGATTCATCCGACTCATCGTCGTCCCAATCTATCCTGCATCGCTGGCCACTCTATTCACTTCCTCAGGGTTTGATATCCTTCTGACAATGGGGCCGCTTAAGTGGCCAGTCTTCTTGGATCACGATTACAAAAATTGTTCAGCTTCGATGGGGTACAGAATAACTCGACGCTACCAGTGGCGTAGATTTCTTAAAAATGCAAGTCAGTCGGGCCTTTTCGAGCGATCGCTACCACAGGGAAAGTTTTGTCCAGCGTGCTCCGCGTAGTCAACACATGCCGACGTTAATAAAAATTCAAACTTCTATATTGTCCATTAAACCATCATAAAAGTTTAAGAATTGAAGAGTATGGTACCTTTGAACCATAACAGATATCAGAATGCAATTTGGGCCGAATAAATGGGGACAAATTATTTCCTTCTAACGACGGATAATTTCACATATTTTACATTTACGGGGAGTAGCCCGAATTTGGAAACATCTGCTCGCCACGTATTCTGCTAGCCCGCAGTTGGGACACGTGATGTCCAAACGTCGAGGTGCTTCTTTGGCATTGGTCGTCTCCAACTCCGGTTGCAAGGGTAGTCCACAAGGTTCAGACGTGCTTCTTTTAGAGCGTAACGCAGATCGCGGACGCAGCAATGAAATATTTCCAGATCTATCCACGATGACCTGCAAATCCTCCGACGGGGATTCGTGCCTGGCACGCGCAGAGTGGTCCTGGCGGCGTGAATGATCGGACGAATGATTCCTTGAATGATTTCGTGAACGTCTGGTCGAGTTCTTCCGTGAGCCGTCGCGCACTCGTCGATGGTGCGAGCGGCCTCGTGAGCGGCCTCGTGAGCGGCTTCGTGAGCGTCTGGTCGAGTTCCTCCGTGAGCCGTCGCGCACTCGTCGATGGTGCGAGCGGCCTCGTGAGCGGCTTCGTGAGCGTCTGCTCGAGTTCTTCCGTGAGCCGTCGCGCACTCGTCGATGGTGCGAGCGGCCTCGTGAGCGGCCTCTTGAGCGGCTTCGTGAGCGTCTGGTCGAGTTCCTCCGTGAGCCGTCGCGCACTCGTCGATGGTGCGAGCGGCCTCGTGAGCGGCCTCGTGAGCGGCTTCGTGAGCGTCTGGTCGAGTTCCTCCGTGAGCCGTCGCGCACTCGTCGATGGTGCGAGCGGCCTCGTGAGCGGCCTCTTGAGCGGCTTCGTGAGCGTCTGGTCGAGTTCCTCCGTGAGCCGTCGCGCACTCGTCGATGGTGCGAGCGGCCTCGTGAGCGGCCTCGTGAGCGGCTTCGTGAGCGTCTGGTCGAGTTCCTCCGTGAGCCGTCGCGCACTCGTCGATGGTGCGAGCGGCTTCGTGAGCGGCCTCGTGAGCGGCTTCGTGAGCGTCTGGTCGAGTTCCTCCGTGAGCCGTCGCGCACTCGTCGATGGTGCGAGCGGCTTCGTGAGTGGCCTCGTGAGCGGCCTCGTGAGCGGCCTCGCGAGCAGCCCCGCGAATGATCCCGCGAACGATCTCGTGAACACTCCCGCGATCGATCCCGCGAACACTCCCGCGATCGATCTCGTGAACCACCCATAACTCTCTACTCACTGTCTGTCGCCTCTACGTGTGGCTAAAAAATCTGACACTTAAGTATTTGACGGTAACACGGACAGAATCGCGTTGCAGAATGTTCAAATATTGCGGACGGCCTTATCTACGTATCGCACGTATTACTATCCCAATTCTGATTTGTAAGAAAAAAATGACAGTGCAAGTTTAGACCGAAATTAGTGATATTTTTATATATTTCGTAAAGATTAAAGCGAGGCTACCAAACGTCTGCTAGTCTGGAAAACTAACAGGGCTGCTCGTCTGCCAAAATGACGGGCCCTTGAAACAATTTACGCTCGGTGAGGACGTCGCAGTGCCAGGGTTGACACCGTAGCCATCGATCAGCCTTCTCCGCTCAGCACCTAATTATCTTACACTTCTTCACACGTTTCCAATATTTGTGAGACTGTTCAAAGAGCACCAACTAGTTGTCGTTAATCGAGGTTAAGCATTTCATCGTCAATGTGCTCGTCATAACGCGGCTGCCCCTTTATATACTGCTGCTTGCAGCAAAGTATGTGCAAGTCATCCACTTATAATCTCGGAATCCGTGCGCGCGCGAGCAGATGATAATGGCATCACCGCTATAAATATTCTCAATACCAGAGCTCCCAGACAATTGCCTGCGCGTAGTATGTACATACAAGGGAAACGCCTTCCGCAATAATGGTATATTTGTGTTGATAACGCGGTGACGCACCAGAATTCATCACATGGCGTAATTGGCGGGTACAAGTCGTATTAAGGTGTTTGTATTTTGGCGAAATTGAACCTTACCTTGCCACTTAGTCGCGGATCAGCCTTTTATAACAGTAAAAATATAAATATAAATATTAACTTTCATAATAATTTTTTATTAACCCTCTAGGGACGAGTGGGACTCCAGAGTCCCATTCAGATTAACACATTTTTATTTACGTTCCATCAATAAGATCGAGATTTGATAGGTATAGTGACCTTTAGTAGGCAGAGAAGAAACTGTTGTACCATCAGAACCCAAAATTAAACTTTTTTTGTTATAAACAAATTTAAAAAAAAAAAATTAAAAAATTACGAGTAGTTTCCAAATCCGAAGTATAAAATAGACTATTTTAACACTCAAAAAAATTCTACGTTAAGTTTAAAACATCCCCGTCCCTAGAGGGTTAATATGTTTGAAACTAATAAATATCCGGAGCGAAAATTTTACATTTGGGGCCCACCCTGCTTTCACCACCACGCCCTTGAAATTTCGTGTGGATCGGCCACTGGTGCCTTTCGGGACAATATCCAAATATAATAATATAAAAACACCTTCATAATTTATGTACATTGGGATTGTATACTTGAAAAATATTCTAAACTACAGTTATACGTTGGAAGATCGATTTTTACGTTCATAAATTATTATAGACTGCCCACTTCATAATTTTAAGACGGAGGAAAGAAAGAATTAATTTTTCATTCGCAGTCTATTGAACAATATACGTTTTACTCCATTCTTATTTCGATATTTTAAGAAGAAACTGCAGTACTATTACTATTACAATCAAACAATAGTAATACACTTAATTTGACACAAGGAACAATATATTTTCAGACCAACGGACGAATTTATAAGACTTTTAAGTCTCTTAGCCTTTAAATAGAAAATACAAGTTGCCTTAACATGTTACACAATCATTGTAATGTCTTATGCGAACTGACAGTATCGCACATCAAAGATTATTGTAAATTTTCAAAGATATAATTAAATTCCGAAATAGTTTTAAGGAATATAAGAACAATTTTTTCACTCATTTTTTCACTCCAATAATTAAAACTTTTAATCATATTTCGCTTTAATAGTACAAAGCCCCCAAGATACATGTTCAGCAATGTAGTATCACGATCACATTGTTCAATAATTTTCTACTATGGATGAGAATTTCAGGTGATAAACTTTCCTTAATTCTTGATCGAATGTTTCGATTCAACACTCACAAGTCAGCACTGGTACAAACAATGTCTCCTAAACTAATACTAGGAGAGATCAAAGGTGGTCGAGCTTTGACGAGTCGTTTGGTCTTTCGTGAACACCCACCCAATCTGGTCGACCTTTTTTGAATGCCCAGTGGCGCAATTTTACGCGCTGAAATTGTGCTCGATTTTGTGGAATGCGTATGGGGCAGTGGCAACGTCGCAAATCTCACGGCGATCTGGTTTGCACGGTCTAGGTCGTCGCTTGTGGGGAGGAAATAATGGCCCCTGTGTTTTCTCAGTATTCCATATTCGACACCTCTTTTCAAGGCTGCTTTCACCTGCAATTACCAATTATTCTTAGTTAAAATAACTATGGCGAATAGTACTCTTTCACCACCTACTCAGTGTATCGTGGTACGTAGAAGCATCTAATTGCAAACTTAAGGGAACTATGTATAAGCAATGAAAAGTTGATGAGTTATGAAGATAGAGCCATCTAGCTCTAGGTATATTCTCCCAAACCAGTCGCATACTCAGGAGTCAAGATTTTTTATTAATGCATCTTCAATCAAATACGTTAGGTGATTATAAAAATTATTATACAGAATAAAATCCAGTTTTCTTTTCGTTTTACAAAGCCCCTTCTTTGGGGATTGTCAAGGGCCCTTGCCTCCTCTGGCTACGCCACTGTTCCATACTATGATACTAACAATTAGTCCGATATCTTATTAATTAATATCCAATAATATTAAATTGTGATTTTATACGTGTAGATGATTCCTTTGCAAGAGTATGTTTAAGAATGTTTTAATATTATAGTTCTTTTATTATAAAATTCACGATGACACGTGTAAATCAGGTACAAAAAGAGAAAAGCGTCTGACTGTACTACTTAAGTACGCCACGGTTGGAAAAGAAATTAAGATCTCTAAATTTACATGACAGATTGGACTCTCTTTAAATTGGTTTTTAATCAATTTTGCAGTATAACGTTAATCTAAATTTATGGTGCAGAAATTGGGTTGCGCTCCCAGAACTTTGAGGTTATGGTTACAGCGGACGCGTTTTCGCCCGAACTGAGCATCGCGCGGATTGCGCAATATCGCGCGACGCCGCACGAATTTACACGAAGTCATCGTAAAATTTCGCGCGACCATATATGTAGATGTTTTGTTTTTCAAAACTCTGTGGCTGTTATGCAGACATTTAATCAGTAGATATATGTATGTGACGAGAGCCGAAATGAATGACGTCGATGAATTTTGCTTAGAGAATCCTTTATTAAATATTTTATTAATGAGATGCAGACACTTCGCTTCGCGAGAAAAAGAATGGTAAACACCAAACATTATTCAAAGATTTATTAAACGAAACGAGTAAATTTTTTTAATATTTTAGAATGTGTCCAGAGACATTCTATTATAATTTACGTGGTATAGAACGATGCATTTGCAAGGAGTCCAATTTTCTTGAATGCATTGCGCCACAAGACTGACTCTGCAGATAAGTCACGAGGTGTACACGTCGGTGTGTGCGTTGTGTGTACTGTTTGTGTTGTCGTCAGTTCGTCGAAGAGTAGATACTGTAATTTTATTTGTGTTATTAGATTTCTGTCATTTTTTTTTTTTCCAAATGGGACAACAAGTCAATTCATGATAATCACTATCCTCTTTTCTGTCTTTCAATACATTTAGTTTATCAAGTTTGTTATTTTCAATGACAAGATATTCTATGAAAACCGATCACGTAGTAATCAATGTAATCGCGAAAGACGTCAGCCGTCGCTGGCATATCAGATCAATTTGTTTCTGATTGCGGGAAGTGCCGCGATAATCTACATGTGTATGTAGGTACACCAATACATCTAAAATATTTAATCTCACACTATATACAAATCTGATGCAGCTGTCAAACTAATAATTTATATAATAAAAAATAGTAAATATTAGAGAAAGACAAAAATAATAAATAATAGTATTATTTTATTATTTCATCCTTATTTCATTTCTCTTTAATGTATTTCAGTAATACTTATTTTATACTTCTTACAATGCAAAATAAAATACTTTGTACAATCCGCACTCGTTATAAGCCCGTTTCTACGATGCGTTGTACGCCGGGCAACTATATCCACCATTTTTTGAAATATAAATTAAAAGGAAAATGAAGTATGTATGTATTAAGTATCTGGCGAAATTGTCACGAAAATTGAACACTTTGTTAAAGTACTTATGTTTCTATACTGCTTAAATATAATAGAATGTGTTTGGAGACGCTCTAACTACCGCTTTAACGCGTCCAGTATAACCACAGAGTTAAGTTAAATACCTATATATATAGAACATCAGCGGGCGATCATGATTTTCTGCTACGCGAGGGTTATCCGCCCCGTAGCTCATTTTTCAAATAATCCCAATTCAAGCGCAAGCTTACGACTTTAAATTTCACCAGTAGCACGTGTCGAGATTGCTTTTAAAGCGCTTTCAATACCACTATAATTATCTTGGAGCCACTCACTTGTCGCTTAACGCGTCCCTGAGCCATATTGGATGCATAACTTATGTAACCTATGATCTTGCTGGGCGGTAATCCTTTGGTCTCGCGAAGATCCTGTATAGCAGACGCGATGAGCGCAGCAATTTTCATCGGCTTTACTTTACGAATCTTTCTCCTCGATATTCTCTTCGTGGCCTTTCTTCTCTTCCGCGACATTTTATCGACGAATTGTCACCGAACGGACGTTGCTGCGACGGATGGAACTCGAACTTGGAATTTCGCGGTATGGTCAGCAAGGATTTCCAAACTATTACGGCTCACGAGAAATTTATCTGTTAACCGCTGTCAGAAAAATTGTTTGTGCAACCATTCCTTTGTTCTCGCCAACAAATTGAAGTTGCCTTCGTTAAAATACGAAGTGAATAAATTTGTTCCGTAACATGACGGAAATTTCATGTCAATATTCGCAGGATTTGGAATTTAGATTTTAGAATCGCTTTTTACATACATCATTTACTGGCAGAATGCTTCTGTTTTGAATACCAAAGATTGACCGACAGAAAGTTTAAACCAATGAATGCTTATAATTATTTTTACTATACATAAAATTAATTTTAATAATTAATGAGTTTTTCCTCTCATTGTCATTTAGTTTATAAATAAAAACAATAAATATTACTAGCACAATACATAATTTTCGTGATTACGCATTTACTACCTTCTTACTAAAAATTTGGTGATTCTTGAATGAGTGGTCATGGGATACGCTTTTGAAATACTTTTAATAAGAATTGTACTTATTAATGTTTGCTTAATACGCGTAACTAAAAATATGGGATATTACAAGTACAACTACACTGCATTTATAAACATGTATTCCTTTTTAAATTTATAATTAACATTTCTTTGTCTAATGGTCATTCACTGGTATGCGGTCAATTACTGGTTGGTTTACCCTACATGCATATTGAATTCGAACGGAAAATTTTTGCGATTTTTACGGAGTGACTCTATAAAGTTCTATTATACAATTCCTCAGTAGTTATTCTTTTGTTTTTTGTAACCTAATCTAGTATTTTATCGCGTGCTCCGAGTATTATTATATTTTGAGTAATCCATTCAATTTTTTTGTACCACAATTCATCCAGACATGTCGGTTAGCAACGAACACATATATATATATATTCGACACGACCTACTTTATGAATTTTACAGAAGTGCTAGAATCACCGAAATAGTGAAAAACATTTGTGAAGTGTGCGGTGAATTTCCAAACACCATGTTCTCACCGAATGTCTCACAATCAGTCTCAAATTCAGACTCCATCCAGTCTAAAGTACCGAGTCAGTTCTTCTTCCGCTCTCACATTTTAATATTTATTTAGTTACAATAAAGACAATTACCACACTTCAAATTAACATTATATATTAAAGCTAGTTGTTAAATGAAAGTCATCCCTTAGCTTTAGCGGATGGGAATTCTAATTACAGCGGAGTACGAGAAATTCTAATTACGACACTTATTGACGCAAGTAAGCAAGCATTGAAATACTATCGAAAGGGATGGTTTAATCGTAATTATCTGCGATTGAGAATCAGCTAGATTTACTGACCTCAAAAATTGTTCGCGATTGGCAACGATTCACTAGCAATCAATGCGTATAAAGACCATTAACATAATTCATTGAAATTCGGAATAGATTTTAGTTATATGTGCACCGTGAGAGACAACTCATTATTTTCCAGTGAGTTGACACTATTTTAGCGGCGATGGTAACGTTTGACGCGTAAAAAAATACCAACCTCGTTAATCATATAGAGTAAAAATTCGAAACTTCTAGCTGAAATATTTTGTCGAGAAATGCGTGATAACATTAAGTATCTATAACCTTTTAATTAAAAATTCCTGAAAAATAGCACGAACTTCGAATTTAGCTCCAGTTTCCAAATTTAAATTATGCCTTATCATTATACTAAATTTAATCTCCCTGTTGCTTTAACTCCTTGAATAGAAACATTATAAAAATACACACACTTAACAATATTTTGTTAATTATTACAAATGCCTCTACAGTCGTCTAGTTAGACCACTCGACTTATGTGTGTGCAGCAAAGTTGGGCATTATTTGAATAAATTTGTATTTGAATAAAAGTGTCGAATAAAATGAAGTTATTCGAGAATAACGAATAAATTTTTATTCGAGTAATGTCCAACTATGGTGTACACATCTATATTACACATTCCTCTACATTTCATGTGTTCTTAGACTTTATCGACGTACTTTGATATCCCCTTTTTCCTTCTGCTGCTCGATCAGTCAACGTTACGATAGCCATATTACTTTCTTCCCAGAAAAAAAAAAACGAAAGAATGAAAGGTGCTTGAATAATACAATGCACCCCGCAGATGCAGTCCGTGCTGGTATCAGTTTCAAGGAAGCGTAATCGCCCTTTTAGTGCTCCCTCGTGCTTCGATAAGAGTGGCGCGCGGTTATGTGCAAATTAGTTCCCGTCAGAGATAGCTGGTCTACCGTTGATACGCGAGAACGTCATTACGATGATCGAGTGCGCCCGCTCCTATCGAGCGGGGATATGAAATGGCGGGGGGGGGGGGGGGGTAGTTTATTCAACCCTCGCGTGTGTCATTCTAATTTGCCCGGCTCGAAATTGATACGCGAGCCCCCTGCCGGGCGCGAAATTATTTAGTAAAATAGGGGAGCGACTGAATAAGCTTGATTCTCATGGAAAAGTTTCTTTCATTCGCTAACAAGAAGTCGAATTAACTGCGAGCGACTTAGGAACGTTTCGATCATACACGTGATACAGGAACTTTTAAAGCGTCCATCGGTAAAAAGAGAGCAGAGTCAAAAACGCGTCGCTAAAGTTTTACCTCGACACCGATAGCGGGGGAAAATAAATCCACCCCACTCCCAGAAAAATATCAGAGCTCCGTGCTTTTCACGGAACTTTTCCCAGCTCTTCCAATTTAGGAACTGCTGATTTAGGATAATCACCGGGCGAACTTAGTTCCACCACGGTTATCTTATCGGAGTTAGTTAAAAAACGGAGGCTTTTCAATGCGAGGGAGAAGGGGCAGTGTTAAGAACGGGCGGATATCGATCGACGGCAAGTGACTAGCTTTTTCGCAGCGCTCTTTTTCTCGCCTGGATCGCGTGAGCCCCGGAAGCGATAGCAAATTGATCTCCTGTGGAAAAAAGCGCGCCATACGCTGAGCCTTTGTCTTTCGCCACTGATAAGATTCAAGGCGATTCAAAACGGCTCGAGTTGAAGTCCAAAGCTCGGAAGATCCTAAAACGTTTTGCAAAGGTCTTTACAGTCTTGAAAATTCTTTCATGAGTTTCAGATGCTTTTAAGTCTCATCACTAGCCACAGCGTTATTGCGGCAATCGAGCGTCGGGGTTCTTATCGCGTCGACGAGGGTGGGCAGAGAATAAACGTGGGCGCGAGTTTTAAAAATAATCTCGAACGTTGCAATCGTAGCGCGACAGTGGCGATAAGTCCCGCTGCTAATAAACGCGGACATTGTACAGTATAGTGGTGGAATTAACACACAACGGTTTAAGCCAGATATCTGAAACGACACGCGACTAGCCGCCATTTGCATAGAATGAAGTTAGAAATGCAAACTGTCGGCGGGAAATCTCAATTTCGCGATAGCCGCCAGCACTAGACTCGAACAAGCGTAATTGGGAACGAGTTAATAGAGAAAGCAATGCGATTTGTCGATGCGCCGTTAATCTGATTTAAGCAGGCTAACTCTGCGCGCCGTGTTTCAGTAGTTCGGCCCGTTGACTTCGTGATTTTCGTCTACTAAATGCGTAATAAATTGCGGGGGTAGGTACTCTGACTTTCTACTTTACGAAGAGACTTGTCCTTCAATAAACTGATTGTGAAAGAAAATCGTAATCGCATTGTTAGGCTTCAATGATGTCAGGCAAGATAACTGAAACATTAATTGCGATGTTACCAGTAAAGAGATAAGTCAATCGACGAAACGAGAAATAGAAAAGTTAGCTTGTAGAAAGAAACAATTATTCTTCCGATTCAGAGAAAAGTACGCGCATGCGGACCTTCTGACATTGAAATCTGACAATGGATTAGGGCGCGTCCAATAGTGCTGGCAGTAGAGACAAAATTGTAAAGAAATACAGTTAGGCTGTGGTTACAGTGGACGCGTTTTCGCGCGAAAATTTGACGATAGGCGATTTTCGCTGGCAATATCAAATCGATTTGTTTGTGGTCGCGCGAAGTCCGGCGACAATCTCTGTACAGCAATCCATCTGCAATATCTACGACGTCACACTACATACACATATACAATGTCTAACTTCGCACTATCTGATGCAGCTGTCAAACAAATATTTTGAATAATAAAAAAGAGACAAACATAATAAATAATATTATTTTATTGTTTCATTATTTCATTTTTCATTTAATTCTTTAATGTATTTCAGCAACACTTACTTAATACTGCTTAAAATACATTGTATTTTTAAAATACAAACATAAATTAAAAAGGAAATAAAATATGTACTTAGCTAAAAATGTAATGGCAGGTCTTCCTTCTGACGAAATGCAGTCAAGAAAATTTGACACTTTACAAATATACCTATGTTTCTACACTGCTTAAAATATAATAGAATGTGTCTGGGGACATTCTAAAATATTCAGAAAAATTACTTGGTTTGTTCAATAATCATTGTTAATCTAAATCTAAAACAAACGAAAAATGAATAAATTTTTTTTTCATTTAGTTCCAGTTTTTTTAACTCTCCACCCATCAATTTAGGGATGGCAGTGGCGTCCGGATAATGAAAAAGCACCTCTAAAAAACTATGTATTCATTTTGACTATCGTCATATACGAGTAAAAATATCTATTTATTACAGCCACGTATTTTTGAAAAAACAAATTTTCGCGCGAATTTTCGTCCACTGTAACCACAGCCTTATGCGAAATATTTATTCATTCATTTATTTTTTTATTTTCCGTATTTATTGCAGCAATTGTCAATAGTAAAGTGGAGTTAAGGATGTATTGGACCTATTTTCAAAATAGTTCCAGGTTGATGAAAATTTGTGAGATTGTTCTCTTTAATATTCCCGATGTGCTACAAAATTTTTAAATGAATTCACTAAACGGTTACTGAGTTATAACGATTTTAATTTTCACTGATTTTACACGTACTCTTATGGAAAGAGACGATCTAAACGAATAAAGCATCTGAAAAAATGTTGACGAAATAGCACCAATGTTTTAAATTTCTTTGTACATGCAGTATATGGGTAGATGAAAATATCTGCCGAGTTCCAATTGTTTTCTCTACACCGTTTTAAAGAAATAAATTATAACTTGAGAAAGCATTAGTAAAGTGAAAAAATACCGCCTTAGGATTAAAAATAAGACTCCAACTGTCGTTCGAATTCCTTACATCTAGATTTACTATGCGTAAAAACGTAGACATTCAAGTATTTCAAATTTCATATACTTTTGTCAGATATTGTACGTCCAACACATCCTTAAGGTAGGCTCTCACTACGCCAGGCCTCTCTAACTCTAAATATTCTCGAGGATGAATCCGCAGCTCGGCGTCGTGCCGAGACGAGGCGAGGCGCAGTGTGAGTCAAATTGTCAAACTACTTAACCTGTTAACTGGGAACAGTTGACAGTTTTAAAAATCCCTCACAGAGTGCGGAATTAAAGACACGCATTGACGAGTATACACGTCAACCGCACTGCAATAGCGATTTGGATGGACGTGTATAGACGTCCAACGCAGTTAACTGGTTAAGAAAAGCATAGGAAGAAGAAAATGAGCCGAGGCGCGTCGGTCCGGCTCGCCCAGTTCACCTTAAAGTTAAGTTACACGGCGTGTGGCTCGACGAGCTGAGCCGATTCGCCGAACCTGAGCGCGCCGTGTAACTTCACCTTAACCGATGACACTATTTGCAACTTGTATGTGGTCCATGAACGTGGACATGCGTTACAGCCTGCCCTTCATCAAACCAAAAGTACGACAGCTTTTATGACAGCCCCGTGCAATCCACCAACACGACCGCGACCCGCGATAGATTGTACGACAACCCCACAAAGCTCGCAATTATTGTTACATCGACCATAAATGTGCAACTTAATGTACGATGAATGGCTACACGCGTGTACAATAAACGACTGCTGACAGTGAACGAGCTTTGTTGACTGCTCTTTATTTCCTTGATTGCTCTGTGGTACGAACACTGTACAAATGCAATAAATTTTCACGTAAAGGGCGGCATTTATTAATTTAGAAATGCATATCACATCGCGTGCGTATTTGCCGCAATTTGTGAAACGACTCCCTTTACTTCATGTTTACAGCTATTGGTTACATATGTACAGGGTTCATAGCCACGATACAGACTGTTACGAAGTGTGTAAATTGTTTTCAAATATTTGGGGATTTTTCATGACATTAGGATTTTTATACTTAACTCTTCGTTGACTCTCTGGGTGTAAGCCACCCATAAGCTGATTTTGACTCTCTGAACCTTTTATATGCAAAATAAATACCCTTTTCTCAAAGCCGACTTACAAACTATTTTTTCTCCCAAAATATTATATCCGAACATCAACTCTGTAGATTTTTAGCTTTTAATATTGACATTTGTGAAAGTTACAATTTTTTAAAGATTTTCTTCGTTTCTTCTCGACATGTGGTAATCTAGAATTATTTTACAAAGACTGTGATGAAATTTCAATAAATAAATTATTCCAATACATTGGAATAAAATAAAATGGCACTCGTTCAAAAATTGCTCTGGGTGTGAGCCACCCAGGTGTGTCAAAGTTGATTGAAAAAAGAGGTGTGTCAACGAAGGGTTAATAGTCTAATTGACTATTTTTGAGGAAGTAAGAAGTATTATTTAAAGGAAAGTTGGATATTTTATATTGGACTACAAGAGGAGATCAAAAAGTTCAGGTGTCATATTCAAATGCATTGAATTACGGTTTTTTTTTTGCACAAGTCACTTTCCTGGCTGACGACTGTCATTTTATTTATTTTTAATTTTTAAATGAATCCTACTAGGGTTTATACAAAAACCGACTTTTGAAAGAACCGGTATTCTGCCGAAAGTTTTTTATTCATATCTCAGAAACTAACAAATACCCAAAGCTAAAGTTTTGTAATAAGGGTCCACTTTCTCACCTTCCCAACTCCTCAAAATTTCAGTTGATTCTGATCTTAGGGCCTCTACAGGTCTTGAAATGCGTCCCTGAAGAGGTTATTTATAAATTTAATTTCGACCGTAATAATGAATATATATGATTTCGGCGCACAGGTTCGGTCAATTTGAAACAATAAAAACAAGCTATTTTGCAATTATAATTGTATAAGCTTCCGACGTTTCGATCTTGGTTTAGATCATCTTCAGGAAAGTTAAGAAAAAATATAAAATACTGCGTTTGCTATTAAAATTGAGTCACAGTGCCCTGGCACTACGTTTCACCCGCGAGTCGGTTGGAATAAGACTAAGGTATACCGTGAACAAAACATCTGCTTCTAGAAGGTGAAACAGGGTAAATACCGTTGACAGTTATAAACATATTTAAACTCCCTGAAATTCAAAATTAAAGGATATACAGTTTGCAGTAACCAAGCATTCTTGCTCATATGCTGTGTTATACACTCTAAAGGTGTTAACGAGCAAATAAACAGTTACATACCTATCAACTGATATGTAGAATTTAGTTCGATCATATGAAATTCTATGCAGCAAAAACATCATAGGACATTACTTCTTTAGTAATGTTGCGTAATATTCTTGTATTTTAGGTGTTTCATATGTAAGATTTACGCTAGGCTGTTTAATCATGTGAATTGTCTCCAAAAGAATTCTCTGATTTAAATTAGTTTCTTTATCAACAACCAAGCAAGGAATTGAATATACGATGTTAGAGTGTTTTAAAAGAGGTATTTTGTCTTTAATTAAAGGGAACAATTGTTTCGTGTGAAACGGTAATGTAAAAATAGTGTGAATCCCGGCTTTTCTAAAGATTCTTCTTATATCATTAGAGATATTATTACAAAACGGTAATACAACAGTGTTCTTCCAACTAATGATAAATTTCAAAAGTACGTTCTTTAATAATAGACGAAAACATTTCTATAGGATACCCATTACGTTTCAAGGTGTTTTTTAAAAGAAGCAAATTAGCTGGTCGGAATTCCGGTTTCGAAAGTAAAATCGCACGGTCAATTAGTCCTTTAATTAATCTTACCTTGTGTTGCATGGACCAACTCGGTTTACGATACCAATTTGTGGTAAATTTGTTATTTGATCTAATTACTATTGTGTCAAGAAAGCTAAGACACGAATCCTTCTCAATTCTCATGTGTGAATTGAAGTCTTGCATGAAAACCATTAAATATATCAAGTAATGTATGCAGATCCTCAAGTCTAAGACAAGTAATAATATCGTCCACATATCTTTTGTAAAAAAATAAGCTTAAAAGGTACCTTCGAGAGGGAAATCGTCTCTAATCTTTCAATTACTATATTTGCAATTACAGGGGAGATTGGAGACCCCATAGCCGTTCCAAACACTTGTTTGTAATACGCTCCATTAAATAAGAAAATGTTTGATTCCACTACAAACTTAACAGCTCGGAGAAAATCGTCTCGATCAATTTTGGTGTGTTCCTTGATTTCATTCCAACGATGATGTAGTACCTGTACGGCTAGATCAACAGGAATGTTAGTAAAAATGGATACAACGTCCGAAAATACCAAACATACCAATTCATCATTTACATGAACATTCCTGATTTCTTTGCAAAATTGCCAACTGTCCACCGTGTGGGACGAAGATTTTCCTACTATCTTGGAAAGAATATTGGCTAAGAAACCCGATAACATACATCCTCTTAATATAAATATAATCCACCGCAAGCAAGATTGTATGGCTCTCCAGCCGAGGCTCGAAACAAAATCAAAAGCCGCCGCCGAATAGCTCAAGTCCTCAGCTCGAGGCGAGATCGCGCGTCAAAAGTTATTCGAAGTCTTCGAATAAAAGTCGAACAAACTACGGACAAAGATGAAAACCTTATTCGACAGTTCGAATAAAAGATCCTCGAAGGCAGAAATTATCTTTCGACTAAATTCACTTCGAATAAAAAAATTATCTTTCACCCGTCGAATAAATTCACTTCGAATGAAGATAAATCGTGTTATTCAAAGCTGCGAATAACGAATAAACGTAAACCGTATTATTCGAAGATTCGAATAACGCATAAAGATAAAGTATCTTTTATTCGACACGTTATTTAAATAATTTTTTAACTAGAAAACAACACTCGGACTGCGTTCCCTTTCCTCGTGCTACACCTCGCTTCGGCCAGAGTTAGGCATTAACTAAATAAAAGATTATTTAAATAACGGATCGAATAACAGTTACTTTAACTTTATTCGTCACTGAGGTCGAAGCCAGATATATTGGCCGGTGCATTCGTTTTCGCGAGCAGCGATCGAGGAGAAATCAACCGCTACCACCTAGAGCTGTTCGAGTACTCGAATATTCGAATTAGAGCTGTTGTTTTCGCCTGGGTAGACAAAATTACCCGGGTACCCGTGAGACACGCGAGTAAATGAGATAGTTGATAATTCCGATTTGACAGCCGATCGTCTTTCGACTTTCGATCATTTTCGGCTAACATCACTAATGAATGGAATAAACTTCAAGCAATTAAATGTGACGTTATGATTATGAAGGGCACCTTTTATGAATAACTGTAAATTATGTGCAGTACAGGAAATGCTGTATTTTAAATTCTCTAATGAATTTGCTGATGTATTCGTGTTACTTGCATTGTCATATACCACAGCAATTAATTTATTTGTAATGTTCCACCTTCCTACATTCCTATTTCCTATTATAACGGCTGTGACATTTTCGGTGGTATGTCGTCATGTCGTCCCTCAATAACTATACCTATCATGCGGGTAAAATGTGAAATTTTTAGCTTCCAATTATCTGTTATAAAATGCGCTGTTGGGGATAAATAGGAATCTTGCGATCGGGATGACCATTCATCGATGGTCATAGACATCGAGGACGCTGTAACAAGCTCCTGTTCAATTTTCTTCCGTTTCTCCTCATATAGCAATTCCAAGTTTGCAAGCGTATTAAAAGAGCTTTGGGGCACAGGCATCGATAATCGGCATTCACCACGGTCATAAAATCTTTAAAATCCGCACTATTGCTAAATGAAATGGACAGTATGTTTGCCGCAACCACCTGCATTTTCCTAGGATTTTCCGAGTTCTGCTTTGCATCGACTGACGGAGTTGGTTGGGATTAAATAACACTGACTCTTCTACTCTGAAGCTAATAGGGGTAGGCACTGCAATAGGGCAAACTACCCTATTGTAAGTGCAAAGAACGTCGACATTTTATGTATCAGAGTCATAATTTCATAATCGTAATCGCGCAGACAATATCACATTTAATTGCTTGAAGTTTATTCCGTTCATTAGTGATGTTAGCCGAAAATGATCGAAAGTCGAAAGACGATCGGCTGTCGAATCGGAATTATCAACTATTTCATTTACTCGGGTGTCTCACGGGTATCCGGCTAGTCGGGTAGTAACAGCTCTAATTCGAATAGCTCGAAATTCGAGTGGAGCCGGGATTCGGTTTCCGAGCCGAGCCGAGTACTCGAATGAATCGAGCAGCTCGAAACAATCGGATGGCTCGAACGATCCACATGTTTCGTTCGTCAATCGCGACCTTCACTCTGCAATCTACTCGCTTTTTATTCGAACCGGGTTATTCGAGCCGAGTATATCCCGGCTGGCTTGTCCCGAGTACTCGAAGTACCACCTGACGATCGTGGATTTGAACGTAGCCGTGTGGATGTTATTTATTCTTAGCGTAATAGTTGTGCGCGTTACGAAGCTATGCGTAGACCAGTACGAGATGAAGCTATCGAGAAAGAATCAATGTTTTGGCCAATCAAATTCCAGAATTGTTTCGGAGCTAACGCACACCTATTCTGATCTGTGTATTTCTACCCTGACAGCTCGGTTTGGCCTACACGCCAGAAGTTTGACACCATCCCCAACACCTCGGGTTCACTTTAACTCTGCGAAAGATTTAGAGAGATGGGACGAGAGCGACTTAGAAGACATGGAGAAAGGGAGGACATACATAGAGTTTATAAGAATACCCAGGTTGGTTCCGTGACTATCTAGCGTGCAGATCCCACGAAACAGCGTTGTAGCCATCCTTACAAGTGTTCAGTTTCGTATAATAAAACATTTAAAAAATTAAACGTCTAGAAGTTTTCTACCACAGCCTGGTAATATAACAAGAAATGTGTTACACCTGCAATTCCAAATTCCACTTACAGCAATAGATATGTGTTTTATCGTGACAGATCCTACTTCATATGTCAATCATTTTGAAGGCTACCTCTGTAAAATTTTTGTTTGAATTTATTTGAATATTCGTGGTGACCGTTGCTAAAGGACGAAGAGCGAAATTAGAAAACGAGGGTCAAAGAGAAGATAACACACGTAGCTGGAAGACTTCTTGAAATTTCTTCAAACATCACTCTGACTTCAGGAGAATAAGAAAATATTATAAGGTTTTACATTGCTCTCGTGACAAAAAAAAAGTAAGGGCTTGTTAAAACGAAACTGAGTAAACGTCACGATAAAGAACGTTGCATGCTGCGATAAAAGGTAGGTATTATATTACATTACATGATTGATGAAACCTCCACAGTTTAGTTACCCCAAATATCAGTCTTCCTTATCCCTTCGAGTAATCGAATAAATCCATTCGCTTTCTCCTAACTGCTGTTTGCTAATTTACTGATTTGACTTAATTTACATTAATATTTATTGCATCATTATTATTATAGAAATATTTATTGCATCACTCGAATGTTTAACACGTTATGTGTCAGTTACATCTCACTTAATATTAATATTTTAATTTTAATTTCCATTTATTTATTAACGACAGTTGGACTCCATCTTCTGCTTTGCGCGAGGATGAATTAAAGTAAGTAATAAAGTCGAAACTAACATAGAAACACTAACCAAGGGAGTATTCTTATGTACAGAGAATTCAAAGCTACTGATTAACCCAGAAAAGAAATCGAACACAATTGCAATGAGTGTTTACCACGTTACAAATACAGCTTTGAAATGAGGAATGCGAAAGAGCATCACAATTTTAAATGTACAAGGGCAGAGGTTGAAGTGAACTTTAGGCTTTGAGTAATCCAAGCCAGGAAAATTTTGTTCAATCACCCCATCAAAATTTACATTTTTATATTGTCTACTGCAGTTTTATAATAATACTAGGTACCAATGGATGCGTGAGGAATTTCCAATAAAAATGGGCCCAAGCACAGTCTAATTATAGCTATTTTCAATTATATGTAATTCGAGTCACTTCTGTTATAATTGTTCATTACGTATAATTAAAAATAGTCCTAGTGAAGTCGATCGTGGACTCATTTTCATCAGGAAGCCGCGTCAGTTCATTGATAATGCCGTCATGAAAAGTATCTAACAGGAAATATAGAAATTAAAATGTTCATTAGTAGATAACATCTCCGACTTGATTGCTAAGGATGCAAAGGATCGCTGATGCAGTGATGTAGAAAGCAATCCTCAAGTGTAATTTTTTTTTCAAAGCAAATATTCCGAGACGACTCGACAATACTTTCAATTATTCCAGAGAATATTAACGCGAGAACACGTCGACGTTACTTAAATCGTTAAGTACTAAGTAATAAGCTCCAAAAGAACTGTTCGAAAAATATGATTGCACAATTATTGACTAGATATTCAGTACTACTTAGATACCTTGACCAAAATAAGACGACTGCCACTACTTTGGCAATCAGGGATCTACGAAAATATTATTAACTATGCGGATTACTTGTTCTTCTAACATATTTTTATATTTTCATGTTTTATTATATTTTCCTCTTGTAACATATCAAAACACCCTTTTCTTACCTACTGCTAAGTGGATTTGTGGGTAGCACAATAAATATTTCCAGCAGTCTACATATCACTTGAAAGAGTATTTATTTCTGATAAATATCTCACGCCATGGTGGCAAACAAAAGAAATGAGGGGAACAGTGGAGGAAGATTAGGGCGACGCGAATTAATACTCTTATAGTTATTGTAATCTTACGTGCATCACCCTACCTTCTCCGACTTGTAAACCCTGCGATTATTATCCTCGCCCTTGCATATTTAAGCTGTAAAAATACAAACTTCCCGTTGCACAGAGCGTTCCCCAGAATATTTATTTCAGATCAAAGCGACAAGCCTCTCGCGCCACTGGACGCTACCAACAGTTATCGGCGGTGAAACCGGGTTGTTAGTACTTTATCGTTTAATATTCTAAGTGGTCGTAGAACCAAGTGACGTTATGGCTCTCGTTAAATCTAACGGGCCGAGCTAATTATGCAAGTGACTGAATTATTTGTGTCCTCTTGGTGCGTGTTGCAGAAATTGCCTGCCACGAGTGAACAAAATTGCAGCGCCATTGGATTCGTAGTTGAGCAATTAGATATTTGTCCCTTTGCTAAACCTTTGCACTTCAAGTATGCCTCTTAGGCGCGCAGATGTTTGTTGCAAAAGTGAACAAATTCGGAATATGTAGAATCAATTGAGTTGCTGAATTTATAGTCAATACAGTAGCATTTCCCACTCCTGAAGAATAAGTTGAACAAGTGCAGTGGAAGAAGTGGCTGTGATAAGTTTACACCAGCGAATAAATTCCATTGGGTTCAGTTTGTCTCTGCCTCCTTTTAACAAATGCGGATTGTCGGTGTAATTGGTACGCTACTAGAAGTGTCTTCTAATAATTATTATTGTCTGACAATAAGGAATAAAAGTCACCACTGTGTGCTTTACCGTAGCCACACTTTAAAGAGGTTGCAATTGCACGAGACAGGCGCAGTGGTACATTAATGTAAAGAGTGAGGTCGCAGAAAAGCTGACATATTCTTTCAGTTTACTTTTTTCAACATTTCCATCTTGTTTTTTTCTTTCTCTCCAATTCGGCCAATTTTTCCTGTGCTTTACTTATGCAGCTTGACAATTTGACTAACACTACGCCTCGCCATGCGTCACCTCCGCGCGACTGCGATCGGCAGATTTCTTCTCGAGAAAAGTGAGAAAAGCAGTTGCGCCTGCAAAAGCAGTTTCAATGTCATTTGGTGGTAAATGTTGCATTAGTATACGTCAGCGTTTTGACAGACTTGCAAGTACTTAACAGGTTAGGGGTTTGTGGGTTTGCGAAGGAGAAGAAGATTTTTGGACACATAACAATGCAAGGTGCACAAAAAACAGACATTTAAGAAATAAGCTGTCGTTGTTTTAAAGTAGGTTTATTTTGTACCACTTTCCTCTATAAAGTATTATATTTTTTCACAATGTATCATATTTTTTATCACATTTAGCCGTAAAGTACTATATTTTCCAAAACAAAAAGTTGGCAATCCTAGTACAAGGAGATCAGCCGAGCGGATCCTGACACATCGGAATAGTGGCATCGTTCCGTAACGACTCTTCAACGATATCATCTTCAGCTTCGTACACGCTACGCAAATCATCGCTCGAGTGAGTGCAGTAGGTGACCTTCTTCAGTTGCATTAAGCATTTTTATAACTCTATATAACGCGTCCCGATCTCGATTAATATGGCGAATTCGGAAGACTTGGATAGATTGAAATGTTTAAAGAAAAAATGTAGCGCGATTAAACAAGAGGTTACAGACATAACGTTGGAACTACTTAATCCGAACATGGAACTGGAGTTGCTAAAGACGCAAAAGGCGAAATTAAGAAATTTAAATTTGTCATTTTTGACGACTCATGCTATTATTCAATTCATAAATAAAAACTCTGACTATACAGAAGAACGTGAAAATTTTAAGACAAATTATGATAAAGTATTGGATCAATTCAATAAGCGTATACGTCGACTACAGGGTGCAGATGGAGATACTTACTATAACTCGGCTATTTTGGTGAATCTTTGCGTCTACCATGACTTAAATTATTCTTAAAACTTCACGTAATAAGAAAATTCAAGAAAAAAAATTCATTTTTCAAAACATTTAGGGTGGCGTAACCCCTTAACACGTTGCGTACGGGTGACGTGTACGGTCACGTCATGGAACTCTTGGGCCCGGTCCCAATAAATGTGGAAGGTGAAGAAGAATTTTTCAGGTACCGAATTTTCCTTTTGCATACGCATTTAGTACGAACGTGTTCATCAGTGTGTGTATGTCATTAAAAATTTGCAACGTTTTTCACCATGGTGCAGCTGTTTCTTGTATTTAGGTGAAGGTCAACTGATGTAAACTAAAAACCAAACCGATTTTGTTAACAAACATAGAAAATCATTTTTATTTAAATTTAATTGACATATAATCTATTATAATAATATAATTGACATTTAATGGATATAAAATTAATCACTTTCATCTGAGTAACAATTAATACATATATAATTAGGATTATCTTTGCCGCATTTTATATGAGCCCATTTCATACAAGATATGCATTGCTCAGATTTTGAGAATGGTTGGAGACAAATCAAACACAGGGTGTCCTCATTTTTCGATTTTAATATATTTATATTATTTGCAGATGTATTATTAGCTTTTTTAATTGACCTTTTCTTTATATTTTCCTTACTGTTAGATCTACCTATGGTTTTCATTTTCTTATCACCTATCAGAGATTTAAACAATCTCTTCCGTGCTCTTTCTTCTTTTATACCTTTTTTTGTATCTCGCTGTCTTGCTTCATTTTCTAGCCTTATTTTAACTGGCGTGTCGGTAAGAATCATTGAAGACATTCTTTTCTTGCCTCTTAAATTTATTTTTCTTTCACCAGCTTTTGGATAAGGCCTTTACTGTTTCGGAGATATAATAGGGCTTTCTTGATTAGTGGAAGGAGTCACTTCAATGTGATCTGCTATATATCCAAAGCCGGATTTAGCTGATGGCAATAATTGTTCTGCAAGTTCTTTCTCTTGACGTGCTTCTTCAATCAAGGGACGGTCAGTAACTGAAGAAGACAAAAAATCTTCTTCGGTGAATATGTCAGGATTAAAGGGCACAGTTCCTGTAGCTTCAAAGCCTGACAAAATATTCTTTGGGGTTAACGCCATGGGCAGTATATTTTTAATGATCCGGGCAATATCATAAATGGAAAAAGTTTTCCCGGGATTGTTCGTCATCCAGTTGTCAACTGCAGCAAAATAATATTTTTTGAAAGGCCCAAAAACTGATTTATCGAGTGGCTGAAGTCGATGAGTTGTGTGAGGGGGAAATGATAACAAAACTATGCCATTGTCTTTACAAAAATTCAGGACAGCTATGGATAAATGGTTGTCGATTTTACATGGCTATGGAAATGTTTGATAAATTGTAAAAATGATGGGCCAGTCATCCACCCTGTCGGCTTTGCCGTGCCAATGCAACCAGGAGGACCATCCCTAATAAAATGTTTTTTGAAATGTACCCTTGGAAAAATAAACATAGGGGGCACTGAATTACCAATTGCATTTACCGCAGTGATCATTGTTAGCGTGGTACCTCTTTCTGCCGATGTCGCCTTGCCTACCTGACGTATCCCTTTTTCAGCAACAATTTTTGCAGGTCTTTGAACTGTTTGAACACCAGTCTCATCTGTACTCCAAATATCTTTATTTGTAAACGCATATTTTTCCATAACGGTTTTTAAATTTGTAAAAAAGGCTTTAATATTAGATTTGTTAAAACTTGTTGCACGACTCAGACTAGTAGCTTCGGGAGTCCTTAAGGAGAGGATAGGGTGCCTTTTCATATAGCAGTTGAACCACTCCGTTGATGCAGCTTTAGAATTTTTCCATGTGTTGGGAATTAGAATATCATTGGCAACACTTAATTCATACGCCAGACTTCGTATATCCTTAGGAGTTAACCCATAATAAATTTTGGAAGAATGCAGAATGTATTCCTGTAGCTTATCTTCTAAACTGTCTGTTAAAATTCGCGGATACGTCCGACCACTGTGGAGCGCGAAGAGACGCAGGGCAAACAACGTCGTTGCTTCACCAGAAAAGTAACATTGTAATTTCATTCTTATTAAACTGGCGATTGACATTGAACGTCTAGCATTATTAAACCTAAACAGTCGCGTAGAAAATTAATTCGGCGTGCTACCTCGGTACGCGACAGTCAATTGATCTCTCCTTCGAAAAGCGGGGCTTGGCAAAGGAACGAAGATCGAAAGTTCGACGTATTCGAAATCGGGAAAGAATCGAGGGTTCGGGGGCGGGTGGGGCGACAGAGAAAAAGAGGATGAAATGGATAAAGGGGGAGCCGAATGGGAGAAGAGAAAACGATCTCGTGATCTTTGCCGTTTGCCAAAGTGCTGTGCCCGTGAGTGCCTCTCCATGACCTTATCCGACCCGTGATCGCGTGGTCGTTGGGAAATCGCAGGGACCAGAAGGACTTTCAATTATATTCGTATTCAATTACGCCACTCTCGTTTCCCCCTGTCGCTCGTCTAAATGTGGCCCGTGCAAAGCCACTTGTAGCAGATACAAGTCCCATTGTATACGCTGGGTAAATAAGCTCAAAGGAGCGGAGGCTTTCGTGGGTCAAGACTACGGGCCCCGTATTGTGAGGGAACGTCAACAGGCTATACAACTTTATTTCGTGCGATTCAATTATTGCGCGCCGACACCGGGGTGGAACTTGAATTTTTCCGGGAGAGGCGGGGGGAGCAATGCGAACCCACTGACGGAATACACGAGTCGCGCAGGGGAATGAAATGCTGGGGGTGAATAGCCTCGCGGCAGAGGCGTAACAGGAGTTCCAATTAGCCAAACAGGCGTCACATTTCTGGTAATTTAATCTATAATCCCGTATAAGCAATGCAATATATTTTCAATTTTTCACAGGAAATATTACTTGTAGGTATAAATGTACATACAGTTAGTAAAAAAAGTATTTGGACAGAGCAGCGACTTTTATATTTATTCATATAACTACTATTGAAAAGAATTAAGCGGATCTTAACTATAACAAAATGAAAGCTTAAACATTATACTTTACTTCTGCTATAACGAAAAAATATAAACCTTAGTTTTACATCTAGAAAATAATAAATCTTTGTCAAGTGTAGTATAACGCGCCAAAAAAGTATTTGGACAGATGAAAAATGCCGTAAGGGACAAAAGTCAATCGCTTCTGTTTCACGAAAATTAGGGGAGAGGTGGGATGAAAGGGACACGTATCGAAGGGGACATGGTCATTATGTCAAAGATAAAGGATCTGCCCAGGCCAAAAGTGTTTTTATTTTGTAGCCACATTCATTCATGGGTAATCAATCCAAATTTCAAGCCGCTATCGTATCTACGACGACAGAAATACACGATTAAATTTTTTTGAGGTTCAAAGTATAACTTTTAGTATTTTCTTGAACTGTCTTGTGAAGTGCTGTTACCAGCGACTGATTTCTTTATTACTGCATCTAAACAGGTATTTATTTAAGAACGATATCGTATAATGTCCTATCCTTTTTGTGCCATATTGTAATTGTAGGAGTTAGATTTTCAATTTTGGTGCCTTATTTATGAAAGGGACACAGCAAAAATTTATGAAGGGGACGACGTCATTTTCATACCTGTCACCTTTGAAACCTTACTATTCTTCACTTGTTTCAGTGAAAATATGCCACCTAAAATTTGGGTTAGGATGCCATTAGACAATTCATTATTTATAGCTATTAAGATCATTTAGTTACATAAGCTTAAGTGTTGCGTTTTTAGTTCCTATTACGAATTAAAATAGCTACTGTGATTTCGGTACCTGCATAAACAATAATTAAAAAAATGATATTAATATTACCTGGTTTTGTTACACTGTCCCATTCATAAGCACCCATGTCCCTTTCAATACAGCCAATTTATGAAAGGGACAAAACACACCTTTTTAGAAAACGAAAAATATGACATGTAAATATAGAGAGAAGCTTAATAGGCCCGTGTATTATTGTAGCCAGATAACTGGCCTTTCTAATGTTACCAATTAGAACTCGAATGGTTATTTAGTTTTTTTAATATGTGGTCCTAAACACAAGTGTCCCTTTCATCCCACCTCTCCCCTACATTGTAAGCTTCTCGTACTTCAGTGGCAACAATCCACGCGTTCAGTTGTGCAGTTTCACAGTTCTAACTAACAATGAGCCCTGAAACTAAAGAAACTTCTTTGGGCGAGCGAGAAATTATCGTGAACATGTTTAATGAAGGCAAAACGTACAGAGAAATAGGAAATCTTACAGGTAAATCGCATTCTACCGTCGGCTATATAATAAAAAAATATAAAAGTGAAAATACATTGGAGAATAAGCATCGCATCGACCGACCAAAGAAAATCAGCGTTAGAGAAGAACGGATAAATCTACGTGAAGTAAAAAAAAACAGTCATGTTAGTGCACCTAATTTAGCCACGACGTTAAAAAAAGCGTCAGGAATGACAGTTACACCACAAACAATCCGAAATGTTTTGAAAAATGCTGGTTTGCATGGGCGTATAGCGAGGAAAAAACCGTTCGTGAGTAAAATAAACAGAATGAAGAGGCTGAAATTCGCAAAGCCGTATGTGAGCAAGTCCAAAGAGTTTTGGAATAAAGTTATATTTTCTGATGAGTCGAAATTTAACTTATTTGGTTCGGATGGAAGAAGAATGGTATGGAGGAAGCCAAGGGAAGAAATGAAATCGAGAAATTTAGTCCCTACTGTCAAACACAACATGAGTGCAAATGGAGTTGGAAATTTGCATATAATAGATGGCATAATGGATCGTTTTACGTATTTAAATATTTTAAAATCAAATTTGAAAGAAAGTGCAGCAAAACTTGGATTACAAACGCTTACATATTCCAACACGATAACGATCCGAAGCACTCATCACGAATTGTCAAGAAATGGATCCTGTATAACACCCCAAAATTCTCACAAACACCCCCCCAATCACCGGACTTGAACCCCATAGAACACCTCTATGGAACACAACTGGCTTAAAATTGAAGCGGAAGTGACAACAAAATTGGTAAAATCAATGCCAAATAGACTAAAAGAAGTCATTAAGTGCAATGGATATCCTACTAGATATTAGTTTAAGATTATTAATTACTTTATACAGTTTAATTCGTCTGTCCAAATACTTTTTGTGACGCGTTATACTACACTTGACAAAGATTTATTATTCTCTAGATGTAAAACCAAGGTTTATATTTTTTCGTTATGGCAGAAGTAAAGTATAATGTTTAAGCTTTCATTTTGTTATAGTTAAGATCCGCTTAATTCTTTTTAATAGTAGTTATATGAATAAATATCAAAGTCGCTGCTCTGTCCAAATACTTTTTTTACTAACTGTATATATTTATTATAATTCTAGAACAGGATTTGGTTTACATTCTTTACTTAACCATTCATCCGTCCAAATTTGCTTTCCCGACATTTATATTTTTGGTATATTATTTCTGTTTCTATTTATCTTTTAATTTCTTGTCCAGTATTCTCAGCCACTTCATCGCACGTTCATTTACCCTACCCTCCAACATTTCTGTCGAAGAACATTCCCCTTCCTCTACTCCATTACACTCTTCAAACCAGTGTTTCAATGTCCAAACCCTCCTTCACATATCGCGCAATTTTTCTTCTTTTTTTTATCGCATCATCCCACAGCGAAGCGGTTTTTCTGAGAACTGAGTTTAAAATAATATCATTTACGCATTTGAAATAAATACATCTGGTATAAGGATCTACGGATAATGCTGGCAAACTATTAATGCCGGCGAACGTATCTTTGTCAGCTCTCGGAAAAACCATATTACTTATGAAACGACCTGACAGAGTGAGAATGAAAAATCAACGATAAAGGAACATCGCATACAACATAATAGAAGGGAAGCCCGAAGCCTGGACTTTAATCCCGATTAACCGCAGAATCCTTTAGCGATGGCTGCCAATGCACTCCCACCCGAACGCAATTATATCCCTCAATAATTCATATTCGAATAAACGCATTTTCTCCCGGCGGGAACGTCCGTTTATTCATACACCACGAACGGATCTCGGTAAATACGAGCAGTTGGAACTTTCCGCTATCCAATATCGGGGCGAGTGACGGTACGATCCTGCATCGGCTGTGCATTAAAACGGCACCACCGTTTCGTGCTTCGGTCGGCGGGGCTGGGTCTATATCTCCGCGCGGTTCTATGCCGGTCGATCTTTAATAGCACAGTATCCATCCGCGACTACCTGGTAAGCATACTCGACGGCGCGGACTTGAAAGTGATCGATCCAGATGCAGGAGCGGGCGAGAGCTGGCAGACTTGCGAACCGAACGTTCATCCCAGCATGCAGAGCGGAACGGTGGAAAGGAAGTGTATCCTGGGAATTATTGGCATCCCGTTGGATGGTAGCGTCCGAGCAGCTTCCACGCGGGATCCTAATCACCGATCGGACTTACACGAATGCAATTGATCCCTGGCCAATGGCTGTACTCACGATAATACCATAACAATCGTGCATCACCGGCGTCTGTGATTCTGGCATAGATTAAGGTGGATCCACCGCTCATACGCCGGTAAGCCTAGCTGGATTTCGAATTAGTAGGGGAGAGCGGTGACAAACGTAACGGCGTCACGAAAGTAACTCGCCTTCTCCCGCCTTCCGCAAAAGTTTCAAAAACGTTTGCTTTGCATAGTTACGCGTGTTTCTTTTGATTCACGGTGTGACGCAGACCAGTACGACGACTCGTGTATCGTGGGCAAGCTGATTTCGTTATTTTGAACATTTAGGTTAGTGTCTCCTCCGTTGGTTTTTTTGTTAATATTCATATTAAATAAAATGTTACAAAATTTCGACCGAAAAAATTTTTAATTTAAAGAATCAATGTTATCGGCGCGTAGGTTCGGTCAATTGACTAAAAGTTATTTGCAAATTTTATGATATAATTTCCAACGTTTCGGTCAATATTGAGACCATTAGCAAGGAAATAATTGTATCAAGAGAAAACTGCGTTTACTTTTAAAAAATTCCGCAACGTATTCGACGTCCGGAACACAGGTCGGTTGGAGAGTGACTCGGTCACTATTCATAGTTAATATTCATAGTTAAATTATAGACATTGATCCAATTATTTGTTAGAGCGTTCTTAGATAATGTTTTTATAAGTTCCTGTATTTGATTTCAGTAAGTCTTGTATAGTTTGTACGTTATGACAGTTCTATGCTGAAAAACATGACTGGGGACAAAAGTAACACGTCACTGCGGGGACGAAAGTAACATGTTACAGGTGGAACACTCACGCCAACAGGAGTTATATCTTAGAAAATGTTAACAAGATTCCACAATAATGAATAAATAATAAGAAGGATCGACATAAAAAAAGTTTCTATACGTTTAAAGATGCCTCCCTATATCCCCAAAGATTTGAATCCAATATAAACAATAGTTTTAAAAAAAAATCATAAATATTAGTTACTTTTAGGATTCCAATGGTTAATTATTATTTAAAAATTGATATATACGGTGGAGGGACGAAAGTATTCGGAGATTCTTTGAACTAGAAAAACTTTTTTACAATTGGTTCAAATGGCTTTAGTTTTTGTAGAAGCTAGAAGAATTAGTTTACTAGGTGACGTGTTTCGTCGACTTGGAAAAAATTGTAAGTGCTCGGGATAGCGAAGAAAATAGCGAAAGTAGTTTTTTTTTCATCTTTTTTATCTGAGCCTGTAATTAAAAATTAAAAATGTCTTTGGAGATTCAAATAAGTTGTATACGTGCCGAAAATTTCATGGAAATCGTTTGATGCAGAAACAAGGCCCATCTAAATATTTAAGAATCTTTCGATTTATTATAGTTATAGAGCGAAAACTGGCGAATAATGTGATGTCCACCACTTTTAACTGGTTGCAAGTCATAGCTACGTTAACCGATTTCGATGAAATAATGAGCGTCTATACAACTTACTTAAATCTACAAATGGAACTTTTAAATTTTCATTACAATCTCGGATAAAGAAGTTGAAAGAATGGCCTTCACTTTTTCTCCGTTATTCCTACCAATTGCAATTTCTTTTCAAAACGATGGAACACGTCACCTAGTACACTGATCCTTCTAGCTTCTCAAAAACCTCAACCCGTTTGAAGCAATTGTAAAAAAGGTTTTTCTGGTTCAAAGAATATTGGAACACTTTCGTTCCTCCACTGTCCATATATACATCGTGTTTCCGAAATCGTGGAGCAACGAGAAAGGAGGTGATTTGTTTTACAAAAGTAAGTCGAAAATATAGAATTAAATTTTTTCATATAAGGTTTCATTTTCGAGAAAATCGATTTTTAAAATCTATTAAGTCTGTGTGCACTAGATTGAGAATTGCTTCCAGATTTAAATCGATTTTCCTAAAAAACGCAAACACGTTTGTAGGAAAAATATGCTACAATTTCGACTAATCTTTGGACAAGCATCGGTGCTTCCGTGCATTTGTTCTCGAATTCTGTCAAATTCTCAGCCAAATGTGTGCTAAACGAGTTTTCAAATTCGGTTTTCCAAGTGGCAAGTGACCTGACGTTGTATTACTAAGAATAGGGAAATTTTTCCTGGAGAATATGGCTGTGCCGTGGGGAATTCTGCCTTCTGGTAAGAGGTTAACAGCGAAAGGTGTTCGTTCTGTAAAATCTATCTGAGCAGTTGTCGAATCTAACATGGCTATTTTAATGAAAAATTGTTCTCGCGAATGGGTAGCCAGAAGCCTGATTTCGTGTGACGTATTGCGCGTGAATGGTCGTTTGTAGCTTTCATAGGGCTCTCGTGGAGGAACGTGACACCAACGATAAACCGAACCGATTAATTAGTCCATTGCGAGTCCACTGATCGTGCAGCCGCTTGTTCAGTCCTCTCTGCGTTGGATGAGCATTTGTGGTTTGAAGAAAATGTATAGGTCTGCTGTTGGATATGATTCTTTAAAGTGGAGCAACATTTCACAGTGCATATGAAATTTTAACTTCTCAGCTGTGGATTTTTAAAAATTTTGGACAGTTGATTGATAATCGTACAGAATATACATTCTTTTTGGTGTATTAAAGAGTAAAGAAATTCTGATTAAAAGAGACAATAAGAGTAAAATAAAGTTTAAAAGAAATAATATCTGTGGCACTATGGCGATAAGTGTAGTCGCATTTTTAATTTTAAAATTAAAAAAATAACGGCAGGTTTGTAGAACAGTAAAAAATAAAGAACATGAACTTTCCGAGCTGCAGTAATTAAAAAATAAGGAACAAAATTGCCCTCCAAACTTCATCACCATGACATTGCCTTGAAAGGGATCAGAGATAGGAAAAAAATCTTAAACCAATATTAGTAATAAAAAAGAATTTGAGAAAAAAAATTCATCAGCTCTAAGAAAATACGTCTTCTTTATTTATGGCTGATCTATTAGGTCTGTGCATAAGTAATTTCGTTTTTCTTCCAACATCTAACAGTCTCGCAGGCTCATAAGATGAATGTACAGATTTTCCATTCAATAATACTATTCTATTTACATTTAGAGCCTTCAGAATTTCGGACATAACCGAAATTACTTATGCACTGACCTAACACATTTTTACGCCTTTATGCCGCGTCAGATCCATTCAATCTACAGGAAAAAGAGGGAGAAAAAAAAAGATAAAACAAGATTTACATAGGTATTTGAGATACTTTATTTGATTGCGAGCGTCGTTTTGCGACCTGCTAATCGTTATTATTTTATTATACGTTTGTAGATTATTCGCTACACTTGTACAAGCGATTGTTGTAACTTGTACTAAATTGAATAAAATGTATTAAAAAAAATCCATTCAATCTACTCTTAAGTTGCAACTGCAGCTGTTTGCAGAAACGGTTACCGAAATACAGAATTACATTTCTTGCCGAGGTTTCCAAGAAGATCGACCCCCCCCCCAAATGATCTTTAACGTGTCCCACCACGGCGTTATCGCGGCGATAATTCAGATTAAGCTAGAGCGCGTATTCTCCCTAACGTGCAACCGAACTTCGATTGGCCGTTACCGATTCTAGACGCAGATAAGCCTAACTGCCACCCAGGCAACGTCGCGCAAGACCTCGAGTGCTCCCCGTGCCGTCGAGTCTCATGAAGAATTTAAATCCAGCCGGGGGATGGTTCCCGGGCAATGTCTCCAGCCGCGAAACTAGTTTCTCGCATGTCGGTGGCTTACTTCAGAAGAAGGCCCGCGGGAGCGCAGTGTCTCGTTAATACTTTAATTTCGCGCGCAGCGCGGACGATCCTTCGCGACAGAGCCCGCAGGCCGACAAACGGAACTCCGCTGTCGCGGCAACTTTCCGCTACACGGGGCTTAATTGTTTGCTTACGGAATTGTTGTTGGTTAAAGTGGAAAGTTGCTGATAACTCGGGAAAACGAAAACGAACAAGAGAGGATGACACGTGCAACTTGGGGGAGGGCGCGCGGGGGAATGGAGACGGAAGGAAAATAGAAGGGAGGGGGCGAGGGAGAGGGGTTGGGGGGTGTATTAAGGGAATGGTTACCATCGCGGGCGAATAGAATCTGCCAACGGGAGTGCTGGATCATCCAATCTGATCGCTCCTGATCATCCCAGCCAGGTGGAAAATGTTGGCGGAACGTTTCGGATGTAGAACTCTTTCGATCGTTTCAACAGAATGCGAGGCTAAGTATCCGGAACCAGTGGAGAATGTTCCTGATTGGGCTGGCCTGGATTGGCGTAAATTTAATTTTTATCCGAGATCACGGCGGCTGGGTGAAATTAGAACAAATAAGGTGGATTCTTGGGAAGACTAAATAGGGGAAACTAAATAGCACATTTAGTATAAACATTAGGGTGGCCCGTATTTATCTATACCTGTCGATTTTTGTTCTGTATTTCGTTGCTCTCACCCCCTAGAATGGTGCTATTTGATAGAAAAGTAGTCCCTGAAAATGTTTATTGCTATCGAACAACGGGATAGGGTGCCGACTAGGCCTTTGAGTGGATGGGTGCTACGGTATAAATTGGAGTGGTGATTTTTAATGTGTTTGGGGGTGAGTTGTGTTAACGATGTTTATTTATTCCTTGTAGGGTAAAAAGACCAGTAGCTGGACAGAGCCCAGCAGATGGACAAATCGTTGATTAATCGTTAATATTGACAGAACTAGAGTTTTAATCTACATTATTGTTTTTTTATTATGTAGAAAAAACGTTTCTGGTTTCATAAAACATTAACATATTTATCGAAAAAAAAATTTGTACGCGAAAAATGTATTTCTATATACGATTTCACGCCACCATGCGCAAGTCACTTCATGCGTTGACATCTGGCCACTTTAGGCTAGAGATAACCTCACTTTATTTGCGGCTTGGGACTATATCCTTTTGCATCGTTTTCTGGCAATGAAGACTCCATACGTTTTTAGTTTTGGTGAAATAAACTATATTTTAACAAAAAATAACTTAATCTAGGTAGCTACTATAGCTAATAAGTCTAGCCGCACACCCGTCCATCTGTTGGTTCGGAACGGTCCATCTGCTAGCTCTATTGTCCATCCACTGGTAATATAGGCTATGAGTAGAATTTTCATCATTTTATCCTTAAATACGTTAATTTTTTTACTTGCAGTTATTTTTTACTTTAAATTTGTACATTTTTACGTGCAAAGCTTTTGATTTATTTTTAATACAACAGATATTTCTAAGAAACACCTTGATGTAAACTTCGGAATCAGCTAAACTGTCCAGCTATTGGCCTTTTTACCCTACGAGAAAGACCCAATTTGTAACGGAAAAGTTGAAGAAAATGAGAGTGACAGTGTAGAAACGAAGCATTGCAATGAAATAAACGAAACAGAAAGCTGAAGAACAGAAGTGAAAAGCACAAATGTATCGTGAGGATGTTCAGAGTGTAGTGAAATAGTGTACCTATTTTAGTTTGATCCTTGGAGAACAAGTCTTCATTGGTGGGGGAGCATTAGAAAGTATTCACGATGTAATATGAAAACTCACAATTTCTTCGGGAGCTGTTTTCACCCTTAGGACTATTTGAGCCGTTTATTTTGAAAGTGGCCTAACTCCATTTATACTTAAATCAACAGTGAGCATTAGCTTACAGTGACATGTGCACCGGGCAAAATAGAAACATTAAAGTCGCTTTAATGTGGTTAAAAATTGTTCAAACTTTGGAAAATAATGTGGAAATTATAGATCACAAATTTTTAATATCAGGACATTCGTTTTTACGAAATGATAGAGATTTTGGCGTGGTAGAAATGTCATTAAAAAAAAAAATTTACTGTTCGTTCCCCAAGATTATTACAAGATTATTAAAAACTGTCGGAAAGGTAATAATTTTAGTGTAAATGAAATGAGACAAGAAGATTTTGTATTAACAAAATTATTAGAAGACGCAATTTTTAAAAGGGTAAAGAATTATGATGGAAAATCAATAAACTGGTTAAAAATATGCGTGTTGTCAGAAATAAACCGTATACAATTTTTTATAAGACATCAATGAATGAGAATGAAAATTTTAAAGTGCCGAATGTATTACCACGTCGGGGTAGACAGTTCAAATCCCTTTCACACGCACAAAATGTAGATGAGTAGTAAATTGTTTTGTGATAAATTTATGTTTGTAATTTTGTACGTTATGTAGTTAAAAAATGTTTTGAATCGCATAAATTATATTTCCGAAGTGTTTTTAAATTTGAAATTGTTTTTTTTCAATTTGAAGCATCTTAAATTATGTTGAATGGACTTGAGCACCTTCAAATTTTATAACGAATCTGGTTGTTAATTTTGAAAGTGGCCTAACTCCATTCTTGATAAGAAAACGCATATTATTCACTTAATAATTGCCACTATTTTAATAGGAACTATAAATTTAACACCCTTAGATAAATTCATTGAAACGCAAACCCTTAAATATCTCGATTTCAAGATAAATGGACTTAGGCCACTTTCAAAATATACGGCTCATTTCATTGCCGAAACAAGAAATAGTTACACCGTTAGTATTACTTGCGCTACATTTCTGCAATGTTTCTTGTTTGAATTTTTGAGTTGCGGAACTTCCTTTATGAGTATTTATTATTCAGTGCACTGAATATTCCAAAACACCCTGTATATATACACCATATGCCGCGTACCAGACTTTCATTAAAATTATATCGTCTGAGAATTTGTGTCCTGATTCGAAATTAAGACCTTCAGCGATAATAGCAATGCTCCTGATTCCAAACAATTAAAGAAAGTAGATATCCCACGAATCTTCGTTGAATGAACCCCCGAAAGAATTCATTTGTCACTCGAGGGATGGAAAATGATAGGTATTTCGTGAAAATTCGTCGGCTATAAACGACTGAAAGCAGTGCAATGAAAACGTAAGGTTCAATTTGGAGGACCGCACGTCGTATCTCCGCTCGTAAAAATAAGCAGGGAAGAAGAGCTCGTCCCATCTCCGTGTATTCTCACGTCAGGTGGGCTGAATGCCAGACCGAAAGGTACGAAATTTTTCGCCGCTGCACCATAATTTCGTATCCCTGCCATCAAGCCTAACCAAACCTTAACCAACCACATCGTTCAGCCCCGAGCGTTCATTTCGCTTGAACGCATGCCAGAATAGTATGAAGGAACGTAATGAGATCCGATTAGAACGTCGCCCAGGTTATGGTTTAACAGCCTCTCGTAGAGACTGATAGCGGTGAGCCAGAATCGATACTTCCTGCGGAAACCAGCGGCATTCTTATTGTTACTTTTCAACGGCTATACATGTGATAAGACAGCGCTATTATCGTGAACAATACAGTGAGACTTAATAATACGAAGCACAGCAATCGGTGTGCACAAAATGTTTCAAAATGTTCTCCTGGTTTTATGAGAAAAAGGAGTAACGAAGAACAGAAACATTTGAAAATTCTTGCAAGGAAAATGAAACACGCACTGTCCAGAATTTTGTATAGGTACTTGCGTTATTTTTCTAAATTACCAAAAATTTACAAAAAAGACTTAATGGATACCTATGTTCTTAAATAGATTTTGATTATTTTGACACAACGCTGTCTATATCCTTCTCAAGATTTCTCATAATTCCAAAATTGCCTACGACGTATCGTCAACCCCTATGGGACCCGTTGGTCAAATCTAATAAATTAGGATCTAAGTTTTAGAAAACATGATTAATTCGCCAGTTCAGGAATGATTTGAGAACGGCGATATAAAAATTTAATACAATGCCAATACGTGCCAAATTCTACGAACCGTGGACTTCAATTCAGGCAACGTTATAGAAGCACAGCTGAAATAGAATCATCCGTAGATAATTTTTATAACAAAGATTTTTGTAAAAACATTAATACCACGAACTCTACATTACTAAATCACACTGGTTTCATTTCCTAACATAACTCTATGTCGATTAGGGCTCTAACGAATATTCGAATAATCTAAGTATTCGAATATTCGAATATTCGAATACCACAGAATTCGAATAATTTCTTCGAATATTCGAACTTCGAACTTCGAACCATCCAATATTCGAATCTATCGAAGTTATGATTGCACTGAATACCAATCTGAACATGAGATATTTGTTCACAGTTTATCGTGAAATTCTTTTCATATTTATTTATTTATTTATTTATTTATTTATTTATTTATAAATGGACCGAAGCCCTCTTACATAAATGTTTACACGAAGCAAAAAGAAATTTAACTAATATAACAAAAATTAGACATGCACAAAAACTCATGGTACACAAAATATGACATTATCCGATAATCCTACGTAACTGTCTTTTAAAAGTATGCATAGACCCATTAAAAAAATCAATACTATTATAGAGAGTACTTGAGTCAGCAATAATTCGATTGATTGGATTAATTAATCCATATGTAGATTTAGAGTTAACTGGTTGTAGTCCTGCGCTAGATCTCAATACGCGTTCAGGTACATAGAAATTGATTTGCATAAGAAGAGAGGGACAATCAATATGGTTATTGATTAAATTAAAAATAAAGAATTGGTCGGATATTCTTCTACGTGCAGATAAAGTTTCGAGGTTGACTGTGTTTAATATTGTCGAGTAATCGTGATCAAATATTGACATTGGATTCTTTAGCTTATATGAACAAAACCTGAGAAATTTATGTTGTACTCTCTCAAGCATGATTTCGTGATTTAATCGTTTCGGAGACCATATAATTGAGGCATATTCTAACCAGGGACGAACAAGGGTAATATATAGCAATCTTAGTGTGTGAATTGAATGAAAATCAGCGGAAGAACGTAGTATGAAACCAAGTGTTTTGAAGCCGAGTTAACAATATAAGAAATATGGTTGGAAAAGTCCAAAGTTGAGGAGAAATGAATACCTAAGTCTTTCACTTCACTTATTGAGGAGAGAATACAGTTATTGAGACGGTAAGGATATAAGAAGGGTTCAGAACGACGGGAGGACCGCATAACATGGCATTTTTTGATATTGAGATCCATACCATTCCTGAGATACCAATCGCAGAAACGATCTAGGTCTGCCTGTAATCTGGAAGCATCATCAATAGACGAGATGCTTCTGAAGATTTTTAAATCATCAGCGAATAGGAGGAACTTACTATGTTGGAAAATGGTAGTTAAGTCATTTATGAAAATTATAAATAGTAGAGGACCTAGGTGCGAGCCTTGAGGTACACCAGATAAAACACGAACCGGAGATGATAGGCAACTGCGTATACGTATAATTTGAAATCGATCAGTAAGGTAACTTCCCAGCCAAGCCAATAGATTACCCCTGCAGCCCAATGCTGAAAGCTTCTCAATTAAAAGAGAATGATTTACAGTGTCAAAAGCTTTATGAAAATCAGTAAATATTGTGTCAACCTGTAGTTTGGCTTCTAAAGAAGATGAGACATAACTGCAATATGCGGCTAGGTTTGTGGTTGTAGATCGCTTGTTTACGAAACCATGTTGCTTTTCACATAATGAGAGAGAGACAGTACTGTGTATCTTATTTGTTACAATTTCTTCGAAGATTTTAGGTATAACACTAATAATGCTTATGGGTCTATAATTTTCAACATTTGTTTTGTCGCCGTTTTTTGAAAATGGGTGTAACCAGACTGGTCTTCCAAGATGTCGGGAATAAACCTGATTTTAAAGATTTATTAAAGATTATCCAAAGCGGCCGAGATATAATAAAGCTACACATTTTAAAAAACAAGGGAGGGATACCATCTACACCAGGTCCTTTATTGACATCGAGTTTATTTAAGCTGATATAAACATCACTAATATCAATATCCAGGTCAGAAAAACAGGGGTTACATCCATTTTCAGAGATTTTGTAATTAGTAGTGCTATTTCGATAGACTGATCCAAAAAACGTGCCAAATAAATTCGCAATATTATCATCATCAGTTGCCACATTTTCTTTAAAAAACATGTTACTTGGCAAGCCAGACGTTTTGCGCTTAGAATTTATAAAACTCCAAAAGGACTTAATATTATTTTGAACCGATAGTTCAGTTTTGCGTACGTACGAGGAGTAACAATGTTTAGCAATTCTATTACATTCGGCTCGCAAGTTGACAAAAGACAAGTAGTCAGACAGCAGAGAGCTCTTTTTTGAAAGCTCTGTGAGCCTGTTTCTTTGGCAACAGTATTGGCCTTTACAATTATTTGTTTTTCAATCGATAAATTTTTACCTTTATTAATCTTTGGTAAATTTATACATTTTGAAACGAAAACAACCATCAGTTATTAGTATTATTATTTTTATAATAATGAGTGGACAACCCCGACGGAATGGGCCAAGAGCCCTCCCCTCTAAGCCCACCCGTGTCCCATCATAAGCGGATGACAAACAGTATAAGCAGACTTTTTTGTAGGAAGCTAAAACTCCATAAACGATTTTGAGGAACTGTAATATTTTTAATTTTCCTTCGTTACTATATCGTTATTTTCCTAAATTTATAGAAAAATTTATTCGCTTTACAGACACCATCTTACTCATTAATAGTAATTTTATTCTTTGTTTCTGTAACCTACCCCCACACGTGCGAATGTTTCGAATGATGTCTGCGCCACGAACGTTTGACGATAAAGGGTGATGTTGTTTACTTAAACATAAATAGTATATAAATAAATTGTATACAGATATAATGATAAAATTAGTATTTATTTTATTTAATAAATAAATAAAGAAACTCGCCAAATTTAATATCCACCTGTTTATCAAAAACATGTCCTTTTATTTATAATTTAAGGTCTGCTCTGCTCAATGGATTATTTTTTAAATGGCTGTAGCATAGACTGTACAAAGGTAGTATAATCATTAGTCTTTTTAATGGAGGCTTCTATGAATGAGTTGATGAAATATTTACAGTTTCTGGTATAAATTATTAATTTACATAAGTATCAGTCGGAAGTATAAGCTGAACGATGACTTTAGCAAGAGCTAACTTTTCCGGCGTTGGGGTGATAGACGCGTTGTCCAGAATTTTGGGAGGTGACAAATTCCAATTGTTTGCACTTTTGAAGAAGAGGAGGGACCTCACCTCTGTTAATTCGTCGGTGGAGGGGGTACCTTCGCCGTCTTAACGAGGTGGAGGACAGTTACATAGAAATATATTGTTCCGCGATGCTTATACAAAATAGACACAGTAATAAAACATTATTGCCGTAGATATACGGACGACCCGCTAATGAACATAGCTAAAGTTAAGCTCGTAACTCCAAAATTCATAGAACCAATGATTAATAAAATTTCAAATTTATCGTTTGAAAAACAAATAATTGTAAAGGCCAATATGAAAAGAATTTCAGGATAAACTATGAACAAATATTTCATGTTCAGATTCCTATTCGGTACAATCAGAAATTCGATTGATCAGGATATTCGAAGGTTCGAAGTTCGAATATTCGAAGGTTCGAAGTTCGAATATTCGAAGGTTCGAAATTCGAATATTCGAAGGTTCGAAGGTTCGAAGTTCGAATATTCGAAGGTTCGAAGTTCGAATATTCGAAGGTTTGAAGTTCGAATATTCGAAGGTTCGAAGGTTCGAAGTTCGAATATTCGAAGGTTCGAAGTTCGAATATTCGAAGGTTTGAAGTTCGAATATTCGAAGGTTCGAAGTTCGAATATTCGAAGGTTTGAAGTTCGAATATTCGAAGGTTCGAAGTTCGAATATTCGAAGGTTCGAATATTCGAAGATTCAAAGTTCGAATATTCGAATATTCGAAGAAATTATTCGTATTCGAAGGTTCGAAGTTCGAATATTCGAAGGTTCGAAGTTCGAATATTCGAAGGCTCGAAGATTCAAAGTTCGAATATTCGAAGGCTCGAAGATTCAAAGTTCGAATATTCGAAGGTTCGAAGTTCGAATATTCGAAGGTTCGAAGTTCGAATATTCGAAGGTTCGAAGTTCGAATATTCGAAGAAATTATTCGTATTCGAAATTATTCGAAGGTTCGAAGTTCGAATATTCGAAGGTTCGAAGTTCGAATATTCGAAGAAATTATTCGTATTCGAAATTATTCGAATAGTCGAATAATTACAGCTCTAATGTCGATATCACCCAACCGGAATTGTGCTAAATTCAAATAAATCCACTGAAATTATGCCTGAAACAAAGCGTCCAAGCAAAAAATCATGTTCTACATTTCCCAGATGCTTTTTCTATATCCTGTGTTGTACCAGGGTTTATCATGCAGCCTGTACAAACAGCGGAGCACGGCGTTTGATAGCAGTCTCCATCCTCTTCCCCATCTCCTCGCGACGACCAGTGGTGACAGTTCGATGAACAATTCCAACGCAACGGGCACTAATGCCGCGGCGACGCTACGAATACATTTGCAAGTGCAAGCCACGGCCGAACGAGAAGCCCTGGCCAAATACCAGACGAATGGGTAACCGGCTATGTTCTGTTCCACCGCCGACTGACTGGAACGACTGCAAGCACCGGTTGGAATCCCCCAGCGATCGAGTCGCGAATATGCACCACCGCGATTCGAATTCCTGCCTGCCTGTCCATCGGAACGATTACCCGTCGCGGCCCGTTTAGAGGAAATCCGGTCAGTCTGCGGAGATATTGTTGCTCCTTCCATCGATCAGCTCTGGTGATCAGATGACAGCTGCGTGCGACGGCTGATGGCTCCGAAAATGTTAGCATTGCGTGGAAATCGACCAACTGCTCCCTGCCGCGTTTCCAGCACTCGTGGCGGAAAATTGTCCACGTACGGATCAGCGAAGAAGAGGCGAAAGAAGAAAGGAAGAGGGTTCGTCGAGTGGCTTGGGGACTCGGTACAAACGCTTTGGTAATTTCTGATGTATAATACTTTGGGGTTACCGTTTCAGGATTATTGAAATTATGACACAAATGAATTGTGGATGTTTTATATTAATGCGTTTCGTGGATAGGTTTCAAGTCGCTATTGAAGGACCACCTTTGTGGAGGAAAATGAGTGGTGCTTGGATGGTTATAATTTTATGAGAACGTAGCTGATGTGGTTACAATTTTCTCGTGTCTGCAATTTTATGTTGTGAATAAAATTTTAGTTGCTACATAAAGATTAGTAAAACAATTGACAAAGACATCGTGCGAATCCACGATGAGATTTTAGATGAGACTTTTCTGTCGTGAGACAAAAATCTCAGCAACAACTGAATGTAAATTTTTGAAAATACAGTACCGGTCAACAGAAAGTTGGAAACTGATATTTGACATGCTCTGTGTAACAAACTTGATACCTACTAGGATGAAAGTACGATATTATGTTGGTATCATTGATCTACTCTAGGAACCCCTCTAACTTATTGGACATAAATTTTAAAGGTACAATTCTTTTTCAAGCAAGTATTTACTTCTGTTATTGTACTATTCACAGTTTAAACGTTCGTTTGACCGGTACTGTATATCATGAAACTTGTCTCGCGAGAGTCTAATTTCATGAAATTGTTGACAAAATAATTAAAATATAATAAAATAATGAAATAACTGTCTCGAGAGATTAAATTTTCGTGTGAGACACGATATCCTTGTCTTATTGATAATTGATAACTATAGTGGGTGGCCAAATTATTATACTCAAACAAAAAGAATTGAGATTTTGTAAGTTTAAATAATAGAATGACTGTATCTTTGCGAAAAATATTTAAAAAACCGCATTTTAACGCTTGAAACTTATAGTTTTTGAATCAAGGACTTAACTTGTTTTGTTCATCCATCATGATACTGTTTTTTCAAGATGAAGCGCAGGAAACGAAATTTTAGAAATTTTTGCCTAGTTTGAACGTATGCGCGGACCAAAAATAATTTTTTTCCGGCAAATCCAATGAAGAGATCTTTTAGAGCAAACATTTTTCTTTAAATTCGTTTTTTTCTGTTTTGTTGCATGATTTTCATTGACCGATTTTCACTTTTCACTTTGAACACCCATAACTTGCGAACTCATGATGGTGGACAAATTTTTTCAGTCTTTTGGAAAGCTAAGAAAGTTTCCTTTCAGAACATTTAGTTGCCAATTTAAGATTTGTTTTTGATCGTATTAAATCCGTTTTAAAATGATCCTCAAAATTGACGCACATGTTTTGAGTATAATAATTTTTTCACCCTCTGTAGTCAAGGATCACCTTCGATTCTTGTGTTTAATCCTAAAAGGACTACCGTTTGTAGGGGAGACCGGGGCAGATTGTAACACGGGGTAAATTGTAACATAAGTAAAATCTTCTAAACGACAAATCTGACAACCCACAGCATCCGAGAGCTGCTTGATGATATTAGCACCGTCAGTTTGAGTAAAACAAATGAGCGTTGTTTATCCATTTTGTGGTTATAGCCTAGAATTTTAGTATTTAGGTTACGTAAGTAAATTTTGTCCTGGCACTTTGATTTCAATTAACCGTTATTAGAAACCGCTTGAATTTTTGCTTCTTTGTCGCAAACGAAGCAGTAGACATTGGTTTATCATAATCTATACGCATTTCAGTAATTTGATGTTTAGTTTCTCGTTAGCTGAGATAAAAGGCAAAAATTCGACCTCGGGGTGAATTGTAACAAACTGCTTGGGGCAAAATGTAACATGTTACAACTTACCCCGCTCTAAATGGTGATAACGCAAACATAATATTTGCTGAAATATTAGTTACTTTTAGGATGAGAACATACAAGAAAAAAACAGAAAGGGGTTCTACTTCCAAGGAAGACATGGAAGAGGCATTAAACATAGTTGTTCAAAATAAGGAATCAATACGCTCAGTAGCAAAAGCTTTAAATATATGTCATGTGACTCTCTCGAGGTATGTGAAGAAAATCGATGTTTCTGAGGGTTGTATCAAATTGGACAAAGTAGGCTACAATCGAAATCCGGTTTTTAATGATCAGCAATCAGCCAGCTTAGCTGAATATGTGAGGAATGCGTCCAAAATTTATTTTGGTTTGACTCCCAAGGAACTCCGTAAATTAGGTTATGAGTGTGCATTGCAATGTTCTGATGCATCCACATCTAATTTTCATCCTACTTCCCAAAATAAGGCTGTATTTTCTCCAGAATTAGTTCGACCACTCCCTAAAGCGCAACAACGGAAGACGACAACGAGACGAAAACGAAAGTGTGCTATTCTTACTGACACACCAGAAAAAGATGCTCTACAAGAGCAACAGAACCATCGAGCATCGAAGAAGCAGAAAAAAAATGAGAAGACAAAAGTAAAAAAAGCGAAGAGGAAGATTGTGATAGAGTCTGATAATTCCTCAGAAGATAAATATTTCTGCTTGGTTTGCACTGAAGCATATAGCAACAGTAAACCTAACGAACGTTGGATTACGTGCAATCAATGTAAAATGTGGTCACATGAAAGCTGCACTGTGAGAAATATTCCTTATATCTGCCACAATTGCAATTCGGATAGTGAATAAGCACTAATTGTGCAACTCATGTATATAAAACGTTTATTAATGATATCTCTTTTCATTTATATATGTTAGAAATGTTTATGTGCGTTTACGTTTGCGTTTAAATAAATAAAACAGATGCGTTACAATTTACCCCACATGCTGTTACTTTTTACCCCGGACTGGGGCACATTGTAACAAAGGTTCAGGTTTGTTTAAGATGAAGCTAGATGTCTAAGTGTCCAAGATTTTGTCACGTACTTTCACGCAATTAGTTCACCACATATGTAAGTAGTAAATCACGCAATTTATTTCCCGATTGAGGAAAACACTTTCGAGAAAAACCCGTGCAAACTTTTTTGTTACAATCTGCCCCGGTCTCCCCTACAGTTGGTTCCCCGAGAATTGTATTGTAATTTACAAAAACGCATTGAAATTGGTCTATTAAATTCCCGAGTTTTAAAGAAAGAGCCAGAGACACTATTTGAAACATAAACACCTAAAACGAGACAATATAAGGAAAAATAAAGTTGAAATAATGCACACATAAAATTAAAACTAGCTGTATTCGTCCTATAAGAACAAACTCGCAAAACAGAAGATTGAGCCCCGCAAATGATTCTCTCATTCATGAGCTTCGCAGTATTACGTTTGTTTCGACCCACTTGCCGCAACGCAATTTAAATTAAAAAAGTTTCCAGAAAGAGAGGAAGGTGCATAAATACGAATATCACTTTAACGTAGAATCTACCAGCAAATGGCACGCATTTATACATTTTTGCACGAGGCTTAAGAGCTCCATTCCCGCAATAGTAAGTGACACGAATAACGGATCGGGGGAAAAAAAGGGTGTAGGGTAGCCGCAGAAGCGGATGCAGAGGGAGATGATAAGCCTTGCGCAGAGAAGACCTATCTGTCCGCGGGAGCAAAAAGTTTCATCATTTGTCGGCCACCGTCCGTCGCATGTGTCCGATTCGGGGAACTGAAAGTTTCAAAAAGTCCCGTGCCGCGTAACACGTGTCCGGCAGCTCAAACTTTTTCCACACGGCGCCGAACAAATGACGAAGATTCCTACCAGTAGTCATCGATCCAAGTTACATTACCAGTTCCTATTTCCGCGCGAATCACGCCATACGGGGCTTCAATTTGATTCCCAAGCTCAAGTTATGCTACCCGTGGATGACCGTTGCTTCGCAAAGCTGGAGAAAACTCAGTGAAAAGTAAAGGCAGCACTTTTACGGACCACGTCAACCATGGTCACGTACATTCGCATATTACTGTCCTACGTGCAGGACAGGTGGCCTCCCAGTTAAATGGCGAATAACCCAATTTATTGAAACTGTGGTTGATAGATAAATAATCAAAGAGATGAAAATAAGGTTTCATTCTATTTAAGCGGTTAGGTTACTCTAGCGTAGCGCAATTTGTAAGTGGCGGTAAAAAAAAAATGTAAACAAACGATTAATGCGAAACTTTGTACTTTATTTAACTATAATAAGTATTAAAAAAAACCGCTACAATATTTAAAAAATGTTTATAACTAAGTCCGTACGACGCCATTTTCCGGAACACTTTTTCAAAACGGTGTGCAGGATTGCTCGAGTTCTATTTGATTAATTGCTTTGAAAATTTACAGTTACCGTTGCTATTACATTTATTAAGCATTGACGATCAAACATTTCAATGTTTGTAAAAATTAACAAAATGCCGGGTATTTCAAATTTAGGGTTCGAATTTCGAAGACAAATGAGTTTATTTAGTGCTTATGTTTCGCAAAACAATTAGAAAATTAAAAAAAACGGATCGTCAATGCTTAATAAATGTAATAGCAAGGATAACTGTAAATTTTCAAAGCAATTGATGAAATAGAACTCGAGCAATCCTGCACACCGTTTTGAAAAAGCGTTCCGGAAAATGGCGTCGTACGGACTTAGTTTTAAACATTTTTTAAATATTGCAGCGGCTTTTTTTAGTACATCTTATACTTAAATAAAGTACAAAGTTTCGTATTAATCGGTTGTTTCCTTTTTTTTTTTACTGCCACTTACAAATTGCCTAGTTTTCCGCATCCCTAAAGTAGCCTAACCCCTTAAAGCATAGATACTTCTATTAATATTTAGACATTGTAAAGAGAGATTTAACAAGTTTATAGCAAGCGATTCTTATTTGTTACAGATAGTGGAATAATTTTTTTAGCCACATCTTATAAAATTATATTTTGTTTCGTATGGGAAAGAAATGTTCAAACTGCTTTTAACAGAATGAAGCGTGGTATAACTTGACAATCTTGAAAGAAATTGTTGGTAAATTTGTACATCTGTATGAAGGTGTTGTCAGTACAAGCAGCATCTTCTGGAAATAATTTTCAAAATAAGGCAGACATTAAATGATATATTTAGAAAAGTATTGAAAGTAGGGTTCGTGAAACGAGGGTGTGAAATAATTTCTCCATATATTTCCCTGGAATTTTTAATTGGTGCTTCCTTCTGAAAACCGTTTCGAGTAAGAAATATTGCAATTAATAATCGCTTTACAAATATTCACTTTTTTAGCAGTTTTATGTAAGATTCTTGCGTTACACCTCCGTTTATTAATTCAAGAGGAAGCATCATTTTCTTCACAGTATGAAGTGTTTTCATCCCACAAGGGCTAAGATAAAAATTTACCAATCTTAGCAAATAACGAATACAGTTGGACCCAGAAAAAACTTGAATGACTGAGTTTGAACGGCCAGCTAACTTTTCTTTACCTTTCCTTAGTGCGTTAAACACAGAAAAGTGTCGTTTTATTAGGAATTTCGTTGAAAACGAAACGAGTGTGTATTTTGGAGCACAAAATAACTGCGAATCGTGAAACATTCTTAAATTATAGATGATATTATTTTCTCATAATTTATTTCATAAAGTAACGTCTAAGATCTAAATGAAGAGCATTGAAGATGTCAATGAAAATCGTTCGAAATTCGAATAAATATAGACTTTCAACTGAGTTACTGCTATATGTACCATTTAAAATAAAACGTATTTTACTGATATCTCAGAAACTGTTGATATTAGACTTTATATGATATAATATTGTTTTATGCAGCATTTGATACTTTATCGAAATTCATGAAAAAGTATTTGGCATTCCATTTAAAAAACTGAAGGTGACCGTTACATATTGATAAAAATGTAACATATTAAAAAAAAACATTATTGCATTATATGCCTCCGTTGATACCATGCAACTTTTGTTTAAAATATATTTTAATACGACCAATAATTTACGAGTAAATTAAAGTCGTTACGATGACGAACCACCCTGCATATAGATTGGGGGTTGAAATTTCATTATAAAAAAATTGTACAGATGATGACGAGCTATATTAAACCTTTACACGAGAATTCATTTTTGTTAACAAGTTAATTGACGAAATATAATATGGAAAACAATAGTAGTTGTAAGTAAAAAATGTAAAAAAATTGAATTTATTTCTTATTTTGCAATGCAAGGTGATGTAACACAAAGTAAGTGAGAAATTCAATTGTTTTAGATTTTTGACTTACACCACTTTCACAATCACCGGCACATGTGTACATATTGTATTTCTGACCATAAACAATTTTTTGCACAGCGTATATATGTATACTAAAAACTATAGCGATCCACTACAGAAGGGAGAGTAAAATTGATTCTTCAGTCGTAAACATTTTCACTCACGCAACTCTAATTTCAACTGTTACAACGTATGCAACCATATGCGCAGCTTTTCCGAGTGCTAAAACGTATTACCTCATCTTGCCATATTCATAGAATTCGCTGAACAAAGACTCCATATTTAAAAGGCTACGAGCAGCTCCAGAGACAAAAAGTAATTAAAGTGATTTCGAAGGAGCCCTCAGGATTGTACGGAAGAAAAGCGCTTCAGACCTCCCCTCCGCAGAAACCAGCCGCGTTAATAAAGAAATTTCTCAGGAGGATCTCCCCGATAGCTTTTCAAAAACTGTTCCATCGACGTCGAGCGGGCACGGCTATCGAACAATTTTAACAAGCCGTCGCTGTCACGGCTATAACGGGCCCAGTAGATCGTGGAAGAAGTGGAAAGGGATCCACAACAAAGGTCGCCCTCACTTTGAGAGACAACGGTGCCCCGATCCGTAGAACAATTAGACGAGGAAAGGCGGCGAACGTCATGACCTGCCACTGCTATCTTCCAGAAAAGAAGAGGAGGACGGGGCGTAAGGACCGAGGGAAATTAAATCTACCCGCTCGAATGTCCCCCCCCCCCATCCACCCTCATTACCGTGGAAAAGCGTAAAGATCCCGTCGAGATGAGAAGACATTGTTACACGGGACGAGCAACGAGCAACGAGGAAATCCACGTTTCCTGTTTGAGAAGTTCCCCTTTGCGCCCCATCCCCCCCAACCCCTGTTCTCGCGTGTACGCGTCTCACGTTACACACGTCGTCGACAAGCATCCCCTCGCGTACGATGGGAACCGCCCCTCCAGCGACGGCCGAAACTTCCCCGAGGTATGCATGCAGAGCTACGGTACGATTCTCCGTACGCAGCTCTCGATGCGCGAGCGATTGCTAATCGAAATTGTTACCGTGCGAATTACCGGCGGGGAGTGGCACGGGGACGAGATACAGCTGGTAAGTTCGCAAACTTATTACGAACGTAAGCAATGTCTAGTAACGATGGCGGGCACGCGCAGGCGTGGGCAACAGACTTGACGGATGGGTTGGATTAGTTGGTCGAGAAGTGCATTGAAATTAGTTGGCTGAGCTGAATGATCAATTGTCCTCGTCTAGTTGAGGGTTATTAATGTCCCCTGCTTTAATAGCGCGGAGAGAAACCGGGGATTTGTGGTACAAGGTGCTTTTCTAGAGAATCGGTACTCCGAAGATAGAAATGTTTTAGCAAGTAATTTGTATAGGTCGGAACTCGATCTGACTTAAATTGGTCTGGTTAGAGTCTTGATAATGTCGTTGGCTTGTTGGTAAAGCTGACTACTTCAGTCCCTATTTCTCAATTTTCGGTAAACGCAACAATGTTCGGTAGGGGAGACCGGGGCTAGTTGTTAAACTTTTCGGTTTTTTATTTTTTATTTTTTTTTTGCATTCCATATTCAATACTGTCAGTGACTCTGACTTAAAGTACGCTCTTTCCTCTACCGATGACCGCTATGGCACGTAATTTAACGAAAACCATGAGTAGGGGCTAGTTGTTACATTAAATTTAACGAAACGAGGCTTATTATGAGTAATATAATTATATTTTCTTGGACAACAGTAAATTTATTAATGTTAAGAATCTGTTACAATAAATATACAGTAAAAAATCTATTTTAAAAATAATAAAAAAACTACTGAAATCAGTTTATCTAATTGTCGGCGGCCGTTTCATACGGGGACTCGCAATTAATGCACACATAAAAGTGATTCTTCGGTTTTGCACAGTTCTCATGTGCCCACTTTTTGCATTCTATGCACTGAATCCACTTTGTGGAGCCCCTATTTGAATTTGAAAAAGGAGACAGACAGTGCAAGCAAACGCATTCTTCATCTTCGGAAGAAGAGTGTCTATTAAAGACGACTTTCATTACGAAATGAAGAAGAGAGCCACCATAGTGGCGTTCCGTCCAACAGCATCATTTAACGGAAAGCCGCAATAGTGGCGTTCCGTCCCCGAAAAATCATTTAGCGGGAAACCACTATAGTGACTCGTGGTAACTAAAGGATTAAATTAATAAATTAATTATTAAATACAATGTAACAACATGCCCCATTCCCTCTGTAACAACGAGCCTCTTTTCGTATGTAACAATATGCCCCTTGTCTTGTGTAACAACTTGCCCCGATTGACACCACTGTGTATAAAAAGCGATAAGTTCATACCAGTTGGGTGTATTCTTAAGTTCTTGGTGCCAATCTGTAGCTAAAGGAACACTGATTCAAACGTGGTAATATTAATTAACATACACTTATCTATCTGTTCGGTAGAAAAGATTCAAGTAGAAAGAGAAAAGTTACTGTTAGTACCGAAAACACAAAAAACTGTAATAAAGTGACAACGCGTGAACCGATTACTAACAAACAACATACACATGTGTGTATGGTTGAAACACATCAGCCACTTCATTGTCGAAGTCATAGTCCAAGCGAAAAAATTTTAAACTGCTTTGTAACAACTAGCCCCGGTCTCCCCTACATTACAATGAATCAGGTAATCAGGTAATAATAATTATTGAAAGCTATAACGGGATACATAAATATTTCCCCATATGGATTTTTATTTTTCCATTGTTGAAAAATATTTTTCCAGATTTTAATAATCCAGTTTTACAAGGAACGTAGTAAGTAATTGCTTTCATTACACCAAACCGGGCAACCCTGACTATTACATTCAGAAATGGCCGGACTGGACTGTTAACGATTGTAGGATTAGTAAATTGAAATGTACCTATACGAAATAAATGTTTGCAATGTCAAATTTACCTGGTCTATGTAATCAGGTAACCATGTAAATGGATTATAACTAGGGGTGTGCGGGTGCCCGAAATTACGTGACCCGATTTGCGATTTGGCAGCCGATTTTCTTGCCTAAAAATTCTTACATCTCATCACACTGCAAAATCACAACTTAAAAGCTTTCGGGTCTCCGGTACTCGATAACGACGCGACTCATTAATATAAGAAGAAGCGGTTGAGTCTACAAACTTCAACGGTGCACAGTGATTCAAGGGCGGAAAAAAACTCAAAAAATCATGTCACAACTTTGTATCGTTTTTTTATCGGTTATGTATTGGTCCATTCCTGTCACTTAGCCTCTAAAACCGTTTACAAGTGCGGAAAAACTCGCACTAAAGAAGTATGGCCAAAATTTCTACATATCACTAAGTGGACCTGTTTTTTCCGGAGTAGTTTTATTACTCATTTTTACATAGTCTAGAGTAAAAAGAGGCAGAATTGAAACTGTTGTCAGAATATAACAATCTTTCAAAGAATACCGACGTGTTTTAGAAATCACCATTTTTTCAGGTACCTCCGTCTACCTCTGCAACAACACTTGAAAGGTTTGAAAGTACATATTTTGAGGTAAAATTCCCATTAAAAATATTCACCGTCCATCACCGTCTGTACCGTATGCAAACGTTTTTGTAAGTTTTTTTCGTAAAAAAAGGTTAATACCTAATTGCTACTGTTGACCGTCGATCGCTCTTATGGGTGTCGCCTTTCAATAGAAAATTTTGCGCTGATTCCGAATATGCCCCATGTTGCTATACCTAAAATAAACGATTCATGTGTTTTTTGGCCAAAAACCATAAAAAATCACGATTTTTCACATATTTTGCGATATTGAACAGTTTTCTTCTGCCTCCATTGTAATTTTGTCCAATAGAAAAGTTGTATAGAATTAAAATATGCGTTTTTAAATTTTTTTTTAATTTAACTGCTCAATATCGCAAAATATGTGAAAAAACATGATTTTTCATGGTTTTTGGCCAAAAAACACACGAATCGTTTATTTTAGGTAGAGGAACATGTATATTCGGAATCAGCACAAAATTTTCTATAAGAATACATGGAGAACCGAATTTTTTTCCTAAATTTCCCATTTTTTAACCACTGTGCGGTGCACCCCTACAAAAATTGTCGCTATAAACACGACATACATATTCCCCACCCAACAAAATTCAAGGTTTCCTACCCATGAATAAAATTCAAGCTACACAAAGCATCTATACCCAGTCGAAGAGTCCTATTGATTCCTAATTACATTAATAGCCCGGCCACGTTCTCTTTGACAAAGATTCGAATCTGCGCCCACGCAGATCTGAATCGCAGGAAATGTAGAATGGCAGATTAGACGATACAGTGGACAACAGGTATCGTTCTGTTGATTGGAACACTAATGTAATTTCCGAGTCGGCACGACTGGAACCGAAAGTGGCTGGACAATTCAGTAGACCCTAGTTGTGATTAGATTTATTTGCGGCTGACCGCCGAGAGCTATGACCAACATTCTGAAAATCAATGGGTGGTGCACGTACAACTGGAACTACGGGAGAGGAAGGCATAGCAGAGGAACGGTTAGATAGGCACAAGATTGGAGATTGGCGAAACAATAGCTTCGACACGGCCGACGGTTGATTACCAGAGATAATTATAGATGCCCCAATGAATTGTATTAATGACATGCGTGTGATACTTAGCGCGTGAACTAATTCATTGTCCCCCATGCACGACGCTTCTGTGCGTGTTGTAATCGATTAAGTTAACAGTATTAAGTGCTAGTAGCATTAACTCTTCGAAATTCAAGGTATTTTTGGTGTACTTCGGTCAGTCTGCATGATAAATGGTTATTTTGGGTATTTTTATACAGTGTTCTATAGTTTACTATCAGTAAACTATAGTTTTATTTCAGTATCTCAACATTTAATTAGTGTAACAGCGCGTGTATAGTTATATATAGGGTGGAAAAGAAACGGGGGAAAACTTGAGGAACATATTAATGTTACTCAAACGCAGAAAAAATGACACAAAAACGTTCTACGTCTACGTCGTTAGCTCTCGGTGACGCTAAAAGATAGTTCTCTGAATTTTGATATATGTTCATTCGTCTAAGTCAGTAAAACTGCCATGTACGTCAAATATTTTTCCAATCCGGCTACAGATTCGTCATCAGTAGTATCAATTATCAAAAACTCCTATACATACCGTATTTTTGAAATTAAAAAATGTTAAAAATTTTAATTCTGCTCTAATTCTGCACAAAATATACGTTGTAAATATATATAAATTTTTGGAAACTGAAAACCACTATTTAAAAAAAAAAAAACGATCCTCTAAATGTTAATGAACATGTCTTCAACGATACTGTCAGGGTTGATAAATGAACCATTCTGAACGGAATTGTTGCGGAAGATGAAAAAATTATGCCAATGCAAAATTCTAGTACCACGATTTAGACCACATACCCGGAAATCTCTATTGTCTGGTTAGCAGAATATGTTGTGCCTCGATCAGATAATAACAGAATTTTATTATTAGTAATGAATGATTCCAAGTTGGCGTTAAAAGAAATTTTTGTCGCCTTAAAGTAGCATGGGATTATAATATGTTATAAAGCAAACGTGAAAATTGAAAAGTTTTAGGTAATAAGTTATGGTATTTTTTATCTTCGCTGCTGGTTCTCAAATTTTTGTATAAAAGCAACATGAGAACATTTTAAGATGCGATCAAAAGAATTATGTAAAATAGTAGTATGTGTGAAAGAGGAAAAATTGATTGCCATATTAAACTGCACAGCTTAGCGAATGATTTATGATTTAGTTAAGTTGATGAAAGCATAAGGTTACGCTGATGTACCACCATCAGTCACCCGATAATGATGACGATGATAACAATAATTACGGCAATAGACTTCAGATTTAACTGCCAAATGAAGCTATCACGGGGATCTCGTCATGATGACAACGGCTATAATGATGGATGATCGACGACATTAGCCATTTATCATAACAATGAAAATAGAAACAAGAGGAATACTTCCCATACCTAAATTACTCTATTAATTTGAGTGTTCGCTACAAGTGTATTTTGAAGACAACAGCGCCCCACTTTTGTAGTACAAAGTTGTAAGTTCCCAACACTTTTTTGCTATCTATTACTGACAACAGCTAAAAAGTAAAATCGATACTTTTTAAGGGCTCGTCCTGCAATTAACATTTCTTTAACTTAGCTTTCAATAAATACAAATTCTATCATTAATGTTCCAGTAAAGAAATTTTAATTTGAACTTTTTTAAATAACTGGAAAAATGCAATGTAAAAAATATTGCACAAGGCCGGGAAGGGGGTTGGAATATAAAATCTTACGAATTCTTATACTAGGGGAGAGAGGGGGTAAGAAATCGCCAAAATTACCCTTCCGTAATTTAAGGACGGCCCATTAAACAACCAATTTCCAAGAATTAGTTATTAGGTATAAAAAGTGTTACTTTGTTACTTTTATTCTCAGCCGAAAATAACAAAATAACTGCAAATTGTATATACACTCTGTGTGCATACAAACAGCAAACAATTTTAATACCTATTTCTCCGATAGGAACAGCATTCGAAATGTTATTGGACATAAAATGAAAATTCGATGCGCGTTATCCACATACACGACAGGATACGTGCGCATTCGAAATTATGAACCATGGATTTATTAGTAAACGTACCATGCAATTTTTCGCCACGCTTCGACGAATTAGTCGACGGCAATGTTTTTCAATTATGGGCACGTTCGCGGTTTATTCGTCGATCAAAAACAGGGGCTGACTTTTAAATTATATTTTACGCTTTGAATCGCGAAATGTGGATTATGCATGTCATTTGTGTCGTAGAATAATAGCGTTACTATAATAATGCAAACGTGGGATGAGAGTAGCGAATATTTGTGGCATTTTTTTAATTTGTCATAATTGAAATTTTGTTATGAATAACACGATGTGATTATAATCTTACAAAGCTTCCGAACATAATCTCCACTTGTATAACACTAGAAAGTTAATTCTCACGTATTAATTCATAATTTATTGGGCAACATAATTATTTCTGGCAAATATGTTCTGTTGTATTTCTTTATTTTTCTCTTTTTCTCACTGTTCTTTATTGTGATATGAAACTTTATATGTATGTACACAATTATATTAATTTTTCTCTACAAAATGATACGTGTATCATCTATTCGGGGTACCAGTGGAAAATGTTAGACATTTTACCCAGATTGTGGGTAGATTTTTATCTAAATTTGGTGCAAACCAACACGCAAGCTAGGAATTATGTAAAGTCATCATGAAGGTATATTATCTGAAAGCTATGTTTTATTGAGCCTAATGAATAAAGTGTAAGCAATTGCTTTTTCTTAATATTTTACTAGGAATTGCTTAAATTCAGCTACCATTCACTTATACGGTTTAGCAAAGCCAGCAATTGCTTATGATTTTTATTCGTATGAAAATAAGAAATTCCTTTTTTGTTTAAGTAATTGCTTTTGAAGCAATTGATTTTGCTAATAAGGAATTGCTTGTAAGGAATTGCTTAGTTTTTATTCATCAGCCTCATTATCTTACTGAAAAACAAATTTTCTATCATATATAATACTTTATACAGCTAAACAATACACATACTTTGCGAAACCAAAATAATTTTAAAATTTTTCCAGCGCTTCGTATTTAAATTCAAGCAATAGTATTCTGAAGATTCTTTATATAGGTATTTCTACATTTACAATATTTTCTTTCAAATAGACATCTCCCCATGTTCTTTATAAATAACAGAGCATATTCAAATTATTTACTAAGGATTAGCTTTCTCCGTCCAAACGATGAGCAAATCGTTTATACAGTGCTTGGAAACATAAAAGAGCAGGTTGACTTAACCTCTTCACAGAAACTCCACCTGGACAAAATTTACAGTTTGACTCGTCTGTCGGCAAAGGCAACCCTAGAAACGTTACGGAACCGTTTGACCAGGATCGAGTTTGCGGACGAATCTGTTAACTCGGGTGTCACGCACAACTTGCTACTCGACTGCTTTCAGATACGCCATTTTCAAATGCAAAGTAGACGGACGACACAAAAACAGATACGCAAATTCTCGTATGGAATACTTTGAATTTACGACGCCCCCGTCGCTGCTAATTAGTACAAATGACACAATTAAATATTTGCATAAAGAATTCATTGTAAATGTTCAATTTTACCTACTTCAAAAAAGAATGGCCATCCTCATAGTAATATCACGTACAAAATACTAATTTACAGGTATTCAATGATAACATTTCAGGAAAATTTGAATTTAATGTAGGTGTAATTAGACGCAATGAAATTGGGTAGAATGGAAATTTTATAATTAAAGGCTCAAGATGGGTATTTTTACATGTGGAGGGATTAGAAGCTAATCAGAGTAAGTCCAACTGTCCCCGAAAATGAGTTGCGTAGTTCAAAATCCTCTTCATTGTTAAAACTTTCAGTTGATAACTACTAATTGGCTCCTATGTCCTCCATGTGTAGATAAGTGCATATTTAAAATTCGTAGTCTGAAATGTGTGCTCGTTAATCGTTCGAAGACCAATTGAATAAAGAATGTGTAGTTTATTGTTAAAGGTGGAATAAAAAAACTGTGATGTAAGCCTGTTCTGTTTGCAACAGGTTTGCTGAGTTTTATAACTTCGATGGTGTTTAAAACCTAAAAATTATTCTAGAATACATCTCTCCATGGAAAACTTCATGCTTTAGCCAAATAACAATCCGAAGTACAGTACAAAAATACGTAATTACTTTTCAGTAAAGGAGAAGGTAAGACACTCCTGAAATTACATCTCTTCTTAACAAATTATTCAAATCAGAATAGGTACATCTCGAAGAAACAAGCAAATGCAAAAATTTGTGGGCGAAAGCAAAATATTCATAGGGTCGATGTAACTGAACACGTGCCGGTGAATGAACATTTTTTATTAAAATTAGTAAGATAAGTTATTAAAATAAGCAACTAATTACTTAGAAACTTCTTTAAATTTCTTGCTTCATATCCAAACAATTTTTTTGGCACGCGGAATCAATCGCGCTGCAAACATAATTTTATAAAAGTGTTCATTCATTAGCCTTAAGTGTTCATTTATTGGTGCGTTTACCCTATATAAAATGAAATGATAATTTATAGAACTACTAAGCGTCTGTTACCATCAGTGGCGGATTTACCCTGCCGAGGAGGCACCTCCACGGCCCCATTTTCAAAAAAAAATTGATATTATCCAAACATTATGTATATTTTTTTTAATAAACTAACTCTGCACGCAGTCAAGTCCATAAAATACCTCGTCCACTGACTAAACAACTATGCCCGCAGACATATCAACACCACTGTTCTTTAGTAATGAACGATAAACTTTGCCCAACACAGATAGACAGGAAATATTTGCCAGTGACGAGCCGAGCCAGCCAGATCCCCTGGGAGAATCATCTAAATTCCCTGCAGAACAAGCTAGCGACATACGTCGAATACGAAAGAACGAGCTACGAGACACAAAGAATTTTAGTACATACTGGACCGATCGTCGAGAGGCTACTTCTCCCAGCTCACATCCTCTCCATTTGCCGACAACGCATACGCTCGAATTTTTAACTCTTCTACCTCATAAAACTCAACAATCCCCGTACGGGAGCAGTCACTTTAGCTCCTCGAGTTCCTGTCATCTCGTTTAACCAGATGGACCTGCCCCCTCTCCCCCTGTCCATCTTTGGTGTCATCGAGGCGTGTTCAAGGAATGCGTGGCCCATCGGGGTCTCTCAGCGCCAATAGCCTGCTCGATCCTCCCAGGGGTCATCCAGCTGGATGGTCATCCAAAACGTGGCTATATCATTTGTCCCAGGGAACTGTTTCCTCCGTCCGCCTTGCTAACGACGCCTCGAAACCAGTCCGTCATACTTTACGGCGGCGTCGTTCGCGTTATCGAAGCTCCTCGCGGGTACTCGAGTATCTTCGATCACGCTCGAGAGTCGAGCGGGACGCGCAACGGAGAAGGGTTGATAAGTTTTTAAGCCCCTCGAAGTTTACGATGCATTTGGCTTAAGTTGCTTCCGAGCGAGCTTCCCGTTGAAAAGTAAATTGCTTGGCTGGTGTGGGCGAAACTTTACACCGTCCTTCTTTGTTGCATCTACATTTTTCACGGTTAATTGATGCACCTGGTAAGCTTCGCCAAGTAGCCCCGCTCGCCCCCTTGGGGGGGCTAATGATATCAGATATCGTAATAGATTGTAGTGAGAGTAATGAGACGCTTCCAGGATACCGTTAAAGGATTCTGCGATGCTTCCAGGAAAACTTGGTCTTAGTAGATCCAGAGCTACCGTGAACTGAGGGAACATTGGCAGTTACTTCACATGTATTGAAGAAGGAAAGGGACAACAGTTGTAAGCATTTTCATAGTTGTAATATAATCACAAACAATACGATGTTATACTAGGACACTTAAGGGGACTAGGCAGTCAGAAACTCGATTTTTTTTTTGTTGCATTTTTCGAAAGTATCACCCTTACCGAGTAAAACGCCGTTTGGTTTATGTTAAAATTCGCAAAATTAAGGATTTTACAGCCGAAAAGGTCGAGCGCGCCATAGACCGTTTCTGCGCTCTTTCGAAACTTTAAGGGGACTAGGCAGTCAGAAACTCGATTTTTTTGTTGCATTTTTCGAAAGTATCACCCTTACCGAGTAAAACGCCGTTTGGTTTATGTTAAAATTCGCAAAATTAAGGATTTTACAGCCGAAAAGGTCGAGACCGTTTCTGCGCTCTTTCGAAACTTTAAACGCGTTTTTCTCGGAATCATATTTCCTGTTCGTTTTGCAGTGATTACGAAAAAACAGAGGGACACAACGATTTGAAAAAAATTCAGCATATATCAAACATCTCTAGTTTAGGCCTGAACCTACGCATAAGTCTGTGAAAACTCCAGTTTTGACAAAAAAAAATATAGAATGGCTCTTTTCCCTGGCGAAAAATGACGTTTCATTAAAATTTACCGTTTGGCAGCCACCATTTTTATAATTTTGACTTTTTTCTGTTTCAATAGGTTCAGTGCAGAATGGGGGCCGGGGCAAAGTATAAATTTCAGAGAACATTTCACAATTCAATTTCTTACGGCCAGAATCACTGCAAAATTACAGCGGCTCCAAAAAAAAACGCCTACATATCAGACGACTGTAGCGCTGTCATACATTTGTATATAATATTCAGATAATTTTTTTCACTGTTTATAGTATTAATAAACATTACCCAAAAGTACTAGTCACAATTTGTGTTCATCTTCTTGTAATTAATTTGCAAAAAATCCTTGATTTTCGAGCGATATGACTGCCTAGTCAACTTAAGGGTACCCTTAGGGTTGCCACTCGTACTTCAAAATAAAGTATCTTGCGTTATTGAGATATTTAAAAATAATAAAAATTGACTCTGTAATGCTAAAAGCAATAGAAAATAGTTTTGAAAGAAATAAAAACTAATAAGATTAAAATGTACTTTTAATTTGTTGAGCGTACTTTTTTTTATACCCCATGAAAGCAAATGTACGTTATTTTTCTGTAAAAAAGGTGGCAACCCTAGGTACCCTACGGTCGAAACGCCTGAAAAATTCCTCGATTTTCACGAATTAAAAAAAGAAACTGAACGACATACAGTAAAACTCCTTTTTGTATTTTATTATATCACATTTGAAGAGTAAACAAAAAATTATTGTAAGAATTTTATCAATTTTTTTTCTCAGATATACAGCATTCATTGTACCACTGCAGAAATTAGTTTATTTTGCTGGACAAACAAAAACAGCAATTCTCGCTCGAACGATACAAAAATTACAAATCAGCCTCGAAGCTTTCTTTTGGCACAGATTTTTTCGAAAATCCTTGCCAAACGATACTTCGTTCTATACGAAGAACATGTGGATATTAGGATTTAATTAATTCCCGCGTGTTTTGAAATATTCGATAAAATATCCAGCTGCGTGGCGCGCCTTAGCGCTCTCTACTAGCCGAAATACGAAACGAGCGCAGGCTCGTCCTCGTTGCGGCGATAAGTAGAAATCGTCCGGAGCGCGCAGTGAAATTTTTATGAACACGATGCAAGTCATAATTCAACTGGTGCGCGGATCGACGGCGACGGACGTTCCATTAAATTGTCCAATTAAGTTGGAATGCTGCGGACTCGCGTAAAACGGTGAAGTAAATCGTTCGCCATACACAGCCGTTTCGGCGTTCGCCGACAGTTTGACGCGGGTCGTTCCATTCGTGGGCCAAAGTATAATTGGTCGTTCGAACGAACGCTCGTAAAGAGCTTCTGCTGCGCGATTCGGGGAATCCTGGCAGATTGACGCTGGACCGGTGTCATAAATGAAACAAGTACAATCACTTGCGCCTATTCCATGTTGGGTGCAAAAGGAGAATTTTCAACAGGGCCGTCTGATATTGTTGGTAAGCTAATCTACGCAGGGTGTTGCAGAAAAGGGTTTAGGATTTATGGGGTAGGTAGTGTCTACTGACAAGGGAAATCTCCAACTCAGAAATTCAAAAAAGTAACTGCGGATATTTAAAGGATATATGGATGTGTATTACGCAATTTCTTTTTGCTGCCTAAATTCACTCTAAGGGGGTGAAATTAGCTATTGAAAATTTCCCCGATTTTGTGTTATAACTCGATAGAAAAGGTTTTCAGTCAAAAGTTACTCCTTTTAATTACAACTATCATTTGCTAACTTACGGTTCTTACAATTCGCGAGTTGTAACAGAAAATCGGAAAATAATGTGAAATTAAAGTGAATTTGGTCAGTAAAAAAATGCGTGATACATACATATATATCCTTTACAGTTTACAGATCCCGAAAGTTTCATGTGTTTTTAAATTTCTGGTTTGGGGATCATCCCTTGTGAGTTGAGTAAAATATATTTAATTAACATGGGGTCGACGAAACAACCCAGTTGGAGTTAGAAACGATTTTTTTGAGACGATGATGCAAGTGATTTGTTTGCTCCTATTTTTGTCAGCAAAAGATATTCTACCGCTCTTGCTTTCATTTTTACAAAGGTTTCGGTATTTTCGCTAGTGAGTCTGCACGACTAATAGTTTCGGAGATGGAAATTTATTTATAGAGATTTGCAAACAGAATAGTAGGCTTTGGCCGCTTGTATTTTTTAAATAAACTGGAAGTAACGGTACTTGTTGCTCGTTAAAGCAAATCTTACAGCACTGTAACATAAAATGTTGCAAAATTGAAACATAACAATGATTATTACATGAATTAAATACAATTGTTAATGTAGGATAACTATCCCTCTGCTTTCACTCTCCAAAAAAAGGATCACTCAAATAACTTCTATCCATAGCATTCAAAATCGATTCCACTTCTGACAGAATTAATTTTCCATCCATATTGCTTAAGCATTTTTTACTAACTATCACCTGTAAATCTTGAACCCATCTTTGAAAAAAGTCCAGTAGATACTAAACAACCTCATGCTGTTGAAAATGAAATACTGCTCGTAATAATCGCTATAAAATAAAATTGCAGAATGGATTTTCGAATAGGCTATTTTTAAGTTAAGGAATTTACAAAGTACCCTTACTATTTCATTCGAATATTGCAATTTTTCAAATATATTTAGAGTAGCTTCGGACTTGTACGCGTAGAAACGTAGAATGGCTCTTGGCTGCATTCAAGGATTCGAAATTTTCTACTCGTACATAAAACGACGTCCGCGCCGGACGTTCGAAATTTCCAAAAAGCTTCGAGTGCCCTGGGTTACACGGCTGTTCCATTATGTCGCAAACAAAGTATCAAGGGTTTCACTATATTAGAACTCACTTTAGGTACATTTTCATGAGACGACCGGCGATGTTTACCTTTCCACGTCACACGACTGCTTCAGTAGGGCCAGGAAAGAGACAATTTGAATTACAAATTTACGTCCGCTGCCAGCACTTTCCTATTGTTACATGCTTGCCAAGTGGCGTGTATCCGTAACGGTAACAATAACTTACTAAAGTAATTGCAATTATGGTTTGTCATATACAAAATTTTCTAACTGCTGTAATTATAAAATATCCCAAGCGTATGCAATAAAAAATTTTTACACGAGGCCTTGTTTTCAAAAACGGTGGTTTTGAATATTTGTAACTAATTCAAAACGTACATATGTACATTGCAGGGCAACTATGTATATTTGTCCTTACTGTTTGATAAACATGATGGTTGATGTAACTGGTAAGTTTGGGTAATAGTAGGGGGAGTTGGGGCACAATGAAACATTAATATTCTCTTGATATCTAGAAACAGTCAAAAGTTCAAAAAATGATAAAAAACAGTATACTCTATGATCTTCAAAGATGATATAAGATTATAAAATGTTACCCTATAGATATCAAGATAATATTAATGTTTCATTGTGCCCCCTGCATCAAAGTGCCCCAACTCCCCCCAGCTAACTTTTTCTCATTTAGGTAATAAGATATCACGTTCAGATACCTGGATTCGTCCAGACCCCTTCATGTATTTATACATCATATGTATCTATTCATTTGTTTTCTTCGCGACTTATTCTTTGAATGAACATATTTCCTTAATTTAAATTTCAAATTCAGTAAATGTTGCATCCACAGAAATTTCGTTCGAATAAATGGAATTCTACAGCATCTTCCTTATTTAAGGATGTCGTCAGAGACTCTGCTGCTCTGCCACGTAAATATCTGTTCTGGATAGCAGTGACGAGCCACCAGATTATCTTCCGAAAATGCTTTCACCGCCCTGTTAACAAGTTAGATACCAAGATAAACAATAATGTTGCGCCCCGCACTATGATGTACAACTGACAATGAGCGATGTATTAACTGTCTGGGTACACGTGTGCTCGTTAAGGTGCGAAATGAGCCAGCCATGACATAAACGTGCTAGTTTATGGGGCCGTAAAAGGTTCCTAGATAATGTTAAAAATTATGCGCGCACTGTAAAGCATGCTCCGTGATGCATGTAACATCGTCCAGATTTCGTTTCATATGTACACTAACGACTAGATCCCGGTACACACGAGATACCTCACGAATCTGTGGTCAAACATTTCCGTTTACGTAGCGTCCATGATGGTATATTGACAGAAGAGTTATTTCCGTCGTGACATATAAAATATGTGCTCGAATCGAGTAGAGGAAAAGAGAATTGTCATCTTGGGTATTGTCAGAATTCAAAAGAATTTAGGGAATCTGGGAAATATATTACAAGGTGAATTGTTTCTCTGATAAATAAAAGATTAATAGTACTAATAGCGATTGACAGTAAAATGAATGGGGAAAATCAAAAGTCGAACTGAAGTCTACAGAATTAAATCACAAAGAGATTATTCAATGGAATCAATCTTATTTTGTTAGTTAACTTCCCACTATACTTTGCTTGCCTATCAAAATTGGAAACTAACTATAGTTGAACTCGGTTTGGTGCTTAACAAATATTTGATCTGTATAATAAAATCTAGATCTACATATTTGTACACTACATCGATCTGAAATTGCTTGGTGTAGCAGCTTTCGTCTATACACAGGGTTGCCACCTTTTTTACAGAAAAATAACGTACATTTGCTTTCGTACATTTTAATCTTATTAGTTTTTATTTCTTTCAAAACTATTTTCTATTGCTTTTAGCATTACAGAGTCAATTTTTATTATTTTTAAATATCTCAATAACGCAAGTTACTCTATTTTAAAGTACGGGTGGCAACCCTATCTATACACCCTGTACAAGATGGAAGACTAGAAAGCATAAATGCACTCGAACATAGACGCTGCGAGCAAGACTGAATGAGCTGGAACAGATTAAAGCTAGACGAAAGAACAACAGCTCAGAGTCTCCAGCAGCATTCTTCCTTTACCCCTTCAGTTTTGCTTCTGGTAGTTACAATCACAAGCCCCCGCGTCAAATGCTTTCCATTTTCCGAGTTTTCATAAAGATTAGAATTTTAAAGCTCGAAGATTTGGAGAATTCGAGTGCGTAGTTCTGAATTCTAAACTAACACGCTTTCTACTACCAAAGTGCAAGACCATGCCACAGAATTTTTAAATATACACAATATATTTAATATATACTGTCTGTGAGAGTCCAAAACCTATTATCAGACCGATCAAGTTACAAATGCTGACTGCCACCTGCGATCACTTGACCCAGCTTGGTAGACGAAGGGAAATTTTCGACTCCCACAATCAGACACTTCTGCAAGGCAAACCGGGGAAACCCTTTATCCAACCCCGATTCTCGACGCCCTCGTACCCCATTACGCCTGGGTGGGGCTGCTGCATTCACGGAATGCTCCCACTTGAGCCTTTCGCATAGTCTCAGTACTGGTGAGCTGGCTCGGGACCCGGGGATCACCAGTTTCCGTCCTGAGGACACGCTTCATGGGGTTTAAGAAGCAGGAACCAAGCCCCAGTCCCTGGGGTGGATGTGTTTATACACAACAGATGGAAAGTACAACTGTAGTAAGAAGGTGGAAAATATGGGTGACAAAAACATTGCCTGGAAACCAACTGTTAGTGGGATCAACAGAAGGCTTACTAAACAGTGTAAACAGGTAAACAACAATCTTTCAATATTAATCCACATCGTGCGAATTAACGAAGACACCAGGTTTCATACAGGTGTGTTTGAGATGTAACTTCATTAATTCCACAGGAGACTTTCCCGGCCGTGTTGGTTACATCGATTTTGTAATATAATTGTTCCGTCTTAGGCTTAGAAAATTTTTGGAAATGTTCTTAGAAAGACACCCTGGTGGTCGTGCTTTAACTTGTTTACTGTGCATTATACCATAAATAGCGTCGAAATGCAGATTATAGATAGTTACAACGTTTGTGCATTGTATATAAAAATTGTTAAATTGATTTTTAATTTTTAACAATTTTTAATAATTCGTTTTGTATACTTTCGGATACTTGTACTTCTGTTCAAACTTTGTACTCTCACATCATATTATTCTATAATTCGACATTTGTGCTGTACATTTTATGCATAATTAACATTGGTAGCTTTGTGCAGCAATTATTATTTAGCTGTTGTTATTAATATGTTCGTTGTGTTTGTGAAGCACATTCTGTATGCAATATTATCTGTTGCATGAACTCAGTGGAAGATAATAATCCTGCATAAATTGTCAAATTTACATTAAAACAATTCATTTGTAAATGAACGCCAGTTACACTGAATTCTTATTATGTATTGATGTTTGCGAATTGCAAGTATTCACTCGGCAACACTGTGGGTATCATTCTCTGTCACATAGATGACTTTATATCTACATAAACACTAAAAACACATTTTTCATGCTACGACTCAAATAAATAATTTCATCAGCCGCAACCACTGTATGTGCAATTATCATTCTACATGCTTTTAAAGAACTTATTGTTGTGAATAAAGTTTGCTGATGGCCTAAACATTACAAGTTATGCGTCTGACCTAGCGAAGACCACTTCTACTTGCCCTAACTTCACTACGTTTCATTGTCAATCGCGTGGCGTCGTATTCTAGTAGTACGAGTCAATCATATTTCGTGCTCTCGCTATTTCATGCAAAATATTAGCAGTCGATTCTAGTAGACTTTCTACAAATTTGTTTATAATCTTCATCCCGTAATAAAAACTTTACGTTTTGAGGAGAAAATAATTTAGGAACATGTAACCTTTCTGACAATGAGTAAAACTAACTGAAAAGCATGGTAATAAGATGAATCGTTTCTAAATAAAAAGACACGTCGAAAACCGATCAAAATTAGCAACTTTAATTAAGAATATCTTCTCAATTATTGAGTTATAACTCTGCGGCATATGACATTTATAATTCAGAATTATCATCCGAATCGAATGGCATATTTTTGTACTCCCTGTATACATGAAGATCTCCAAGTACACAGTTGTGAGCGTGAAACGGTATCTGTGAATCACTATTTATCTATGATTAGTTAGAAGCAGCGAGTTGTTAAGACACGCTGACAGTGTAGTTACATGCATTCGCTCAAGCTCGCCATTTCTCAAGAAGTTTCTTGCACTTGTTAGTGATAGACTTGCTCTTGCGCTTCAGGGTATGCATTTGCATTCTATATTCCAGCTTCCGTACGTTACAGTCTAAGATATTTGAGGCACTGAGAACAAAAACGGACTAACCCATATTTTTTGCGAAATTGAGTTAGTGGCAATAATGTATTCCAATAGGCTCTACTAATCATGTAAGATAAGAAAAAATAATTTTCTTCAATGTGGGTTAGCTGTTTTTTTTTTCTCTCAATGTCTCATTTGCTCGCTTGACAGCCCTGCGACAGGTAACATAAAATTCAATTGTGGAAGAGCCAGACCTATCATAGAAGCAGTGACAATATCAAACCGAGGTGCTCGAATCTGAGACGCGAGCGTAATAAGGGTGATTCGCTTCGTTCGACTTCGATAATGAAGCATTCTTCCATTTAAGTAGATTCTTTAATTGCCTTTCGCGTATAATTGAAATAAAAAATCTTCCAGGCTCGCTAACTGAAGGTTTAATTAAACTGGATGATTGAATTACAAAAGAATGCATACTATTTTACAATGACTGTTAGCTGATGAATAGAAATATGGCGAGTTGCGGAAGGAGAGGAATAAAATTGCGTATGAAAGACGAACCATTCTAAGGCTGGTATGAAAAAACTTTTTTTTGCAATAGAAGAAAGGTGACTTTGATTATGTAAGTAAGCAATATTTGTTTCCAAAATATAACAAAAGTATTAGAGATATATAATAGATATATGAAAGTAATGTACAAGATATATAAAAAAAGTTTTACCACGAATTTAGCAAGTTATATTTTATAAATTTGATGAAAATTCCACTCCATGACACGAAAGTATCATCAAATATCATATAAACTGTAGCTGAGTCATGGAAGTTTTTGTGAATAAGTTAATTGTAAAATATATACCTATTGTGTATTAAAATATAATACATAAGTGATAATAATTCAAAATTTCACAGTTTTCGATTTTACACCAGAAAAGATGTGAATGAACGATGAAATGCTAATATACAACTTACAAATGACAGAACACTAAGTAATTCTCGAATTTGTTGACAAACTTATGTTTCTCAACATTAAAGTATTTCAATCTTTTACACAGTGACCATTTTGAAAGTAAGTATGGACAACATTTTTTTTCTATGTTACATGCATTGGATAGTCATAATTTGGATAGCCAAATTTGGATAGTCATATTTATAAATATAATTTTATTGTAATTATTATTTATATTGAGGTAGTCAGAGCAACAACGGACCAACCCACATTAAAAAAAAATTTCCTATTTTATATGGTTATTTCGAAAAAAAATGTGGGTTAGTCCATTGTTCCTCTGAATGCCTCATATATTTAGAAATGGGAACATTATCTCACAATATGGCCTTTTACTTATTATAAGCACCAGAATTTTTTCACCTGAGAGTTTAATCTCACATCAGCTATTTATATTAATCATATTAAAACAATTTTCATTAAACAGACTATAAGAAACTGTAATTGGAAAACCATATAGGTACCTTCCAAACTACACGTTTACATGATCCATTCTATTGGCATTACGTTTAACATCTTCCTGCATTACCAATTCGCAAAACATTTCACTATACGAAGTAGGGGAGACCGGGGCAGACTGTAACAAAAAAAGTTTGCACGGGTTTTTCTCGAAAGTGTTTTCCTCAATCGGGAAATAAATTGCGTGATTTACTACTTACATATGTGGTGAACTAATTGCGTGAAAGTACGTGACAAAATCTTGGACACTTAGACATCTAGCTTCATCTTAAACAAACCTGAACCTTTGTTACAATGTGCCCCAGTCCGGGGTAAAAAGTAACAGCATGTGGGGTAAATTGTAACGCATCTGTTTTATTTATTTAAACGCAAACGTAAACGCACATAAACATTTCTAACATATATAAATGAAAAGAGATATCATTAATAAACGTTTTATATACATGAGTTGCACAATTAGTGCTTATTCACTATCCGAATTGCAATTGTGGCAGATATAAGGAATATTTCTCACAGTGCAGCTTTCATGTGACCACATTTTACATTGATTGCACATAATCCAACGTTCGTTAGGTTTACTGTTACTATATGCTTCAGTGCAAACCAAGCAGAAATATTTATCTTCTGAGGAATTATCAGACTCTATCACAATCTTCCTCTTCGCTTTTTTTACTTTTGCCTTCTCATTTTTTTTCTGCTTCTTCGATGCTCGATGGTTCTGTTGCTCTTGTAGAGCATCTTTTTCTGGTGTGTCAGTAAGAATAGCACACTTTCGTTTTCGTCTCGTTGTCGTCTTCCGTTGTTGCGCTTTAGGGAGTGGTCGAACTAATTCTGGAGAAAATACAGCCTTATTTTGGGAAGTAGGATGAAAATTAGATGTGGATGCATCAGAACATTGCAATGCACACTCATAACCTAATTTACGGAGTTCCTTGGGAGTCAAACCAAAATAAATTTTGGACGCATTCCTCACATATTCAGCTAAGCTGGCTGATTGCTGATCATTAAAAACCGGATTTCGATTGTAGCCTACTTTGTCCAATTTGATACAACCCTCAGAAACATCGATTTTCTTCACATACCTCGAGAGAGTCACATGACATATATTTAAAGCTTTTGCTACTGAGCGTATTGATTCCTTATTTTGAACAACTATGTTTAATGCCTCTTCCATGTCTTCCTTGGAATTAAAACCCCTTTCTGGTTTTTTCTTGTATGTTCTCATCCTAAAAGTAACTAATATTTCAGCAAATATCATGTTTGCGTTATCACCATTTAGAGCGGGGTAAGTTGTAACATGTTACATTTTGCTCCAAGCAGTTTGTTACAATTCACCCCGAGGTCGAATTTTTGCCTTTTATCTCAGCTAACGAGAAACTAAACATCAAATTACTGAAATGCGTATAGATTATGATAAACCAATGTCTACTGCTTCGTTTGCGACAAAGAAGCAAAAATTCAAGCGGTTTCTAATAACGGTTAATTGAAATCAAAGTGCTAGGACAAAATTTACTTACGTAACCTAAATACTAAAATTCTAGCCTATAACCACAAAATGGATTATCAACGCTCATTTGTTTTACTCAAACTGGCGGTGCTAATATCATCAAGCAGCTCTCGGATGCTGTGGGTTGTCAGATTTGTCGTTCAGAAGATTTTACTTATGTTACAATTTACCCCGTGTTACAATCTGCCCCGGTCTCCCCTACACTGTCTAAATATAAATTACATTACACCACGTCTTCCTTATAAAAGCCTCGAAGAGTATCCACCCCAAACTGAACAAGTCGGTATATCATTAACTCAAAGTGGGGCGGTTTTAACGCCACCATTTACCCCTCAATGAGCACTATCTCCCACATCCTATCTTCCACCCTCCTCACTAATTTCCCCTCTCTCGTCCAGTTGAACATCGTCAAAAATCCAGTATCTCGACATTCTAAAGCGAAAGCGGAAGGTCCGCTCCTTTCGAGGGGCGATCGACGCGAAAACGGTGAAAAGGCGGAGCGCGGTGGTGTTCGTGCAATTTAGCAGGGTCGTTCGTTCCACTTGATTCGGGCAAAAGTGTAAAGTGTTCTATTCGGTCGGTACACCGTTCGGCTGAATAATAAATTAACGAAAGCCGAGATTATCGGTAGTGCTGGATTACAGCGAGCCGCCGGGATTATTGAACTTTTATCGAGAAGATAAAGACAGAGACGGGCAGGTAAAAGGGAAACGGGTGGCCGAGGAGGACGAACGGAGAATCGGATAAGAATAGGAAATGAAAGAGGGCCCTTCGCAGAGGAGACGCTTGGCAATTCGCCGATCCGATAAACTCAATCAGCTTACTCATCTACCTACGCGTTGCTGCGCGTCTACTAATGATCTTTAAATCCAGCCAATCTCAATCGAGCTTCCCTTGTGCCCTGATTGCAGCTTGTACAGACGCAACGACACGACCGTCTCCCAGGATTATAGATATCTCGGAGCTAGACATTCCTCCGTGGGTCTCCTGCCGCTCGCATCCTTCCAACATTGTACTTCTTATTGCCATAAATAATAAAATAAAATAGCATGAAAATAGATTTCGTGTAAACGTGCTTTTCAAGTCGCAGCGCTGTAAGGAAGTAATCTAGTAAAGTGGTATCGGCGCACTGATTCGGTCTTTTTTTTTTTTTCATTTTGGATTTACAACTTGCCAGATCTTTGAGTAACTTCAAAGTCTCAGGTCCGCGTACTCTTGATATAAAACGGAAAAAACTTTCCTTCAATAGAGTAGAAGCTTCGCCATTCATTTTGATAATTTTCAAATTGAAATTTGAAAATTTAAATTGAAATTCGGCGACCGAATCAGTGCGCCGATACCACTTTATTTAATATTTACGGTCGAAATTTTAATTTGAAAATTATGAGGTAATCTAGTGTTACTGCCCGTTTTGCAACGCCATCTTTGAGAATTTATTTAATGAAATCTATAAGGTTATACTATCTGACGTTTTGCCTGCATGTTAAGGTATGTTTGAAGTAATACTCAGAATTTTTTGATCTAGTTTATTGCAGACATGCATGGATATAGAATAATTTAATACTGAAGCAGTCCTTATACTAATTTCATAACAACCTAGTTTTTATTATATTTCACTATTTGAGCCGTTTATTTTGAAAGTGGCTTAACTCCATTTTTTCAATTTTTTCCGGTTACCATGGTTGCATGTACAACTTCATGTTATTTATCAGTAAAGCATTTCAGGTTGCTTATATTCCGAACAAATACGATAATTCTTGACACATAAGTTTTCAGAGTTCGTTCAATAATTGAACCGTGTAGTTTGAAAGTGGCCTAACTCCATTTATACTTAAATCAAGATATTTACTATTGATAATGTCGGAAAGCAGTGATGAAGGTAATTTTAATTAATTAGTATTTACAAGTTAACCACACTTTTTGAACAATTGCGTTAGTTGAATAACCAGTAAGTTTAATTAATATAAAACTTAAAATTTAATATTAAATTTTAGAAATTATTTCACCCATGGGGAAGAACAGAACAAGACCATTTAGTTCAGATAGTGAAGAAGAAATAGTAACTAATGATTTTAAAAAAAAATCGAAAAAGAAACAGAATTATAGAACAATCTTCGTCTTCGGGGGATGAAGATACGAATAACAATGGAGAAAAGATTGATGAATCATACATCCAAAAAGTGCGAAAGATTAAACGGAATTCAGGAAAAAGATATTGTACTCAAACTGGAAATATTGTACCAGAAAAATTTTTCGAAAACAAAGATTGCCGTTGTCGGAATGTTTGCACAAAAAATTACGATGAAGAAGAAAGAAAGAATATGTTTGAGAAGTTTTGGGGTTTGGGAGATTTTAACAAACAGATTATTAAAAAGTGTCGGAAAGGTAATAATTTTATTGTAAATGAAATGAGACAAGATTTTGTATCAACAAAATTATTAGAAGACGCAATTTTTAAAAGGGTAAAGAATTCTGATGAAGAATCAATAAACTGGTTAAAAATATGTTGGATGCGTTTTGTCAGAAATGAACCGTATACAATTTTCTATAAGACATCAATGAATGAGAATGAAAATGAGATGAGTAGTAATAAATTTATGTTTGTAATTTTGTACGTTATGTAGTTAAAAAATGTTTTGAATCGCATAAATTATGTTTCCGAAGTGTTTTAAAGATATGTCAAATAAATTCAGTATTGTTTTCAATTTGAAGCATCTTAAATTATGTTGAATGGACTTGGGCACCTTCAAATTTTATAATGAATCTGGTTGTTAATTTTGAAAGTGCCTAACTCCATTCTTGATAAGAAAATGCATATTATTCACTTAATAATTGCCACTATTTAAATAGGGACTATAAATATCTCGATTTGAAGATAAATGGACTTAGGCCGCTTTCAAACTAAACGGCTCAATTTTAATGTACGAAATATGTCTTCAGTAAGTAAAGCAAATTTTTCAGACATTTTATACTTGTTAGTAGTAATAAAGGAACCTTTCACATGTTTGTGAAAATATTTTACTGTAACATTTTCTGAACTCTTATCCATCAAACTCTTTCATCCACTCCCTGTCAATCTAAATTATTGACACTTTGTAAAGCCCCTCTAAATAAAGAAGCTTAATATCAAGTTTTAAAATCCCGATTATTCGGAATACGTGTCCAAACATTTCGAACCGAAAGATAATTGAGGAACTCAGCGGAAAACACGCACACTACATATGCATAAATTTTCGTTTCTTTGTACCATTAATTCATTCCTGCAATGCAGTGTACCTAATTCCACTACCTTCTAACATAATAGCAAAATGGCATTCGCCTGTTTTCCACTGGGCCCCATTATTTTAAACGAACAGGCCAAACGTACTAAAACGCACAGAGCACTCCAAGTATACAAAACGTAACCCAAAGAAAAGCGTACGAAGTATTTAGTTGAAACTTGAGAAATTATGAGAATAATTGCAGAATGCTACGAGTTTTTCGATTACACTGCAAATAAATTTCCTTCGGCTCCGCTTAGACAGAATTTCCTGCGATTCCGATTACAGCGGATTATGTACGTAGAAAATCGCTGCGAGCGAACGGTGTATGCTTCCAATTAATTAAATAAGTGCATCGCGAGAGCGTTTTCCGTATAACGCGATGCGCTTCATGAAAACATACCCGCGTGTAATTGATCCAGTCCTCGCAGGATCGCTGGAATAAGCAATTATTCAATCACGCGTGCGGAATGGGCGCGATTCGAGCCAGGCACAATTAACCCGGAAACGTCCAACTTGAACGCGCGTACCCGTTTGCATCGGTGAAAACGATTGCTAAATCGACGGGGAGCGTTCGATCGCTGTTAGAACGTTTCGCAAAGGATCCCTTTCGGGGCCGTTTAACCGATTCGAATATTTTCACCTGCCGGATAAAGGGGTCAGCGAGCAGAAATATAGAGGAAAAAACTATGCTACTAGCGAAGCGGCAAGAAACGATGCTCCTCGACATAGTTTCAGCCGGGTCTTGCACATTAACGCGCTAAATTATTCTGAATGAACGCGGCACTGCATTTTCTTGTCCCCCGGGAACGCGACAAATTAATTTTTTTGTTTGTTACGGGCGCGTTGACGTCCTCCAAAAATTGAGAAAAAAATCACCCTCTGGTGAAGAGGCATATACAGGGTGTTCCGTAATCGGCGGTACAAACGGATTAAGTCAATAATGTGGAATAAAGTTTTGTCATAACCCGCTTAGTTTTCTAGAAAATCGACTTTGAATTTCTGCCAAAACTATAGATACTTTGGTGGAAGCGTATTAGGCTAAAATTCAAAGTTTATTTTTTTTGGTGCCATGTTTTAATTCCAGTATGTCTTCATTTTAAGTTTATTGTTTTTTTTTTTAAATAACTAGAGAGTTAAGAAACTTTTTTTAGAGATACCTTCAAAAAGGGGTATTATTTTGCTGTACATGGGAGAATATTTCATTATAACCTTTAGATGCATGAACCTCAAAATTTTCTATAACTATATTGTTTTATTTAGTTATTAGAACTTCTGAATAAGCTCAAAAACGATGGAAGATAATTAAATGTATAAAATAATTAATAATTATACAACTGACCCCAAAACCTTACAAAAATTGTTTTCAGAAGTAGGGTAAACTGTACTAATGCTGGTACTGCACTAATCATTGGCACTTCTGATTAAAAAGTCAAATATTAAGAAGTGCAAGCTTAGAAAGAACTTTTTTACAATTTCTTATTTTTCTTTCACTACAACACTGTAAAGCCCAGTAGTTGAACTACATATTTTACATCTGGCAACACCACAAAGTGGGACAAAGGGCTGAGTTTCAGACGTTTACTTAAAATATTAGTATTAGTAAGTATATCTTATCGCCTTATAACTAAGTAATGCATTGAAATACAGATTGGCTAAGTGTTGTAAGTATTTAATAGTGAATGCAATAGTCTGTTTAAACACTTTAAACTTCGTTTTTAACTACATATGTTTTTCTATACAACCTGAAATTTTAGGGTGCCAAAGATTATACTTCTATGCCTATTTTTGTTTTTCATTGATGTTTTATTTTAACAAGAAATCCATAAACATTGATAATAACTGAAAAATAAGGCCGTACTAAAACTTCACGGTTTAGGGTGCCAATCATTGTACAGTTTACCCTATGTTCAAAAGAATACATTCCTTAACAAACAATTAAGTATACATAATGTTTAAAGTCCCTAATATATAAAATAATTTAATTAAATTCTGTACCTCCCACTTACCAATAATTAACTTCCACCCAGTCCTCGAGCCCATTTGAATACCATTTAAAAACAATTTCCCCGAACCCACTAACATAATCCAACTCTTACCTCCTCCAATTTCCCCAGATCAGTGCACCGAGCCGCGAAACTGTGAACCGTCCAAGAAGATTCCGAAAGTGAAGCGAAGCTCCCACTACGTACACGAGTGAAGCCCTCTCGAAGGGTCGTCCCTTCATTCGACGAAACGGCCCGTTACTGTTGGCTGCTGATATGGGCCAATTTATTGTCCGGATATCAGCCCATGGTTTGTCACTGTGCATACACGCAGGCGGGTGCTGTCAGAGCGGGGTGTAAGATCACGGGGTTAGAAGCTTAGGGTGGGATGACCAAGCCCGCCTCTATAGAGACGTTGGGTTCGCTGGTTATAATACGCCTCCAGCAGAACGTTACACATCCCATAAACGTCACGAGGCCACGTAGCCAGCAGAGAAGAGACGTTCTAATTTTCAGTAGGCGCGAGCCAGCGCTCCGGTTGTTCCCATTGTATCTGCCGGGCCACGGACAATTCGCCCCGGAATTGAATGTACCCGAATCCGAATGGCACTGTGAATCGTCGTGATTAACGTTCCTTAAGCACCCTAGCCGTAGCCATCGTCGCGGCGCGGCACGGTCGATGACGAACGCCAATATCCTGGTTGCTACGTACACAAGCCTGCATCGAAACGGCTGCGGGGATCGTATCAAGCACCGAGACGTATACTAATACGACTCCAGGGCCTGATATCTTGCGCACGGCTGTCCTAGGAACTGGCGAATTCACGCGCGGTCTGTTTACGCGATTCCCCGAGAAATCTTGATGCGGGCATGGTTAACGGGGGCTGGTACATGTTGACGCTTATGTCTGAATTGATCTTCAACCGGATAAGTTCCATGCCTCCATCCCCCTGGCTGAGCGCAGTGGCAAACGCTTGCTGCACATAGCTTCAGGATTAGTCTCCTTTTTGTTTGGTAATCGGTGCGTTGGCAAGCATCGCATTGGGGTATTCGGTTTCTCTTGTTTGGTAATCAGTGGGTTGAAAAGCAATGGGTTTCTTAACACTTCGGCGGCCACCTTTCGGAGGGAACATACGCTCACTGTCAATCTTTTCGGAATGTTCCAACTGGGTATTCGGAGGTTTTTGGAAAGCATGCAAATTGGATATTGTTTCGTGTCAATCAATTTTGGGGCGAAATGAACCTTATATGGGAGAAAGTGGTGAGTCATATTGAAAATTTGTTGTAGTATTTATCTAATTAAATGCTGCTTTGCAACATTATGCGAGATGGATGTTTGTTAGGCTATTTCACTTCGCCTACTATCTCCCTTAACCTCTAGCTGGCGATTTCTGGGTCTGAGAAAATCCGAAATAATCGAGCCGAGCCGGGACCCGAACGGATTCGAGTAACCCGAATATTTCGGGTAGCTCGATTCTTTCGGGTAACTCGATTTTTTTCGGGTAGCTCGATTTTTTCGGTTAGCTTGATTCTTTCGAGTAGCTGAAAAACGAAGCGACCTGAACATTCACACGACAGCAACAATGACGATACCGTTTAGAAGACGGAATTCAGAGTTCACTTTTTAACACTTTGACACTGCGTATCTCCTAAACGGCTGGTCCTACGTCGTTTTTTGACGAAATTTCGAAAGAAAACTCAACCAAAGAAAGATATAATCTCCTCCTTTTAAAACGCCCCATGTACTTTAAGTAGTGATGGGATCAAGTATGTTGGAAGTAGGTTCGAATCTGACTGTATAGTTTCGAACAGTTCACGAGTACTTCGAAAAAAAAACACTACTTTCAAGTAGACTCGAACCCTGACGAGGAAGGTATGAACTCTTTATAAGAACTTTGAGTAACGTGCGAAACAGCGGTACTTGCAAGTATAATCGAAATAAATGTAATGTAGACTACTTTTATTTGCGACAATCCGTCGAGTTATACTGGCTACTGTCGACGCTGCTTTTTATTGTAGCAGAGCACGGAGGGCATCCTGCACTTTTCTATTTTTCTAAAAACGAGTTTATTGTAGAATATTTCACACTCATTTTATGTAGATATTACATTTATTATGAAGTTTAAATCGATATGTATAAATAAATTGAACAATCATGTTTCCTAAAATCGTACCACTGCAATCGTACCAGTACGATTTGAAAACTTAAGTCATATGTTATACAGTAACGGACAAAAAAGTTACCACTGTCTACAATTCTTTATTTTTATTTTTTTTAACAGCAATTTAAAACTGTAGTATGTCTTTATTATACATGTTCTGAAAGAGAATTAAAAGCTGCGTAAAACTTAGTTATAGTCGTATTTATTAATTAACAGACCAAAATTTTATATAACAATATACAGAAGCAATACATTTTTATGACCGACAAAAAAGTTACCACTTTCAAATTCCCGCGTATTTGTCTTCCGTTTTTCTAGTTTACGCTTGTTTGCTGTGTTCTTTTGTTTTGAGTAGACGCTTAAGAGGTTAAAACCGATTAAAAATGCCTCGTGGAAAGAAAACTGATCCCCAATTGCGGCATTTAATAGTTCGGTTACGCGATGATGAAGGCTATAGTTTTCAACAACTTGCTGCGCATATGAAGATGGATAAAAGTACAATTCGTCGCATTTATTGTCGTGCAAAGAATCCATTGGTTGTGGAGAATCGAGGGCGACCAAGGAAAACTAATGAAAGGTTAATATTACACATTTAAGTCTTATTTTGGCAACAAAATTTCATTAAAATCGATAAATATTTTTAGAACGGACCGACTCCTAATTCGAAAATCAATAGAAAACCCAAAGCTAACAGCCCCAGAAATCCGTGATAAAGTGTTGGTTGAAAATTTTGAAATTAGTGTCCGAACGGTTCAACGGAGACTAGCGGAGAAGGGACTAAATGGCCGGATTGCTGCTAAGAAGCCATTTGTATCCAAGAAAAACATGCATAAAAGGATGAATTTTGCGCGTGAACATCTTGCATGGTCCACTGCTGACTGGGCAAAGGTCTTATTTAGCGATGAGTCAAAATTTAATTTAATACATAGCGATGGAATTAGATTTGTACGCCGTCCGATTAATGAAAGGTTTAGTCCTCGTTATACCATTGGTACGGTTAAGCATGGTGGAGGTTGTATAATGGTGTGGGGGGCATTTAGTCTTTCGGGAGTAGGTCCTATTCACCGAATAAACGGTATAATGGATCAGTATCAATATTCTAGTATTATGAAAAATGTGATGAAGCCACATGCTCGCCGGGTCATGCCTGCTGGATGGATATTCCAACAGGATAATGATCCAAAACACACAGCAAAGTCCGTCAAAAAATGGTTTTCCAACAATAAAATAAGGGTAATGAAATGGCCAGCACAATCGCCAGACCTAAACCCCATTGAAAATTTGTGGGGTGCGATTAAGCGTAAGCTCAATGGGCAGATGTTTAAAAAACCCGATGAGTTATTTGCGGCTGTGGAGAAAGCTTGGCATGACCTTCCTGTTGCCCTTATTGAAAAATTGATACATTCGATGCCAAAAAGATGTAAGGCCGTCCTAAAAGCAAGAGGTGCTCCGACAAAATATTAGCATTTTTATTACCTTTCGAAAGTGGTAACTTTTTTGTCGGTCATAAAAATGTATTGCTTCTGTATATTGTTATATAAAATTTTGGTCTGTTAATTAATAAATACGACTATAACTAAGTTTTACGCAGCTTTTAATTCTCTTTCAGAACATGTATAATAAACACATACTACAATTTTAAGTTGCTGTTAAACATAATAAAAATAAAGAAATGTAGTCAGTGGTAACTTTTTTGTCCGCTACTGTATGTATAGGTTATGTACATTTTCAGGGTTCGATTACTACTTTTACAAGATTCGATTCTTTCAAATGACAAAGTACTTGTAAGCACATATTCGCATCCTGTAAATAAATGAGTAGAAATCGAATCCCATGAAGTGAACTTTTTGTATTGTATTCGGCTTAGTTTCGTGAGTACATATTGAACTTGATTCCATCCCTAACTTTAAGCAAACAGACTGCCCGGCACCGTCGGGTTGCCCGGAATACGTTCGAACTGTTGGAAAAAATCGAACTACCCGAAAAAAATTGAGCTACCCGAAAGAATCGAGCTACTCGAAACATTCGGGTTACTCGGATCCGTTCGGGTCCCGGCTCGGCTCGAATAATCGAGTCCCGCTCGGTTCGCATTTCAAGCTACTCGAATATTTCGAGTACTCGAACAGCTCTAGCGCATAGGAAGAAATAATGATAGAGTAATTCCAGGGAATATGCCACAGTTAACTTTGAAACGCGATAACTCGGAAGTATAAGTAAATACAGGCAAAAAGATAAAACAATATGAAAGTGTAACTAATTCTGTGTATTGACTAATAAGTAGAGATATGTAACTTTTATAGTTCAATGAGAAAGGTACAAATTAGGGCTGGGACTATTCGAATATTTGAGTATTCGAATGTTATTATTCGAATACTATTCGAATACTTGGATATTCGAATTACATTCGCCAAATAATTGAGCAACTGAAGTATTCGAATACCGAAAAATTCGACAAATACGCAAATATATAATCTGCGTTCTAGTCAAAATGTGAAATTAGATCAAGACTGTACTTTTATAACTTACCAGGATTTACTGAAAATAAAAGAAAGGAAAAGCCAAAATCTATTGCCGTCTTAGCAGTTACACTAAATTGAACGAAATTACTGCAAATCTAAGGCTGCCTGTACATTATTTAAAAAATTAATGAAAATCGGCATATTGCTCCGAGTGACCCCAGAGAAAACCTTATTACAAACAAAAAAAAGAGTTTCCCCGTCAAACAGAATATCCTACAAAATGCCCATACCACATAAGAAAACAATCTTTTTCAGAAACGCCTTGTTATGACAATTAAAATTTCCTCTGCACCTAAAATTCCCACAGTATCCATCGGGAAAGCATTACGAATTCGCATTATTGCGATCGTGCAACCCCAGGGAGGGTTAGTCTTGCCGCGGGTGAGTCACTAGTCGGGTAAAAAATTAACGCAACCGGTTTGCAATTTGCTAAATGCGACCATGCCCGCTGGCATTTGCATATACAATACCGAAACAATTACTCGAAAATGGGCTGCCGCGGTCTTAGCAGAGCGGGGGCTGATACAAGCCCCCGGGGTGGGGCGAGTTAGACCGCGCAGCGGCGTAACAGGAATAGGAAAAAGACGATATCGTTCCATTAGCCAGAAATTGCAACAGCGGCGAACCATTACTTAAGTAGGAAAAGACGGAAGCGCCGGGGTTTTCGCGGCGTTGCGCGAGAACAATCGTTCTCGAGGAGGCGAAACTTCGAATGGACGGCGACTCTTCGACGGGGACCGGCGTCTCTCTCCCAGTTTTCCATCATGGTAACGTCATGAAAACAATGAGAGAAAAGGGCCACGGTAATCCAGCGGCGAAGTCTGCACAGAATTCGGCCCGGGGAGTTACCTTTCAATGAAAATTTATGACCAACGACGATAGGGAGTGGGCACGATTTTGAGAAGCTGCTCTGCTGCAACCCCCGATAAGCGCTTTCTGTTGATTTTCTTGGAGAGTATGATTGTGCAGGGTGGCGGCCAGCCTTATAAACTGTTGGGATCGAAAGACTTCTCGTTGGCGCGTTCGTGGAGGTGGGCAACGAATTATCCAGTAGGAAATAGTCACACGAATTTTCTAGAGATTGCTTCAATCAGGGTAAAAATGCTTGATTGACTGTGATTATATCAAGTTGTCGTTCCATTGCTTCAACTTAAGGATACTTAGGCAGTCGCTTTTGTTGAAAATGAAGCATTTCTTTTTCAATTAATTGCAAAGGAATATATTGAAACAGAGACTTGGTCTTTGACACAAATTGACACAATTAACATCATAAGCTTTGGAAAAATATGTTTGTTTAGTATAGAAGAACTCTAGTATATGTTTGAAAATTAGAAACACAGAATTGTTACTAATTGTAAGTTGACGAAATATAAAAATTCATATCCACCTCCACCTCCCTCTCGACCTCACCTCCTTCGGTAGATATAACTACCGAATCTAGATCTGTGGGATCTCGACGGTTTTGTAAACTTAGCCTAAGTTCTCTCGACTTGTTTAGTAAAACAACAATTATTGAAGTTCATCCGGAGCTTTCCAATCTTTTAACAGCTCACGAGCTCCACGTGTCTAATCCCAGAACTGCCCTGCGAAATCACAAGAGTACCGAAATTGCGAGGGTTTCGTTTTTTATTTATTAACTTTTAAAAATTCCGGTCCGAAACGACTGAAGTACGGCAATCCGGCGACCAGCGGGTCGCGGGGCAAAACAGGAAACAACGCCGTCAGATATCAACGATGAATAGACAGAATTTTATCACTACATGGACCATATAAGCTGCTTATGCGTCTTTGTTTTTTGGCGGTGACTATGCGCGGCGTTATTGACCTAGGCAGTGCGTGCCGCTGGTCGTCGAATTGCCATACAGAAGGCGTATTCAACTCGACTTTTTAACCGGTAATAACTGAAAAAGTGAAACGAAACTTTCAGCGTAATTTCGTTACTATTGATTTTTATCATATTTTGCCACGTAGAATCGCCCATGAAAATCGTTTACCATCTGTTGCCAAACACTCCCAAATTAGGGATTGGTTGAAAAATTGTTATATATAAAATTATAAATAAAAAATAAAATAATTGAAGACTGCAGAGGATCAGTGAAGAGCAGATCGTTTGCTTGCGACATGTGATTGAAGGGGTGAATGTAGACACGGCGTAGAATTTATTACACAAGAGTGGCTAATAAATTTCTTTTACGAGAATGCATTCCGCAATGTTTCGTGTGAACTGTTTTACCTGCGCACTCCTTCCAATCGCCTAACGTATTTGGTTGAGTTACTGATCCCAGGGGAGGAAGTATTCAAAGGACGAAAAAAGGGTGGGGAATAACAAATAGTCTTGACTGAATTGCCACGAAAGCTCGCTGTTTGACGATTCAGTACGCGACAAAACATCCGCGAAATTGGAAACGGTCCCAACGTGAGGAAAATCCATTCCTTTTCCTCCCGCTTCTCCGCCAGTTTTCATTGACCAGAGGGGATATGCGGCGATACCCATTAACTGATAATTGAGATGCGGATAATTTATGGAAAACAATTCGATTTATCAGTCACCTGAAAATTTTCATTCTTCGTGTCTCTCATAAATGAGTAGAGGACCACGTGAATATTGCGTACTATGTAATAATAAATAAATGTTGTAAATAAACGCTGGAGAAAGTATTGTTAATTATAAAATTTCGAAATACCTAATACAATCAAAATGCGAATTTCTTGGGCCAAATTTTAAAGTATTAAAATTGAATAAAATTGACTCCATAAACGTCATTCCACTAAAAATTAATAGAGAAGTATATGTGTAACAATTTGAGGCATTTGAATCTACGTAATGAGATATATATATATATATATACACAGTCGAATCTCGATAACTCGAATCTCAAGGGAAGGGAACAAATTTGTGACTTATCGAGGCTCGACTGTAGAAATATAACAATAGCATATCTACTTAGAGTTAATTTATCACTGGTTTCTGAAAGTAATAACTTTTTAAAACAAGTAAGGTCCTTGAGCGATGTCCTTTGATTGCATAACAAGTGTTTCTATCTATAAATGTATTAGTTTACCTAGAAAATATAGGTACACCAAGCATTGACGAGATTTGTAGGTATTAGGTAAGAGAAGAGTGTGGGAAACAAAAGATCAATGCCAATGCTACGATGCTAGATCATCCAGTAAACCTCGAACCTAATCACCCCTATCCCTACACAGTTTACACTATGGAGCTCTGTTCTATTCAAACATGCGCATTTCGTGGTCTCGCTACTGTTCAGTACTAACACTTACACGTACCTAATCCTATCCAATTTCTATAAGCACCTTCAGAATTAATATTACCAATTCCATCGGAACATACCAATAGCTAAATAGAGGAACTTGTTCTACCTAAACCGTTCTGCTTCTCCCTTTTACTATTCCTCCCTCCATGTCATTTATCATAAAAACGTGCATAACTACATGAAAAGGTTTCCAGCTGCAATTATTCGCGTCGATGCACGGTTTCGTGCAACATGTACCGAACAGTGACGATGTCTCACAAAGGGAGTGAACGAGATTCGGGTCACCACGCTGGTTACAATTTTGCATATAGTTAGTGCACAGCATGTATAATTATGTATGCTGCGCATAGGAGACGTTACTTTAAATTTTTTGAAAAAATTGTGTTCAAAATAATTGTGCTTATTCCGAAACCTCGATATGCAACCATGCGCGAAAAGGGAAGCGTAATTAACTTGTAGTGGCAACTCGACTGAAATGCATACAGTAATTTGAATCGTCCTTTGTCTATATATCAACTCATTATTATAATTCCCTCCCACCTGAAATTCGGGGGCTAAATTCGTTTACTGATTTTAAATGTAAAGCTCGGCAATATACAGTATTGTCTCTCTATAGCCGCGTGTGTCGGGACCGGGCGCACGCGATTTGAGAGACGAGTAGTCTATTCGGCTTCTTTTGATTTCACGCTCGAGCCCTCAAGGGGGATGGCGCAGCGAGAGCAGTTTCGTATTGGTTATGAACCTTTCTTCGGCTTTCTCTTTGACATCCGATACCCGATAGCTTCGCGTGTATAGAGAATCCGAAACCGCGCGCTATTTGAGAGACAGTACTGTATATGGTCACACTATGCGTCAGAATAACGTTCTAGTTTCTTTCTTTAATTTTTCCCTAATTTTCTGTTTCTGCTTTTCTTCCTTAGTTTCAGATTTAGTTTAATGTTAGTTTTAGTTACGGTTAGGCTTGTAACAGTATTGTACTGCAGCCTCGCCATTTACTTCGTTTGTCTTTATGTATTTCTTTCTTTGTATGTGTCAAGTAATAAAAACGTAAAAAACAAAATAGGTAGGAATAGGTATGTATAAATTTCTACAAATTTTTTTACTTATTCTTACATATAGGGTGTTCATATTATTTCTACCCAGCGTTTTCCTCGTAAGTGACAGCTAGGGTAAATGTCCCAATTACTGCCAGTGCAGTGTCCCCATTACTGCCACTTCATTTACTTTATTTAATAAACATGTAACATATAAATAATAGTGTATCAAAAAATCTATCGTTACATTCGGACTGTTCTTCATCTTATTATTGCACACTGCTCTTTATACTTCTTTATACCAGTACTATATACTCGTATTTTACAATGATGAAGAAAAATCCACGATTTTTTATAAACAAGACGAATGATTGCATCAACTTTTAAAATTTGTTATAAATTGCTAACATTCGAGAAAAACGGCATTAAAGTTTTATTGTGTATGTTGTCAAAAAATTGCAATTGGGTAACAACTGTCCCAGAAGTTAATTCTGTATAAATTCCTAAAAAATATCGTTGTTGTGAGAAAGCCCACTTCGCGCTTAATAGGTACTGTGAGAAAGATATGGGTTCAAGACGATCATTAAACAAAAGTAAAGTAGTTATGATATTGACCGTATTTTTAGAATAAACAATAAGTGGTTTCGGCGCACTGGTTCGGTCAGTTTAATAATTTGAAAGCGAATTTGCAATTTTAAAAATTATAAATTTCCGACGATGCGGTCTGCGGTTTAGACCGTTTTCAAGGAAAGATTTTATAAAGAATACTGCGATCGCTTTAAAGTTTTTAAAATTGCAAATTATCTTTCAAATTATAAAACTGACCGAACCAGTGCGCCGAAACCACTTATTGTTTATTAAACAAAAGTGTACAAAAAAGGTAAATAAAAGTGAAAAGAAGGTCCCGAACCCGGAAATTCAAAAAAATCTGAAACTTTGTGGATATGTAGGGGATTTCATCCTGATTACAACGCAATTTTTTTTGCTGCCCAAAATCACTCTAAGGGGGTGAAATTAACCCCCGAAAATTCGGCTATTTTTCGATTACTCGCGAACTGTAAGAGATAAAAAAAAAATCTCGAAACGAAAGGTACTTCTTTTAATTAGATCTATCAAACAGTAAACATTATTAATATTTTTGTTTATAACTTTTTTTCTAATTGTTTACACAATTGATTTAACTTTTACTATTTGATAGATCTAATTAAAAGAAGTAACTTTCGTCTCGAGATTTTTTCTATCTCTTACAGTTCGCGAGTTATAACAGAAAATCGAAAAATAGCCGAATTTTCGGGGGTTAATTTCACCCCTTAGAGTGATTTTGGGCAGCAAAAAAAAATGCGTTGTAATCAGGAGGAAATTCCCTACATATCCACAAAGTTTCAGAATTTTTTGAATTTCCGGGTTCGGGATCTTCCCTTGTGAGAGCTATTCTAATTTTACACATTTTGCCCTTCAACGACGGCAGTTAACTGAGGTCTTGCAGCCAGCCTTTGTTTACATAAAAGAGTGTTTCTAACCCCAGGCTTTGTTTTTGCAAAACAATCTCCAGGATGTAATTGTTTCGAGCAGTGGATACGGAACGTGCGAACTAAATCGGTGATCCGAACCTTATAAACTCCCCTTGTCAGTAAGCCTCACGGAGGGGTGAGATAATTTTCTTGGATGCCTGGCTGACTGAACGACGGGGTGTGGCCACGGGCTGAAGGATGATCGCGAATGTAGTGGAAGAGCGAGTTCTCGGTGATAGTTCGCGGTATGTTTTTCCCCGTCCTTTGGGGTTGCGCCGTCCGCCGCGCGAGAGCGTGTAAGCGCGCGTACGAAGTGGAAAAGCTCGGTGACAGATGTGAGACATTTAGCAGCGGCCTCGCTAGCGCGGAACGGCCTGTCTGCCGCTTAATCAATCTAAGGTGTCGGGACGTATTACCAGCGCAATGCTAGCCAGCTTCTGGTAGCACGAATTCACGAACCTGCTGGCCAGTCCACGTCGACATCGACCCCCAGCACAGGTACGTCGATATCCCCCAACTTTCGGTGCTTACCGTATGCTTCCACGAACGGAGCATACGGAAACTCTCGGCATGCATAAACGGAGGCACGGCTGGCGCAACAGAACGTGTCGATGGCGGCGAAGCGTGTGGGAATTAATCATGGAGTATCGTCGACGATTTTCTTTCCTCTTCTTACTGTTCGATTCAAGTTGTCAAGATATTGGGAAGTTGCGATAATGTCTGTAGTCTGTTACAAAAGTCTACGTGCTTACATTTTTATGGGGATGTAGTCATTGGGGATGAAGCTGTCGTACTTTTTATAATCGTTTAAATTTAAGGGGGGGGGGGTGAACTTTCGCAACTCACTGTCAATGTGCTCAGTCATTATATTTTTGTCTATTTGTGTGGGAACGCTGAAGAATATTAAGTTATTTATAAATTTCATATCGACCGGATTTATTAATAAAATATGGTTTCGGCGCAAAGGTTCGGTCACTTTAAAAACACTAACTATCGAAAAGCCATTTTGCAATAAATTCAATGATTTATATAAATTTCCAACGTTTCGGTATTAATTTAGCCCATTATCAAGGAAAGATTCAATATAAAGAGGCGAATACTGCGTGAGCTATTGAAATTAATAAATCGTAACGTTCGGAAACGAACTTGCGACACTCGAGTCGGTTGGAAGATGACTGACAAGGGGGCCGCATAGGTTATGAAATCGGTTCTGGAATGAGACTGGGTGGACATTGTAGTGCACACCTAGTGTTAAAAAACTGTAAAGGGATTTTGCAAAATGGGCCTTCGTTTCCGAGAAATTTGAGTTCAAAGTTTCGCGGGACAGTAGTATTTCAGTTGCGCAAACATTCTTACCAAACAATGGTCGTAGCTGCGATAATAAGGCGTTCGGCTACGGTGCTGGAGGTCTCTTCATACTACTGTCCCGCAAAACTTTGAACTCAAATTTCTCGAAAACGAAGGCCCATTTTGCAAAATCCCTTTACGGTTTTTTAACACTAGGTGCGCACTACAATGTCCACCCAGTCTCATTCCAGAACCGATTACATAACCTATGCGGCCCCCTTGTGAGGTAAATAGTAGGCAACCCAAAACATCTATAAGGTGAACAGAGGAATGGCTAGAACGAACCGTTAACCATTATAAATATAAATTCAAATTTCCAAGCAATACCGTTTAAGAGGAAAACCAAACATTTTTTTGCCTCTATCTCATATTTCATGACCATTTGTAGATGTTCGAGAGCAACAAAACAACTACATAACTTTTAAGATATGTAAGAAACAAGTAAGATCATAATTGAAAATTATTAGAGAACTCTAATAATTTTCTCTAATAATTTTCAACTCTAATAATTTTCTCTAATAATTTTCAACTCTAATAATTTTCTCTAATAATTTTCAACTCTAATAATTTTCTCTAATAATTTTCAACTCTAATAATTTTCTCTAATAATTTTCAACTCTAATAATTTTCTCTAATAATTTTCAATTATGATCTTACTTGTTTCTTAGATATCTTAAAAGTTATGTATGGTAAACCAACCAGTGAATGACCGAATTGTTAAATGAGAAGCCCAGTAACTTTTAATAAGAATTGTACTTATTAATGTTTGTTTAATACGCGTAATTAAAAATATGGAATATTAAAAGTGCAACTACACTCCATTTATAAACATATAATAATTTTTAAATTTATAATTGACATTTCTTTGCCTAATGGTCATTCACTGGTATGCGGTCAATTACTAGTTGGTTTACCTCTTTGTTGCTCTCGAACATCTACAAATGGTCATGAAATATGACATAGGGGCAAAAAAATGTTTGGTTTTCCTCTTAAACGGTATTGCTTGGAAATTTGAATTTATATTTATAATGGTTAACGGTTCGTTCTAGCCATTCCTCTGTTCACCTTCTAGATGTTTTGGGTTGCCTACTATTTACCTCAGTCATCTTCCAACCGACTCGAGTGTCGCACGTTCGTTTTCGAACGTTACGATTTATTAATTTCAATAACTCACGCAGTATTCGCTTCTTTATATTGAATCTTTCCTTGATAATGGTCTAAATTAAGACCGAAACGTTGGAAATTTATATAAATGTAGGAATTGTCGGGGTTTCGCAATCGGAAAAAACAATCAGACACAGTAATGCAAGAAGAATAGTTAAAAGATATATTAATATAAACAAAACAAAGAAAACACAGAATACTGTCACACGACGTTGCCCTTAGCACGCTTTTTACCAAGACTAAACTACGATCGGCTCGACCGACCAACGCCGCCACATTCGGCCGTCTTCGCCGAACTTCGTCCTTCGCCGATCTGCGTCTTCCGCGCGAAAGTGTATCGCGTTTCGGCCGTTACTACCTACCATTCCTACATAAATCATTGAATTTATTACAAAATGCCTTTTCCATAGTTAGTGTTTTTAAAGTGACCGAACCTTTGCGCCGAAACCATATTTTATTGAAGAATATTAAGGTTAGGCATGGTAACAGCTTACTAGCTGCGCCTCGCCTTTTATTGTAGCAATAAAGACGATTAATAATAATAATAATAATAATATTTTGTGATAAAGTTGTGCGGATTAGAAGGATAGTGGTAGTTGCCAAAAGGATATTTCAAAGTTTCCTGAATGGGTTGTTATGTATTTTAGGTACCTGTTCTAATAACACTTCCACGCATGCGCTTTAAAGCATGTACATCACGGGGTAGGATCATTCACCGTGCGACTAAATTTCTCTTCTAAATTGGAATGGAAATCAAGTTATGCCTGATAAACAAAAGTTTGGGTGAGATTTCTCACGAGAAGTCACAGAAAATACTGCACTATAACGCGTATTAATATGAGAAAGCGTGAAATAATAAATTATTACAATATATGGTAGGAGAGAGTTAACTCTACATTAAGGCAAAGATCCTATCACTGAGTCAATAAACACGGTCATTTCAGCCATCTTCCCTGGGATAGTATTACTAATTTATGATCTAGAAATGGCCCTAGAATGACCCTTTATGTAAAGGGTCTAGGTAGCCAGTACCGTAAGTCCACCACTAGGTAATTGATTCTGCGGTTATAGATGCTTTGAGAATCTATTATGACATTCATGAGCCCTATCTAACTATGTTTTGTCCATAGTAACTTTGAACATCGATTTCTTACACAATATTCACAGTACATTTCCATGAGTACTGCATATTTTTTTATAGAAATGAAAATATACCAGTTCGTATTTCTAAAAATGACCACTGAGTGTTTATTCCACACAGTCTCCACCTAAACGTAACTCTATGTAGCCAATTTATCAGTTCAACTGTTGGAGAACCTAGAAGCTCATTTTAGAAGAAAATTTTAAAAGATCGATTTACCACTACCCGTGCAAGCAATGAACGCTAGATTCCCTTACACTCGATCAATTGCACCATTAAAATTAAAAAAAAAAAAGATTCCTCGACTCATACAGTGAAACTTGAAATTAATACGAAGGCAAATACATTCTCATCGATGTTTTCTCAGATTTGAAGGGGTGGCCAGGCTCCCATCGCTCAAGTTCTACACGTGACACGAAACTTTGCCGAACTTCATATTTCACTTCGCGAAGTTTGTAGGAACATTGTGATATATATATGTTGGGGGGGCATGGTGCTCGGAAGCTGTAACTCCACGCTCAGAAAGCTATCGCGTTCATAATTGTGTTGGCAACGATTCCGCTGGTATTTTCAGGTGTACCTGTTCCCAATTTTTTTTGCTTCGTGTACCGCTCGATTCAATTATAATGTTAATTCTACGAACGCCAACGACGCAGGTATTTTTAATTTGCAAACGAGAGTACGCTGGCCCGACTCGTTCAACATCGCCCGGGACCCGGATTAAAAATTGTACACAGCAAAACACGCGCCACTGAATGCCTTGGTCTGCTGATTCGTCGAGCAGATTCGTCACGCGTCTATCTGGCCGTATTTTCATAAACATACAAAAAAACCTTACTTGAGCCCGCTGGTTTCAGTTACGCAAAGAGGGAACGTTTTTGCTCCCAGTAATGGCGACGGAACGTAATTTTCTGGTGGACTGCGGGGCACAAAATGGCGACTAATGAATCCGCATAATTTGAATATAATGATAAATGAAGTAGAAAAGGTGTGAATATTACCTTGTATTTTGGTCCGCGTGATTCAGTTTTTTATTGAATATATATCGCCCTGGTGTGAGCGATTTGAAAAAGCGATGGTACAAGTTAATTCCAGGAAAACGACGCATGTAAAACTAAGAATTCAAAGTGTGTTGTAGTCATTATGAGTGTGGTTATCGTTGGTAGCAGAATTATTTTGACTGATAAAAAAATAACAAGATGGCGGAGGTTTGAAGTTAAAGTGTGGAAATACTGGGAATTTGTCTTACAAGGGACGTTCGGCAACCCGAAAATTCAGAAAATTATGAAACTCGGTGTGCAAGTGGAGTAGTTCATCCGTAACACAACCCCATTTTTTGTTGGTGCCATAATGCAATTTTTAAGGGTGAAATCACCCCTTGAAAATAATTCAGAATTTTCTTTTCCATGGAATACCTCGAGAATGGTGGGAGATATCGAAAAGAAGTTTAAACAAAAGTTGCATCCTTCTTTTATATCTACAAAACCGCGGAAAAATAATTTTCGAAAAATCCATATTTTTCGTCGCAATGTCCCCTTAAGACAAGAAGCATCCGTTCACTACAATTTTTGTTGGCGAAAGAAGAAACATAAAAATCACCCCTAAAATTGTTAAATAATCAATACTCCCTCGTGAATTTTACATCCGCATTTTGCAGATCAAAGCACTGAACACCACAAAACGATCACGACCTGAACACCCACTTCACAAGTTTCTTTCATTCTCTCTTATAAAATGCACCAGCTAATTGAGCCTTTGCTCATAATTCCGAAACGCCATCCATGAAAAATGGCAGCGGTCCGCGGGCCCTGTATTGCGCTTGATTCGCCGATTAAAGGGAACGAGCAATCGAAGGGGCTGTGTGTAACGAGGGAGCGTAAAGGAAGAAAACGTTAAGAAATTCGTAGGGCGCGCGGGAACTGGAAGAGCGTTCGTTAAGTGTACTTTAACGCTATCAGAAATTCCTCGCTCCGCGCGCAACGGTGACTCCTTTCATCGAGCCAGACACCCGGAGCAATGAATTTACACAGTATTTCGTTCCTAGTTTTAATCTCGTTTCACTCAATTTCACCTTCACCCCCGAGGGTCTGCTTCTTAAGTCGCATTAATGAATGAACATGCTTCAAAGAGCGACGGATCGCGGTATGTAGCTGGCGCCAAAGGGGGCCCTCGTCTTTGCTAAATTATGGCGCGACGCGCTCAATAAATCATGAACACTTATTTACACGCGCGCCTATGAAAAACGGCTTTGAGATTCTTGATGGTGAAATTCCCTTTCAACCACCCATTCAATTTTTCTGCCACCTTCGATCGGGGAAGGGCTGCTAAACGTTTTCACACTGAATTTATTTTTCATGTGCATTCTATTAGTGCAGGTTTATGCGGGAAAGTAGTTATTGTGAAGGAAAATAAACACAAACACACTAACTGTTAGTTTAATAGAAATAATGGTGATGATATATTATATAAAAGAAATACATGTGCGTCTCTCATTGCACACTCTTGCCATGAGGCCCGAACAGGAAGTACATAACCTCACAAAGTATGAATACAAGATGGCATTCTAAGCAAGGAAAATATCTGGGACTGAAAGCTGCCATCTACTGTTCAAATAATAAAACTCATAATACTTATAAGAAAAAACAACTCCACAGTTATCACAATTGAGGGCTTTGCAGCAAGAGGAATGCAGCTCCGTCTTTACCAACTTCGAGTAAATTAGAAAAAACTATCTATACAATTATCGCTTTTACTTAACATTGAAAAGAGACCACTGATTGAAAAATATATTTTTTCACAGAACACAGTTATTGAGTTGATAAGTTTGCTGTTCATTATTTCTATTTTAAGGGAATTTTTCAAATCTGAAGCAGTCGCAATGCGCAAAACAGTAATGGGTGCAGATTGAAAATTTGCAATAAATTTGCACCACACGACGTGGAATTTCAATTACGTGTATCACGCGTCCTTACTCGAAAACTGTAAAAATGAAGCTGCACCCCTCTTGCCAAGGGTCCTCAATTTGGTAATCGAATTTTAATACATACAATTCTGTTGTTTATTTTGCGGGGGGTGAGTTATGAGTCTCTGTCGAGTTTAAAGCACCCGGCTTATCTTTTGGTACCAAAGTCTAAGAAGTGGTATGAATGAGGAATTATACGATTAGCAAAAATATGGGTTAAAACCATAGAACATGGTGGCTTTTATTTTGAAATTTAGATTAATTTACCATCTATTAGATATATGAATTTTTGTGGAATAAATGAAATTGGAAAATGCGCATAAATTAGGCAAGAATTCTTGACTCACATTTTGACATACCTATAAGTCTTCCTCAGCGAGCATTTTAAAGTTCCAATTGGTTAATTTGAAAAGAAGGTACAAGTATTCTACAATGATAGCACTGTTCGAATTCAGACCAATGAAAACTTTCACGCAATTACAATCCAGTTGTAACTAAGCACGTTCAAAACGCACTAAAAGGGAGCACTGCAATAATTTAACTGGAATGCTTTCAAAAGGGTCTGCAACTGTTCGGCGTTTGAACGTACGTAGGTATCTGCTGAAATTCAATACGAATTTCATTACTAGGATTCGCAAACGATATATCCCGAAGTAACGATGCCTCCTGTTACTTGTTAGAAACCTCATACGTCATGTATGTAGTTGAGCAGAACTCTGGTGTTTCATAACATTTTGCCTCTACCTCACGTGTAATAGAATATTTCAAACGTGTGTTTGAAAGTAATTAACTGTTGAGGTATGGAGCCAAGTCAAGAGTTGTATTTTACATACAGATTTACGTAATACAGTGAAGTTTCAATCATCAAACATAAACATAACTTAAGTATGCTCGAGTTATAGGGAACTTGGATTAACTGGAATGAGAAACGTCTTTTTCCTAAATATTTATTAAGGTTGAATTTTTAATTTTTTTAGATTATATAGATAACACTGTCCAACGCGATTTTTGGTCCGCAATATCCGCTGGGTGATTCTTGTAGAGTTTTTCGCCCTGAATACGAATCCGCAACCCGTTTGTCGCCATCACCCTCAGTTTTTGAGAAATTCGATTTTGAAGAAAAAACTGAAATTTTTCAAATTTGAACATTTTTGTGTCGAAACGGTAATAGTTATTCGATTGTTCGTTGCGTCAAATTATTCTATGAACCCTCCCGAATACAACGATATAAGTTATTATTGCATTATGAACATTTAAATATGTTTAAACAACTCTCAAAGGGAAAAGGACACCCGAAATGCACCAATTTTTGCGGATATCTTTCAATTTATTTCCAAAACTAAGGGTCTGAGACGAAATCTGACCATCCTACGCGATGCATCAGACATTGTTCCTTCGGAAAGCGTCGGCAGATGTGGTAAGTCTTGTTTCGTTTTCAATACAGAAGCGAAATAGTTTGGCAAAACGCGCGGTGTCGACAGTGTCGGTGTCTTTTTCCCTATGATCGTTGTTTAAACATATTTAAATGTTCATAATGCAATAATAACCTATATCGTTGTATTCGGGAGGGTTCATAAAATAATGTGACATAACGAGCAACCGAAAAACTATTACCGTTTCGACACAAAAAATGTTCAAAGTTGAAAATTTACATTTTTTTTTTCAAAATCGAATTTCTCAAAAACTGAGGGTTATGGCGACAAACCGGTTGCGGATTCGTGTTCAGGGCAAATTTTTGTATTCAACTACCATATTTCTTATAATTTTCCTACTAATGATCCTTTTAAAGTTTCGCCTTTCTACGTTAGGCGAATTTGGATATAAAATTAAGAAACTTTTACTGACATTATTTTGACAACCAAAGCAATTTACGCACCATAAGTATCAATCGAATCATCTCGAAAATATAAAATCGAATTGAACAGAATTCGAATTAAGTGAAATACAGATCATCACGATTCTCTTAATTCCACCCCCACTCCCTATCTCCTTTAAGGGGTTATGCCTAGTCAGGGGACCGAAAAGAGGCGCAATGTTAGTGAATTTTTTTTGAAAAAGCGGGAGCATATATTTTTACATAACTTTTTGCACTTAAAAGAGCAACATTTAAAAAACATTTGGTAAAAAAATATTTACGTTTATAATAAAGTAACAATCGACAACCAAGAAGCCTTTTTGAAACCGGTGAGTAAGATATCTCAACAACCACTGCACCAATCTTTCTATAATTTTGTGTGCTTATTTTTTTAACGTATATTTTCGATTTTATTAACGAAAAATGGCCGTTGTTCGCGCGAAAATCAGGACTTCAAACTTTAAATAGCCGTCATTTTATTTTAAATTAATATTTCGAAAATTCCCCCTCCGTCAGTCGATAGATACATTAATATACTAGGGAAATCTTTTTTGTTTTTTGATTTTGAATAATCTGGTTCCGAGTTGCAGTGCTCATCGCAAAACAACTTTTTAAAAAAGCCTTCCTGGATATCGGTTGTAACTTTATTATAAACATAATTATTTTTTTACGCAAAAAATTGTTCAATCTTCTTTAAATGTTGCTCTTTAAAGTGCAAAAAGTTCTGTGAAAATATGTGCTTCCGTTTTTCCAAAAAAAATTCGCAAACATTCGCTTTTTTTCGGCCTCCTGACTAGGCATAAACCCTTAATCTATCAATACCATAAATTACATACCTTAAATCGTCCTAAACAAAGTACACGAAGACTTCCGCCAACTTTTTCATTAGAAATCCCTGCAACAAACGAAAGAAAACTCCATTAGAACTTCGTGATTCCATTAACAGTATTTACAAAATAGGAACCACTATCCTGCTTCAAAAAGCAAAGCTGCTGATTATCCTTGTTGCGACTAATCAATATTCTAAAACTGAATTTATTCTTGAAAAGTAAAATAAAATCAAAGTCACTCTTCATTTAACGCGAATAACCAAAGTCCTTTGTACTTATCAAGGTATCTCGAAATCGACCCAACACACTGACTCCAATTTTGACATAAAAAATGTATCTACTATTTGCCCTCCGTGAAGAACGTGGACACCATGCATTGGTATGTTAAATTTAGCACGCCTCGCGTATGCACGGTCTGTTTTCTGCGTCGAAGAGCGAACCACCTTGGGGACGTTCACCTACGACAACAACGTCAAATCCGTGACAAAAGGCGGGACTTGAATTTAAGATGGACATCCGCGAGCAACAGAGCCAGCTACGCGAGAAGGGTGAGAGCCAGTCGGAGGAGTTCGAGTTAGTTCGGGGCGGCAAGAAAATGAATTGAATAATTTAGCGGGCCGGAACGAAGGGACGAAACAAGTGAGCTCGAGCGTGTGTTCCAAGGAAACCCCCGAAAATCCCTAGAACGAGCTATCCCGGCAAGGTCTCACTTCGTTCCACGTCTTTCCGTCGAGGCTTTCCCCGTCGCATTTTCGTCATGCGAGAAACATCCGCGCGGATGACGTTGGGAAATAATTTGCGCGCTGATGTATGACAGGGACTTTCCCTACACGCGTGCTCCGGCATTCCAGCCCTTTCCCTTCTTTTAAAATTCCCTCACTGATTCTATTTGACATTACGTGCTCCGACTTTATGAGTATAATGTATGTCGCATTAAACTTAACGGTGATTTGAAATTCCAGTGTAAGGGTGATCTTGGAAGTAATTAATTACATAAACTGCATATCTAGTTTCAGGTTAATTTCTTCTGATAACTACAGCAAGTAATTTACATAACGTAAGAACAATGTAAAAGTTGTTTATAAATTTCGACCGTACTAATTAATATATATGTTTTCGGCGCACTGATTCGGTCAGTTTAAACAATTAAAAACTAGCTACTTTGCAATAATTTTAATTATAAAATCTTTCTACGTTTCGATCTTAGTTTAGATCATCTTCAGGAAAGTTTTTAGAAAGGATTTTATAATTAATAGAAAGATTTTATAATTAAAATTATTGCAAAATAGCTAGTTTTTAATTGTTTAAACTGACCGAATCAGTGCGCCGAAAACATATATGTAAGAACAATGTTAAATCTATAGAGACATTTTATACCAATCAGGTGATAGATTCTTAATTTGTTAATTCTAAAAATTTGTCAACAGCCACTCAAAATTCAATGCACGTCTGTGGGTGGTTTCACGTCGACATTTTCTGCGGAGCATCCCAAGTATTGACAAAGGGTCCTTGAATGCTTACTTTGAAAACAAACCAAATTCCAATTCCGCTTTTATTTCACCGAGCTCAGTTCAGCCCGTGATAAGTCATCTATCTAGTAACGGAACTTGCAATTTCTATATCCTCTTTAAACTTTCATGAACGTATCACGAATGAATAAAGTTCTCCCTATGAAAATTATATTAAATTCAACCTGATTCGTGCCACTTTGAATCATAACGTAATATCCAATTTCTCCACGGAACTCAGAAGTGACTCAAATTACGCAGACTGAAAAAAAAACCCTGCTTGAAGTACCTACTCTAATAAAAATGTAATGCGCGATATAGAGGTTCAAATTTTCATTACTGTCGTTCAAAATACGTACAAGGCAAATTGGACGGAACTCTCCGGACAGCACTGACTGAAGTAGCATTTCTGGGAACCTTGTGCCACTCAAAGTGTTAACACTTGCAACTTGCAACGGGTTTTGTTGCATCATAACATCGCCTAGACCCATTCTAGCCTCCATCGTTCTATGCACACATCTGAAGCGGCTGTCAGTTAAAGTTCGGACGTGTCCCTTCGCTGTCGTCGGGAAACGCTGGCAAAATCCAAGATATACAAAATCCTCCGTCCCCTGCGCCGAGCGTTTCGACAATGGCGAACGGCGTCAAGCGTTCCGCTCCTCGGACGCGGTTGAATTATGTATTTCGTTACCGTCGCGATAACAATTTGTCAGCAGGAGGTCCTGCAAGTCCAGCATGCGCCCGAACGTCCCGCCCGCACAACTACACCCGCGCACCCACGCTGGCTGGCGCAGGTTGCGTGCATTATATAGGTACAAGGGCTACGGGAATAGTTCGGCTTTCGACCATCCCCACTGGTATGTGAAAGTTCAGGCGAAGCTCAAATCGTGGTAATAGTTTCGCCGTTTATAATTATGCACCTTTCCGGGACTAATGCGACGCTAAAGCGACGAGCGTATTCATCGAGGGTGCGGGCGCGACAGGACACGAAGGCGATGCAAGGACGCACCTTGGTGCTCGAATTCGGACGCGAATATTGGGAGGTTTTCAAGCTAGGATGAGGAACCTGCGGCCTTTCCGCGTATTTCGTCAATTACGTATTTCTGTCGCCTGAAAATTACACGTTTCCAAGCGACGTTTTGCTTAATTAATTGGAATAAAATAGGGACTCGCAACCGGTGGGTCGCGAAGTGTTTCTTGGGGAAGGGTTTTTGCCTTTTTTTTAATATTATAAAGAGAGTAATTTGTACTCATCACCGGTTTAGTAAATACCGTAGGCCATCGAAGTCCTTCAATGCTTGCTTGTAAGGTTGTACAATGTGAACCTACGTTTCTCTGTACGAAGAAATTTATGCAAAATTATACGGATCTTGTGAATATTTTGATAAAGATCTTGAAATGAAACTAGTGAACAATTTATATAGGGGAGACGCTTGCGGGTTGCCACCCCTTAGCTTTTTTTATCATAACTCGTCATAAAATTAACGTATCGTTGATTTATGGTGTAAGTTGGAAAGAGGAAGTGTAGAGCTACAATCCTGAGCTACAAATCATGTAAACTCTCGAAAAATAAAAATTATACTGCAAATTATCGAAAGTATCTAAAATTGACTCCTTGAAATTTTGGCTTGCAGGTTGCCACCCCCTAGAAAAATTGCTGAAAGTGTCAAAAAAACTCAAGTGAAAACCTGATTCAGAGTACTTTTCAAAATTTATTAAATTTTATTTGCAGGCGTTCGTTACCGCGTTCAGATTTTCTTAACCTACGTGCTGTCATACTAAAAATGTATCAATAATGTAAAAAATAAATGAAAATATGACTAAAATGCAATAAAAACACTTCGCTTCAAACTCAATGACAATAGTAAACATCACATAATCATGAAAAATGACATTTGAGTGTAAACTAGCGGAAAAGAGGGAGGTGGCAACCTGCAAGCCAAAAAAGGTGGCAACTTGTATTCCGACGCATTTTTGGAAAATATGAGAAAAAATTGTCAATTCATAATATGTTTGGAAATCTGTTTGGCATATGTAAATGAGATAAAAAAAACAACACAGTACGAATAGTTACCTTGAATTGTGGATGAAAATGTTCAATTTACGAGCACAGGGAAACACACAATTTCAATAATTCAATTTCTTGACAAACACTATATCACACTTCATTTTAAATAGTGACAACTACTTTTTTTAACGTCGATGTGAGTCAATGTTGAGATTATGACACTGCTAGAAAGTCGAAATACAGCAGGGGTGGCAACCTGCAAGCCTCTCCCCTATTAATACACCATTAATAACAATATTTCATATTGGAACAACTCGGCAGAGAAGTTAACGCACCTAAAAAGTTTACAATATTTAATTAATTTACTATAAGTAAACTAAAAATGGTATAACGTGTCCAAACAATCAAGAGAAGTGCATGTTTCTGTTTTCAAACTCAAGAAAATTAATTTCTGTCATGAAGTAACCTCTCGTGAATTTAGTAGCAAAACATGATAAATAACTGTTAACAGCTACTAAATGTACACGAATATGTAAATTACCGTTCTACAACGAATGACAAGTATGAATTTTTAATAGAAACCAAAGGTAAATAATCTTGTGCAGAAGTCTATCCTAGTGTACCGTGTTACGAGGAAATTAATCATTTAAAGGGCTGCTATTATACTTCCTTGATTTCAAAATACGATATCAAGTGTTTAATTCATGTGGTGAAGTAAGATTTTTAATCGCTAGGTATTTAAAATGCATTGCTTCGTGCTCGAAGTTATACTTTTTATTATTAATCACCGGTGGGGTCGGGCATTTATAATAAACTAATATGCAAAAATAACGTACCACTTCGAAGAAAAAACGTGGAATAGTTTTGACACCTTTTTGCTATTAGGTTATAATTAACATACATCTTAATGATTAAAAAAGGTCGTAAATGAAGTTGAAACTTACTCTCTAATCAACTTTCAACTTTTACTGACACAATTTGCTCCAGTCAAAAATGTTCACACCAATGTCCCAAAATTTTTTGAAATGTCGAAGATATAGCCATTACCACTACATCTGTTTTCTGGAATAGTGTTTTGCACTAGACACTTATGCTACCCAACAGATCCATCTCAAATGAAACAAATGAATTCTTTTAAGTATACTAAGTAGTGTAGTCGCTACTTAGGCAAAAGTTAGTTAAAATAAAATAACAATCTCTGAAATCTTTTACGTACTTTTTGACAGTTTTCCAATTTACACCGAAATGTAACTACCTTCGCACTTTTTAACAGAATGTTCTCCAAAAATTTCAAGCAAATTGGTCAGATATTTTTACGTTAACCCAAGAAAACAGCGATTCGAAATTCAGTAGAAGTTACATCTAAAGTAAGACCTTTGTATTTTACATCGATTAGGAATTCCGAAATAGTGTATGTACAATAGCAAATGAGAGGCGAATATACGCGGAACATCAGGAAGGCTGTTCTCACGGTTTCATATCTTAAGAAAATGTAACGAGCCAGAAATGGATTCTTTTAAAACTGATTAACTAAGAAATTTATCCGCAGATACGACCATTAATTACCCGACATAACGATAAAAAAGTGATTCGAGTACAATGAAACGGAGTTGCTAACAAATGCCAACTTTCGTCAACTCCGAAGGAGACGCGAGAGGTAAAAGGTATACTCGTTACAAGGCGCTAAAGATTAATTGAAACTGAAAGCCCTTTAATTAAAAAAGTTCCTCGTTGACTGCGAATGATGAATTAATAGGCTGGAAAGAAAACCCGCGGGTTATTTGTTACGGTTAGGAAAATACTTTCACCGGCTGCTGAACATCAGAAGAATTGACAACGAACGAAAAGTCTTTGTGAGTGCTACATAATGCAACAATTGAATGTGCATATCTGTTTATACAATTGCTATTTTACGTTGTTTTTTTTTTCGTGAGACGGTTTATTCAATACTGAATAAATAACGCCATTAACATTTTATTTCCACGCAATCAATGTTTTGTGAGCAGAAAGAGTGGAGGTGGAGGAGGTAATTGTTGTAAGTCGCATGTCGATGCATATCGAGATACAAAGCGATCAGTGGCACGACAGCGCGGAATAAAGAATTTTAACGACTTTCTCTCGGGGATAAATCAGATTATGCTTTACAACGATCCAATTTCTTGCATGCAAAGCGCTATTGCGCGACGCGCCAGTCGAATGTAATACTGATATTAATGTCTGGCACGAACGATTTCGTGCATAGCGGCGTTTTTCAATTTTGCAATGTTATTGTAATTGCACTCTAATTTCTAACTATTATTTCGAACATAATAACGCAAGGTTCAATTCAGCCCTCTCGAAAAAAACGAAGTATGTTATCCGGAATAGTTAAAAATGTATATTTGACAATCGTAGATTGTTTTATATTATTGCATTATTTTTCATTAGAATAGTTTCGTTTTGGAAGAAAATTAGAACTGAATCTTATTTTTTAGATATTACATTGCTAAAAAATTTGTTCATATATAATTTAATTGGCTGGTAGTTGTTAGATAATTGGAGGAATTGAAAACATTAATAATAACAATTTAATCTTTTAAAGCGGAAAACATGATAATATTTGTAAAAATGGGCGCTTTCAGAATTGTCAATAAAAACTTGAACAACTAATATAAATATTAGGAGCACAAAAACTATTCAACTGTAGAAACTGTACTCCCCCAAAAAATTCTAAAATTTAACATTGAGTAATTCAATACTGCATGGGCTTAGCTGCAACTGTAATAAGAATAAAAAAAACAGAAAGCACAATGAACCACCAAGAAGTGGTCCAATACTACTCGTGATTAACTACAGTAATAAAAATATTTCCTTTATCCACTATTGTAAATCATTAGTTACACAAATTACAACCCTAACACTACTAGCGGTGCAAATAGTTCAGGTTTCATGTAGCCAATAATATCTCAAAAACAGTCATAAATGAATAAAATCATTTAAAAAATGCAAATTTAAAATCAAAATCAGCTTTAGAGAAGCTGATGCAAGGGCCAGTGGCGTTTTTAGATTCCAGAAACTCCTTTGTTTATTAAGGATCACGTACTTGCCCAAGCTATCCTGTTCACATTGAGTCAAACTTCAACAACCGATTCAATAAACCAAAAAAAGACCCCCAACAATCTCAATTACGTTCCCCCACCCCAAGATGTCGCTACCTTCTTACAAATGCCTGTCATCCCCAACATTATTTCTCCCCAGGTGTTCTTAAAATCACCAAAATCATGGCCGCTTGTCCCAGTCCCTTGACCCAAGCTCCCCCCAGTAGCGGGGCCGCCTCAAACAAGCGTAATAATATTTGAATATGCAGCCGGAGCTGGCCAGTCAGGCCATTCCGTTCCGATCTCCCAGCAGGCTCGTCGTTTTATTCCCGTCGTTCGCCAAAGACCAAGCGCAATGAGGCAATCACAGCAAGCACACCGACAAAGAACGGCAACGAGGACGTTGAAAAGGAACGAAAACGTTGGAGGAGGGGCGAGGGAGGGGGAGGGGTGAAAGCCAGGGTTAACAGGCAAAGCGCGCGAGATGGCGGTGACTCAAAAATTGCTACCCATAGCAGCTACAGGGCGATAAAACTTGAGACTCCAGGCGAATGCAACCGGAACCCAGCGCCATTAGATCCTCTGGTAGCTTCAACACAACGGACACGACGGTCCTGCATACACCACCACAGTTTTCATCCACTTCATCTTCTTTCTCTACACGTAATGGCACACCCCCGATGCAGCCCTCAACGCCACCCCTCCAACCCCTCTTATTTATCCGCGCCCTCGACCGCCACCAATGCCGAATCTTCCTAGCCTTTGCTTCGTCTCCTTATCCATCCCTTTTCTTTATTCCTCTCGCGAAATTGGTTTGTTCTCAGCCACCGCCCCTGACGATTTTCATCAGTGTTCCATTCAGCGAGCAGTATTCAGTTTTAGGATCGGCACCAGCCCTTTGCCCGAGCTTCTTTCACGTTCCTCCATTTTGTGCCGCTTATCGGCCCCGCGGCCCGCGCCTTTACGAAGTAATTCCGGCGCTTTGCATTTAGGGTGTGTCGAGTCGATGATTCTCTCGCCGAGGTGGAGACCTCGGGGTACGTCACCGTTCGGAAGGTTGGATACACGTGGTGTAATTGTATTCTCCGTTTGAATTGAAAATGCGGAGTCGGAGATTTGAGAGTACTTTTCGGGACGTGGGAGATTTTAATTTGGTTACTTAAACAAGGGCGTAATTTCGTGACGTTTGAATGATTATTCGAGAGGTGTATTACTACATATTTGTTGATATTCAGTGATAGGTTCTGTGTGAAATCTTTGTTTTGTATATAATACGTCAAATTCACTGCTGCTTTGTATTACTTTTATGCATGTTTATACAACTATTGACCACAAATTGAACATTTTTGACTCAAAAGGAAAAAACATATCACCTAGTAAACTAATCCTTCTAGTTTCTAAAAAACACTCAATTTTAAAAATGTTATTCTATTTTAAAGGGTGCCCCAATACTTTGGGGATAAAAAAATGTATCATTTTTTTACAATGACAATCAAATTTTCCACGTTATGTATTTCGCAACCAAACCCGTGCTTTTGGAAAGTAAATATCCAATCACACCTAAGAGAAGAATATTTTTCAAACAACACTAATATTTGAGCTATTAACTCATCCATATATATTCTTATACAACTTAGTGATAACGTCAAATTACGATGCATTGCGATGCTCTAGCCGTAAGTAATTTTGAGGACTTGGAGCATAAATAACGAATAAGAACCCTGGTTGCGTAATACTTATGTAATGTTCCTTCTTCTGTATCGGCTGCTTATACTTAAGAAAATATGGGCCGTATCTCATCTGATTAATAACAGCAAGAGAACCTACAATTAATATTTATCATACACTTTAAATGCGTAAATATTAAATCTCTAGCAACAACAATTCATACATACTCTAAAATACAGTGCACACCCTGCATAACAATTTTTTTGTTACAATTGTCTTATATGTACCTACCTAAAAAAAACTCCACTTATGATTCCAATTGTTTCCATCAGAATACGCTACAATAATTCCATTCAAATTTCGTTCTTTCCTCTCTACGGTCGTATTTTCCTTCATCCTCAATGACACTCGTAATCCCCCTTTCGACACTGCTCCCCCCCCCCGATCGCAACCAGCGATATTCACTTCGAGATTTCACAATAGGCGTCGGCGAATTGTCACTGCGACGCGCCTTCCACCCCCGCCCACCGATTTATTTCTTCTTTCGCCCTTATCTGGCATCGTTCCTTCTCCCCTTTCATCGGCCATCGCTTTCTTCAATCGAGGTGGGTCACGTCTCTATTTTGTATTCCATCAACCTCGCGTCCATTCCCGCGCTAAACAATGGGGAAGCAGCCCCTCTCCCGTCCGTGAAGACTCTTCGTGGGCCGAGCTCGCGGAAACCCCGGGCGACTTCCAACCATCCCTCACGATCCCTCCCCTCCCCCTAGAGTCGCAGGAGGGCAGATACCCGAAAACTTCTACCCTCCCTCTCCCCCTCTCTGTCTCCTTCCCTGCTCCCTCTCTGTATGACCCTGTCTCCCTCCCTCTCCCATCCCTTCTCGCGCCACTGGGCCCCCTTCTTCCACCGCTGTAATGCAAGCGAACGAGTGTTTCGAGCTGGTGGCGGAACGGGGCGGTCTTTTATCCAAAGGCTCATCTCGATTTCAAATGCAAATGCGCCCGGTGAGAGGAGATAGGAAAGAAAATGTGGAAGGAAAGGTGCATTGCGCGGCAAGTTGCCGCAGTCTGTTTAGTAACTTCGCGCCCGATCTACGCTTCAACTCCCTTTCACGCAGCAGGGAAAAATGTTCCCCGTTTGTCGACGCGATTCACTGTGCCTCGCTCGGTCTTCCCGCGCCCATATCCTGCGTTTGACGCTTCCCTTCCAATCCTTCCTCCCCTTTCTCCTTTCACGTTACCTTAACGCAGAATCGAATCTAGCGCGCTTAGCAATGGCGCAGATCGAGCTTCTTGACAAGCCACGTGAAATTTCCCGTTAAATATTCGTCGTGGCGAAGTAACTGTCTGTAGAGTGTATGTCTTTCAAGTATGATGTATCTGCCTTGTCGACGCCGTATTAGTTTGATCAAAGATGTTGAAAATCGATTTTCTATAGGGTAAGTCCGGGAGAGTTGGACCACCGGGAGAGTCCGGCCAGTGGTGATATTTTAAGACTAACGCAAGATAGGGCACTGTGTGTCATTGACACGAAAGAAATGAATGCGCTTGTTGTTAATCTTGCATTGACCATTGTCACAAATTCATATTTAAATTATAGGAAACATTTACGACTTTATGCGTGTCTGAAAGTTTTTAGACCAAGTTACAGTGCTAGTGATATTTGAAAGACAGGTAGGGGAAAGGACCCATATACCGAACATTTAGTGATGACATGAAAGTTATTTAGGAATTTCGACATAAGTTTTCATATGTTCTGGGAATTTTTTGCACTGAACTGATTATTAACCATTTCCGTAAGTTCAGGGCTTTCTCATTTAATTAAATAATGAAATATTAAAGAGATATTAGTAAAAATGTAAAACAAAATTTTGTCGTAATTACCGGACACACTTAAAGCTTGAGAACTATTTAGCGTGCCCGAGCTACCGGACACTGTCTAGATACCTACATTATCCACTTAACTAAAACATCTTCATGAGCAATAATTAAAATACATTCTGGTCCAGGTTTTTTGTCCTTATGTTTGTTTTTAATTTTGTCGTGTCACGTGCTTCTTAGAATACGAAACTATAGGGTAGATGTACCATTTATAGCCACTTTAAGGATTTCCGTACCATTCACAGATACATAACTTACAAAAGAATACGTACACAAAAGTAAAGAATATATCAGTGTAATAAAAAATCTACAGATAATTGAAATATTCTACGTTGAACAATGTTTTAAACATAATTATTTAAAAAAATCATTATATTATCGTGCCAGACTGTTTTGCACCATTTGTGGCCACTAGAGTACCATTTTTGGCCAGCCGGCTTTCCATTTGTGGCCACTTATAGAATTGGTCTATAAGGCCAATACGAAAGACCCACAGTAAGACTTGTAGTTTTTAATTTATTACAAATGTTCATTACTGAACAAATAATACAACACTTGCTGCACAAAAATAATATTAACTGCCAATATCCTTTTTACTTTTTCTTTTGGTAGCGACAGGTTTTGCTTTCTCTGTTTTTTCTTATTCCTTTCTTCTAACTTTATGGCTTTAATCTTTTTATTTTCTTCTATTTTTGCTAGCCTGTTTTCTTTATTAATTCTGAATAACCTATTTCGGGGTCATATCGTTTACTCCATTGCGCTTGATGTTATGAGACATTAAACATATTTGTTGAAATTCAATAGGTTAAAAGTTATTTTGTAAAGCCGATTTTTTGTTTCTCAACTAAGTAAATGATTATATTCTATGATGTGTACTCTCTCTAGTCTATTAAATTTAATAAAACGCCCTAGTTTTTCAATATTTTTTGGTACATAATATACCATGATCTAAAATGTTCCCACATGTTTGTCGTACAGTACCGACCATCCGACTGTCGTGCAGTACCGACCAACAAAACTAAAAAAGAATTAAAGAAAAGCGAAAGAAACGAAAGTGCAAAAGAAGCAAAGAAAAGAAAAGCTAAAAGACAATTAAGGGGTATTTGGGTAAGGGGTAATGGGTATTTTTCAGAAAAAATTAAATTGAACTTTAGAAGAATTTTTTCGCTAAGTATTGTATAATAATTTTACAATAATTGGGTATTGTACGATAAGTTGCTAATGAAAATGCCTACTGACCAAAAATGGTTGTACCGTGGACTGTTTATGGCCATTACGTGGCCACAAATGGTACAATTCCATTTTCGATGTACCATTTTTGGTCAGAGCCTAATTCCAGTAGAGTTTAGGTTATATCGTTGAAAATCTTTTTTAATTCTCAAAAATATTTGTTTTTTAATATAAATACGTATAAAACATCATCCATACTCTTGTTAAATACAGTAACTAATCGTTTTCTTACCAGTCGTATGCTAAGCACCATTTGCAAGGATGTGGAAAGTTATCAAAGATTTGCACATTCACGTATGATTATCTAGAGACGCGGTAGCGTCTCGACGCCAAGTACAGGAAAGACACCCAGTATATGTCGACTGTCGCTACCGCTATCATTTACTCGTCGCGGAGCCATTCCAACCTAACTCTGATATTTATACATTAATATCTCATCACGCCTGCAATATTTTCTAAATTTAAAGGCATTTTTCTTATGTAAACCGCATATCAGCTTTCGAATAAGACCAATTCCAATAAAATCGGTCCACGCATGACAGAGATATCATAATATCGTCTCATGGATCTGTCAGAAACGGTAAGATTTTCTTCTGATTCTCCTTCAGTCAAATTTTCGTCAACATAATACGTATACGCGTTACACGCACACCTTCAGCCAAAAGAAACTAGTCTATGTATGATCGGCGTCCGCCATGTTTATAACCTACCAAATGTCAAACCGTCATAACCTGCCAAGTGTCATCAAATAATGTAAGTGGTCCAAATTTGAAATGTCAGGAGCTTTAACACTAAATAGGAGACTGAATTATTGTCTCAATTAACAAGGTAAGTCGCCAAAATTTTTTTAATAGATTTCTTATGTAGAGTCGCAGACTTGGAAGTTGTCCGGAGAAGGTTCGACAAAGAAGTATCTTCTTTCGCATAAGTTTCTGGAAATTTGTACCATGCATGTACAAAATAATATATTGTAAAAAATTGCATTGCATTTAAATTGTCAGATACTTGTATTTTTGTATATACCAGCAATTTAGAGTTTTTATGTAAAGCTTATTAATATTATATTATAGAAATGAAAGGGACGCACAGGACTTCGATAAAAATGAAGGGGACGCACAGGCTTCGATAGTAGAATTGAAGGGGACGCACAGGCTTGGATGGATAGAAATGAAGAGAATGCACAGGCTTGGTGGTTGTCCGGAGAAGATTAGACGGAGAAGATTAGATAGATAGACAGAGCATCTTGTTTCGCACAAGTTTCTGGAAATTTGTCAAATAAGGTAAATCTACAAAATTTGTCAAACGACGTAGCATTAAGAATTAAAATTAAGAATATTATGGCGTACCGTTTGCAATGTAGAGTCAGTCACATTAGTCAAGAAAGTACGCTAAAAACACATCTCCCTTGATTTGTGAAACACATTCGTAATACTTTAATATAATAATATAATAAAATCCACAGTAGTTGCCACGCTATTCATTAGTTCATTAATTTTTTCGATTCTCGTTATTTCAATTCACCAATAAACATTCTAAATTAATTTTATTCCAACACCAATGAATTGTGCGTTAAAAATATTGGTTCTCTACGTTCATTTTCGCTGAATTATTACCATTAGGATTTAATTTAAATTTCCTGCAATAAGTTCTATGTTAAGTTGTAGTATATAACTAAAATGTGGCTTTATATTATTATATTATATATTTACAGATAATAGAAGCAGAAGGTGATGCACTGTGATCTACGCCAGACTATGTACGCACAAATTTGCAGGTAGGGTTTTGCATACGTAATTATTCATTCAATGATCTTGAGCATGTGTGATAAATTATAAATAATAATTAATAAATGTGTCCTATTTTTCAGTTAACGATGCAGACGAAGATAATTATTTCAACATTACTGAAAATGAAATAAATGTAAATAAAAAGAGTAAATGAAATCCCCATAAAAAAACTTTAAAAAAGTAAAAAAAGTTGCGCCAAGTACATGAATTATCTTTGTAAAAAGAAGTTAGATCCCCATAAAAAACTTTCAAAAAGTAAAAAAATTACGCCAAGTACATGAATTATCTTTGTAAAAATAAGTGAGATCCCCCTAAAAAAACTTTCAAAAAGTAAAAAAATTACGCCAAGTACATGAATTATCTTTGTAAAAATAAGTGAGATGCCCATAAAAAAACTTTCAAAAAGTAAAAAAATCACAAAAAAAAGATAATAATATAAATCACAAAAAAATACAAGAAAATATGAATTATCTTTGTGAAAAGAAGTGAGATCCCCATAAAAAACTTTCAAAAAGTAAAAAATCACAAAAAATAAAAGATAATAATATAAATCACAAAAAAATAGAAGAAAATATACAATATAAAAAAAGATGTGAAATCAAAATGAGCTGCAAGTACATAAAGGTGCTTTCCAACTGCCCTTAAGATGACACAACTACATAGACACAGCTAAAATGCTGTGTGCATACATTCCATTACTCATATCGCGGACATTTTAATTAACCAATCAAAAAGAATCCCAATTAAAAACATTGTCGTAAATTAATTAATAGCTTTACAAAATTAATATACAAAATTGCGCCAATTATAACAATGGCTATTTATAAAAAGAAAAATGTATTAAATAATATTAAGCAGATATATTTTTATAGAAATAAATATTTCAATACCAATAAATATTTTATTCAAAATACTTGGCGCTGCGATACCGAAAAAATGTTAATTGTCTTATTAATAGTAAATTAAAAATTTACAATAACTCTCTTACAATCTAAAATACATAAACATATACATATTAGAAACGCAGTCAGATTTATTCTACATATATTTAATTCTAATATCACACGTAGCATATGCACAAGCACACATACACACATTCACGAATGCCCGCACAAGAAAGAAAGAAAAAGATTAAAGCAATTTATACATATGTATTCAGTTTAGCAACACCAATGCGGTGAGCAGCGCCAAGTATTTTGAATAAAATATTTATTGGTATTGAAATATTTATTTCTATAAAAATATATCTGCTTAATATTATTTAATACATTTTTCTTTTTATAAATAGCCATTGTTATAATTGGCGCAATTTTGTATATTAATTTTGTAAAGCTATTAATTAATTTACGACAATGTTTTTAATTGGGATTCTTTTTGATTGGTTAATTAAAATGTCCGCGATATGAGTAATGGAATGTATGCACACAGCATTTTAGCTGTGTCTATGTAGTTGTGTCATCTTAAGGGCAGTTGGAAAGCACCTTTATGTACTTGCAGCTCATTTTGATTTCACATCTTTTTTTATATTGTATATTTTCTTCTATTTTTTTGTGATTTATATTATTATCTTTTATTTTTTGTGATTTTTTACTTTTTGAAAGTTTTTTATGGGGATCTCACTTCTTTTCACAAAGATAATTCATATTTTCTTGTATTTTTTTGTGATTTATATTATTATCTTTTTTTTGTGATTTTTTTACTTTTTGAAAGTTTTTTTATGGGCATCTCACTTATTTTTACAAAGATAATTCATGTACTTGGCGTAATTTTTTTACTTTTTGAAAGTTTTTTTAGGGGTTAAATAAAACGGGACAACAAAACAGTAGAAAGTAGTAGAAATGGTGCCAACACAGCCCATCCTTAGACAGCTTCAGTCATTGTAATGAAAGTAAACTTAGAATACTTAATATATCGAAATAAATAAGACAGTGGCCACAAATGGTGCAGTGGCCACAAATGGTACATCAAGTAATTTTACGCAGTTGTTTTGAAAAGCGCGCCCTAGTAAATAAGGGTATAATAACGAAAAGAGTCCGGTTCAAGAGTGCGTCTCGTCGGAAGTTCCTTTGGTTCTGATAGAACGTGGCGAGCCTCTGTAGAGTCAAGTAAAAAGAGTTAACGTAGAGACAATTGTTAAAGTTTTCGCTTTATTATTGTACGTGTACTGCACATAGGTGCATTGTCGTTTATATGTACAGAAGCATATTATATATATTACAATAAATATTGTTCAAACGCTTCACCAAAATTAACCACGCTTCGATTCAATAACCCAACAGCATTTACCGTAGATCGATGTGAGGTTATAACCTCCTAATGCTTTGTTAAGCGAATCTTTACTGTATTCTTGTCTTATAGTTTTACATACTCGTATTCAGATCTGCCAATAAAGTTTTTAATGTTAAAAATTCTCTTAAAAGTTCACACATATTGTTACTTTAATGTAAACATCTAGATCAATTCGAAAATAGGTTAGATCCTTCGTACGTTCGCGACCATCCGGTAACTGAAAATGTCGTATAATTTGACCCAATCCCCGGATTCGCTTTAATTTCTCAAAATATTATTAACCCTTCGTTGACTCTCTGGGTGTAAGCCACCCATAAGCTGATTTTGACTCTCTAAACCTTTTATATGCAGAATAAATACCTTTTTCTCAAAGCCGACTTACAAACTATTTTTTCTCCCAAAATATTATATCCGAACATCAACTCTGTATATTTTTAGCTTTTAATACTGACATTTGTAAAAGTTACAATTTTTTAAAGATTTTCTTCCTTTCTTCTCGAGATATGGTAATCTAGAATTATTTTACAAAAACTGTGATGAAATTTCAATAAATAAATTATTCGAATACATTTTGGAGACCTTGAAATTGATCCATGATTTTTTTCATAATAATTGGATTTTTTGGATGAAAATGGCACTCGTTCAAAAATTGTGTCAACGAAGGGTTAAATCACCTCCATATGCAGTTTTTGTTATCAATTAAACGTAGTACTATCACTACATATTCATTTTTGTACATTATATCAATTGAATTGTTATTAAATCGACTCTTAAATGTGAATGATGCTTAGCCATTTTGATAATGAAAATGGTCAAGTGCCGATAATTGCGATAATGAGAATTTCTATACATTTTTTACATGTATAACCTACATTAATTATAAAAACCTTCATTTATTTAGGAAACTATAATTTCAAATGTTATTATAAGAATATATTCCAATATAATTTATATAGCCTGGATTTTATAAATCATGATAATGAATATTGTGTCCGGTAATAGGGGGCCGGTGTATGGGTCCTTTACCCTAAGTTTATTTACACTACACCGATATTGGGGGATATAATTAGAGAATTCAATCCCGGGATCCCGGTTGTTTTTTTTTATTCTAAAACTCCCGGGATTTGATATATCAAGTTATAACTTATCCCGAGAATTTCGCGAATTTTTAAAAACGTAAATTACTTTATGAACAACTGATAAATATAAAAATGGGATCCAAAAATCAGTCGGGATCCCGGGATTAGATCCCGGGATTGAATTCCCTAGATATAATATGCATAAAACTACAGTGTCAACCCAACAATACGTATGTATTTGTTTTTAATTTGTTTTGACAAGGTGGTTGATCATTCCCCTGATTATGGGATAGTCCGACCACATTTGTTTTTCTTACTGTAAACCCATCTTCACATTCAGGGAGCGAAAATTCCATTCTACAAGATAGTGATATGTCGTTAAAAGACTGGGACGAAAACGAATGCGTGGGATGCGGAGAAAACTATTTCGAAATCTCGAAAAGTGACGATTGGATTAAATGCGTGCACTGAAGCCGTTGGTTTCATGATACTATATGCTCCAAGTACAAGAATGTTTGCGATTTGCATGGAGAAGAGAAGAAGAAGAAGAAACATATCAATTAACTTCTTCGGGTATTATATTTTTTGTAAGCTACTTTTTGTTATTTTTCAAGGTCGGTCTCACCCGTAGTGGGTGGACGGTCTAACCCCGACATGCGGGTGAGACGGACCAGTTGCAGTGCCAATGTTTTTGGTTGAAAATGAAAATAAAATATAATTTATATATATCCTAAATTGCTTGGAATATAACAACAAGTGGTTTCGGCGCACTGGTTCGGTCAGTTTAATGATTTAAAAGCTAATTTGCAATTTTAATAATTCAAAATTTCCGACGTTTCGGTCTGCGGTTTAGACTTTTTTCAAGGAAAGATTTAAAAATATACTGCGTTCGCTTTAAAGTCACACGTTTGCTAGGACGTGTAACGTCACGTTATAACCGACTCGTGTGTTACACGTCCTAGCAAACGTGTGACTTTAAAGCGAACGCAGTATATTTTTAAATCTTCCCTTGAAAAAGGTCTAAACCGCAGACCGAAACGTCGGAAATTTTGAATTATTAAAATTGCAAATTAGCTTTTAAATCATTAAACTGGCCGAACCAGTGCGCCGAAACCACTTATTGTTATATTCTAAAAATACGGTCGATATTATAACTACTTTATTTAAATTGCTTGGACTTTGCTTTAATGTGCCCAAAACGACAAAAATGTGGAAAACAACGATGCTACAATTTCTTTTCCAAAAAGTGTTCGGACTCTCCCGGACTTACCCCACGTGGAAACAGAGATGCAAATTACAGATCTACATACATATCGCGTGGAAAGCAGTTTACTTACATGCAACTTCAACAACTACATTCTTTCAAATGTGGAAGATTGCGTAATATCAGATCTACAGCTTCAACTCCACAAACGCCGTTTATTCAGCGCAACCAATAAGATAAAGCTTATTAAATTCCCTCCCCGTCGTCTTCAATTTCGCGTTACCAATTTTCAACGAGAATCGAGCAGCGACCGAAGCAATTAAGCCCGTTATCTTAATGGTCGATGGCATCAAAGCCAAGTAAGCCGAATCTTCGAGATTCGTTAAGAATAAATCATTCCTCGCGCGAGATTTCGCAGTGCGCGGGGACCTTGGTATGGCTCCTCCCCCCCCCCCGCCCCCCTTCATTCCGCGCCATCCAACTTTTAACAGCCTCGACAAACTTCGCCTCTTCCCGCTAGCAAGCCCAGCGATAACATTCCAGAATCGTTAGCCTTCTACGTTCGCGTACTAATAACGCTCGGCTCGCGCAACTTCGACTTCTGCTAACAATAACGCGGTTTCACCGGGCCCCTTCCAAACGTTGCCGTAAAACAATAGGGGAGTCGCGTGACACGGGATAGAGGCCGACAGGGGGGGTACGCGCCCCCGCGTTCGCCGCACGCGAATACACTCGACGACTAAATCTGTTGCAGCTTGACAGATATATAGCGAACGTGCCGAGATTCATTGAAGTGGTGTGTAAAGCAATATTCCTGAGACTACCGCCGAATGTGCTCTGGGTTGCTGGTTACAGGCCTGCATTTATTTGGCAACACCCCTACTCATCTCAGGGACCTTAGAGCAGCGATGTCCCAAAAGTCTACTGAATACGTCTCTGGGCTCTTGACTTTACTACAAAACACACAAGGGCGCTACCAACTTCAAACACTGTATGTCTGAAGTGCTTTGTACTGAGCAAAGCAGGGGACAAAGTAGATAGCGCCTTTGAATGCCTTCTCTGAAGTTAAATGCTTAGGGACGTATTCGATACTCTTTTTGGGCATTAGTATAATACCTTGGGGAGGTATAGTGATCCTGTAAAAGTGTCAGAGATAATGTTGGTAGGAGATTGCGTACAGAGGAACATAGTAGGTGTATTCTTTCGACTAAAATCATAGCAAAATTTCGGACTTTTTTTTTAAGAAATCAGCAATACAATTTTCTTATGTAACAAAAGATATATAGAACTCCAATATTCATTATTAAAAATTAATAAAAAAAGGAACTGCAACTTCTTCAAGGATGCATAAAAACATGGTCCAAATTTTAGATGTATCGAAATGATAGTTTCTTAAAAAATTCCAAATTCCCATGTTTTTAGCCCATAAAATAGAGAACATAAAAATAGGCGATTTTCAGGATTTAATTAAAGGAAAACTACTACATACAACTTAATGGCAGTTTTTGCATTGTATAAAGGGTGTCTTAAATTACAGAAATAAATTTTTGGTTTTATAATTAGTCGTTAAAAATCGAGGCGTCAAAAAATTCATTCAAAACAGTGGAACCCGTAGCACCTAAACCATTGCTCTGAAATAAAAAACAATGCCAAATTATTAAACGGCTTGAAACTCACTCGTGGACTGAGCGGTAAAAATGAGAAAAATGACATTTATTTAGAGAGCAAATAACGACACTTGCAGTTTGAAATCAATTTTTCCCTACATTTTCCGTCCTTCCAACGCCTTAAAAAATTACAAATTTTCAATTCTTTAGGATTTACTGGTTTCTCCGCGAGCCAAAAATATATTCTTCAAAATGAAGAAAAGTTTCAGTCGATTCGGGTAATAACTTTTCGAAATATAGGTTCTACCGATTTTAAGAACACTGTTTCGAGAAAAACGCGTTTAGTTTTACGCGAGCGCCGAGTGCCCAGGTGTTACCCATGCATTTGCTGCTACCCAAATGCCTATATCTTCGGGAATTTCACGAATTTCAAAAAATCCATCAACCTCAAAAGGTTGAACATTCGAAAAATGAAATAAAAAAAATCGATTTTCAGACTGTGGCCAAATAACTACAGCACTGTAATAAGTAACGAAGAACACATTCGACGATTTGTAGCCTGAGGGATATAGCTTTGCACTTCATTCGAGTGGGTCACAGCTTAGTCACTATATCTTCCCCAAGCGCAATACTCAACGGTCACAAAGACCGGCCCAGGAACGACACACGAAAGGAATAAAAGCGGTTACGTCGATCGACGTTACGTCTGCCTTACCTCGTCGAAATGCAACTCGGTCGCTGATCGTAGCGATAAACATTTCTGTATTTTTATTGCCGACAGTCGTTTCGCTGTTACGAGCGGGGATGAAGCGAGCGAGCGGATAGTCGACTGATCGAACTCCTTTCCCAGTAGCCAGCCACTACCACCCACGCTATTCCCTGCCAATCGGTATAGAAGGGCAAATGTGTGCCGTATGTAAATGTTATCCAGGCCAGGGTAATCTGAAATTTGCTGGCTGCGCTTCGAAGCCACGCCTGTTCGAGAAAGCCAGAATCTATGAGGGCCAATTGATGACTGCCTCCTCGACGTTTATTCAGATATTAATCCTGCAACGAAACGGGGCCTTTTAAAACCCATCATCCGTCGCGCAGAGACATCGATCCCGTCAGCATTCCATTCCCCCCGATCCACGAGGGTAAGCTAGGTAACTGCCTTGTCAAAAATTAGTCCAAAACAGTGTACTGCTTGTCTCGCTTAATCAGCAACATCACTGCCGGTTCCATTTTATATCGGTCTCAATTACTTCGCTTTATCCCATCGTTCTTTAGTTACCGCTTTCATTCATTTTTGAAAGGGCTTTAGCTAGAGAACGTTGAAGCTAATTTATATTTTGTCCGATTTCTTGTTTGGTGACACGAAAGCATCGAGGATTGTTAATGGACCTCTGCTGTAATTCCACTCTTTTTAGTGGTACGCGAATACTAAAATTTGTACCACGTATGACAGGACGTATGAAAACTAACGAGCTATGTAAATTCGAGCACGTCAGTGCGACAATATATTGATGTACTTTCGCGTTTTTGTAATGGCCAGTGCTGCGACAGAAACGGTATTTCGTATATTTTGTACGAAACGCAACCTGCTGTTCGAAATTCTTTTTGCTCATAAGAAGTGGGAAATGAAGTTATTCTCATATTCCTGTACTTTATGTCGGAAGCCACATATATTGAGCTTCAATTTTCCAAAAACACGCAATGACGATAGATCCTTCTTTGGAAAAAATGGCCTACAATTTCGATGTATTTGCTTCATGCTTCGATGTAGTTGTAACGTATTCGCTGCTGCTTTTCCCAATTCGTAATAAAGTAAACGCACGCTATTTAATCAATAGCTGACCTTTTCCAATTCAATTTCCTCGAAAATCGAAGCTCCAATAAAATAAATTTGATACTACATTTCTGACTCTGCTACTTATTGCAGGATATCTAGTACATAAAGATAAAAAACAGTAAATAAAAAAGCTTAATCAATCGTTGAATTCCGATCGTTATTATTTTCTACGATGCTTGTAATATGTAAAAATAAATATATTTTGTTATGTTAATAGCTTAAATATTACAATTATAGCCGTTTAGTTAATGCCTTGCCTTCTCTTTTGCTAGTAAAGAAGTGATCGTTTTCGCTTTTCTAATATCCGCTTAAAATTCTTGATCGTTTTATCAAAATTAACGAACAAAAATTTAACCCTTAACTGGTATACTGATTTTTTCACACGTAACTGGTATACAGGGGTCGTGACATACCCCAAATAAAAAAAGGACCCAGAGATTTGTAAAATCGACACTGGATTTAAACTATTATTATAAAATTAATTATAAATTCAGTTTACCAACTTAAGCAACCAAAAATTTTGCAGCGAACTTTGCGTTCTTGGGGTCGCGACTAGGGTTGCCACCTTTTTTACAGAAAAATAACGTACATTTGCTTTCGTGGGGTATAAAAAAGAGTACGCTCAACAAATTAAAAGTACATTTTAATCTTATTAGTTTTTATTTCTTTCAAAACTATTTTCTATTGCTTTTAGCATTACAGAGTCAATTTTTATTATTTTTAAATATCTCAATAACGCAAGATACTTTATTTTAAAGTACGAGTGGCAACCCTAGTCACGACCAACCCCAGGATACCAGTTAAGGGTTAAGTACTGTTTTTTGTATCGCATAAATACTAACAGTTTTAATTGTAGGTATGCTCAATTTTTTTATATACGATTTCACAAGGATTATTGTAAGTAAAATAACTTAGGGTGACTGTAATCGGGTCCTTTACCCTAACTACATCGTGTAGAGGACGTATAGCAATAATAATAGTGCATTTTTATTGAAATGAGCGGGTAACGATTCACGTGGCCTTCTCCTAATCAGCAAAGACGTTTCGAGATTTTGCTCGCAAGCTGGTCACGTGGAATCGCGAGCGGTTGGTTACCCCCTTCGTTCGTTTCCACGGGCCCTATTCCGTTTCCGTCGTAATGTGCATCGCTGCGGATCTGCAGCGACGAAGATCCGGTGCCTGCTGGTTCGGAACGGTAAATGTATGCCGTATGTAAATGTTATTCGAGGCGTAGGGTAATCTGGAATTTGCCCCGTAGTGCTTCAGAGACAGCCGTGGCCAGGAAAGCTCAGGTTTATGGGACGATTGATGATACACACTCGACGCGTGGTTACGCGCAAAGGACCACTGTCAATGATGACAAATGGGAAGGGTTCGAAATTAAAGCAGTATCGCAATTGACTGTGAAATGCTAAGGGCTGAGGGGGTTCCCGGTTTCGGCTCGTCAAATCAGGGATTAGGTGTATCGGTATTAAGTGACAGGAAGATGTGCATATCTATTAGGGGAGAGTTGCACCGTTTCGCACCATTTAACATATTTTACGTTATGTTTCGTATTTGGTATCCACTACATAATTTGAACGCAAGTTAATATTGTATATTCTCCCGTGTTAATTCGAAATGGCGTATCTGTAACTTTCGCTAAAATTAAGTGATTGTTGCTAGGTAGCAGAAAAATAGTTTGCCTATATGTTTATTAAATAAGAAAGCCATATCTGTATTAAAATCGAGAATTTGAAATCTGTTTTTGAAATCGATTCCTGATTTTGGCCGTATGTACCAAAGTTTCTTTTGCAGTTTATGAAATATTTGACGGGTTTGTCACAAATATTTAGATACATTTTTATCAAAATTTAATATTTAACCTAATCCGATTTATATAGCATACCGATGGTGCAGCACAGAATACTAAGAGTCATTTTTTCAAACAATAAAAACTAGATATTTTGCAATAATAATTATAAAATCTTTCGACGTTTCGATCTTAGTTTAGATCATCATATTTTATATCGTTTCTAAACTTTCCTGAAGATGATCTAAACTAAGATCGAAACGTCGAAAGATTTTATAATTATTATTGCAAAATAGCTAGTTTTTATTGTTTTAAACTGACCGAATCAGTGCGCCGAAATCATATATATTAATTAGTACGGTCGAAATTTATACATAACTAAGAGTCATTTATCTCAGAACCACCTTTTGACCAGATACGCCCTTTTGAATTAAAACGGCAGTATTGTAGCTTGATGTTTTAGGCATATACTATTAGATGTTTCACCTTTTGTCCAGAACCAATTCATTTTTTATTAATCTTGTGACATTCTGCAAAAGGTAGGTACGATTTAGACAACAAGTCTCCTAAATTGTACCTCTCGGTTTCCAGAATCGTAACTCTTCTACAAGTAGTAAATTTTCGGATTAAAATAATAATAAAAATATGGGCGAGGAACGGAGTTGTTTATATACAGACATTAGGAACAAGTAAAGAAACCATCGTGTGTAAAATACGACTGCTATTCTGCGACTGTTAAACTACTTTAAGTAGAATTACTTGTTAAATGACTTACTTCATTTACTATAGTTAAGGAACAGTAAAACGTAAAGACTGTAAACTCCAAACAATATTTAGTATTTAAACACTGAGAATTATACACATTAATGCTGTATACGAAACATAATACTGAAAAGAAGGATATAAGATTATGAAAATTGAAGAACACGTTGACTCCGATTAATTTTAAAACCTGGAGATACAAATCCATATTCTTTTCAGAATAGAAAAATGTTGTGTCTGTATTCCTCATATAACGTCAAATGTAAGAGCTTCAGCTGCGAATAGCATACAAAGTATTCAACTTTCCCATCCACAAATTCCAAAAGGAACATCAAGTTAACCGGTTAACTGTCAATAAAGATCAAAAAAGAGTCTGGCCAATTCTGCTTATGTATCATATATGATCAAATGGAATAACTTTGTGATTCACTTAATTTTTCGATGTTGCCAGTTTGGGCACGAATAATAAAAAAAAGCCGTGCCAGTTAGTCGGTTAATGATATTACAATAAAAGAGTGAGTTCAACAACCCAATTGTACTAACCAAGAACCACCGTGCGAATGACTTACACCACTGTGAATCTCGACCCTATATATATATATATATATTAGAAAACGGGAATAAGGAAACGGGTCAGGTTGATGATCTACATATACATCTAGTTGTAAAGGTTAACAATGCGCTGCTTCTGGAATTGCACAATGCACACAAGAAATTTCTCCGATTGATTGAAGCTGCAGAAGCAGACTACGGCGAAAACGAAGAAAGAGCTAAGAATCAGGAGAACGTGCAATCGGAAAAATTGTGCCGAGCGAGCAAAGAGAAAGATCTCTCATTGTCAGCCTAGCTTAGGATATGCTTTTACTACTGCAACGAGCCGCGCTGGGTACACTTGAAGCTCATGCTTCTCGTCAGCAATTGTGAACGTTGTACGCACAGTGGGAATATCGACCCACACCGTAAGAAATCGACTCGTGACCTCTTCAAAATGAATACTTGACATACATTCGCGTATATATTTCTTTGCTCACAAGCGTGGGTAAACTACAGTCGGGATAAAATCATCTGGCCACTTAGGATACGTCTGCTGAACCACATGTTTACTTTTTGTTTCAAAAACTGAGAGTATATGCCTGAGTTATCCCAAACCCAATATGTACATTACTTTTTACGAATGGTATAAAGAATTTTCATGAAATTAGTTAAGGTTTAAGTAAGTCATGGTTTCGAAATTGTTTAAAAAATACGAGCTTACAATGTTTGTAATTTTTGCTCTTTTTTGAAAAACCACGCTCTCCAAATGAACTTTTGGCTCCGAAATTGGCAATCCTACAAAGTTCGTTCTTCTTTTATTTTAATTGACAAGCATTGGACAGTCTGAAGAAGTTTATTTTCACATCAAAAAATCTTTCCTTTAGATCCAAATTCTTGTTTTTCGAATATTGCTTCAAGGTCGTGTTTTACAGAATCGGAAAATATAACTGGATTCATTGTACTGTTCTCTATAAAATAAGATTTTCTCTAGTGTGTTCCCTTTCAAATTGACTTCACAACGAGCTGTTAAAAACAGCGATGTGATCTGTTACTGATCCCGGTATATAGTACCTTAGTACCGCTGATATTTTTATTTTTGGCCCTACTGCCCGAGACGTTGCACGATCATTGCTGTGCAATATTGCTGTAAAATTCCGAAACAATGTTTGAGAAATATCTCCCGCAATGTTGCACAAGGGCGGACATAGCAATTTACTTGTAACGTTTCGGAGACATTCCGTGCAATGTATCTGCAACGTTCCTGCAACGAAGTGTGCTGTAGGGGATAACAGACCTCGCGTGTTATATTATTTACCTAAATGATGTCTACAAAAGATGTCAACAAAATCGAAATCAGCAAAATGATGACTTAAACCAGGCCTAATTTCACGTGGACTGCCTGCAAATTTGTACAAACGATTTGAAAATATTATTTCCACAACCATAAACTACTAAATAAATGTACATGTATATTATTGAAATTAATTAATATTCACTCAACAGGCGTAAAGGTCTCCCAATTATGAACTTAACTCATTGTCAATTACCTTTCATGATTTATGGTTAAGTTTTTATTGTACCTCGTTTTTTACAATAATAAAGGATATTTCTCTTTTATATACTTTTTCTTATCTTTTCTTTTGTTGTCATAAAGTCGTTATTATTACTACCACGAATAGCTAATAACTTGTTATGTAATTTCTGGTTGTTGGAACGATATTTTTCCACTGATTCCACGAAGAAATAATGTATAGAATAAGGAAAAAGCCAAATGACGTGGTGGAAATAACCCTAGAAATTTCTCAAGCAACTAGTTGATTTTATCTCGGTTATAGCATGCAAGTTCCTTCCATGTTGCGTTCGATAGCGCGCAGCAAATCGCAGGCTGTACACGATGGGCACCAACTACCATAAAAATCCGTTAAGATCATCCCCTTCTGCGTGTTTCCACTACACTCTGCCATATAATGCTGCAGTAGCGTAGATACATCCTAGGTTGAAAGCAAATAACTGACCCGGCTCTTCGAAGTCGCTTTGTCGCACCAGTGATTGACACAAACTACTTACGAAAGTGCAGTGGCCGAGAATTTTCTCCGATTTCAAGAGATATTTATTTTTATTTCAACAGATATCTGCTTCGATTCCAAGAGGAATCAAATTGAAGAATTTTGTTCTGTATTACACCTCCAAGTTGATACCAAACTATTTTCACTGGCGGTCAAATAAGCAAAATTGGATACCGTTAAGAAAAATCCATTTTCAAGCCAGTAGATTTAAATTAATTCTTGTTTTTACATAGAAATTTTGAGCTACTGTATTATTTAGTATAATTCTTCTATTACGTCGTAAGAATAAACGAATTCCTTTTAACGTTAAGTAAAGGAAAGTTACCGTGAAGCTTGAAAACGAAAATTTAAAATATTAAGTACTGCTTCAACGTGAAAGGGGAGATAAATAACATCCTTCCACAAATTCACTAGTTATTTTATTGTACAATCATAATTTTTAAATGGAAACAGTTCCCTAGTACATACTCAGCAGATACTCGGAATAACTACACGCTAAGAAAAATATTATGGAGGTAAAAGTTTATCACGAGATTCGTCTCGTAGAAGGGAAAGGGTTTTAATATGAGCCACTGTAGAAGCTAGTCACTTTGAGTCGTTGCTCGCGATACTCATTTTTCACTGCAAATAACATTAGAGCTATGGATCTCCAACCTTATTTGAAGAGTGCATTTCTACGTAACCATAAATGCGAAACGCATACAGGCGCAATTTCAATGTGCACGGCTACCATGCAACTGGTTTGTATGTGTGGGCACAGTATCGTACTTTAAAGGATACGCTAAAATTGGGGTCAGGAGGTAATAAAATTGCAGGAATCTATGAAACGATGTTATTACAAACCTCCGAGTTCCAAAAGAAAAACAATTCGAGAACGTGACTCAACTATAACTATGTTGCTTACCTAAATACATAGCTGTTTATATGAAACAAATTCATCCTAACTTGTAACTGCAAGATGTAAGAAAATGAAGACTAACTCACCAGAAATGGCAAGTTTATTTATTTAACACATATACAGCACGAGACCATTTAGATAGTTAATATAATAAAATAGTCTTCGATATAATAAATGAATTCGACCTGCAATAATTTATGTGCAACGACAAGACATGCTCAACAATCTCTAATTTAACAAAATAAGTGCGTCATTGACGCTTATTGCATTACTTCGAAATAGATCAAGCTATGATATTATTTAATAACGCAAATAGAACCCATGTTGCGTGAGGACATCTGCCAAATCGAATTTTATAGTTATATAAAAGCATACGTACTCGACAAATCGTCAAACTCGATTTTCTTGACGGTACGAAGAAATTTTATTTCTATCACTTGGTGCACAGTGATTAAAGTAACAAATAAAATACTGACAATGAATCGAATAGCGTGCAACAGATAATTAAATTATCCAACAGGAGCGGAATTCTTTGAGCTCACGACCGAGCTATCGACGTTGATATGAACGTCAATATTGAGCCACATTACTCACGGCTGCACTACGTCGACAACCGTGACATGACAGTAGTACTCTGCACCTGAGCAACAAATGCAAAGCATACGTGTGTCATGTGTACTCGTGCAGGCTGACATATTTGTTAGTGTGCTAGTGTACCTAAACCAGTTGTCAATTCAAACATTTCATCCTTTGGTAGGACTACGGATGCAGTCGAGCATGTGATACCTTAATCTTTGCAGAAACATGTATATGTGAACTTTTGTACTGAACTTCGGTAGATATAAAAAAATTGTTATAAAGAAAGTGGAATGGTTTTTTTAGTTATATAAAAGTATGTAATCGAATTGTTTAAAATTTGTTATGAGAACCGTTTTTCTGGTTAAAGTACAATTTTTAAACAATTTGATTACACAGTTTTATGGGGCAGAAAAACCCGTTAAGTTTTCAGTGTAATACTTTTTTTATATCTACTATAGTTTTTAATATATCCAGGAAGGTGGAAAATCACACATTGACCTTTACTTTTAAGAGATGTTTTCACCTGAAGAATCGAAAATGGGCACAAACTAAATATGTATTGCCTGATACTGCTATTGAAATCGGATTGTTCGAGTAACCGAACTTCCATCAGAAGGGTACCTCTATTAATGAAGGGGTGAAGTCAGCCCTTAAAGTTACTGCGATTTTAATTTTTTTAATTTAACTTTATTTTTGAATATTGAATTATTCAGTTCTTTATATTCTATCACACTACCAAAAACTAAAATTATATTTAAAAAAGATACAGTACCAGAAATGGTACTCATTGTCAGCCAGTAAACGGATAACTCTGCCCTCCTTAGTTAAACTATCCTATCTAGCATTTTTTAATTTTTTAAGTAAAGTTAGAAAACTCTACGTGCTTCGTAAAGATTTATAAACAGTCTAATGTATTTAACCTAACTTATTTCCAAATAGTTATAATATTGTATCTAAAACATTTAATTAATTGGTACGTTAATAATACATTACCTACCGATATTCCTATTACAAAAAATATATTAGGCTGTTACGAAATAATGACAACACGTTTTAATTTGAATTTGGGGAAATAAGGACGGTACAAAGTAAATGATAAAACTTCAGTTTTCTCGGTTGTTTCAAAATGCTAGATAGGACATTTTAACTAAAGGGGGCAGAACTGTTCACTGATTCTCTGTACTCTGAAATAACTTAAAACACCTGACTGTCAGCCAATACTATAGATACCAACATCACTCAGCAATCCTAAGTTTTAATCCGAAACGTCGATACCAAGCACGTTCTCTTTTACTACGTTTCAAAACTCCTGACCAATTGTACCGCGATCATCGAATTGCTTGGAGAGCAGGAGAAAGTATTGGATCAGTCTCGCCGCTGGTAAACGGTGGATAATTCACCCCGCAGGAAACGCGACGACCGTAACAGAATGTTAACGTCACCGAGCCGAATTGCCTCGACAGAAACTGCGAAAAGGTAGACCGGCGTTTCCTCGCGAATTACACGGCTGCCAATACTCAGCGGCGTTACTCGCGCTCGCACAGCATCGACGCGTATTGTTCCGCGGGAAATTACGCGCTAAATAGCAACAAAGTTGCGATAGATTGTGCTGCTGTGCGGCCGTATTGCAAAAGCCCAAGTGCCGTGGCTTATTATTACTTCACGCAAGTACGATTCTTGCGGCAACAGTAAACAGCGTGTTTCGACGCGAGCTATTAGCATCGTAACTTCCCTTTAAATCTTTCCCCGTAAACTTCGAAATAGTTAAGCGTCGCAACTTTTCCTCCATTTGCCCGGAGAATTTAATAATAACGCGAATATACGTGTATTCGGTTGCCGGGACTAGAACACGCCAACGAGTCCCACAATCTTACGGCAACTTTCTGAATACCGGCGCCACCAATGTTAAACAGATATCGAATATTGCGAATACCACCGCGCGCAACGCAATATACGAGCGCGACGGCTTTTTTTTTTACCGCAACGTCGAAGCAACTTTTACGTTATGAATTCCTCTTTCTTTTGTGAAATCGTTGGGAGTGCACAATCGCGACTGTGTACTCTAATCTGTTATTGGGTCAGCCTATGAATTCAAGCTGCGAGGGGTTTATTGTTTACGGTAAGTTTTGGAATACAGAGTATTTATGTAGCAAGAGACGAATATGATTTATTTTGAGGGGAATGCGCAAGGTTTGACTCACCGAATTGGTTTAAATTGTGTATATAGTGCACACTTTTTATAATTATTAGGATGAAGTGTTCAAAAGTTGGTTAGAAAATTAATTCTTATTTTTTTCGGGCTCTTGATATATGTACTCACAAATGTATTTGTAAATCCTAGATGTACGATATTTTACATATTAAATCGGTTTCAACGCAGAGTTGGCTATTAACTAAATAAAAAATTATTTAAATAACGCATCAAATCGGACACACGAATTTTTGCGATTTAATTTAACAGATAGTTTTTAAACAGCAGCTGTTTGAAAATTATCTTGGGTCCAATTGACTCAGTTCGAAAAATTGGTGTGACAATCCAGGGTTAAATAAATATTTTGCCCGTCTCTACCTCAAATGAGGAATTCACAATTCTTGTTCACATTTATATAAACCTTGATTAATATACTTTTGTTTTGGCTGCATTCGATTGAAAAATTCTACACAGCTTATTTAAAAAAGTATCGTATCAGTGTCAGCAACGAACGTATACAAAAATATTCGTTCAAATTCAAAATTTATTTTAAATAATCACATTAATATTCCACGAATATTCTTATGATCATTTTTTGGTAGATTGTTCTAACTAAAAGTATATTAATCAAGGTTTATACTCTCATGAATCAGAATTGGTAACTATAACTACAATATTGATTAAAGATGTAGAATCCGTTAAACATATAACTTCTGGAAAAGGCGAAACTTTCAACTAGATTTCCTCTCGAAATTTTGAGTAGCGCGTCCTATCCATCCAACCCATTACTATACATTGCATAACCGTATGAAAGACACTTGCTACGTATTCGAGGAACTTCTAAGATAAAACAGCCCTGAACTATATAAGTATCAACGAACTCTGAACATGTTAAGCCAAGACAAGTTCATGACTGATAGAGATGTAAGTCTCCTAGGAAGACTTTCTTCGTACATTTCCTATTTAAGGGTACTAGACAGTCGTTTTTTGTCGAAATTGAAGCACTTATTAAATAAAGTGGTATCGGCGCACTGATTCGGTCATCGAAATTTTAATTTGAAAATTATCAAAATGAATGGCGAAACTTCTACTATATTGAAAGAAAGTTTTTTCCGTTTTATATCAAGAGTACACGGACCTGAGACTTTGAAGTTACTCAAAGATCTGGCAAGTTGTAAAAAAAAAAAAAAAAAAAAAAAGTGACCGAATCAGTGCGCCGATACCACTTTATTTAATATTTACGGTCGAAATTTTAATTTGAAAATTATGAAGCACTTATTGTTAACATAATTACAGAGAAATAAATTGAAGCTGGGTGACACAATGTTTATTAACATTGTAAGCTTTTAAAAATATGTTTGTTTCGCCAAAACTATAGACAGCAAGAAGTTGTGTAATACACACCTATACAATATCCTTTAAACATTTCCAAAGTTTCATAATTTTTTTAATTTCCGGGTTGGTGATCTTCCCTTGTAAGTACACGTAGCCATTATTATGCAGAGGAAAATACGAATCTGTTCGAAACTCGAGTTCTCCAAACTCTAAGTTTAATAGGATTCTAAAATATGACAGAATTCATTTGCCGCAGAAAGTCGAGAGGCTTCCATCAGCCTGATTTCAAGGTCGATACGTGCAATGGCATCAAACAAACACGAAATACGTATGCTTGGTACGATAATTAGATCGGTATCGTTGAAAGAAAAAGCTGGTCAAGATTCCCATTGACTGGATCCCACCCCACGTGTTTCAGAAAATGAAAACAACTTTTCCCAGAAGCAAACCCTGCTATTTCGACAGAGGCCCACTCGAAACGCACCGCCTAATACGTCCAGCAACGATTTACTGGCCAGTGAATTTCAAAGCTGAACTTCCAGACTTGTACCTCGATAAGAAAAGGTTTTACGCCGCCTGTGCACGATACGTGAGTCGTAAGGTGTCACGCGCAACGTGACTCACGTTTACTGCAAATCGTCACAAACCCATGAACTGTATACATCCAATCGTTAAGCCAGCCATCTGTTAAGATTGTAAAGTCTTTAGCACCCCGGGCTTACGAGAGGACACCGCTATTAAACCAGGAGAATCTAATTACCGAAAAAGAAAGAGATCCCCGTCGCTTTGAGCCTCGATAAATTCAAACTGCCGCCTGAGAAATCCTTCTTATTGCGAGGACAGAGGCTTTAAACGTAAGTGGGAAAAGCGACGGATATGGTACGTTTCCCTTGGAAGTAAATACGTAGTTAAAGTGCTAAAACTAAAGAGGAATAGGGGGCTAAAAGGAGCCGTGTCTTTAGATAACTGGCAATGAGTCCAGCGGGAATCCGTGAAGAATCAGCGAATTTGTATAAAAACTTCTATTTGTGTCTCCACGTCTCAGAGCACTGTGTTATTTTTTTTTACTGGATCTCCCAAAGTGGTAAGCCCTATCGAAATTTTGTTCAAATAATATTAAAAGAGCATTCAATTTCCTACAATTATTGTATACATAAGTTTTTCGTGGTTCCAACCATTTTTTAGATAATAGCGTTTGAATACAGACAGGTCCACACTTCGCGCGTGTCACTTGGGACATCAGAGGGTGACAGCAAAAGAAATCGCAGGTTGAAAATAAGGGCCACCCTAATGCACTATAGGTACCCCTAGCGTAGGGGAAAAACATTAAAATGCCTTAAATGTTGTCACATTGAGTGAACGTTAATAATTTAATCAGATAGCCAAATGTATGCCTTATCAAATATAGTAACGGGTTTAATGATATTTCGCCCATATAATTTATTAAAAATTAAAAACTAAAAAATTCGTCTACCAGCCCCGGTCTCCCCTACGTGGTATTCACTGACAATACTCGAAATTTCAGCCCAATTGGTGACCCCGAACCTCGTGCATTCCCTTGTTAGTACATCAGTGCGCGATTGCACGTGCATCGCGATGCCTCGTTACCAGCCGGTGTATTTAACCTAGTTGTCAATTCGTATAGCTTGTTTCGCACTCGTTCGGCGTATCGCGACGCGCTGAAACACAGCCAGGCATACAAATAAAGTTCCCATACCCCCCGAGCGCTGACGTTCGAAGTCAAACACGAGCAACGGGTTTAATAATATTCCTGGAGGACGAGCCGCGCCGCTCTGCGGCACTGGTAAATAAATAAAACTTTTCAGAGCGGCCGGGGCAACTTCGAGAACGCGAAACCCACCCCTGGCTGGCCGCAATCTCGCGGAAATTTCGCTGCAGATCTGGCGAGCCACGGTTAAAGAAGCACTCGCCCGACGATCGGGGCCTCCTTTCGAACTTTTTGTTTAATCGACGTCACGAGAGCAGGTTAAGGAAAATATTTCCGCCAGATGGATTGAATTGCGCGAGCCCTCCAAGAATTCACGTTCTCCTGCTTCGAACTCGACTAGAGATTATTATATATGTAGCTTTAATTGAATCGATAATTTCAAGAAGCGAAAAGGTCCGATTTTTGATGACATTCGCTTTTTCGCATTTCCCATGGCTCGTTGTTTCCTTCGGAAAGGCGACTAATTTTCGTGCTCTAAAGGGGCGAAAGACTTACGTCCCCCCAGATTTCAAGGATTTTTATTAAACTTTAACAAGTTGGCCTACGTAGGGAAACTTGCATGATTCGTACCTGCGCCTACAGCGTATCCCCGCTGTTTATTTTAACCTAAGGGAATCACAATCGCCCCTAGGGGTAGAAAGTGTAAACAACATATCAGCTAAGGATGACAAGAATTTGACAAACTCTGGACAGCCGTGAACCCAGTGTGGTATCATCGGACGGAAGGACAGACCGTCTTCAGGGCTTCTCCTTGCCAGGGCTGAGGACCAATTATTCGCGGAAACTTTGAAAAAATTGCGCGTTTGCACTTTTTTAATTAAATTTCCCGTCAGATGTCGTCCCGTGGCCGCGTCGCGGCCACGCGGTGGACTTGGGAACTTTCAGGAATTTAATTGAAGTCCAGGCATCCTGGCCGGCCCGGCGACCTTTTGGCGGGTAGAAAGAGTATTTCCTGGCAAATTTGCGGAAAATTTGCCACAGCCCGCCTGGAGCAAGGCCTGCTTGGGCAATACGTTCCCGCGGAAAGTCTCCAGGCGCCCAACCCTCCGCGCGGTTGCGGCTTACGGCACAAGGAGATAAATTTTTAATGAGAAGACCACGAGTGTTCTGACGTGCAATTTATAAGACCAACGAGGGGATGAATGCTGTTATTCAGAGCGGGAATTAGTTGCGTGAAAATTACTTATGCAATTGATCCTGAAACCTGCTAGTATCAAGAGGCTGGCTTTCATTCACCGCGGGTGCGGAAAGGCATCGTGTTGCCATTAATGTCAATTCGAGGGAAACTGGAGTACGTTCAACGACATAGTAGGCTTAAACATTTTGTTGTGCTGATATAAATTTTGGGTCAACAAAATAGCTAAGCAAATTAAATGCATAAAGCATTAAAATTAAGGAAGGAGGAGACTGAAAAAATCGCAATTTTCCACCATTTCTAAGAATTTTTTTTGCATTTTTGGCAAGTCTGAACCCTTGTTCAACTGTACATAAGATGGTTTGATATTCAGTGTTGTGTTTCTACCAAAAAATCTATTTTTCCAAAACGTTGCGAAAGAGCCGAAAACCAAAACCTTGGTTTTTCGGTATATTTCTTTATTATTTAGCTTATTTAGGCTATGCATTGGCAAGGTATTAGAAGCATACAGGACAGTTTTCTAAAATTAATTCTACACGTCACTCTAATGGAATAAGTTTATACACACATAGTATGTCTCATAATAATTCATTCTTTAGTTATGTACACTCTTGTGTTCTCTAAAACACCTTTAGAGGAGAAACTGCTCTGTGCTGTGTACCAGTCGCTTTAATCAGTAACGAAATTATGTAAGTATTCAAGTTGTAAATAGTATTAAAAAGTTATAAACTGTTAAAGCAGATGTTAACGGGAAGAGTAGTTTTGCACTTTAAATAGAAACGTTAATTTCATTTATACCTTGCTCGCAACTATGCGCTCTCCTAACTTTGAGATACCACTGAACGTTCATCAAGAGATGCAGGTGCATTAATAAATTCTGAAGACTAAACGAGTCACTACTCAAACAGCATTTATACACCTCCTTTGCATTTTATTTAATCTTAGCTGGAACCTCTACTACGTCAATTATTCATCAGTAATCTAACCACGATTTTCAGCTATACAAGTTAAACTGACCGCCAGCCTTAATTTGAACAACCCCAAGAAAAATTTGTAATACACTTTCAAATACAATATAAACAAAATGGATATCATGCACGAGTGTCGCAAGGAGATTGAGAATCATGGGAGGACAGAAGTGTTTTCAAACAGGCCAAGAGGCGTTGAACTTGTACGAAGAGGAGCTGAAAAATGTTTGGGCCAGGCCTGAAGGCAGATGCTTTCATAAATGGAAACGAAGGAGTGTGAAAAGAGGATGAGGAAGAGGTTCAAGTCAGACGATGCGTTCCCACAGAATAGGGATGAAAGTCAAGAGGTTAAGCGTCTTATGGGATTCTGCGAATTCAAGGTGCTTGGCGAGGAAAGTGCCTTTTATTCAGACGTGCTCCGCGTGCTAGATGCGCGCAAAATGTGCCATTGATTTTTATCGATGAGAAATAGGTTTCCGTGGTCGGCTACGAGGAGGGGTGGGGGAATATGGTAACAGGTAAGCAGGTGTACACCGGCGGTGCAGAAATTTAGAGAATACAGGACCTGGCCCGAAAGAGGAGAAGCTTCAGTTTCCATCTCTCTGCTCGAAACTCCGGGAACATTGAGAGAAGCATGGAAACGTCGGGAGAATTTCTAGCAGTTTCGATTTCCGATGAAAAATGAATTTTTAATGCGAACCTGGACTCTTCGGGATAAACGTGAACCGTTGGAACCCCCGAGACATTTCTTGGGAATAAGTTTCCCGTGTCTACATCGCACAGATTTAGAGAACTATCGACGTTTGGCTGTTTTGAGCCTTTGTTGGACGTGTGAGTGCTCTTTGGAGGAACCTTATGGGTTGTAATAGTTTAACGATGCCTTGTAGAGAGCTTGCATTAAATAATTTATTGTTTGTTTATGTATATCGTAGGACAATTGAAGGGTAAAAGGAAAAACCGAGGAATGTCCATTATTTGTGATTTTGCAATTTATAGCATATTTTGTTGTGGCAACTGGGACTACATAACTGTCGAATTACAAATGGTTATAAAGTTCAAATGGCCCCATAAGATAGCGTTAATGTTTTGGTGTACTGGTTAAAAACAGATAATGTCCATTCTGCACTGGAACAAAACATAGAATGTTCCCCCCTCTTTGCCTCAGCATAAGCTCCCATCGTGAAGGTAAAACAAGAAATTGTGATAAGGGAAAGGCCATTCCCGGAGAAGTGCCCATTCTCCATTCAGCAAGTAAAGGAAATGCGAATATTACGTGATATTTTTTATAGAATCATCTACATATAATGGCTATTGGTTGAGGAATCTCATCACCACTAAAAAAAAACACGAAACGGTAATAGAAAAAAAGGAGAGTTCGAACTTGCCAATAGAGCATACACAGAACTTTTGTCTATTTCAAAACCAAAATACAAAGCCATCATGCTTTTAAACAAATTTTGCGATCCTTACGCTCAGCTATTTTATGAGATGTTGTCTCGTGCATAACAAGTAAATGGGAAACAAAGTATGTGACAATTAACAAAATGAGTGGCATTCCTTGTTTTGATAATAATGGAAGTGGAAATTTTTTTTGTTTCAGTATGCTGCTCTGTTCAAACTTGAAAAAATTATTAAAATAATGTAAAACAAATATCATTTTATTGCTTATTTTTTTCGGATGGCTAATTAGGGTATAAGACTCGTTATACAATTGTATTATATATAATGATAACAGATGTTTATATAAAAAAGTGGAAGATACGTTAAAGTCATTTGACATTCATTTTTCAGTGACATCGCTATATCTTTTCCGATTACAAATATTAATAGCAAGCTTCCAATTCGAAAGGACATACTGAAAAAATTAATGAATTAAATGTCGAGCGTTAATAGAGAACGTGCTACAATAATATTATTTTTTTCGCACTTATATATCCTCGTACATATCGAAGAATACTGTACATCTCACATTTCATAACGAAATCACTTCTTCCATAAACAAACACAAATATTGACAAATAATTAATCATCAAACCATCCCTCCTCTATCCACAACCAGAATTCGATCTACATTTACCGCCCAGTTGGACCCTCCTTTCTAGTTAAAAACAACACACACCCTAACCAAAGCTTTCCACGATTTAACAGGAAAAATGTCGCCGCGGAGCACTGTCACTCAATTGCCCCGTTGGTGGCGCGAGGGGACGCACGCACGTTAAGGTTACATGGAGCAAGAAAAAATGTTCAATTAAAAAACGGCTATACGCGTGCACAAAATCGAATTAACCCGGCGCGTCCACGCGACTCGCTTTTTCCCCCGCGTTTTTTTCCATTTGCCCGTCCTCTTTGTTTTCCCGTTGGCCTCGGCTGCTATTCAGCGCGAAAAGCACGCGCGGGACAACGTGATCGGAATGCTCATTGGTAATTCAGAGTGACCGTGCTGAACTGCTGAGCCTAGGCGGGGATGAAGATACTAGAAGTCGAACAGAAACTCGCTGTAGGAATCGCGTCGAGATCGACATCAATGGTGGCCAGCTTGGATGAAGAGGAAGGCCTGCAAAGGGAATGGAAAATGAGAGGATCGATCCAGCTGGGCGAGAAGGATCTGAGGATGGATTGTGAAAAAGTATCGAGCATTAGGAAACACCGACTCCGATCCGACTTAACGACAATGGACGAAGATAAAGAAAATGGAGTCGGAGAGGGAATAGCAGATTAGACGAGACGCTCGAGGTGCACGTATTTTTCCGGGTAGAAATTAAGAGTAATGATTCGTGGAAGGAGGCGGGAGATTATCCTCTTTTGGCGTCCGTGTATTAGTAGCGAGACGTTGCGTAGGATGTAATAGGAATGAGGGCCAACCTTTGGCAGCGTGTTCTGCTTATCTTAAGGACGAGGAAGGTTGTAAAAACATGGGTAGAAAATTCTTGCATATCGAGATATGAATGTGCCGGTGATTATGAAAATGGTGTAAGTCAAATATTTAAAAAGAAATTGAGTTTATCACTTATTTTATGTAACACAAATTAAGTGAGGAATTCAATTTTTTTATATTTTTAACACACTACTTTCATTGTCACTAATATGTTCTGTTTCAGTACTCCGTTAAGAAATTGATGGAAATGATTTTCTTTCGCAGAAATGTATATGTCACATCGACGTCTCCAGGTCTGTCGAAGATATTCAAAAGTAGTGTTGTATAAAGCTCGAGTCTTCAAAGCTTTAAACCTTAACCTTAAAGACTCAGCCTTTAATGAAGTTAGCTGCACGTCCTTGATATTATATATCTTATTTTATGCAACCACTATTGTAAAACGTTAAACTTAAATTTAAAGTTAGATAAATAATTTTAAGCAGGCAAAAAAATCGGGGCCACTTAAAGGAGAATATCCCTCCAGCGTAAGACAATTAAAATTAACATTAAATCTAAAATATCATGCTTTATTTAGACCGTAAAAAATACAGCCACGACTGTAAACACATGGAAGCTTGAATTGTTGACTGACTCAGTCTATTTCTCTTTTTTGATATTAAATTGCCAGCTTTACAAAACAATTCTTCGCTTGGGACACTCGTAACTGGTATTGATAAAATGTCCAAGGCTATTTCGTATAAATTTGGAGAAGACGTTTTTGGAGAAGACTGTATTTATGTATATATCGTTTTCATTACAGCGATTATTTAGGCGGGGATCCAAAATTACAGCGAATTCACTCAAATCGTTTAAGAGTGGCTGTAAATACTTATTCAATTTTGTTTCCATAACGGTAGCACATGCCTTAAGAATGATGTCGTCCTTAAACTTAGATATGTGCTGTAATAATATCTGAATAGAAATAAATAAGAATTAAGTAATTAATAATAGTAAATAATTAAAATTGTATATGCTGTAATTTATAATAATACCTAAATAACAACATTTACGTGACATATACTGGGATACTTTGATTTTGAATCAAAAGTTTCTAGATTCTAAGGTGTTTCGAAGACTGCTATACCAATTGCCAGTAAAACTTTATCGTATTTCTACATTAACAAGAGTATCGTAAACGAGAGCTTTAAGATGTTTCCAAGATCCTAATTCCCTTTATACTTAACAAGCAATTTTGCGGAACCCCATTCTAAAGAAGTATTTATAACTATTTTGACAAATTCTTTCAGTTACACCCTGTAAAAACGGAAAAACTTTTACGGTTATAATGTCTGCGTAAGACAGTGATTCCCAACCTTTGCGTTGCTCAATGTTCTCTGAGGGGTCACAACGATTTGAGTATTTTTACAATATTATTAGAATTATATTCTAAGATACCTATATTTAATTTGTTTTCTTTGCCTTATTAAAGTTACCTTACCTTATATGGGAGAGGGATTGCAGGTTACTTGAATATTACAAAAGGGGTTCGTGACTCAAAATAGGTTGGGAAACATTGACGTAAGAGAAGTTTTTCCAGTGTGTTTTGCTTAGAACATATGACTACTTAAGTATCGATATCGTAAAGGTTAACTAGGATCGCTGCGCAATTATATTTATCGCGCTGCTTTATTGTGGAAAGTGTTGCGCTGCGGTATACATCATAGAAGTTAAACGTTTCCCACAGTAAAAGTTTATATGAATGTCCGTGCTCGAGGGAGCACTCGACAAATGACTATCGATTACGGTTCACGTGTGAAACTGATAATTTAGGTGCGGGTAAATTAGAAATGCTCGTGTTCGCGTATAAATAACAAACGATTGGGTGTTTATCAGCGTTCATTAAGAAAATATGTAAAACCGCAATAAATGGATGCTTGTGTGATTTAGAGTGCGTGATTTGTAACTGGAAACGTTATGTTCATTGATTTACTGGATTTTAGCCCTATTTTGGAAGGTTTAAATTCGATATATTCTGTGAGCATTCCAGAGAAGATTCAAATCTGTAATGCACGTGTTAGGAGTTGGGCGACACGTTCTTTTTGTTTAGTTTTGTTCTGTGGTCAATCGTTTTTTAAGTTTGTAATTTATACTTATAGAATGTTAACTATTAAAAAATATATGAAGTTTAAAGAATATTATTTTGTTTGAAGTGTACGCTGCTAAGAGCAGACAAATAAAAAATTAGATCTATATTTGAATGTAATCTCTGATAGACAATTGCTGATAATAAACATTTTATTCTCTAAACTTGAAATTTATCTACCCCCCACTACAAATGAACATTTACATTTAGTATCAATGATGCGGTGAAGTACAATATCTACTGACTAAATTGATTCAATACCTACTTCATGGTTTATTATTCACGAATAAATTTGTCTGGATGTCAGTTATAATATATAACAGATAAATCTGTGGGTCCATTTAAAAAATATTAATGATCTTGACGACTAAGAAAGAATTACCTTGTAAAAACAAAATTGTATGCATCATTATTGCACACACTTCAAAACTAAGCATGTTCTTCAGATGGTCGAACTCTTTTGGACCACCCTGTATAAATATCACAGCAGAATTTGAACATATTTCGGTAGACCTGAATTTTATTTATAAGTGTGCAACTATTTCTCGAAATATTTCTATAAAAATTGAATATACTCCAGTGGACTTGCTCCTGCTGTTTTCCAGTAGTACAAACACCGATAAGTCAGCCATTGAGACTCCTACGTTAAATATTACTATGTTTTGTTGTAGTATTGATGGAGAAGGTAAAATATATGAAAATCCGACTGCTGTATGCATCTTCATATGTACACAAAAATGTTCAACTTATGTTGTTTATCAGTTTAAAATTATTAAAAAATTATTAAAGTTGCACAATTTTATACCGTACGAAAAGTGTCACCTTGAGAAATTATTGCTTCTATTTTGAAAAAGGTTAAACTTAAATATTCTTATGAAAAATTTTAATTTTAAAATTGACTACCTTCTTATTAAAACATTAAGATTCTACCTAGACAGATATCATATGATTTTCTTTTTATAATATCGCAAGAAATATGAACGTAAATTCAGCAACTACTAAAAGGACCAGGATTTTGTAAATATTCACGACAATGTTTCCATCCCTATGGCAGTTTTAATACTAAAATAAAAAATAGTTACGTTATTACCATCACTCGAACTACATTTCTGCAAAGTTTCAAATTTTTATAAATTTTCGAGTTGCCGAACATCCCTTGTTAGTTAGGCATCTATTACCACTCAACAATCCTATTTCAGTAATCTGCAAAGTACTTGGTGGCATTCAGAGAAAAGTTTCAATTCACGTAATTAAAATGTATAAGTTACAAGGAACGGAGGTCCACATTTAAACAGCTCTGCCCTCTGCATTCTTTTCCTACCACGAATATCGGATATTTATATCAAGTCACCAACAGTAAAAATAGCCAAGCCCAGACAAGAAAAGAGCCATATAATGCAAAACTCCCGTGGCCCGATAGCCATGCCTCTCTATTAGTTCGCGAAATGGCGGCTCTCCAGTCCAAACGTGCCCCACATACAGTAATTTCCGACGGCCATTAAAAACAGGCGAGAATATTTTCGCGTCCCCGTTGAAACGCGAGAACTCCGTCAGTAATCCGTTAATTACAACAGAGATCGAGTTCTGCCTGAAGCGATAAAAGGGATGCGAGGCAGTCAAAGGCACACGACACCGAGAAAAGAAACTTGATCCGACGAACGCGAAAGCGCTTTCGCCTGTCAAGACCCGACCGAAGCTTTGGAACTGAGGACTTGGAACGCTTGGCATTTTATATTAAAATCCTTTCTCCCATGTCAGTCCGATATCCCTTCCACCCCCGTTCCACCCCTATCCGTTATTCTCGAACGCGTCCACCAACATTACCCCCGCTTCCCTCCCACCCCCCCCCCCCCCCCCACCCCCGTCCCTCGACCACCGTTCCCTATGCTTGTACGTGTGTGCGTGCAGCTGAAAACTTTTCCAGAAATTCGTCGTGCATTCCGCATTCCATTTCAATTACGTGGAAAAGCGCGTATCGCGATTGTTCCACGTCCCCGTCTATTGTTTCCGCGATTTTATTATCCTTTCTGCTATTTCTGCGGGCGCGAGCAGCGGGGAAAAAAATTAGAACGTCCGTGGCCAACGACCAGAAGCGTCGTAGACGTGGGAAACTTGTCTACCCGTAATCTCAAACTAACCGAGGATTAACTCGTTACGCTCGAGAGTTTTTCGCCTCTGAGCTGGTAATCTTCGCTGGAATTTCAGGCTTAAAATTAAAACAACCGTTTAATCGCGTAAGCGTCTTTGAGACGATATATTTGCCTATTGCCTTGCGATTCGATCGTGTTCAACACCGCCACTTAAGTCGAACTTAATTCCGAAGGTGTGTCGGATGTTTTTTAGAAGATTGTGAAGATGTGTAGATGTGTGAAACGATATGCTTGCATCTTTGCATTCTTTGGGAAGAATGTATTGGCGAAACCTCTGACATGCTACTTGCCCGATAAAGATATGAGTAAACGCGTTTCACCCATGTATGTTAATTTGGATTAAATATGGATAATAGTGGACCCGGCTGATTTTTAAACAATTACCGTACGAACTGTATCAGTCCAATCGAGCCCCAAAAATTATAATACACACTTTGAACATTGTAGAATATGGAATAGAATATCCTATTTACATAGGTAACCTGCAACAATTTTTGTGCTCCAAGATTATGAAGATAGCAAGAATTTTTTTTAATTGTATCCTGTCACTATATGTATTTCAACGAGAAGCTTTTTACTAAATATCTCAAAAACGTTAAGATGTTTTCGAACCTATGTTTGATAAGACTTTGGTTCTTACAGATTTTATTAACCAATTAAAATATCTATAGTTTTGAAACATGCTGTATAAAATTAGCATTATGAATTTAGCTTACTGTCGATACTCACGTAGAAACATTAATGAAACTGTACGAATGGTTATTCAAATTAGAAATCCAATAAATCAGAGAAAGCTTAGAACACTACATTATTTAAAATTAATGAACTCGTTAATTCAATTCAATTCTAACAAATGAACCATTGCCTCGAAGTGGTGAAAAATTCAAGTGACAACTAATCTCAATAATAATTTATTTCGCAACTGTTTCTAAAGTACCTATGCTACCCGTGTTCATCTAAACCACTTTTCTATAAATCGATACTTATGCAGTTATCAAAATGGTCCCACTGTGTCTCTCCACATCGCTAAAATTTGCGTAAACATCAGTTCCCTCCAAAATTAAGGCTCACACAATTATCCTAGCGGCGAAGGGCCGAAATTTGTTTGTTAAACGAAGACACGCGAGATTCATTACGCCCCCCCCCCCCCGCGCGGTAGGGTAATCGCCGAAAGTCGAAGCAAACGACGGAGCGATATGGTATCAGAGATGATGAGAGATTCGCAAACGGTGCACGAGGTCGAGACAGATAAACAACTCGAGGCTCGTTGTCAGTGAGCCATGCTATATTCGAAAAGCTCGAATCTGAACAGCAAAGCACTTAGTCGAGACGCTTACTGGCACCATTCTTCGCAGAATAGAACGGCAGGGAAATTCAAAAGCGCATGTTTGTCGTCCACTCGGCGAACCCTTCTGAAAATTGGCCTGGTGTCACTCGAGAATTTCAGGACCCTTTCCTACGGTCCTGTCCAGCACGAGATACACAGGGGACAGACACCAGCGAAATTAAATCAAGCTGTATTCACTCCCTCTTGCACGGTTTCAAGCCATGCAACAGCTATTACTACCTACATACTTTTCCACAGCTACTGTGGAGAACAGATACGCTATACTTATATCTTTACAGGGTTGTAATAAATCAACTCACAAGTAATACGAACTTTTCGGTATGTACCTACCTATAGTCAGCAAAGAAAGTATTTGGACACTTTTTAAAATCGCATAACTTTTTTAGAATTGGTCCAAAGGACACGAGTTTTTTTGAGAAGCTAGAATGATGAGTTTGCTAAGTGACGTGTTTCGTCGTTTTGAAAAAAAATGCAATTGGTCGGAATAACAAAATAAATAATAATGGTCGTTTTTTAAACTCTTTTTTGTAAGCCTGTAATGAAAATTCAAAAAACTCGTTTGTAGATTGAAGTAAGTTATATACTTGCCTAAAATTTGATCAAAATGGGTTAACGCTGCTCTGAGCTATAAACTAGGGTTTGTCGGTTTTTAAAAACCGGTTTTTTAAATAAATTTGTAAAATTCGAAAACCGGTTTTTAAATTTAAAAAAACGATTTTATATACCTACTAGAATTAATATGTTAAAATGCATGAATTATTTAATTAAAAACGTTAACATTTTAACTTGACATCGCTGCGGACACAAGCAAATTGTAGTAGGTAACAGTTTACTTAAAACTAATCTTCATGAGTTCATATTTTCGGAAGGAAAATACTTAATGAAATAAAGATTTATAATTGTATTTTGTACGGATTTTAGTTATTTTAATTCTTTTTTTCATTTAATTTTGTATGCAGTGTATTTTATTGTGTTATATTTTTGTAAATCCATAAATATTACCTAAATGAACTAAAAAATTGTACGGATTTGTGCGAATTTTTTTTCTTTATTTGGTTCTGTAGATATAGAGTGTATTTTATTTTATTATATTTTTGTAATTCCATAAATATGAAGAAAACCTGAGAATTTTTTAAATAAGTATAAACATGTTGTTACTATTTTAATAATATTTTTTAGTGAAAATTCAAAAACCGGTTTAACCGGTTTTTTGGAATAGTGGAATTCGAAAACCGGTTTTCTCAAAAGTCGGTTTTTGTATAAACCCTACTATAAACGCTTAAAGATCGCAGAATAAAGTCGATAATCGCTGATTTCGTGAATTTCGCGATACCGCATAATTGGTTATAATTTTTACCTGTTTCTTCATTTATTATTTTAATTAAAATCAATAAATATTTTACTTTCGTAAAGTTAAATTTGTGCTACTATCGACTGCATGCAAGTAACACTTTCTCCACTTCTCACTTTTTTATTAATAACCGAAATATTATTTGACATACAGCGAAACTGTTGTGGCTCAATAATGTTAGATAAATAAGTAACATTTTCGTATAAGAACTTTTGTTCTAACTGTGATAGTTCTTGCGTAATCGTATTCCAAAGTCAAAGTGTTACTACCGCCCCTGATCTACCCTATAACATGACACATGGAATATATTCATTAGCACCATCTTTACTTAGATGCATATTAAAGGAGCTTAGTTTTAAATAGTTAATGAATTTAAAATGTATATAGCTATTGATAAACATTTACTGTAAAAGCAGGAAGGAAGTATTTTGTATAATTTTGAACGGTATGCTTATACATTTCTCTTTAATGGTACTGCGTTGATGCCATGAGACTATTCGATTCGATTATTTTCGCCGAGAAAGTGTGACGAGAAGAGCAATGTTCAGAAACTTTGAATAGCCCTTGAAAGCATCTTGCAGAGTATCAGGAAATGGAACGTGAAAATGAATAGTGGCTGCCTCCTCACTGTACCACTTCTTTGCCATATCTCTGGCGAATATTTCACGCCTACGAAAGGATAGCCTGGAAACTTAGGATAGACGAAACTGATATAGTCACACATATTCAGAATTTTTCTTATTATACAGAGAAATTTGGCACTTATACGTTGCTACGTTTGAGGACGTATATCTGCGATAAGAAAGTTAAAAAAATCTAAGTATTACTACAAACATACTTTAATATGCATGCAAAACGACAGATAATATAAACTCATATTTATTAAATAAATTCCCGAAGATGGCGTTGAAAAACGGGCAATTACACTAGAGCAACCCCTTAACGTTAACACCTTCGATAAAACTGGCAAATGAAATAAGAACTCCCCCTGTTCATTGCATAATCGTGTATCGCGCGAATCCCGTCCCCTTTAACAATCGCCCAGTTTTCGGAAGCGGGGGAGTAACTAGCGTAAGGTATGTATATCCGTTGGACAGATTCCAGTACGCGGGTGCAGCAGCTTTGGGGTCGAAATACCGCGACGGTTGCAGGGTTGGTATTACTGACATTAGTGTCGCCCAGTAACTCTTTCGAAATAGGCTTGGCACGTTCTAGACTTCGGCTACCACGGTTGATTTCCTACACCTTGCTTGAATCACGCTTCGAAATTCCGCGTATCCGTGCTCGTATCCGCGCGACTTTTAACGCTCTCCATCATATATCCTACTTCGATATTCTGAATTACATTATCCCATTGACTACACCCTCAAAACGGGTGTCACATTCGAATCCAACAGCTTATTATTCGAAACGAACAGCTTGTTACGAAAGATGAAGAAGGACAGTGCGCGAAATTGGTTCTATCGATTTCATTCAAATTTTGCACGAAGTTAAGAGACACCATGTATAATAATATATTGCGCAAAATTTTGTTTTTAATTTATGTGTGGGGCAGTCTGTGACAACTACATCGATTTAATTAGTTAATCAGAGGAATAAGTAAATTGGAAAAAAGTGTTTATGTACGATGAGAAGATAAAAGGGACTACTTGTTTATTTTAACTCAAGATATAGGTATAGGATAGGAGTTGAAGACGTTGCATTTGTAGATTATATTACATAGGTATGCATCGAAGATTTGGAAAATGCAGAACTTTGAATTTGAATTTCCTATGAAATTCGCTAGAGTTTTCTGAGTTTTATGCTTCAAGTCTCATAACGATCCGTTAATATTTACTCAAGTTATCGCAATTTATTTTTAAAAAGATATTGACTTTGGTCGAAGAAATTTTTTGTTTACAATTTTTATCTCGAATACTAATGATTCGATAAAAAAACTGTAAATATATTTTTAAAATACAGTTTAACAACATTTAATTTTCCAATTTTTCTTAGCGATTGGACAATACTTTTTCACATTTTCGAGCGCTAATCCCTTTATTGCATCCAAGCCTTCAGTTCCTAAAATATCTGTCCTTAGTACTTCTGTGTATAGACTGTGCAAACGTTCACAATATTGAGAAAAAATCTGTTAAGAGTAAAAACTGCGAATTTCTAGCAGTAATCTCTCGGCAACAGAGATGCTTAAGTTTAAATCACATTAAACAACCTGACCTTTCTTAGTACAAACATAAATACGTTACACCATGGTGTTCAATTTTGCAAACTTGGAACTCATGAACTGGAGTGCCGATAATCCCAGATAAAGGGCAGCCCGAGGAAGCTTGCACTATCGGGAACACGGATTAATCGGAAAGGAGGACATCGATAATTTTCTCGATGCACATTTCCGTTAATGCGATTCTACGCTATGTAGAATATATACATAAATTCTCAAATTATTTTTTAATTCATTATCGTGTGCGAATCATTTCGTTTTCAGTCAACTACGCTACGTTTTGGATACCTAAGTAATTCAAACAGACGAATTTACACATTTCACGATTTTCCATTTGATTAAGACCTCACAATCTTATACCAAGAACAGTGAATGATGCTCTTTGTTGCTTACTCTGGTTGTTGACAAAATGCAATACGACGTCATTAACAATAGCTTAATAATTACAACGTTAACTTCATAATGTTCGACATGGAAACTGAATAAGGTACCAGTAAATGAACATTTTTTATTATAATGAGAAAAATAAGTTATTAAAATAAGCAACTAATTAATTAGAGACTTTTTTTAATTTCTTGCTTCATATCCAAACCCTTAACTGTTCATTTATTGCTGCAAACGCCCAGTAGGGTAAACACCCTACATAGAATCTCATCACAAACAATTATCCCAATTCCATGGCAACGTAAAGTCATCGTATTCTTCCTGTTCATATTCACTGAATTCTCGGCACATTATTCTGCGATCTGACTAAAATTAAATTCGACGTCGCATTCGCCAAGAGATTACGAGCAAGATGTCCGTATTCGGAAGCATCCGCAAAATCATGTACGCTGGAAATCATTTAAATGAAAGTGCTCGCTTCAAGTGTTTGAGCTCCCTTGACGATCACATTTCCCAGTGAGAAATTTAAGACCGTTAAGCAGAAAATTTAGGTCTGCATAATTATCCGCGCTGCGTGTTTAACTATTCGTTTTTTATTCAGAATCTACGCAATTAAAGATCCACTTATGAAATGCAACTAATTAAGGTCACATTAACCCGGTTCTAAAGAACTCTCCCTATTAAAGGGGCACTGACAGACCACGAAACGTCACGGCGGATAAGCCGTCGTATTCACAGTCGAAATAAAAAAAAAGAATTAAAAAAAAAAACGCCTGTTCCACGGCATTCCGGATAAAATGGATTTCATACGACTCTGGGGACATGAATATTTCACGTATTCAATCTCAATGAAAATCGTCTCGAAGGTGCGTCGAAAATACAGCTCTCTACGACGGGCATAAATCGGGAATGCATTTTGTCAAAGCTCGATAAATTTCTTCTTTTCTTTTTTCCCCACCCGAAAACTCCTGGTTGAGCGTTTCGATGAAACGCGTGTCGCGCACTAGAAGGTTTTGCATTTGTATAAGTCTGAGCTAGTCGGGCCGGTTCTTTTTTAAATCTCGCCCACGGTACACCTCGATTGAAATGCACGCGAATATCGCCAAACTTGGTTTCACGGTCCCATCGAATTCATCTTCCTATGGCTATTTGCATTCAGCGTTTTCTTTGTTAGCGAATGACAAAAAAGTACAATCAACTACGAAAACAGAAATCGTGAGCTAGCATCGGCGCTGGCAAACAAAGGACGGAGAAAGAACAAGCGCTTGCACTCTCATATATTTTAGTCTTGAATGAAACGGAGTCTTTAGTCTGACGCGAAGCATTCGGCACTGCTTCTTATAATATTGCAAAATTACAACACAACTAGACATCACATTATAAAACCTGTATCCACATTGTTTGCTTTGATTTTTTAATTGATGCCCAAGATGGATGCTGAGTAGTGTTGTATATTTCCTAACGGAGACTTTTGCTAACAGAAGGCAGCATTTGGTTATCACGAAAAGCACAAAGCAAAGGAAATAAATGGACACTGCTGTTCTGCCTCGAGGTGAAATAATTCACTATTGCAATATTAACATCTGCAAGGCATGTTTACGTTATGGAACATCTGTTTGCCAGAGTCAGACACGTCCTTTGCAGATGTTAATATTGCAATAGTAAATTATTTCGCCCGAGGACGAAAGATGTACACTCAATAAAATCCTAGAGACACGTAGGCTAGAGTAAAAAAGCACTGCAAATTTTTCACCGCTTCATATATATCGATAAAATATTTGATTACTATTATCGAAACTGATTAAAGTCCCTAGGAAATAACTCCTGAAAAAATAAGTCGAATGTGCAGAATAAATTCTCTTCGTTCGAAATCTTCCAAGTTTCCGCGAAACTCAAGTTTGCAAATTGCGTCGAGGACACCAATGCCACTGAATTAAGACATAGCAAACGGCATTATGTAACAAGGGACGCAAAAGTCATCATCCGATGTTAATAGCTCCTAATTTCTTTTTTCAGTTATATATCACGAACAAAATCACGGAATTTATTGCCCATAAAGATGAATATGTGCACCCTTCAAGAGTACAGACAAAATGTGCCGATGTTTTTACGTAATAATTCGTCAGTGGTCTTGACACGAATGTTTAAAGACCTCTTCCTTTGCGGCTATTTGCAAATATTGGTTTACGTGCATAGCCCACAGAGTTTGCAACAATTAAGGGACAATATTCAACACGAAATCGAAAAACTAATCTTTTGTTGGATATTATCTTTGGAACTTGACGTTATAAAATTGATAAATCTCAAATAAATAAATTGTACCACAGAAAACACCGCGCTGTTCCATTTAAAACCAAAGTTATAAACTAAGAAAATCGAATGCACCTCTTATGTTCCCGTCAGCATTTACGAATATTGGTCACTTCAAGCCGCTGCCAACGTCCATAATATTTTCGTTGATACGAATCAATGGAACGAGACAAAATTTACGAGTAAAACTAGCGTAGATAAATTAATATTCATAAAATATTATATTTGAAAGTGTGTAGCTAGAGAATGATTTGAAAGCTCTTCCTCCAAAATGTATGTCCATTTTCGTTTTCACAAAACTCACCGATGCTTCGATGCCGATGCTTCAATCCTCCGAAACCATCGACGCCCTCGAAACGCAGACTAGTTCCTCCGCAATAATCTCGAATAATAATCTTCTCAGCACGAGTACAAATCGCCGTAATCCAGTCATCGAATAGCAAATTCGTCAACGATCGCTCGATGCTTCACAAATTCGGTGGTTTACACTTCGTTACACAATACAACACTGACACACTGACTGATGATTAGCAGGGACGTTTATTTAGTTTACATTACCCGCGCTACCAGTTACGCGAGGCTGGTTTAGCGCGCAACGTTTATGCAGAAGTGCATTCGAACGAGCTGGAACATCACGCGTTATTACTTAGGGGCGCGCTCAGAACTCGAGGAGCATAAAAACGGGAACAAGAAACGTATATCCCGCTCGACTATCCCTCGAAGTTGCGATCAAGTTCGCGTATCGTGAAAAATACTGGATCATTAAGGAGCCGAAATTACGCGACTCTAGCAGCCACTTTCAAAAATGATCCTCGTTAAAAATTGCATTGGCTGAGATGAAGAGATTTACGCAATACAATTAAGTAGCACGCGAGAGCTAATAAAAACGATATTCGCAAAGCTTCGAAAGGAATCAATTACGCCCATCCAACGCATTACGCGTGGGAGGCAAAATTAAATACAGCGTATATTTGAATCAGAATTACATCATTCATCGTTTTTACGTGCCGCGTTCGCACGCCTCGCGGCACCCAGCGCTCGCGTAAGTTCGTTAATTTGCATGCATTCTCGGGGCCATTTCTTCCGACATAAAACAAGTTTCAAAGCGCTCTAACGACTGGAAGCATAGCAGTTACTCCATTAATTGCGATCTCTGAAACGTTTGAACGAGGGGGAGAAAAAGAAACGGGCACCCGAGATTTCTGCGAAGCGTGCTACGAAATCGTTGATTCGCGCGATCGGGGTTGGAACGGATTATGAGATATCGCGACGCGGACGGTCCGAGCTGGTTTTGAAACGTGACACCTAATCGAAACGCGGTGTTGAAACGGGAGGGAAAAATAGTGGCAGTAGGTAGTACGGCAGCGAGATTACACGCTACGAAATTACCGATCAATTTCATTGTTCGTCGCTGTCGAACGGGGAGAGTAAAACTGGGAGGGGTTTTTGCCAGGCAGCGCTATCTCTTTCACGGTGGCATGGGTCATCAACAGGCCGCGCGACAATGTTGATTAGACGGTTTAATTGCGAATTACTGGCCCGTCACGACATTCAATCGCACGGGGCTCTATTCAAGAGCCGCGACCGCGAAATCGTCGCGTTCCAACGCCTTTTCACCCGATATTTATCGCCACCCTTTCTCCGCGGACTTTTCTTTATTGTATCCCCCGTTAAAAGCCAGAGCTCGTTCTATTGACTTGCTCAATTCCCTCGGTAAACAGAATGAAATCCCTTCCTCCGTCCTCAAGCGGCAATCCCTCATTATTTCGCGATATATGTATGTTTTTAGTCATCCAGCTGGTTTCCTAGGTGGAAAAAAGTGAATGTGTAAAATATTCCGTTCGTCGCTATGAATATTCATCTACGCCCCATTATCGTAGAGAATTTTAATTCTAACGTCGTCTCAGCGACACCTCTACACGCGGAGCAAAGTGGGAAGAAAGAATCAAGGAGTGTGAGGAAGTAAACTCCAATTAAAAAGCGACGTCGAGGTATTCGAGTATGTAGCCAGCTGAGAAGCAATTCGGTTGGAAACAGATCGTAGTTTCTTCGGCCACCGATGCTCAATTAAACTTAAACCGTGACTTCCAGAAGAACATCGAGCCACCTAATAATAGAGTCCGCCCGGCTTGTTAAAATTAACGAGGAAAAATAAATTGGAATTAATTCTCATGCGTAGCGGACTTCAAATACGGGATGTCGCGTCGCGCTCTGCATCGAGCTGCAACGTGCACGGAAAAACGCTGGCTGGGCTCCGTTGCGCGTAACGTATCAACTTTAATTGCCACGATTCTTTCTTTCGCAAGTGTCCTCACGGCGGGGCACTCCGAAACACAAAAGGCCTGCATTCAAACCTAACTCGGACGATTCGTCTGCATATATTTCACACTCAACACGTGATCTTCAACGTACGTCGCCCGCTCGCGGCTAACCTAACCTCCCACAGCTCGCACAATTGCAGTCGCGCTCTTCAACCCGGTAAAAAACGTAACCGGCAACGATACCGTTCACGTTCGAATGCTCCTCTCGTACGATTCTATGTAATTTATCGTCCACGCCGCTGGCAACGCGCTAGACACCAACCAGGCCCGCTGCACGATCGAATACTTCGGATCGGTTAGCCCACCGAGATCGGGAGCTGTTACAATAAGGACACGTTCCTAGCGGCGTTTCGAACACACTTCGCGTGCGAAACGGTCCTCCGCGGCGAACGACGCACTTTCCCGCCGCACAGTAACGGATCAGTTGGGAAACGTTGTATCACTTATTCGATGATCGTTAATCGGCGGGGCGAACACACCGCACACGTCGAAGCCGAGACGCGTTACGCGCGAAAACCGCGGCGAACGTGCGCACCGGGCGCTGAACGACGAATGAACGAAAGCGCCACGGCCGAAACTTCGCGAGCCCCACCGCCCTTTCGGTGCTCCGCGAAGTAAAGCGCGACGCCGGCCGATCGCCGCCGAACCGCGCCGAACGTGCACGAAGATCGATGGACGGGGTTCGGCGGTGTTGCTACAAGATAATTAATCGGTGGAAATATAATGCTGGATCGTGGCTTTGCGCCGCGATCACTACTTCTGTTTTATTAAAACGCGCTTGGCCTGGACGTGCTTACAAAAGGAGGCCCCCCGGTATTACGTCGATCGCGCGATTACTTTTTTTTTCTCTCCGCCCCCGATGCCGCAATGGCGTTAATAAAAGTTTTTCCCCGCCGCGCCGGGCTCCATTCACTTTCCTCCTTTCTCGCGAATAACCACGTCCGTACTGTAGTTACAGGCTGTTTTACGGCTTCCACGGAAGCGATTGGAACGTTTGATACGATTACGCTGGAACGTCGATTATCCGACGCGGCAGGAAGACGAGTAGTTTTCGACTAGCTGATGCAACCGTTCTCGCGCGGGCTGTTTTATGGTGCGCATCGAGTTTTAGTTCGAACGTAAAGATGGGCCATAATATATCGTGAATAAATAAGCAGCGTGTAGGGCTTTGGATTGGTGGAACCAGTGGTGGACTGGGTCTAAAAATATTGGTTGTCAGGAGACAAAGGAGGCCCACCCACAGCTATAAGGCTGTAATTTAATTTTTATAATAAATACAATTTTCAAGACATAGGGGAGACCGGGGCTGGTTGTAACACGGGGTAAATTGTAACATAAGTAAAATCTGTTGAACAATATTAGCACCGTCGGTTTGAGTGACACAAACGAGCGTTATGTATTCATTTCGTGGTTATAGCCCAGAATTTTAGTTTTTAGGTTACGTAAGTAAATGTTGTCTCAGCACTTTTATTTCAATTAACCGGCATTAGAAACCGTTTTAATTAACAAAGTACAATTAAAATTTTGGTGAAATAAATATACAGTTTTTAGTAATTACAGTGTATGTAAATTGTATATATTACTGACAGTATAAAGTACATTCGTACCTACTAAATGTAAATACAAATTTTTATAATTGAATTTTTAAATTATTCTTCTCTTTAATTTTAAATAAATGGTGGACGTTGTTAAATTGTTTGGTTGGGACTAAACATTTTACAATGTGTGGTTCAACAGGTAGTTGAAAAGCATATTTTATGTAGTCCACTATATTATGAAAAATCGTTTGAATTCACCAGATGATTGTGTGAATCTGTTAATAGTTGCTTCTGTATCCAATTCATCTAGCAATTCCTTTTCAATGGATAGCAACTTCTATTATATTCTCAAGCTACTAAAAGGTCATTAACATTTTTAACATATTATCTGATATTTAACGGGTTACGCCACCCTGAGACGATTTTTTTTCACAAATACTATGATGTTGAAAATTATTTCTTTACTTCTTTTATGTAGAGCATGCATCAGTGCACATATTGTATAAATATTGTACAAAAGTATTAAAAAATGACCGAGTTACTTCTTGACCCGCGTGAACGGTGTGTCAAATTATGACGCCCAGGTTCATGTGACATGAAATAGAACACGATTCTAGTCTTCATTAATAAAATATTCACAATGTAGCATACGGATTTGAGAAGAAAAATGTATTGTACAAATGAGAGCAAGGTGAACATCACTATTCATTTTTTACTTAACACGGCAAACTTAAAACATTTATTATATACGAATGGGTTATCGCATACAAAAATATACAAGATTTTAGATAATACCATTAAGAGTGTGTGTACCATGTCTGATATAAATCGGAAAAATAGTTTTGGAGATATTTGATACACCGCTCACGCGAAGGAACTTTGCGGGACAACAAATATCTCGGCCATTTTTTAATATTTTTGTACAATATTTATACGATATACCTTAGTAGCATTTCTGGTTGGCCAACGATAGCCAACAGTTGGGAATTAGTTGGGATATAGTTAGAGTTTTGCTTACAAATTCCCAACATAGGGCCTACGACAAAAAACTTACAGCAGTTTGCCAACGAATATTCAATGTTGGGCCTAAAATTATTATGGTTGGTTAATTAATAAAAAGTTACGACAGTTTGCCAACTAATATTCAAGGTTGGGCCTACAATTACTATGGTTGGTTAATTAACAAAAAATTTACAACGATGATTAAATGTCGTCTTACAAACGTCAGAAAATTTGCAACATCCAAAAACCTGTTATTATATTCCAAATTGTGATTTTTCTTTTCTTATTTATAAATACGTAATGCGGACGTCTGTCTTGAGACGAATGTGAAATTTTAAGGAATGAGTCTAAAGGTCGAATGATGATATTTTGTAGAATATTTCGCGTCACTGTGCAGTTTTTATAAACAATTAATAATCGTTATGTACTGAGAAATTAGAATTGAATTTAGAATGAATAACGGTTTCTTCGTAAGTAGGTAGTTTGGGTTCGATTCTCTTTACCGCAAATTTTTTTTCTCTTAAATCAGACCTGAAAAAGACGTGTTACAACGTCTTTTGAAGTTCTTCAAGACGCCTTCTGAACGTTTTTAAGACGTCTTTTGAAAGAAACTGTTGGGCTTATGGTAAAAAACCTTCAGTTGGGCGTATGGAAAGAAACCTTCAGTTGGGCCTGCGTTGATTACAATCGTTGGCCCATTTAAAAATAGCGCGACACTTCAACAGTTGGCCAACGGATAACACGTCATTGGCCCAATAAACTCCCAGCAAATAAATTGCTATTAGGGTATGCACTAATATATGCTCCACACATAAGAAATCATGAAATAATTTTCCACCTCATAGTATCTGTAAAAAAAATCGTTTAGCTTCAAGCGTATTACGGCGGCGTAACCGCTTAAGGGGGCATGCTCAGTCAGGAGGCCGAAAAAAGGGCGATCTTTGGGAATTTTTTACTCGAAAGCTATAACACATTTCTCAAAAATTCTGTTTTCCTTTTAAAGATTGCATCTAGTACTGTGTATCGTAATTTTTTTATTTAAAAATATTTATTAATAACAAAGTTATTGTCCATCTCTCAAAGGTCCTCTAAAAAAAAGGCTTCTGCGGTGACCACTGCTGTTCGAAAGTCGATCATCTAAATTAAAAAATTCCAAAGAATTTACTTATTATATTATATTATCTTGTCTTTGAACGAAGGATTTTTCGAAATATTGATTTGGGAAAAAATGGCGGATGTTTAAAGTAAAAGTTTCAATTTTCATCATAAATCGTGCCTGATTTTCGTCAATTAAAAGAAAACTAAGCATTGGAAAAAAAAATCCTTCGTTCAAAGACTAGTTTATTGTTCCTATAGTAAGCTTGTAAAATTTGAAGTAAATCGGTTGAATGGTTTTTGAAATATCTTGGTCACCGATTTTGAAAATGCTGTTTCGAGAAAAACGCGTTTGAAGTTTCAAGTGAAGTTTATACTTATATAAAACTATTCACTTCGAACGCCTATATCTCGGCCAATTTTATTCGGATTACCTTAAAATTTTTACAGAATATTTCTAAGATGTTGTACTAAAAGAAAATACAAAAATTGAAAAATCGATTTTTTGAAAGTTGTGACTGAGCATGCCCCCTTAAGGGGTCTGCAGGCAAGCTAACACCGCCAGTCCCCCACTGGGTAGAACAATTACCTAACCCAGACCTCATTTCTGCTTATAAGTAGTGCAACTATTTGTTGAAATGTTTCTATAAGATTCGACCATACCCCAATGGACAATTTGCTGTCCCTATAATTTCAGTGTACTTACTCCTGCCGTTTTCCAGTAGTATAAGCACTCATAAGTCAGCCATTGAGACTGCTACGTTAAATACTACTGTTTTCTGTTGTATTATGGATGAAGCAGATAAAATGCATACAAATCTGACTCGCATACGCATGTTCATGTATATCCAAAAATATTCAACTTACATATATTGTTTATCAGTTTAAAATTATTAAAGAATCTACCACTGTCTTTGGCAACTGCACAGTCGAACGACACAACTACAGCCATCGTTGTAAAAGTGAAACGATAGACAATTATATACAGTCAACGGTCATCTTCGATCCTTGCTTTTGGCCCTAGAAACACCCTCGCTGGTAAAGCGACAGGCCCAGATCTAGGGGGGGGGGGGGCGCAAGTAGGGCAATTGCCCAGAGCGTCAAATTTTGGGGGTGGCAAAATTGGTACACAAATACCTACAAAATATTTTGCTCAGTGTCAAAAGATATATTTTAAAATACTTATTTATGATTCAATGCAAAGGGCGGCAAAAATCACTTTATCGATCGGGCCCTGACGTCAGACGCAATTATACTGAAACAATGGACAACAATGCTCTTGTTTTCCTATGAGCGCTTTTCAAATGTTGTGTCCGCATCAGACAAAAACCGCAGTAGACCCTTAATATAGAACGCGAGGTAGTTTCAATGTATAGACAGTTTTAAACAAATTCCCAAAATCCTTTTCCCGATAATTACTTTTCCACATATTAGTAGTTAGCTCACCGTATCTTCGGTAATCGATGCCTCTCTGCATATGATCTGAATGAAATGCCCTAAATTCTTGGAAACCTTTAAACATTCAAATAATAACAATTAGTCATTCACCGTTAAAATTTCTCACCCAGAAACAAATAAAAATTATAATACACAAAAAGAGCTTAGAACTTCTGTATTACCTTAGCGTGGCCCTTATTTTCTACCTACGATTTATTTTGCTCTCACCCCCTAATATGGTTCCATTTAAAAAAAATAGTGCCCTAAGAAGATTATTGCAATCGCACTACAGGAAAGGATGTCGACCAGGCCTTAAAGTTTAGAATTCATTAATTGTTTGAATTTGAAGTATTTCTAAAAAATGGTAGGCTGTATCGAAATTTACTATTAGTCCAAATAACAAAATTCCAACCGAAAGTAAAGGGAATCATTCATTTCCCTAAATACCCCCTGAAATGTATCGCGACAATCCAAACACGGGCGAGGATAAAACCGTGGAGGAATTGCGGGGGTTGCACTCAGATTGCTCTTGGATATTCTGTCAACGAGGGAACGTAAGGTGGCGGAAGCCTGGCGAATCGATAAAACAGAAAGACAATGAGTCGCCGTTTACCTGTCCACGGGAGTCTGCGGGTAGCATCGGAAAGCTCGAATTCTCGTAGCGGAGAACCGGTAACCAATTTACGGACTCACTAGTCAATGGCCAGCGGACGGTATTTTTCGCCTCGTGGAAAAAAAAAAAGGAAGGAGCTTGAAAGAGACGAAAGGCGGAGGCGGAAAAAAAAGATGACTTCCTCCAATCGAATCCATTTTCATCCTGAATCAAGTACCGAGTCTGACAGTGCGGACGAACGACTTCGCCGTGCGTAAAATTCATTGCCGATCGCTGTGCCAATGACCGTCGGGCTTAAGCGTCATCGGAGCCGGAAAGAGCGAAAAATTCGAGCGGGAATTCGACGGCCAAACGGGCATACCTCGCCCAGCTTCGACATGAATTTTAAGTTAATGGTATGCTTACGCGTGGCAAAGGAAGCGGTGCACGACGTCCGCGGCACAATGAATATAATAAACGATTGCAGAAATATCGGGAGGCAAAGAGGCCGCTCGTACTTCTCGGATTTTTTAAATATTCCCGATAACGATAACGAGCTTGTTTTTTGTAAAGGGAACAATCGGAATCCGATACGGTAGTAGCAGCGAAATTCTCGCGTTAACGGATAAATTGATCATAATGAAGACGAAAATTGTGGCAGAACACTTTCGCAGGCAGAAAATTATGGATTGGTAATTAACGAATGGTCTATACTCGATATTCTATGGTGATGCGGTTTACAATTGTTTTATGATAATTTTATCATGTTACCTGCCTCGGGGGAATTCTTTATTTCGTCACTCGAAGTTCGTAATTGGTATCTGTAATAACGGAAATATCGGCTGAACATTCCTTGAATGATGTGCAACTTGTATCCTGTACAATTATTTGCTTATTAAACAGAAATGGTAATTGGGAATAATTTCAACGAGAAAATTTGGAAAATGAAAAATCAAGGTGGGGGAATGAAAAAAATAGGTGTTAACACGTTGCGTCCGGCACCAAAAATAATTGACCTTCACCTAAATACAAGAAACAGCTGCACCATGGTGAAAAACGTTGCAAATTTGTAACGACTTACACAGACTGATGGACACGTTCATACTAAATGCGTATGCAAAAGGAAAATTCGGAACCTGAAAAATTCTTCTTCACCTTCCACATTTATTGGGACCGGGCCCAAGAGTTCCATGACGTGACTTCTTATACACTTTCCATTTACGTGCTACAACATTGCGAGCTGTTAAAAATTCCTGGTCTGGCCATGACAGATATTTTCTACTTATTGAAGGATTGCAGCTCTATGTCTTATAATCTGTATTTATATGAAAATTGTTGTGTCACTGATCCATCACTGTCGAACCCAAACCGTCGACCCTAGAAACATGAAATTCGGAGGGTATATTCCTTTTGCGATGTAGGTGCTCGATAAGAAGGGATTTTTTTAAATTCGGACTGCTTATTATGTCTTACAAGGAGAGGTTCCCAGGTGTCCGCCTCCGTTTGTTTTGAATTTTGGATATGTTTTAGAGGACCGAGAAATAAGATATACGTGTTTTTTTATAGCGGCCCGTTTTCATATTTAGAGGGTGAAACCACCCCCCAAAGTTATAAGATTTTCAGGGGTTCATCTGCGATGGCTTTGGTTTTTGGATATGTTTTAGAGGACCGAAAAATAAGATATATGTGTTTTTTTTTTATATGGCCCGTTTAGAGGGTGAAACCACCCCCCAAAGTTATAAGATTTTCAGGGGTTCATCTGCGATTGCTTTGGTTTTTGGATATGTTTTAGAGGACCGAAATATAAGATATACGTGTTTTTTTATAGCGGCCCGTTTTCATATTTAGGGGCTGTAACCACCCCCCCCCCCCCAAAGTTCATACGGGGTACAAAAATTGTGTTGAATAAAACTTTATATAAATTTAATTTGCGCCATAACTTGCTGTATGCACGATGTTCTTGTCGTCAGTCACCGTTATTAGGGGGTAACTATGAGGGGTGGTTTCACTCCTTGAACACGCAAATGGGCCAAAATAGAAAGACACGCAATTTCCTATTTTTCGGTCCTCTAAAACATATCCAAAAACCAAAGCAATCGCAGATGAACACCTGAAAATCTTATAAGTTTGAGGGGTGGTTTCACCCCCTAAATATGAAAACGGGCCGCTAGAAAAAAACACGTATATCTTATTTTTCGGTCCTCTAAAACATATCCAAAATTCAAAGCAATCGGAGGCGGACACCTGGGAACCTCTCCTTGTTAGACCCGATTAGGTATCAACTTGGTTTTTACTTACAAAGGTTACCCACACAAACTCCTTAACCCATTATTAAATACAAGTTGTACAACGATAAATTTGATTAGATGCGGACCCTAGACGAAATATTGATTACATAAGAATTGGTACGCGTTCATCACTGCCTTCTGTACGATATGGTACGAATTTCCCAAAGAACCTTCATCATATTCAAAATAGAGGTAGGAAATATTTAAACAATTAAGTGGTTTCGGCGCACTGGTTCGGTCATATGGTTTCTGGTCCAAACTTTCTTGAGATTGATTGAAGGAAACTTTCCTTTTTTGTGGATTGTGTAAAAATTTCGCCTTCCATTTGAAATAAAATAATTCAGATATCGACCGTATTTTTAGAATAAACAATTAAGTGGTTTCGGCGGACTGGTTCGGTCAGTGAACCGAATCAATTGACCGAACCAGTGCGCCGAAACCACTTAATTGTTTATTCTAAAAATACGGTCGATATCTGAATTATTTTATTTCAGTAGGAAATATTTGTTTAAATTAGAAATATGAACACCCTAGTAAACTCCTCAAGAATCATTAACAAATTACAATGAAAACGTCCCTACGAATAGAGTGATGTAGGTAACTGAATAACCGAATAAGAGATGGATATTGCGTTTCTGCTTTATATATTGGCAACGTTATTTTTTGGCGAAATTTTTCCGAGTACGTCTTCCATTTATAACGACGATCGGGCGAGCTAACGAATGTACGCGCAATAACGAGAAGGAGCAAAGAGACGGAAGCGACAGGAGAGAAGGGGCACGCGAAAAACTGAACAGAGGTTTTGATAGAGGCTTCGATTGAGAGTAGATGCGTTCTTCAGCGGCCGGATGATTAAATACCGGCTAGCCGTGCAGGCTTTGATCCCTCCAATCAGCGCACTGTTCCACGATCGAGTAAGCTACGCGACCTTTGTACACTTCAAAGTCCTTCGACAGTGGACGTTCATAAAACGAGCCGAAACGGACTCTGAATGTTTAATGTTCGAACACCTGCTCATCCAACCCAAGCGACGCGCTTTTCTTTATGTACCTCGTTCCCTCTATGCTGTGAAATCTATCATTCATTCGATAACGAACGGGCGCGGCTTTTACGGACGATAATCAAACGTGGCCTCGCTTTGCTCGCGGTTTCTTTGCGCAAATGCTAGATTCGGTGAACTGTTTAAGGGGGTATTCTGACGACTGTCACGGTCGGAGAGAGGAAAAATCGGCCCAGCAGGACTTCTTTCAGGAAGAGGAAGGTGTTCTTTACGGGCCAGCCGTGACAGATTAGTTGTAAGTAAAATTTTTCTTCACTAGAAATGTTTGCAAAACGCATTTTTAGAAAATGGCCACGATATTTGAAATTCTACGTGACCAATTGGGCCCATCTTGTGCACACATCTTCAGCAGATATGTCGCTATCGTCCCTAGCAGCATTAGGCCATAATATTTTTCTATGCTGAATTTTTTTTTAATTTTATAGCCTGCAAAATACGTAGAAATATCGCGAAAATCGAATTTCAGCAATTTTGAAAAAATTGAAACTTCAATTCAAATTTGTTACCTGCGATAGTCATGTGCGAATAATTTAATTCAGAATCTTTTTTTTGTAACAGCAGTAACGAAAAATGTATTTAATATAGCCTACCAGACCTACATATTCAATCTTCTTAGTTTTCGAGTTAAATTGAAATAATTCTTACAGTAAAGTATGTATTTTAAGATGCATATAAAGGTTATTAAATTAAAAAACATTCCCAATGAAACAAAATGTCAAAGATCACCCTGGTTTTTCTAGTCCTAAGTGTAGGTTGTCCCTTAATAAATTAATTTTAATTCAATAATATCTACAACCTTTTTACGTTTCCATTTACAAGTTGAGGCGTCCACACTCTTTAATACTTGTAAAGTGGATAAAAATTTACTGAAAACTGAATACTTGTTTTCTACAGAATACAAGAAGCAATGTCTTCAAGGTATCTATGGATGTTCGAGTGGTCTAAATATGCTGACACGTATAAATGGCCAGAAGTTTGAATCGATGAAATATTTTTCATGCAACCCTACTCTCTGCCCCTAATGCATCGAGGGGATCAGGAAGTCTCTCTGTGCCAGCATCACCTAGAGTAAATATTTGACGAGTAACTCCGCTATCGTGGTGGTACTGGTCCTGATGAGGGCTGCTCAACCTCGCCTTTGCTGTTTCGCCTTAACATCGTAAAACGTTGTTACGTCACTTTGCAAAATCAAAGTTACTGGCGTGCGATTGATGTTGGAGGGGGAAAGTTACTAATCAGCTCACGAAAATTTTTACGGTGATTAAAGCAATTTTGTACCGTATGAGTGGACTAATCCTACATACGTTAAAAAATTAATTGATCCTCTAGTTTAAAGAAATAACATTAAGTTTCTCGAGTTACGATGGGAAAGATGAGGCATAACGTCTCGCTAAATATGAAACAGAATTTTTAAAAAATTTTATGCACATTTGAAGAGCTTCCTTTACACATTACTGCACAAACATAAAGTAATCCTACTATATATATATATATATATATATATAGTAGGATTACTTTGTGGTATATAGAAAAAATATGATATATATATGTAGGATGTGGTGGGTCGTGGTAGGGCGAATAATTGATGTGTTTACATAAAAGAGGTTTAATAATAATAGAAAAGATATAAAATAAGTAAACATGTGTAAACGTTCGCACCGCGTGGCTTATGACGACTGACCCTTTTCCCCTCTCGCAGTTCTCCCCACGCTCGCTCGCTTCGCGCTATCTCCCTTCCACTCGCCTCGCACACTCCCGGCAGTCCCGGCACTACGCACGTTACCGGCGGCACGCATCCCTTCCATCATATATATATATATATATATATATATATATATATATGTAGGGGAAGAGTGGGTAGCCCCGGACACTTAAATGAAGCACAAAAACAATATACAACAAATAAATTGTAATCAATTACTAATTCAGGAAATCAAAATAAGCACCCCCTGCTGCGTTATAACTAAAAAAAAGAACACATTTCTTAAATAATTTAAGAAAAAAAATCAGAATCCTGTAGCCTCTGTTTTTACACAATCAAAAAATAGGCGGGTAGCCCCGGACATAATTTTCAACGTTCATCTAGGCGTATCGCGTATCCTTATTTCTTACATACATCACAGAAATAATAAAAATTTGATGGATCAATATTTGCACAGTCGTCATATGCTGAATCTTTGCATTTATTGCACTGGATTCAGTCTTCTTCGAAGGTTTCGCCGCAAATGATGCATTGAGTGACTTGATATTCTTGATGGACTTCATGAGCGTAGCCAAAGTGGGGCAGGGGAGAGCGTTTGCCCTCCCCCCCCCGGTACAGTAAAAAAAATTAGTCGTTCGTCCAAAATTGCAATGAAAAATGTTCATGAAAAGTAGAATCAAATCGACCTAATTTGGGTTTAAAAACCACTTCTTGGCCGCTCTTTAATGCTTTTTCGCGATCTTGTAGCGTGCTACGTGGTACATCATATCTTTCAGCAGCTAATCTTACTGTTAACTTGCCCTCCATAACACGTACAATTGCCTCTTCCATTTTATTTCCATCCCACTTGCCTCTGTTGCTAGTTGGCCCCTTAAATTTTGGCATTTTTATAACCGTATTCTAAAACAAATATATTTATACTATTTAACATCTTAAAGTAGTGTAAACTGATAAGGAATCACAATAATAAAATGTATCGTCTTCAAAAATTAAGGTTTGTAAAAGTGTCCGAGGGTATCCGCCATATTAGTGACCGGGGGTACCCGATTGACTTGATCCAATATTTTTACCATTCACTTGTACAATATGAAAAGAATTTAGCTGAATGTTTAAGAATCTTAAAAAATATTAAATTTTGAATAGGAAAATCAATAAGACATGTAACAATACTTACATTTAATATACAACAAGCACCGATGAAATTTAATGACCTCAGTAACGACACTTTCAGTGGGAAGAAAACTGATTATAATGTCGAATGCGCTTGGCGCGCATGCTACTACTAACTTGCAACTGTTTCTGGGCTCAGGCAGCCATGTTAGAATCTGTCATTTGTTTTTCTATGTGGCATGGTAGTGAAAATACAACAATGTCCGGGGCTACCCACCGTCCGGCCAGAGATGGGCAAAGATAATATCTAGATATACTCGAATAAAAGATACTTTACGTTTATTCGTTATTCGCAGCTTTGAATAACACGATTTATCTTCATTCGAAACATCACGGATAAATAAATTTATTCGAAGTGAATTTATTCGACGGGTGAAAGATAATTTTTTTATTCGAAGTGAATTTAGTCAAAAGATAATTTCTGTCTTCGAGGATCTTTTATTCGAACTGTCGAATAAGGTTTTCATCTTTGTCCGTAGTTTGTTCGACTTTTATTCGAAGACTTCGAATAACTTTTGACGCGCGATCTCGCCTCGAGCTGAGGACTTGAGCTATTCGGCGGCGGCTTTTGATTTTGATTCGAGCCTCGGCTGGAGAGCCATACAATGTTGCTTGCGGTGGATTATATTTATATTAAGAGGATGTATGTAACACTTTCACATTTTCTATCGTATCGGCATGAACGTTTCAGTAGCATAGGTACTGTTGAAATTTTTTAGATGGAACTGAATTTAAACACGATATAAATCGGATTATTTTTAGCATTATTACATTAGAAATGTTACATTCATACTTAATTATTTATAGTTCTAAAAATGATCCAATTTATACCGTGTTTGAACTCTTTTCAATCGAATGGATCTCGCAACTTTATTAACAATCCATAAATTCTAAAAGTCGGAAAAGTCTTCGTCGGAAAAATTTCGAATACTATAAAAAAGGTAGGGTTCAAACACGGTATAAATTGGATTATTTTTAGAACTATAAATAATTAAATATGAATGTAACATTTCTAATGTAATAATGCTAAAAATAATCCGATTTATATCGTGTTTAAATTCAGTTCCATAAGATATTGTAATTTTGTGTTCCCGTTTATTTGCATTTTCTAGTAAACAAATGTAAAAAACATCGTCATTTTTTCACAATCTGTCTAAAGTTAACCAATAAATAAATTAATGTCCATCAAACTTCCAAAACCCTAGCTTTTTTATCCACCGCAAGCAAGATTGTATGGCTCTCCAGCCGAGGCTCGAATCAAAATCAAAAGCCGCCGCCGAATAGCTCAAGTCCTCAGCTCGAGGCGAGATCGCGCGTCAAAAGTTATTCGAAGTCTTCGAATAAAAGTCGAACAAACTACGGACAAAGATGAAAACCTTATTCGACAGTTCGAATAAAAGATCCTCGAAGACAGAAATTATCTTTTGACTAAATTCACTTCGAATAAAAAAATTATCTTTCACCCGTCGAATAAATTCACTTCGAATAAATTTATTTATCCGTGATGTTTCGAATGAAGATAAATCGTGTTATTCAAAGCTGCGAATAAAGAATAAACGTAAACCGTGTTATTCGAAGATTCGAATAACGCATAAAGATAAAGTATCTTTTATTCGACACGTTATTTAAATAATTTTTTATCTAGATAATGCCCATCTCTGCCGTCCAGGGCTACCCACTCTTCCCCCAAAACAAAAAGAGAATAGGCTTTGACGTTATTGGGAGTAGAACATTAGCATGCGACACTAGCGGTCGCTACGCAAACTAATAGTAATGGCCGACGCAAGTATACCATTTATTGCGATCTACCAATTTTCACAGTATCGACGGATTGTATGCAGAAAAAAATGTTGTACAACAAATTGTAACGCTACAATAAACAATTGTCTCAATTTAAATTTTCATAAAAGTGTCAAAAAGTGGTGTAATTAAAATTACCCACATTACATACTTGTACATATTCCAAAATTGTGTCTAAATGTATTGTCAACACTTTTCCTGTAAGAGATAACTTTGAAATAAACTTTTATACGACTGGATCCATATAAACATATAGTAAACGGTATACTTGCGTCGTCCATATTTGTTATGTCACACAAGCGCCACCATTCCCGCGGTGGTAGATTCCTTTGCCAATTATGTTAGTTTGAAATGCACAGGTTAATGGAAGATAAATGAGATATGAATATAAGAAACTTTCGAATAGTAGGATTACTTTGTGGTACATAGAAAAAAATCTACATACTCTTTTTATGTTTGTACAGTAATGTGTAAAGGAAGCTCTTATATATATATTTTAGTTGGAACGTACTTGTTATATACTTATATAGATTCTACAGTTTATAAGAACACGAGCATCATATTTCTTCAGCCTGTTTTGAATCATTGAAAAATTACAGGACCCAGTAGGCGAGTAAACAGTGTTGAATGCGGCGGCTGGATGCTTTCGTAATACTTAAAGTCCAGGTTTGGTGCAGCTGCATATATGCGCGTTCACAACCGGTATATGTAAATTCTCGTCAGACCCGAAACTGCTGGCAGAAGAAAAATACAGACAGCAACAGAGTTGGGTGGTCAGCACACGCAGCCACGCTATTCCTGTATGCGGAAACTGAACTGAAAATCGCACGCCACAAACTGTCCCCTTCCCTGCATGTTTGCACACACACGTATCGTCTGCTCGATGTCATGATCTATAAAACATAAGCATTATACTTTCTAATGCATTAGAGAACACCAGATCCTTCCGTTGGTCCTCTAACCGAACGCAAATGATGGGGGGCACGTAGCCAAACGATCACCCCTAACGATTGTCCCTTCGTCAATGCTCGTTCGACGTTCCTATCGATTTCTACAGCAAGCATGCTCAAAGTTTAAAATTTGAATTCAAAATAAATCGCTATTACAGAGTCATTTTCAAGCGCAGTTAATTCTGGTTTATTTTATTGGGCAGAATTTTGACTTCAAAGTTGAAAACTAGCGAAGCAAGATTTTATATCCAATTATCATGACAGCTGTCGCAGGCAGTGCTTCGTATATTTGGTAAATTTGTTACGAGCTCTTTATGCAGTTAAAAAGAGAAAATTCGCAAGGCAAATTCGCATTTATTACACGCGAATTATATGGCTCGATTCACCGGAGTCTCTGATTGCTTACTTAATTAACACAATCGATTATTGCGCCGGACATAACCGTAGGAAACGAAATATGTCGCAAATAAAATCCTAATTAAGGGAGATATCCAGTCGCGATCATTATAATTGAACAACAATAGGAAAAACACATAGTTAGTCAAGCTTATGCGATCCTGCAGCCTTATTTCAGTCGTTCGAAATTGTAATAAGTTATGCTAACAAAATTACACACAATTAGCGAGCTATAATGAATTGTTTCCCGATCTGATTGCTCACACTCTGGTGCAATCAGACCGTCGCTGTATGCAGAACAGTGCATTGTCGACCACAGTCCTGTAATTATACCGTAGACGTTTAATGAAATAATAAGAATTAACGGCCTGTCGCATTCGGAAGATGCAAATTAAATTAATAAGGAAACAAAATTGATTAACGTTACTTGCAAAATGTTGCCAGCGCTTCTTCCTGTTTATTCTTAAAATTGGTAACTTCTTTCAACGTTGGCAATTTATAGCGACTGATATTCATCTACGATTGTAAGTCGAAGGAACCGATGTGAGTGCCTGAATTTATTCGAGAATTACAGGTGCGTACTAAAGTGCGAGATTCGGTTATCGCGTGTGTTAGTAAACTTATGGATCCCGAATCTGGACGCAAGGGTAATAATTAATTGATATCACCTCTTGACCGACGCATGAAAGTGCAGCATCGGCGGAAATGTAATTATGGCTGCTACATACGTAGACAATATTGCAAGTCAAACGATAAACCAATATTGCTCGAGCTTCGCCACTAAATTACAATTAAACATTAATTAAACAAAATATTTAATCGTGCATACAATAACTACTCGCAAACGCATCAAATCGTCCCTAAAGGCAGAGGCGAACACTTAAAATTTCTTACTTCTTGTAATGGTGTTCTGTAGCGCGCATTGCAAATTTTTAATCGTGCCTTTACTTTTCCATTGCAGTGAAAATCCTCCCCTCTCCTTTGTCCCACTATATACATTGATAGTATGATATTTTATTCTATTTGAAAAGATATTATTAAGGTGTGCCAATTTCATGGCTAAATTTATAAGTTTTGAAAATTTTAAAATGACTAGTGTCAAAATAGTGCTGTTTTTAATCCTGAAACTGAAACTATCTTCAGAAATTGATTTGAGTGAGCTTTAGCTGTTCAAATCACAGTTGAAGAAAGTGAAAATTAAGTAAGATTTAACTATAAACTACATATTCATATACCGCTTAAAGTGAGTCTTGCTTACACAAAAGCATGAAAATGAAAATAAAAATACATGGAAATTATTATTTATTAAATTCGCATGAAACTGGAAATGGGTATTTATTACAAAATGAAAATATGTGTAACTTTAGCAACAGATCCAGCCATATGTTATCTATGTAGTAAAAATGTTATTTAACAAAGTCAACCAAAGAAGCGATATCTTGTTTGCTTCCATTGCGGTTCATAAGCTGAATTATTAAATTTGTTTTAATAAAATGTATTACACAAAATTTAAAGGTAGTGGTTAATTTTAAACCTGAAATGGTACCGTTTTCCACTACCGTTAAGGAACTAGTTCTTGATCAGGCACTAATTTTTTATCAGTTCATGAAATAAATCGTTCTTTTGAGTTTATCTCAATAAATAATTGTTTGAAATAATTACTAACATAAAAATTGATAATTCAAAAATATATGTGTTGTCTGTAAAAGCAGTTAATATTGTTAGTTTTAGATGATCAAAAACTAGTTCCTAGTCACCTTATTATTCCATACCTTATAAATAATTAAATTATATAGTTATATTCAACTTTTTAAAAATTTTCCTTGAAGTTTAAACATTAATTCAACTTTTAGTATAAAAAAAGTCTATGGTTTAATGTTTTATTATGTTAAAAATAAATATTAAAGCGGGAAACCCTCTAAACTGATCAGAAACTAGTTCCTTAACGGTAGTCGTTTTTAAAATTGAAACATTGAAAAAGTTGAAACACCCTAGGGTGTTTATTATTATTCATTACACGTCCCAGAAAATATAGTTCACTACATGATTCTGGCAAGAGTAATGTTCAGTACATTTAAAATATTTAAGTTTGAGACATTTTTAAAAACCGACTCCATCTCTACCGAAATTACTATATTTCAAGTTATCCTTTACTTACCACCTGCGATGAAAAATCTCTCCCTCTGTTCTACATCCCCAGTCTCTGCCTTATATTGCTCTTGACGATGACAGCAGAAGCAAATGTATTTAACATAAAACGTTTCGAATTCATAGAGCGGCCACATAGCTGCATAACGAATATACATATGTTCCTTAGAAGATGAGGCTACGCCAGGAGAACGGTGCGCGGTGGGGTGGCAGCCGGGTGGTGGGAGGATCGTTAAGGGGCCGTGGTAGCACAGGGGTTGCCCGGGGTGGTTCCCTGTGACAGAGAAGCTAGACGACTCGGGGAGGGTTCGTGTGGCCCTAGGGGTTAATAGATGGCCGATGTCCCCGCGCCGAGGTCAGACACTGTGTCACCTTCCACGTTCGTCATTACGAATGCAGATTGGACCACCCGCCATTACCCTGGCGCCTATCTAATCGTCGTCGAGGCCGGCCACGAAACTTCTCGTCTGCGCGGAAAATTGCCCATTGTCCGACTACGGGGGCTGCTCTTTCCTCGCTTTCCACGGATGGCGCGCTAACTTGTGCTGCAAGGGAAAGTCGGATTTCTGGCGCCTCGTAAATCGCCGATGGCCGCGGCGAAATCCCGCTTTCCGGAATCTCCAGGAATCGAGGAGGAACGGGCCACGTTGGATCATGAAGCACGCGGTCTGCGGAGGTGTCGCTTCCTGGTCAGCTACACGGGCGCATGCTTCCAGGGAGTTCGTCAGTGACTACGAAGAATCGATTCCGGTGATTTAGGTGGATAGAGGTAACAATTAATGTCTTGTGTGGGGATTGATGGTAGTCAATTTTATACTCTGCATGGTATACAACATTTCTTAAACGACACGTGGTGCAGTTGGCATTAGGAGTTGACACTGGGGAGAGAATAAAAGTGCGTTGGTGTTGATCGGGATTTATTAGTTGAACTTGTCAAAAGTTATTCGGCTTCTTGTGTAGGGGAGACTGTTGTACCATGGAACACTTTTTACATTTTTTATTTTTATTTTTTGGTTAGGATATTTTTAAAATTAATAATGATGATGATTATTGAATATTCCTTTACAACGTTCTGTAATTATTTTTGTGTTTTACAGTGATATTGCCAGTTAAAAATTATAATGTCATCTTCCAACACAGGGACTGTAGGGGCGAATAAAGTTTTAAAACACGTAGAATTAAATACAGGTGTATTTTTTGTTATACAACTGTTGATACTCCCTGATTGATATTTTAGTCGCTGGAGGAGCCATAACTGCCTGAACAGCGTTCTTCAAAGCATCTGGCTCAATTGGAGCCCTCTTAACACCCTCTTTACTTCGTGGCATGATTATCTACAAAAAAACAAACAAGGTGCAAGAGGGTACACATTTATACTAATATGTCTGCAAAATTTGGAGGTTACCTAAAACTATTGAATTACGCATGTTTATTTACTCACCAGGAGATGTAGATTACAATGTACGTAATACTGGTCACAGTTACAATTTAATGTCCTTACTAAATAATAAAATTACAGAAACGAAAAATTTACTTTCGTCGCGTAAAAATTTGTTTCTTTCACTAAACACACGTGTTGCACCACAGAGAAATAGAACATCCCCTAGAGCCACTTAGCGGCATTCTCTACAACCTGTAATGAGTTTCAATTGTTTATATAGCACCACTATTCAGTAACAAATTATTATCCAAGGTACAACAGTCTCCCCTATTAGAAACGTTGTATTTTATGCGTGTTAAAATTCATTTGACATGAAGTAACGTGGAATGTATAAGTATCTCAATGAGTTTATAAGAATCGCGATAAAACAAGACAATACACCACTGAGACAAGAAAGAAAAAGATTAAAGCCATTTATACATATTTATTCAGTTTAGTATTTTGAATAAAATATTTATCGGTATTGAAACATTTATTTGTATAAAAATATATCTGCTTAATATTATTATCTTCTTTGTTTCATTCAATGATGAATCTTTTATTCAATTTAAACCCGATTATTTCTATGTATATCATAAATTTTGTAAAGATATTCATTTATAACAATGCTTTTAACTGGGATTATTATTTTACCGTTCTTTGACCGCGTATACTTGGTGCTCTTTTTTTTGTAAATGGTAATTTTGTGCTGTATCGAACAAAAAGTATCTTCAAAGAAATTATACTTTCATTAACTTCGAAACAAATTGAATATAAAAACAAATTATATAATTATTACTATTTTCCACTGATAACTTCCTTCTCATCAGTTTTATTTGCGAAAGGATCCGTCATACCTTTTGAATAAATAATTTCATATTTTTTGTCACATCGAGTTTGCAAAATTACTCGTTTCTGTATGAAATATGTTATGCATCGAGCTGCGACAAAGTGCACGGTAAAATTTCACATTTGTGATGAGATTAAAAATTACCGGGGAAGGGCACTTTAGTTCAACTGAACCGATTGGCGATTCCGAGCCCGTCGGTAATCGCAGCATTGCATTTGCACAAAAATTAAACGCGATGGACATGTCGCCATTAACAAGGCTCCAATATCCAATGATTACTTGTCATTGAACTGAATTCTTGATGCGACCGATATTCCAAGTAATTAACGATGGCTGTTGCAAAACGAAATCCTTCGATATTCCGGCATCAACTTTCCAGTCAGATAATAAGAGGAGTAAACCATCGAACTTCGGCTATTTCACAATTTGGCAGATATACAGTCTTCCTATATCAATTGATAGAATTGAACGAACAAATTTCGAAGGTAAATGGCATTGGTTAAACAGACAATTTCCCGCTCGATGATCATACTAGTTATTTTAAAATCCACGTTTATCTTGCGGAACATATTTACAATGATATGTGAAATGAACGTTTCAAATTCTTGAAATTCCCGGCGATATATGTATCCGTGAATGGTAAAATATTTGCGCTGCCGCGGCCAATGTGCAGAAACGATAAATCGCCAAAGATGATACGCTATAAAGCCATTTACGCATGCAAAAGCGTGTAATGCATATTTTGTCTCACACATGAGCGTGCTCAAAATGCAAATTAAACCGGTGGATAGTCGGAATAAATATTTCGAAAAAATACAGCGTTCGATGGGGGAGGAAGCTGCGCAGAGTACTTTTCGCTTTAAATGATTCATGTAAATCCCTGAAATCCATCTAAAACTGTAGCACAACATGCATGTAAATCTGCTTGTATATACACGCATTTACATGTGCACAACTGTCAGAGAATTTTACCTATGATAGCTGTTTTTCAGGTAATTAACTAAATAAACAATAAAGAACTTTACTCTCTTGAAAATACTAAATGTATTTCATTGATTCATTCACTCCGATTATTTTACGAATATGATTTCAAAACAAAGTGCTCATTGAAAGAAAAAATATTTACATAGTGGATTAAAGGTGTGTTAACGAAAATAAATTTTTTAATTATGATCATTATGTTCCTCTTACATTATTTATTCCGAAATACAATTACACAGAGATCTGTTAAAATATATTATTACATACGTTCACTCATTCTACAATTTCTTTAACTTTACTAGGAAGCAGGTCATGAGACCATTGTAAATACTCGATAGAATTTGATTAAAATAATTGCAAATACAATTTTCTCTAGTTATACATACATTCTTCATTTGTCCGAATTATAGCGTGAAAATAATATCAAACGATTTTAGAAGCTGTAGAACTTCTCTCTTAAGAAAAGAGAACGAGATGAGTTACTTAAATGAATGGGGTGTAACTTGCATGTTTCTGGAAAGGACTTCATCTAGACGAGGTCTCCTATTTTCCTTCCCTCGAAAACTATTCGTTGCCGCAGATAGATATAGTCTTATTCTACTTCCACAGTACCTACATATGTAGTAAGGAAGCTCTGACCCTTCTGCGATGAATGTCACCCTCGTTACTTTTTATTCTGTTGAAGTTCTTCCACAAACTCTCTTTGTAGCTGGCCATGCTGGATCGTAACCCTAGAAAGGTTGAGAATTCCTTAAACAATCTTTAATAACTTTTCCCACAATTCACAAACTCTTCGTAACTGCTTCGATTTAAATCACATTGTAAGAGGCAATCCGTGTTTGACAATGAGTGTGAGATAATTCGTTGGTTTAAAGCTTAGACGTCGTGAATTGTTTATGTATATTTAGTGTCTAAAATTTAAAAATGTGCAATTGTAAAACTTATTTGCCTGAAGACACTTTACTGATAGCCTATTAACAGTTACAGTGAGTTATAATTATGTACTCTAATCGGCATTGCAACCTGCGTCTGACCAATGGCTGATAACTTCACTTGCGCTCACATCGTTTCGTTTCTCTCTCGTATTTTAGTAGCACAACTCAGTCAATCATAGAGGAAGTAATCGAACTGTCACACAAGAATTTATCAGTCGATTCTGGACGTGATTCTGAATCAGAAATGTCACGTGACTGTTGAGGAGTGACTCAATAATTACGAAGATATTGTTAATCAGCGTTACCAATTTTGATCAATTTTGACGTGGTCCTCTACGAAAATGTTTATCTCTGGAACTATGAATTATATTAGCATGTTTTTCTTTTTAATGTACTCACAAACTAAAGGCTTACATTGTTGCATCAATGGAGGAATTATAAAACAGATAATTTTAAGCTAATTCTTTCATAAAATTCATCTTAGACCGAAGTCCGCACAAAAAATTTTATATGAGAAGATATTTTACGAATAAAGAATAAATAAGATCGACGTATAAAAATAATATAGTATAAAATAAAATAACCGTACTTTATTTATTTAAATCGTAAATAAGGTAATTGTAATAAACATCTTTTAAACTGTTTCCCTGAATTGTTATTTTATCCATAGATTAGATAAAGTCATTCAGCGATGGGGATCTAAGGGCGACGTAATGTACTTCGAAATCCAAAGTCATAAAGGACACGTGGTCCTCCAGAATGACCAAAACAGTAGGGACGAAATCCTCCAAGCACTGTCCTCTTGACATTTACGGAGGATAAAAGAGTTAATTAAGCAAGTCGAGTGAGCACAAGCTGGACGTAATCATGTGAAATTACCGGCTTTTCTCGAACGTTATTTTCGTTTTATTTCGCTTTCAACCGTGCTGGAAGAAACCATAAGGGCGCCTCGGATAAGGGTCTTGGTTGAACGGGCGAGCTGAACAGTGATAACTTCGTTTCTTTGAAATTAGTTTGTCCGTAACTAGCCCACGTGATCATCACATCGAATTAGCTTGCACTTCATGCATTTTCACTAAGAGTTCTAATTAAAACTCTAAAACATTGACGTAGTAAAATGTCACGATATCCTTAAGAACTTCAAAACAAAACTTCAAAATTCTGCAAAGAATTACAGTCCCTATATTCAACAAGAATTATTTACGCAGACATTTGACACAGGCTGACACTTATATTAAAGCTAGAAATATATTAAAATCACCATAACTGAAAATAAAGGTACACCTAAAATTACGTTAGCATTTTCTTAGAAGTAACTTGTCGATGTTTAAACTTTTAATGAAAACTCGATTAGCGCGGAGTTCTAATATCTCTTCAACAGAGTTGGGGATTAATTAAATGAAAAATTATTTAAATAACGAAAGTTACTTTAACTTTAGATTATTTAACGAGTGAAGTTAATTTTTTATTCGGGTTAACATTATTCGACACATGACGAATAATATTTTTAACTTTCATTCGTTATTCGAAATTTTTACTTAAATCAAAATTTTATACATTACACAGAGTAATATTTTAAATACACAATTTAAATGTATCATTTATTTTAAATTTAAATATCTATTCTGATATTGAACTCCTCACATTTTATCACGTCTCTTCTCTCTTTTTCCCTTCAATTTACAGCAAAGCATTCTTAACCCTTCGTGGTCACACCTTCTTATAATCACAAATTGATCACACGGGGTTCATTGTACCCCAGCAACATTTTTTCAGTTCCCATTTTCGTATTTTTGAATCTTTTTAACTTTTCAGTGATAATTGTACATTCGTAATACTTATACAATCATGGTCTAATAATCTTTTTCTAGAAATGTAAATTTTTATATGATAAAATTTGTAGTTGAAAATGAAACCCGATTTTTAAATTTTTTTTTTATTTTCTTTTTTGCGATAAATCCCCTTTGAAAGACGTAAAGGTGCGAAGTTTCAAATCGAAAATTGCTCTTGGGGTACAATACACCCCGTGTGACCACGAAGGGTTAAATTTAATTCTTTTCTAGCCAACATATCGTCTATTCCCTGTAAATGGTCCGCAGCCATTCTTCATCCACTGGCGGAGTAAACGCAGCGTACATCAAGCGCGCCGCTAAGGTGACGTTATTAAGGCGCAACGCCATGAGAGGGCTGAAGTACGGGCGCGTGCTCATGGCATTGAAGGCTGTTTGCGCCCTAAATGCCATCTACATATTCATGCTTATAATCGTCCATTACACGCCGCGCGAAGGCAACCTTCTTCTCGGCCTACACGTGGCTGCAACATCCGTTTTCTCCGCCGCGTTTTTCCCCGCGGTTGTTTACAATGAAAGCTCCGGCGAAACCACCCTCGTAAATTTACATTAGCCCGCGAGTCGTTCCAACGGGTCCCCGCGGATCGCGTTTTTACACGCCGCCCAACAGTTTTCAGTCAACTTGGCAGGGAACAGAACTCGATAATTGCGAAAATTACAAGCCAGCGAAATCGCGGAAAAATAACGCCGGGGCTCGTTTTGTTTGGCTACCGCCTACCCGCCCCATTCTTCGCCGTTTCCGGCGAGAACTTTGACGCAAGTTCCGCTCGTAGACAAATTTAGCACTGCTCCCAGCGTTATTACGGAACTGCCCGTAGTCGCGTTACGACTGCTCATCTCGAACATCTCCCGAGAAGTTTTCTGTAAAACTCCATCGCGGATGTTGAGTGGAAGTTCCTTCCCTATAAAAATGTAGTAAGGAGCAGGAGGTGTGAATATGATTTCTGTGAATTTCTAGCCGCCTCTTTTTGATGCTCTCAGATTCCTTCCTTCCACTTCGAGTTATATCGTTACGCAGAAGTTTTGGCTACTTCCTGATGTCGGATAATTAACTGAAAATTGGTGCGTTGTTTTGTTGTATTTTATTTGGAGAATAGTTATGAATAATAGTTTTTTCTGCGTTTCATCGGAGGTATTTTCTTTTTCAATATCTAAGAAATAAATTTCACACTACCTCCTGTAATCTTTTACTTAAATTTTGAAAAAAAAAAAAAAAATCGGGGGCCACGTGAAAATATTTTACACGCATCCTTCAATCGGAGCCAGAAACAGCACCACGCACTTCGAAAGCAAGTCGAGAATAGATGAATTGGATATTAATCATCGAAGTAAAAAGTGGTGGGGGAGCAATAGCCGAAGACGAAGAAACAAAAACTTACGAACTATCGATTCCCCCAAGTTTAACTGCTATTCGGTTCGTTTTGCATACATTACTCCATTTGCATAATTTCGCCGGTTTTTTTCATTACACCGAAATACCCCTTTCGCTGGGTGTGAGCCGTCTCACCCCTGTTTCCCCACCGACCTTTTGGCGCCACCCCTCGACGCGCTGCGCTCTCTTACCCGCGCTATAAATGGATTTTTCTATGCAATTTCTATTAGCATAGTTTTTACATAATTGCACACGGTACTGCTGCCAGGCCGATGTTCGCGACTAGCCATTTTACGGCGGAATAAACTCCACCACCATGTATACAGGGGTGGGGAGGGAGAGAGCTTCGAGCCGGAGACTCACGTAGCCCATTGCTCGGCGTAGAAGAGAGTCCCTTACAGTTCCTCTGCATATAAATACTATACACCCCCCCCCCCATCCCTCCCAGTTACAAAACAGCATGGTATTTACCCTGTATTGTCCACGAGACCGTTGCCACCTCGAGTCCAACATCTATTCTGGGTCCACCTGAAAGTGCTGCAGGACCAACAAACTGGTCTACGATCCAAATCCGAATATAATCGTTTGACCAAGGTGTAAATGACCGTGGAAAGGATCTGTGTCGGTTAGCAAGGACTGATTCCTTTAGGACGCGGGACTATGGTCATAGCAAATTTGATTGGTTGGTCAGGGCTATTGAAGGATCAGCTCCAGCGTACCGTTTAACTCTGCTGCTCTAGCTTTCCTCTCTTTTGCCGGTGTTTGCTCCAGTCCTTTGTTTGCATTGGCTCCAGCTACCGACGGAGTTTACGACGATTTCGGGAAATTTAATTTATAATCATCGTGTGTTTGCTGAAACGGTAAGATAGTGTGATGGACATTAAATTCTGTTAAGGTTTGTCGCGGAAGGTTCCGTTTCTCGTCTGGTCTAGGATCTTCTATGCTTCTATTATTGTTTCTGAAAATTAAGGGTAGGTTCCGGTCTAGACCCCCCAAAAAAAGGTGATCTTTAGGAATTAATTAAAGGAAAACTATTATATATAATTTAATGGGACTAGTTGCATTGTATTAAATATATTTTTTGTTTTATAATTAATCATTGCACGCGGCACTGGGGAGTCGTTAAAGTCAAGGCGACAAAAAATTCATCCAAATCGGTGGGACTTGTATCTCTAAAAGTTATTATCCGATTCGACGGAAACTTTTTTATTATTGCTTGTGCGCTACTAAAATCCGGTGTCTTTTTAATTTCTTTATGAAAATCTCGAATTTTTGCGGACCATATCAGAGGCTTGGTCGGAAATGGCACATGTTTTACATATCCTGTATTTTTTTCAAGTCGATTTGATCCTCCATTCGTTCACAATCAGGTAAAAACGAAGGGAAGAAAATATTCGAGAAAAACGCGTTTAAAGTTTCTGGACAAAGGTGACGCTATAGGTTGCCGCTTCACGTTTTTAGCTGTCAAATCTATAATTTTGCGAATTTTACTATAAACCAAGCGGCATTTTATTCAGAAAGAATAGTACTTTTGGAAAATGCAATAAAAAAATCGATTTTTCGACTGCCTAATCCCCTTAAAGGGTCTTTCCTCTGTGATGCCCTGAGAAAGTTCCGCTGTTTGGAACTTTTTTTGTCACAAAAAGAATGTGTATACTAAATCGAAGTATTTTTTCTATTCATTAACCCTTTCGTTGTGGCGTATATTTCCGCGAAAGTGCTGTTTTCTAATTTTTTTCTTTTTTACTACTGGAGATGGTGACTAAAGTCGACGCTAGGATCGGCAGCTCGTTCCGTGACGCCGTATTTAATCGGCGCTCGTAGCGAAATGATTAATATGTGTTTTGAGAACACAATTTTTTGTAGGAGAAGCCGATTTGTACAATAAATGTCGATTTTCAGGGTGTACAAGTAGCTGTTTTCTTTTTATCTCAGAAACTAGAGCTTCTACACCTTATGCTGAGGTAAAAAAGAAATATATTTTAAACAAACTGTCAAAATTTCAAGTCGATCCGAACCTCGGTGTGTTCACAATCAGGACAAAACCGCTGACAAAAACGTCTACACATCAAACGACGGTAGCGCCGCCTACATATAAATATTATCAAAAAAAAACATTACCCGAAAGTACTACTTAGTCTTCGAGCGATTTGAATGCTTAAGTAGTCCCTTTAATTTTGCAATTGAGTAGGCTTGCAACCACACCTCGTATGTACAGTCCATTGAACACAATACACATCTCTAACAGTTATTTAAAATTTAATATCGACCGGATTTATTAATATAATATAATTTCGGCGCGAGGTTCGGTCACTTTAATTTTTCGAAAGTGACAACTCCACTAACATTGTTAGAATAGTTAATTTTTAATTCTAGTAAATTGTTAAATTTTTTTATACATTTATTCTTTTGGATTTTAAACAACCTGGCATATCTTTTGTTTTCTAATGTACAAAATTTTTCGAAAATACGTAAAGGGAGGGTAAATTGAATTTCATCATTAAGCTGTCTAATTCTATTTAAAATTGAATTTTGTATATTGTGTGTATCTTCAATAGCAATGTTGAGTAATTTTCTCATAAATCTATTTTTTAAATTCAACAATTTACTAGATGCTGAAGCAGAGACAGTAGACATTTTAGAACTGTTCATAAAATTGTTTGAAATAAAATTAGGAATTATACCATTGGTTCTGCATTTAAGCAAAAATAATTTTCTATTACTTATCTTAGTTAGGTGGGATCTACTGGTAGATAAATCCTTTAACATTTTCAAGGTTTCCAGCCCAAACGATCTTGTTATAAATGAAAAGAAACTTTCCTTAACAGTAAATTCGGATGTTTCGCCATTCATTTTTTAAAGTTATTTAAAATTTATTAATATAATATGATTTAATAACGTTCACAATAAAACTATTCCACAGAATTATTCTTCCGCCGGCATTGGGAGTGTGAAATCGACAAGAAAGCGTGACAGAAATTGTTCCAGAGAAGACCCATCGCGAGTGGACAGTGGGATAAGGAATTCAGTTTCTTTCATTCCCTCAAAGACTTTACTCGCCCAAGCATGATGGGTCTCAAATAACCTATTCAAATAACGTAAATTAGAAATTTCAACTCGAGCTCCCTGCAACTCCACAAAGACTGCCCCGATGAAGTTACTTTCACAGTAATTTCACTCGGCAGCTTCGACAGGGAAAGTAACGGCAAATTTGCCCAATGTTATAATAAACAGATGAATAAGTAAGGGCGTTACTAAACGCACGAACAGCATAGATGAGCGGGGTCGAACAAATATTATCCAGCCTTTCATTCACGAAATAATGGCGTCGCGTAATTGGAATTCCTTTATGTCGCGTCACGATTAAATTGCACAGTTCATTATTTCACGGTGGATGTATCTGATGCACGCATACATCAGAGTCTCTTACATAATACTTACTGTCGGCTGGGTGTTCGCCTACAGTTATTTTACTAGGGAATAAATTCCAGCGCCGTGTGCACTGGCGGGCTGAAGAACCAGCGTGTATAGAGCAAAACCTGGAGGACGATACAAGGATGAGTGATAAGAACAAGGAATAATGGTAACAACAATGGACCATGGGCAAATTATAAATTACTTACATCCAAAATGGCACTATACGACTTTATGTTAAATGTCTTTATCAACTTCGAGTAAATTAGAAAATCTGTTTATAAAATTGTTACTTTGACTTAATTACACTGAAAAAAAGAACACAAATGTAGCAATAGTAGTTATTGAGTTGATAAGTTTTTATTTCTATTTTTGCCCAATTTTTCAAATCTAGAGCTACAGCGTCCTTAATTCTTAATGCACAATGCAACGATTATTAACTTGTCAAGTCGCTCATGATCTTAATTGTTAACGCGACTTTGAAACCTTAAATAAAAAAATATCTCAAATATGAACTCATTATATCTCCAATATTGTTCACTCATATTCATTCAGATGTGCATTCTTAGAAACAAGAAAGTATCATGCACTTGCTCTACTCTACAGTCTACATTAATAAAGTTTGCAAATCGAAGGGTTCATTTATTTTGTAGCGTTCTAAAGAAAAGTTATAAGTTCGAAGCGATGGTCATTGGTAACCTTCACAGCGGCCAATGTGTTACCGTGGCTGCAACAAAGTGTCTTCATCTCATTAAGTTGATGAATAGGAAAAATGGGGGTGATCAATTTTATACCAACCATTACTTTTACACTTTACATTATGAATATTTTGGATAAATTCACATAAAATTAACAGAGACAGGGATAGCTTAAAAAATATACAAAATAAAAATTGCCCAGTGAAAGGAGGCCTTAATAACAAAAGATACTTGAGCACAGAAGTCCTTGCAGTTCATATTAGATTTGGATGAAATTGAAATTTGATGTAGCGTGAAGCCACCAGTAGTCGAGCATGTATCGGTACTCGACCGCTTTCTGGAAAACATGAAAAATAAGGTTTTTAGAAGTAACGATCTTTTGAGCAGAGTGCAGTTCTGCAACTGCACTCTAACTGCACTCTATCTACGCTCTGTTCAAAAAATTGTCACTTCAAAAACCTTATTTTGCCTGTTTTTCTGAAAGTGGTCGACTACTGATAGATGGTCGACTACTGGTTGTGAATTTAGGGGGAGTTTAAGTCATCATTTTGCTGGTTTGGAGTTTATTTAAAAAATACAGATTGAAATTAATACTGGAGTCCTACGTTATGAGGGTTTCCAGGTATGACGGATATCGGACTTGAACTGACTGCTTGTACAATTGATACGGCTTTTCCAGCTTCACTCATATTGGAGTTTTTACAAATCTGATAACTATCGATTCCTACCTGATTCAACTAAATCCGTTCCCTGTTTCTTTTTTTCTGTTAGCTTACTGTATTGAATCGGAAAAAAACTTTATTGGACGAATGGGCAACAAGTTCAAGTTGGTATTCCATACAGCCAGAAACAGGTCGAATTCTCCTCTATATACGGGAATTTTTTTAGTTTCCGTTCCATATTCTGGAACATACATATTGATATGTTATATAATTGAATACGAAAGTATCCGCCACACCGGAGGTATAACATATTTTAATGTATTTTATCCATTATAAATTATATTGGTATAAACCTTAATTAATATATTTTTAGTTAATACCATCGACCAAAGAAACTTTGCTAGAAGACTGGAACGAGATTAACAATGAATTTATGCATAATAGAATAAAGCGGATAAAAAAATCGCAGGGATATTAGAAGAATATTAACTTAAGTATTGAATTTTGGTGAATTTTTTTGCACTATCTTTGTTACTTCCGCGGATAATAATATTATTTTTAAATAAACAGTATACAATTTTTCAATAGAATACACACAACAGAGGGGTGTATTAATTAATGTTTGGTTAACTTGAAGTCGATTTAATATGCAAAATATGTTATATATAGGGTGGACGGATACTTTTAAGAGTAACAGTAGGTCTGAAAAGGACTATCATGTATAAATTATTTTGTTAGCATTCGATATGTTTCAAAATTATTAGCACTGTCTTTGAATATTATATTCCTTCTGACGTGATTTGTCTTGTCTATAATTTATATCGAGCCATATCAGCAACCATGGCAATTAAATGCATTTAGTCGAGGGTCTCAATGAAAGTAACGAGAACAATCAAGTTTGTGATCATTAAATGGAAATGATTCGGGAATAGAAACAATAGTGTACTGTTGATGGAGTTCAAAATTCGATTCACTTTATTATAAATTTTCAACATTCGAATATGACCAATATTATTGTATCATAAGAAAAGAAACGCAAAATTCAAGAAATATGACGTATAATGTCTTCCAGCAATAATACCTATTCTTGCGGAATTATTTATAAGAATCAGTTCACTGAAACGTTTTTACTAATAAAATTATATTTTATTTTTACTCTCATTTTATTTATTTATATGTTTTTGTGACACGCATTTCTTCAGTAGCTTAATTTTAACAACTTACTCCAAAACGGAAATCCTTAATCCAGTTTCGATTTTTAATAAAAACATCATTAATTCTGAAATCCGTTCGGTATTTGATTTGGAAATGGGTGACGGTAGAGATCGATTTTGTGTTACGCGCGAAAAGCTTCGCAATTATTGGCTTCTTTTAATGACACGGCCGGCACGAAAATTGTCTCATTTAGCGCAACCAGTACAAGCACGTCAGGTTTAATCGTCTGAATTAATCGCAATGGGTAGTTTGCTGTGAGTAATTGTTGAGCTTATCTTGGAAATTTAAAGAGAACTGGCCAGAAGAAGCGCCACCGTTTAAATAGAATTTTAAATTGAAATCACAAGTCCTTTTCGTATCGGTCGCCATTAAAGTCTTAGCAATGTTCATAATAAATAGGCTAGAAAATTATTATAGCGCGCTCCTTTTTGTAACTTTATAGCAAAGTACAGAGGTAGCTACTTACAAAATAACATCCAACATAAGCAACAAAATTGTAAATAAGCAAGGTGCATGCACAAAGTAACAGTCCCATTGTTTACGGCGGTATTCTATTTCCAGCTAATAATATTTCCCCGTAATGGAAATTGAAATGGTGGTCTTTGTTCTCCATCTTTAAATTTCACTCCCCATTTCCTGTGAAACGTGAAGAACAGGCATTTCTACCTGAAACTCGCAGGGAACTCGTTAACGAATATAAAACGCGTGTATACAGTCCCCACGAGTCCCATAAAAGACGAAATTGATTTTCACTAAGGCGAGTATCGATTGTGGGGGAGTCGGTACAAGGAGGGACAGAAGCTATTACCTACTTCTTTCTAATATGTACCACAATCGCTGGTAATTAATTTCTGACGTAACAAGATCGACATGCTGCGAAAAATTATATAATAACACGTAATAAAATAATTCAGATATCGACCGTATTTTTAGAATAAACAATTAAGTGGTTTCGGCGCACTGGTTCGGTCAGTTAATAATTTTAAAGCTAATTTGCAATTTTAAATTTTATAATTTTCCGACGTTTCGGTCTGCGGTTTAGACCTTTTTCAAGATTAATAACACGTAATAATCAAAATAATCAACTAATTTCTTTACACTCCACGTATGCTTCTCAGGCACACCATAGTTATTAATTGTAGCATAGTGGCGAATTTGCCCGAATACATGGCTAAAAGTAAACAATTTATTTTTTATTTGAAGAATCTGTGAATTCTACATGATTTATCAATTATTATCACAGCACGTATTGCATTTAAAAAAAAACTACAAAAGCTTTAAAGTGTATAGTTTCAAATACACAGCCGTTTATTTTAAAAAAGTCTGTAAGTTTTTAAAAACTTAACTAGAAATTTCAAACTTGGATTTTCTATGTAAGTACGTAATATATAAAATGTTGTAAAAAACTATTTTCATAATGTAAATTTATTTCGTCCGTGAAAGGAATATTTTATTACGAATTGAAAGTTCGTTGAAGCACGTGCTCCAATATTTCAGGAATGGAACAAAGTGAATTGTCCTTTTTCGTTCCCTCCTACTCCAAAATATGCCAAACTTGAATGTGCTCTGTTAAATAGTTCTCAAATATGCGTTAAAATGGAGTCGAGTGTGTGTGCTGTACCAACGAGATTAAAATACCATACAATGTATGAATTCTTGTCACAATATTATTTTCATCTACCTTATACTGCTTTGTTCTTCCTGAAACACAGCTGTTTTAATTTTAAGCTCTCATGTTACATTGCAAACACTATTTTACTCCTATTCATTTTCACATCCACTGCATAAAGTTACTTTTGTAACAAATTTTGAAATTTAACCGTGACTAAATAAGTTCAATCACAAATGAATTATTGCAAATGAAACGTACCATTTTCACTGTCAGGAGCGCAAAGTATCATTTTAAACTGCTATTGCAGTCAATTTTACTGAAAATTGCATATGATTATACTTACGGGAAATAACAATCTTTTCTATAAAATAAAAGGAAATACGTCATTTTAATTTTTATAAACTCATAGTGAAAGTAACTCGAAAGAACTAAATTCTATGAAAACAAGAAAAATTCAGCGAATCATTTTATGAATTATTATACTCCAGCGAGGGATTAGTAGTATCTATATCACCACAGTTATAATTAACAGATATTAAATTTAATAGATCGAACTAATCGAATATATGCAAATTACCACCGTAAAGTGACAAGCAATCCGTCAGGTGTGCAGTTTAAACAGTTCCCTTAAAGGGAGATAGCACTGTCGCCCCACGTTGGAGGTCACCAAATTATCGTTGTGACAGCACGGTACAACACCATCCAGTTTCCAGTGTCAAATATATTGAATATCACGTAGCGATATCCCACTGCAACAGTATTCTCGATCCAGCTAATCTTTTGTCTGGCATGCGTGCCTGGAATGAATATTGAGAAAACCTATATGTAAAACGAAAAAAAGATTAGGAAAAGTTTGTCAAGTTAAAATGAATCCCGTCCGTCAATTGATTAAAAGTAATACTGATTAAAATTACAAAATACTTTCCGTTGCCGCTTAAATTATTTTCTATGCTAATGCGCCGCGTAAAAATTCACTTCATAAGAAATTCAATTTAAAAGCAATTACTTGAATAATGTCAGAATCGCTCCGAAGTAGATACGGTTAATGTGCCAATACCGCCTTGGGGGCTAATTTTCCTCCACTTTCCTTATTGTTTTAAACAGGTCTGTCTTTTTTTATTATTATTCGTACATGTCATAACGGTATATTCAATACGGCGGATACTACATTGTTAAGGATCTGTCGTTCTGTAGCATATTACCTGTAGCATTATTAAATCATTAGTGTACTACAAATTTTAGACCTCGCAATCTAATTACTTTTGAATTTACTCGTAAAAGTAAGTTTTCGCGAAAATTCCGCATATACATACTTGGCAAACATTCATCTAGGTATTCCACGTAATCACAGAATCTCTTATAAACAATTTAAATATATGTATAAGAAATAAATAATTCACTTTACAATTTGAAAGTAACAATAAGAGGGAATCTCCAACCAGAGATGGGCAAAAATTTTATTTAAATAAAAATTGCAAATAACGAATAAAATTTTAAAAAATTATTCGTCGTGTGTCGAATAATTTAACCCGGGTAATTCTTTTATTCGTCGTGCGTTTCAACTTCAACACAGCGCCGAATAATATTTCAACTTCGACTTTAACATTTACTTACACTTTGTTCCACAGGACTGCTCGGCCGCGAGTCAGAATATTATTCGGTGCCGAATAAAGTTAAAGTTAAAGTTAAAGTCGGAAAATGTATTCGACGCTCAAGCTGAAACATTCGACGAATAAAAAATATAACTCTATTTGTAGAATACTTTCTCGTCGAATAAAAAAATTAACTTTATTCATCAACTAATCTATACCGGTAGTTAAAATAGGTAACTTTTATTTGATCCGTTATTTAAATAAATTTTTATTTAGTTAACTCTCACCTCTGCCTCCACCGCATCAAATGTCAAATCACGAAATATGCCTAGCACAAATAATCGTATTCATTTGAATCATTCAGTACAGTCAGAAAAAATTCATTAATTTCTCAGCGAGATTTTGAGGGAGCTGCGATGGCAACAATAGCGATCAGGCCGAAGAACGCCGTAAAAATGAGTGTAAAGGGTGAACAGCAGGCCGGCACGTACCCCGTAACACGGTCGTCCCCATAAACACAAGTGTGGTAAAGCGGTAAAGAAGGAACTCCAGCATCGAGGGCGGGGTTTACGCGACACTGTAAACTTTTCACCTCATCGAGACATTCGATGCTGAAAGGCGGAAAAAATTATTAATTAAACGCTGTTTCGCCGCTGGTAATTTTCGTCAAAGGGTTTCGCTGGCGTGGCTCCAGGGAAGAACCAATCACAGAGGGTTGATTGCACCGTTTATTTCACTCACCATAGCTCTCGATCGTTCTTGAATTACTGCTGCCCGAAACGTGCTGCCACTTGTGCTCCTCGTTGCAGGTAATGAGATAGAAACTCCTGGAGATACTTTACCCTCCGTCCTTTCTGCATTACATTCTTGCGTGAACGGGGCTGGAAAGACGGATTTATTACGGCTTGAGTATCGATAGGGAAATTGTAAACTGTAATTCACGGTGAAATGCATTGTGCGACGATATTAAGGAGATAAATATACCCATTGGACTGAATAGAGAATAGTCTCCGTTCGCGATGCGGAATTTATGTGGCGGCTTTCCTTTTTTCTTCGAAAATAGAAGCGTAGAAATGAGATGCAATACCACAGCAGGCAGAAAACTTCTTCCAGATACCTTTCCAGGAACGTTCCTTTAAAAGGTAAATTCTCCTCGCTCAGTATTTTTATCTGAGAACGTACATTCGCAACAATTCAACTTTTGCGTTTACGTTTCACTTACACCAGGGAGGGTATTGTGTTCTTGGACGACTTTTTCTGAAATTTTTGTAGAATTGTCTGATTAATGCCTCGATCCTTAATGATTGCCTGATTATTCGTTTTGGTATGCATCGAGAGTTTTAGGATGGATATTTGACTTTTGTTCCGTTAACAACATTCTTTTTCAACAAATTCAATCTCTGACGAGTGTTTGAATTTACTCTAATCAAATTTGTATATACTAGAATTCCATTTTTAGAACATTCTGGGCACGTATTGTACAGTTAATCTTTGAATACATTTTTTTTAACTTTTTAGTTATGTTCATTGATACACGTCCGTTTTTTCAATAGACTATTTAATTTCCTCAGCAACACAGAGCCACCTATTATTATTAGAGAATCATAGTGGGACCTGTTACAATTGAGTGGCCCTTATTTATACGTGTCGAAATTTTTTTTATATTTTTTACTCTCACCCCCTAATATGGTTCCATTTCATAAGAAAATAGTCCCTGAAAAATATGAATGCAATCGGAGAATAGTAATGGGTGCCGGTTGAGCAGTAAAGTTTAAAATTCACCACTGGTTTGAATTTGAAGAATATTTAAAAAATTGCAAGCTCAATTGAAATTTTATTCAAATAATATTAGAAGAGCATTCAATTTTCTACAATTACTGTATATATAAGTTTTTCCGCAGTACACGCAGTACGCGCACTTCCCTATGTTTAAACTAGGGCTGGGACTATTCGAATAATTTAGTATTCGAATATTTTACAAGTATTCGAATGCTACGAATAAACTTCGAATATTTCAGTATTCGAATGTTATTATTCGAATACTATTCGAACACTGCTATATTCGAATACTGCTGTATTCGAATACTATTCGAACACTGCTATATTCGAATACTGATGTATTCGAATAGTATGATATGAAGTGGGTTAAAATTAGCTTACAAGATTTCACCATGACAAATGAACGTAAAGAATTTGATTTATAATTCACACCTTACTATTCGAATACTTGTGTATCAGTATTCGAATAGTATTCGAATACTTAAATATTCGAATAGCATTCGACTAATTGAATATTCGAATAGTATTCGAATACTTGGATATTCGAATTATATTCGTGAAATAATTAAGCAACTGAAGTATTCGAATATTCGAATACCGAAAAATTCGACAAATAGTCCCAGCCCTAGTTTAAACATTATTATTTAACAAATGGTTGGAAGCACGACAAAATTATATATACAGTAATTGTAGAAAATTGAATGCCCTTTTAATATTATTTGAACACAATTTCGATAGGGCTTATCATTTTTTAGAAATAGACACAGTGACACTAACAATACAAAAGTCACAACTTTCAAGATCACGTGTAATACCAACTACATACTTCCCTTCTCCCATTGCGTCCCATATTGTTTCGAAGTACAGTGTTAAATTCGTACTGCGTTGCGATTCGAAACGACGCTTACTACCTTCACCCAACCCCTAGCAAATGTTGCGTATAATTATTACAGCTCAATTAGGGCAAGGAGGAAGCAACTCGCACCGCGCAACACCTTGCTCGTGTCAGCATCCAAACAAACAATAAACATCGTAATTAAGGTTAATCTAATGGCGCCGTAAACTTTGCATACGAGCGTTAAAGGAGCACAAGCAAATAGCCATCTTTCACCGGGATTAACTACCCGAGAAAGCTCTCGTGTCATCGGGCTATCGAAAACGGTGTACCGGGAATAGGCTGGCAGAACTTGATCGAACATGGTCGAAGGCCATCGACACTGTCGATTATACTTCGACACCGAAACAAGCTACGAACGGGGACCATTGTCGAGAGAGAAAAGGGATAACACAATACATCTATAGACGCGTGGCTTATTCCCGCGGGAATGATGGTGGTGCGATAGAGAAAGAGGCAGAGGGGAGGGGATGGGCGAGAGTTCGGTGGCACGATAATGGAGATAATAAATTGCCTCGAACCGCCCTTTGTAATTCACCCTTGGCCCACGTTGAGCCCGTTGAGGACACGCATTCAGACAAGACTGCAATTTCCGTATCGAGTAAACTCTCTCTTTATTAATACCAACCACTATTACCGTATTATGGCTAAAAGAGGACATGCCGTATTATGGCATAATGGGACGTTTACGACAACTATTCTTGGAGATTAAGGGTTTCATCGCAAATTAGCTTGTCCACGCCTCTGTGGAAACGATTTTACAGATCTTCGTAAGCGTACCGCTGGATTGTAGAGGTACACCCACGCTCAAAAGTCTTAGAACTTAATTTAGGATAGATAATGAACTTTCGACTGAGCTCAACACATGATATATGTAAGTACATTCGTGTCAATACCTAATGCAATAAAAGATGTGGAATGACCTCAACCATATCGAACAATTGTAAGAGGAAATTTCAAAAAAGATAAATAATTACACCAAGTACATGAAAGAATTAAGGACAGAAAACAGTATTATAAAATTAATCATAAAAAATTGAAAACAATAATAATTGCAATATAAAAAAGATGTGAAATCAAAATAAACTGCAAGTACATAAAGGTGTTTTGTGCTAATCACGGACATTTTAATAATGTGAAGATAAAATTTAACATGGCCAGGCAAGGCATTCTCAGATTTTATCATCAATACCCATACCTTCCCCCTAGCAAGCTTTCAGATAATTTGTCCATTTAAAACTTAGACAATATGAGTAGACATTTTCATTATATTGCGTCTTAAAATAATTCCAAGATCATTCATCGATACCGAAACCTTTCCTCTCACATGCTTTCACATAATTTGTCAATTTAAAACTCTGACAATATGAATACATAATGTCCACGTTCACAAATATTCCATGCGTGGTAGCCTGTGGAATCTTAGACTGTATTCTGCGCGTTGACAATTCGGAATCGCTCCGCGAAATCCGGATTTATTGCGGTTTAATTGCTGAAACCTTGCTCATATCATATGCAGCAATAAATCGGCAATAAATCCGGACTTAGATATTTTCCCTCGACAATTCGGAACGTTTTAAATAGATATAATGAATTAAACGGCAATGGTAGGGACACTGGCAGTAATTGGCACGTGTAACACGTTTATACAAATCTCTTTTGTTGCTGAATATTGTTTATGAGTTTGTTTAAACTCTATAATGTTAATTAAATAATCGTATTAATTATTTATGTCAGATAATGTCCACGTTCGTAAATATTCCATCCCTGGTAGCCTGTGGAATTTTAGACTGTATTCTGCGCGTCGACAATTCGGAATCGCTCCGCGAAATCCGGATTTATTGCGGATTAATTGCTGAAACGTTTCACATGGATTGTATCTCAATATATGCGCAATATTTCACGGCAATGTGTGCGCAATATTCCCAAAATATTGTACAAACTTGGCCATTGTAATATTGCACTTCAATATGTGCGCAATATTCCTGAAACATTATACAAATGTTTGCATAGCAATATTACACGGCGATGTGTGCGCAATATTTCTGTAACATTGCACAAATGTGGCCATTGAAATATTGCACGGCAATGTTTCCGCAATTTTGTTGTAATATTGCAATGCAACTCGCAACCAAACGGCAACATTGTAATGCACTGCAACTTTTGAGCAACATTTCTGCAACAAAATGTGCTGTAGGGGCACTTTCATTATTTTGCGTTTTTTAATAATTCTTATTCATCGACACCTTGACCTTGCCTGGCCACGCCAAGCATTTAAACTTCCAGGCCGCGGACTAGGCCCGTGATTATCACAACACCTTTATGTACTTGCAGCTCATTTTGATTTCACATTTTTTTACATTGTAATTATTATTGTTTTCAATTTTTTATGATTAATTTTATAACACTCTTTTCCGTCCTTAATTCTTTCATGTACTTGGCGTAATTTTTTTTTTTTGAAGTTTTTTATGGGGATCTCACTTCTTTTTACGAAGATAATTTGAATAGGGAATGACTTCAGATAATTTTTAATATTATAAATTAGAAATGTTCACACAGAAGTTTAACAACTATGAAACAAACCATGTGCACCGCATTGCCGATCTATATGTATTATGTATATGTATAATACTTTGTGGAGGGAAGAGTAGGGTAAAATGGAACGCTGAACTTTGGAGGGTGATAACTTAAAATCGGAAGGAAAAAAAGACACTGGACTTCAACAGGAGTCTTAACTGGACCTCAGACTATAAGAAAATCGAAGCCTTTGTTAAGAAAAATATTTATCAACAAAGAAAAATGAGATTTATCGGAGGTATTGAAATCATAGACGAGATATAGGATAGACCTATCACGCAATATAATTTTGTGTCACACGCTCGGGGGGCTCGCGAGCCCCCTTACCATTTTCGAGTCACACCCAACGTTATCGACTCAATATAAAATACGATTACAATGCTACCAGTGGTAGGAATTAAAATTAAAATTTATAGTGTTATGACTAATTTCAAGAAATATGTTGCACAATTCCATTTTCGTACATGAAATAAATATATTCTAACATTTGTCCTATTTACTATAATACACAAGTCAGGCTACTAAAAATATTTTTCTTATTACAGGTGAAACTTGGGAATATTTCCACGTAGGCAGCTACATTATGTGCGCCAAATGATGGAAACCTCCACAATGAACAGAAGAAAATAGTGATTTTATATAATTCATACTTTATTGGTATTTTTTATTTGAAATAAAAATAACAAATAAAAAACAAATAATTACTCCAAATACAATGACTCCAAAATAAATTCCAAAATCTTATTTGAGAAAAAATTATTTTCAAATTATAATATAAAATAACGAAGAACCGTTTTTCATTTAATAAGCATATTCATTATTGTAAATTACTGCTTCTTAATATAACTCGATATTCATTTTATCAACATTTTATCTGATAATTTACTTGCAGAGTCATTAATAATGGTAGCTAAAGAAAACAGTCTTTCAACTGGACCTGATGATGGAAGGGGAGTATTATAACGCATAAAATGCTTTTTAACATTTCTATATCTTTTCAATTATCATGGAGCTACTGCAACTTCCAGTTCCACCTGGGAATGTATCACTTTACTGTTGGGTGCTACATATTCGTTCTCTGTATCAGACGATTTCAAAAAATTAACCATCTGAAATGGGTTTGCTTAATGCTATTTTCATTAATTCACTTGTGTCTTGCACTATAGTTTCATTCCCTATTTCAACAGACTTATTTTGCGAATCCTCAGCGTTATCGGCACTACATAAGCCACCACACTTGTTAATCAGTAGTAGGTTCTGTGATCAGAAATGGAAGTTCTAAACATACATATACGATAGAAAAACTCCTTTATTTTCCTGTAAAAATCAAATAACAAATATCTAATTATCATATAGAATAACAAATAATAAAATAATTTATTTGTCAAATACATTACTGCTCAAATAACATTATTTCAAATACAGTAATACAGCAAATAATTAACAAAATAAGAATTTTATTTCAATAATAATTTGAACAATAATTTATTTCGATAACGCCCCACCCTGTCGGCGTCTCCCAGACGATTCTTGCTCGGATGCGACTCAAGCCATCTAGGGGTATTCCTTAAATTACGTAAGGCTTTTTTTGGGGGGGGGGGGAGGGGTCCCGAATTTCTTACGATTTCTTACAAGGGGTGGAGTCAGGCAACGTCTTACGTAATATTTTTTAACCTAATTTTCAATAGATTCAAATTCTATCATTAATGTTCCAGAGAAGTTGTTTCAGTTTAAATTTACCGAGACCGAGTTACATTAAATATATAAACCTTTAAAAGAATTTTAATAACTGAAAAAATTCAATGTAAAAAATATTACGTAAGAAGGGGGTTGCAATATCAAATCTTACGAATTCTTGTACTGGGGGGGGGGAGGGAGCAAGATATCGCCAAAATTGCCCTTACGTAATTTAAGGACGGCGCCCCATCACGGAGACTGAGAAATCGGACCGGGTGACTTACGCAGACAGTGTACCAAAAGATACACCCCCTACGTCCGAAACTTTTCCCTTTCGACAAGAACACCTGGGGATAAAACTGATCCACGCATACTGATTCCATGCTCAGTCGTTTGCGCCCGGTAACAGAAGCAGTGGCTACTTCCTCATCGGAGATGAAGAGCCAACGACAGAGCAACAAAGCTAATGTGTTGTGCCCCAACCGACACCTAAACGTGTCGACACCGCGTACATTCCGATTGATACAATCGCGCGGCCGAAATCCGGCACAACAGCGTAAGGGTTCTCGGAAACGCACCGAGACCCGTCAGCGCATGGTGAAACACCCAAAAGCAGGCCAAAGCCGGAGACCCCGATGGTCCCCGCTTCACCCCGATTACAGTATAAGAACGATGTACGAGCAATGCGAACTCACACTTGATAAAGATTTGAATCGGGATTGATGAAAAAAAATTTGGATTCTTTCCTCGTCATAGTGAAAAAAAGGTGTGAGGTGTGTCAAAAAGCTCATTTTTTTCTTCAAATTAATAGTTTTTGTAGATCACAGGGCGCAATTGGTTTCTATAAAATTAGTAAGTAACTAAAAGTTTTTTTGTTGGATTATGTCAATGTTTGACTGCGCCTCGCTATTTAATAAATAAGTGGCGGAGGGCAGGCGCTGAGACGTTGGCAACGTCGCATCGGTTACTAAGTATGTAATACACATTCCTTTTTGCTAGTGAGGCGCAGTGAAACATTGAGATACCGTAAACTGGGGTGACTTTGCCCACTTTTGAACTTCAAATAACTTTTTTAGCACTCCTAGTGCATTCAATTTTTTTTTTCTAAAATAATATTATACGGTAGATGGCGCGTAGATTTAAATAGGCTTTTAAAAAAAATTCTTTACCTAAACGTACGCTTTTAAAATTCCAAAAACATGGTGGGCAAAGTTACCCGCTCAGTTGGGGTGTCTTTGCCCACGTCAAATTTTACAGTGAAAAAAAAACTCATTATTGAGTTATGATTGAGCAATCGTTCTTATTCTAATGGATACATAAGACTAGTATTATCAAAACATATGTTCTTTAAAAAAAATTTATTTAAAAAAAGCCGAAATGTCGTCGCAGAATGTGTGTTTGTTTCTTCTTATTATTGGCTTCTTCTCGATTCTCCACACAATATCCGACAACGACAATTTTGTACGAGATTTTAAGGCTTATTTTCTCTTATAGGGGTGCTGTAGGAAAATAAGTGGCATTGAGTTACCTACTAGATAAAATAATATGTTTATTCGATTTCGTTCGTCGCTAGTCGATCGCTCGCTCGTTTGTTGTGGTCCGAGCTGTCCTCGAACCCGCTACATTGTGTTTTGCTCGCAACATCTCTCAACAGTACAAAGTTCGGAGATCACAAAATTCACTTGGGAAAAACATTTTGTTTGTGTAATTTTTTACTCTGACTGAATAATCACCATATGATTCAAGTATTTCAAGTCGCTATTGTTTTCTTTGTTAGACCTTGGAGAAATTATTGCTATCGATTACAAGGAGTGTACTTTAATTAAGCTAGTGAAACTTAACACAGATGGTTTAGTATGTATATATTCGAAAATTACTTACGTGATGTACAGTTTCTTATTGCAAAACTTTTTACAAGCTTCGTGATACATTCGAGAATGTTGCGATACCAATCCGTGTTAACATCGGTACATAAAATGAATATTCATTCTGTATAGAGTGAGCCACGAAAGTATTGGAACGCTCGCTATTAAAACTGTAAAACAATAAAAATATACATGATAGAGTTAAGTTCTAAAAGTATTGTAACTACTATAAATGAATCGGATAATATTTATAGAAGTTATGAAACATTTATTGGAAAGATGTACTGCAACAGAGTCATAAAAATATTCGAACCGCATTAATTATATGCACCTTATTTTAGATTAATATTTAATTAGTATTAATTATTTTAGATTGAAAAACTAGCACACAGCATGCGAAACGTCTGAAAAGAGAGTGTTTTCGGTTACCTATTTGAAGAATAAATGTAATAAAAAGTTGCGGCAGATACATCGATGAAAAAAGGATATAAATATCTCTTCCGCTTTTTGATGAGGCTTATACTTTGTTTGTTGTAAAAAGTATCTAAGGAGACAATATTTTTTCATATCTTTTAACAATTACTTAATTTTGAGCGATTTAGAGCAACTATTCTAATACTTTTAAACGGGAGCGTACAAACACTATTTGTCCACTTGATCATGATTCGTAGTTTTTTTTGTTTAAAATTTAGTTTCAGTTACGTCAATATCTCTGTTTTTAACTTCCTTATTTTTTCAAAGAAAGTCCTCTATAAACAGAAGGAAAATTATAATTGTGCAGATTCGAAACAACGGTTTACAACCTTCTTCATTCTAACCCCTTACGTATTTAAATTTTTTTAAAAAATGTGTAAACTAATATTCTATTTGCCGTTTGTTTTCGTGTAATGTAGAGAGATATTTCTGAGAAATTTTCTAGACCTTTGAGAATACAGAAGACGCTTGTTTCCTAAATTTGTATACTTTATTCAGTAATTGTTAATTAACCATTGTACCCTGAAGATTTTCTCAACAATTATTAAATAGTAATTTTAAATTGCCTGGAAAAAATGCAAGCGCACATTCAGCACTGTGCTATCTGTATAAATGACTTTAAACGGTAGGTTCGTGCTAGTGACATTCAGTAAAATGGCACTTGGCTAAGAAAATTTTCTGAGACCCAAAGATGATTACCATGCACTCGCATAATTTGTCGCAGAGGTGATTCTCAATTGTCGAAAAAGGGACGTGTCCTGAGAATGTTATTTCGTGCCCGTCCTTACAGCTCGACGTAAGCTTCAAAGCTTTTGTGTAAATCTGTCTAAATGGAAATCCTCTGTTACGAAGTTTCCTCTCGCCTTCCTGTACATCCTTGCCTCGAAATGTTTGTCCTACCTAGGCTGATGAAAGCTCGAAACGATTTCACAGGCAAGTTCGCCAAAGTGCAGAAAGAGGTTTAGATAATTCCTTGCGAACTTGGCATGTCGTTCTCTCTAATTCAAAGGCTTAATCCGACGAGCTGCTGTTCCCTCGCTTTTATTCCCATTTGTATCTGCGCTGGGGAAGGAACTGACGGAGATTCGCGCAGACATTCATCAAAATGGTGTAAATAGCGCGATTAACTTCCGCGATTAAACCGTTCGGAGAGAACATGTTTGAAAGACGACAAATGTGACAGGGGAATATTACGCGTAGATTGTAAAGTCGCTTGGCGCCCGCGCCATGACGGGAAAATTAATTCTCTGCGTATGAAAAGGGTGGGAGTGACAAAGAAAAAGTCAGTCAACGTGGAAATCTTTGTCGATAGTAAGCGTACCATGTAATTCTATGAAATGAATCGACCTTGTTTCTAATTTTTTTTTAAAGGAAAGTAATGTATTTGTTTTAAGTAGTAAGTAGTTTGAATAATTGAATATTGAAAAGAACATATGATGCTCGGAAACATTCTCTTCTAACTGAATTTTGTGAATTTGAAGGTTGTGTAAATTTATTTTGTATTTAATTTCATTAAAAGTATTTAAATTAATTTAATTATTGGAGGGTAATTGAATTTTGTGAAAATGTATTTTGTAGATATTAAATGAATTTTGTGAAAATGTATTTAGTAAATATTAATTGAATTTTCTGAAAATGTATTTAGTAGATATTAATTAAACTTTGTAACTTAATAAACCATTACTTGGTTTTTATCATAACTCTACGCATGAGTATTCTATAAAAATGGTGAATAGTATATAAACTGTAAACTGTTAAATTCACTAAACAGTTCTTTCTCGTGCTATATATATATTATCTAAATAATAAGCACTCCACAATATACCCATAGACATTCTGTATATTATTTTCCACCATATTATTATTTTATTATTGATTTTTTATGACGAAGTTGCACTCATTCCATGTCTATGTTCATACTTCACTGAAATGCCAAGCTATTTCCTCTAATAAATTTTAAAATACTTTAACCAGAACAGGGAGCATTTAAAATTCCACATTTCTATAATATGTTCTTATCAAGATAATTACAAATACTAAAGTGTAGTGGTAAAAATTGACCCAGCATTTTAAAAACGTCCCACACAAGTCACCGAAATTTTTAGAATGCCCAACAAAAATTAATTTCCCTCATATCAAACCAGAAGCCACAACAATTGTCTTAAGGATAATGATCGATTGACTTCATAAAGCCCAAACTTGGTGTCAGGTAATAAATCGTTATAACAAAGTTTCTGCGCATAGTTGCTGTAGTTCGTCGAACCTGCCTGGCTACCAGCGCTCAATGAGATTTCAATTTAGCAGAAATCGTTACCTTTATCAAGGATTTCGTTTCGACATCCCCCAGTCCAGGCGGGAAGATTATTTCCGTTCTCGGAGGGACCTGGAACCTTACGTTTGGAATTGGTGATCAGTAATTCTATCGGATATAATCTGCAATACTTCGTATCCACGATTGAATACAATTTATTATATGTCATATCGGCCATTGACAAAACTATCAAGATTAATTAGACTATGTTTATTGGAAAAAGTGTTATGTAGAGGAACTGCAGAGTATAAAATATTATATCCGGTGTTTCTTTAAGGGAAGAGGTCACTGAAATTTGGAAATCCGAAAATATTTGAGACATGCGAAATTCCTTTTAAGGGAAGGAAGTAGGTTTGAAGTAAAGGCCTTATGCCAGTGGGAACACAGTTTTAATCACTGGTTGTCATAGAATTTACATTACGTTACAAAAATCAAGCATAACTTCAAAAATCTTCTTGCGCAAAGTGTGTGATGCCACAGCCTCCAGGATTTACAGCGAAGAAGGGTCCATAGTGAAGTAAAAAATTGTGTATCGAGAAGTTTCTACGTCTCATACTTTTTAAGCTAAAAATGATTGAATTTATTAAATGGCAAAAATGCAAAATTTCATCAAAATTTTGAGGAAAAGCAAGCGCAGCGCAAAGAGTTTTGCAGATTTCTTCATGCCGATACACAATCTTTTTGGTTTCATGTCACTCTTGAAGCACGCCAAGCTGTAAGAGAATCGGACCAACAGTTTTGCGCAAGGAACATTAGATATATTAAAAAAGTAAGATTTGAGATAAATGCATTTTAAATCTAAAGAGTAAATTCCAGACTACTTCCCTTTTTGTATAGTCTAAAATCCATCTGGTTGATACACATTCTCATCAATCTTGCGTCTTTTCCTATCAGCAGCAATTTTCTTTGTGTTTTGTTTCTTCTTAAAGCGCTTTCTTGTAGTGGATTGCTGTTGTGAACTGCAGGTTTCTTTTCTGTTGTCTCTGTCTCTAGCTATACTTATAGCTGTTTCAGATACAACTTTCCCAGCTGTTTGTTTCCTCACTGTGAATGAGCGTACACAACCCATATTAAATTCTGAAACAACGCATGCCACAGGTACTTCAAGTCTTGCCTGCGATACAAATGTTGTCTTCGGGCAGGATCTCCACACTTTTGAATGGAGAGATTAATTTGCATTTTCAGTGCCTCCCTTACAGCACCTTGCCATCAAATTTTCATTTGACAGTCTTTCGTATCGGGTTTTCACTTTGGTGGCCACATCTTCAGACAGCTTGAGTGACATGTGTGTGTGGCTCATTGGTTTTAGTCTAATACTTTTTGCTCAATTGTAAAAGTACCACGATTGCTTGCCCTTAGTACATCTGGCATGGTTAGGTTTGCTGTCTATAGAGCTACAGTGATCTAAAATAGCCATCACAGCATATTCCATGGCCTTTACATTTGGCATATTTTTTACAATAGCATTTTTGTAACATTAGAAATAACTTTTGCAACCCGACAGAAAATATCAAATTGATAAAATATACGTGTTTTCTACAAATCGCTCTATAACCTATAATAATAGCATGCTTCATTCTACTCCTACTCTTGCGATATTTTCTTCTAATGAGGTCCATTTCACTCGTTTTATATAAGCTAAGTTCACTGCACCGTAAAATCTCACTCTGTATTTTCACGTAAACCGAAGTTTTGAAAGATTTAAAAAAATATAGTGTCTAGCGCCCGAAGAGACTGACCTCTGTCGGCAACCACTGACCCTTTTGGGCCCGCTTAGAGAATTACCTATTGTACATGGCGGAGTTACATATTGGCCGCGTTACAGATAGCCGAGAGATACGCAACCTGACCACGACCTCCGTCACATACTGTACTTTGTAAGAAAGCGTTCGTAGTTTAGTAGGCGCAGTCGAATACGTTTTAGAATCATGGAACGCATTTTGGCCATTGAAGAAAATAAACAATGTCAAGTCCATGCAGTTAATTTGGATTTCCCAAAACACTAGCCAGCGATTGAACATACTCGAAGAGCTAAATAATAGAGAAATATACCGAAAAACCAAGGTTTTGGTTTTCGGCTCTTTCGCAACGTTTTGGAGAAATAGGTTTTTCTGGTAGAAAGACAACACTATGTGTCAAACCATGTTGTGTACGGTTGAACAAGGGTTCAAACTTGCCAAAAATGCAAAAAAAAAAAAATCTTAGAAATGGTCGAAAATCGCGATTTTTTCAGTGTCCTCTTCCCTTAAACAAGTCACGGTAAGGTACCCCAATCAAACTTACAAACTTTTCCTTTGCAAATAGATACCTACCTTGATTAATTTATCTTATACTTGTTACTCACAAGCAATTGAAATTGGAAACAAACAGGGACCAACATCTTTTCTTCTTCTCTTCTCTATATATATAAAATGGAAACGTCTGTCTTCCTGTTCCCTATAACTCAAGAATTAATACATCCATTTCGATGCGGCTTTTTTAACGTATAGTACAATTCTCAGGAAAGGTGTTAGGCTATATATCATCTCGATATTACTAAATGGGACTGAGCAATAAGTCGATACTTCGAGAATGCTCTATGTGGTGATGAAGGCCAATGGTTCTCAAGATTAAATAGCCCGAACAAATAGACACTTAACGGGGATCTTATTTTATTCTATGTAGAGATATCCGTAAGCAATGGGTAATGAAGTATGTATATAGCACTGCGTAATAACTAATGGAGGCGCCAGTTAATTTTAAAATATTGATGCTGATGTTACAGACACATATAAGAATCTCAGGCAACGCCGGGTACTTAAGCTAGTATTATATTAATAAATCCGGTCGATATTAAATTTTAAATAACTTTTAAAAATGAATGGCGAAACATCCGAATTTACTGTTAAGGAAAGTTTCTTTTCATTTATAACAAGATCGTTTGGACTCGAAACCTTGGAAATGTTAAAGGATATTTAAAGTGACCGAACCTCGCGCCGAAATCATATTATATTAATAAATCCGGTCGATATTAAATTTTAAATAACTTTTAAGCTAGTATTACTATAAATTCATAAGTCACAGTATTTACCTCTTCTGCACACGATTAGCAAAAAATTTCCGTGAGATAAGTGCGCTTTGCAGACATATTTATATCACCGCAGTTATCGAATCCATAATTAACTTCGACTCCGAAATCACCGATGCTAGTAAGGAAGCTCATACATAGATCCCTGCCCATCTTGGAATAACATATATATAATAGAAATGTAAATGTAAAACATTTTCTTTGTATTTTACAAGGTTCTTGAATTACTTCAGTCGTTGTTAGATTAATCTCCATTTACCTTTTTCTTTGGGGGATGCGAAGGCCTCTTTACCTCCCCCCCTCCCCCCATGTAGGTACCCAATTTATATTTAAAATTCACCCCATTTATTCCAAATGTGATCGTTAATAATCTATGGCGTTGATGGGGATAAACAAATAAATACTGTTAAAAAAAGATTATCAGCATCATAAACGCAATCTTTACAGACCATCGACTAATGAATTCGCAGTGAAGAGAACGGCCAGCTTTTATGACAGTAATCGCACTGTAAGTTGTGCACCGCAGTTCATCAGGAAGATGCTGAGGGGGGAGAAGGGAGGGATAATATAGCGGGAGTGTGTAACGGGTGCAGGATGAGAAAGGAATCTATTACACGAACGGTGTCAGTTGATGTAAAATTCTCCTTTCCTTCTACAAGCTACGTCCGCGTTGGCGGGATTCTCTTACCGAAATGTTTGAGAGCTTGGAGGAGAAAACTCCTACGAAAGTTGCCGATGAATAATGGATCCTCTATTTCGGCGACAACGTCTAAGAACAAAGCCTTCAAAGAAGGTATGCATCGTTGATGTTTCATTCAAATTTATCTGCTGTTCAAACGCCGCGGCCTCAAAGAGGCACATCCCGAATAATGATTATCAAATGTCAGAATCACGCGTCTAGGGTAGCTCGAAACACGCCCCTAAACAGGTGCCTTCGCTTCGCTGTGTTGGGCATCGATTTCTGTAGCGGCCATTCTAAACTAGATCGATCAGTTTATTCAGAATATTGAGATGATTTCGGAGGATTTTATGAAATTGAAATATTTAGGTGGGGTTCAAGTCAGCATTTCACTGCTTCCTAACTTTTTTAAAAAACGTAGACTTTGAATGTTCAATTTTATCTTCTAATTTGGCAATCGCATGAAAATCGATGTTCCATTATTTTAATCGAGTAGAACTGGTCCTTTTAAAAAAATATGTTTGCAGACCTGAAAATGTTTTTTCCGACATAGCGATTACAACACCTTTTCTAAAATCTGAGAACAATTTTCTTCGCCAAATTTCTTGAAGCCTTTTTTACGAATTAAGACTTTTCTCTAAATTTATAATCCGTTTACATATTTAAATAATGCTTGCAAATGATATCAAAGAATGTAAAACCAGCAAAATAGTGACTAAACCTCCTCCATTTCACGTGGAGTATCGTACTTAAATTTTAACAGAATCCATCGCATAGAAGCCAAAGAGTGATCGATTTGGCGTAGAATGGCCCATAGACCCTTAAGGTTCACTTAGGGCATTTTCGCACTAGACATTTTTATGGTCCACGACATGTACAGCAGGTGAGTCATGTTCTATCCTCGCTTTCTGTGGAAAGTTAATTTGTCCTATAAAAATTCATACGACATAATCTAGTCTTAGAAGTAACGACTGTTGTGTTTTATCGCCTGTCTATGATCAGAAGACATAAAATACGTGAATATATCAAGAATAAAGAGGATGACTAATAAGTTCTTGTTCAGCTTCCACCATTGTATTATTTTTTCCCTTCACAACCCAAGAATTGGTACAGACAAACAACACTTAGCAATTAGAAAAAAATTTCTGTTCTGTGTTAAACGAGAACTATTTCTGACAAGCGAATCTACCTGGAATACTATGTAATTGTAAACCGTAGAAATGTCCCGTGTGAATAGGTCCTTAGAGAATTGACTTACTCGCAATTATATAAACAAAAAAATTTGATTGTATAATTTCCTCGTGCTGTGCATATATCAACGCATATTAATTAATTACACGTATGGGAGATTCCTCTTCAGTTGCATTTGTTGCTCGGATATTGTTGCATACTGTATAATGGTTCCCCGAAGAATTGGAACAAATAAATCACAAATTAAAACGAATGCTACATCGTAGAAAATGCTTAAAAGAAAAAAAGAAGAGCGCTTAGAATCTGCTTAGGTGCTGCACAGAACCACACAAAAGCATCGAAATCTTCTAGAATAAATTTCAAAGAACGGAAATGGAAATATTAACGTTTTCATCAGTTCATCATGAAAATTAAAAAATCCATTCGCTTTCATTATAATAGGGGAAAGGTGGGATACATGATCACATCCGTGTTTTAATTAATATATTGGCAATTTGTGCCTGCTGTCGCGTTGTCATGGTATTGTTTGCATTATCGCAACACTTCACGTTGCAGTTTTCGTTCGGCAGCATAGAATAATGCGGTTAGAAGCTTTTATCCTTTTCGCAGACAAAAAGTAAATATTTCGGTCACCTTGTTGTTCCTGTTATTCGAGTGAATGTTGCATTTTTAACGATTTCAACTAAATTACGTGAAAACAGCATTTTCTGGTCTATTAATACTATTTATTAGTTGCATTGAGGGATACTTGATCGGTGTGTGAGGTGGGATACTTGAGCAGGTGATCAAATATCCCTCTCTTCTGTAATCTATCGACCAGAACATAAATATATACGAGTAGTTACATAGTGATTTCTTGTTATAGATGCCACAGTTTTACAAGAGAAAAGAAGGTGTAAAAGCTAGGACGAAGATAGACCCTAAAAATATGAAATTAGCGGCTGTAGAAGCCTTAAAAGGCAAAAGCGGTATTTTAACTGTGGCGAAAAAATACAATGTGGACAGAATGACACTAAAACGTTATATAAAGAAATGTAAGGATAATCCTAACTCTGAAATGACATCAAACTATCGAAAAAAGTTGATATTTAATACGGAACGTGAAGCCGAACTAGCCGAATATCTTAAAATATGCGCTAAAATGTTATCGAGTCAAGTAAATTACCGTCAAAATCTGCAGAAAATTTTCTTGTTAGTCCTGAGCAGTTGAAGAACAACTGCAAGAAAACAATGCAAAAAGGGCAGAAAGAAATTAAAGTCTGCTATCCTAACTGACACACTTGTTAAAAATGATATTGAAAATGACTTAAGAAATATGGAAGAAAATAAAATAAAGAAATTACAAAATGCCCAAAAAGGAACCATAGAACGGCTAATGAAAGAGGAAAATACAGGAAATAGAGATGAAATGCAAAAAAAGAAATTAGAAAATGGCCAAAAAGAAACATAGAACGGAAGCAGACAAATACGGCAAAGAAAGTAAGAAGGAAAGTCTTTTCTTCATCTTCATCTGAATCAGATGTTATATAACAATAAGAATGCATTTATGTTGTTTTATCTTCGGTTAGATAGAGTTTAATTCTTCGGTTTTATTATTTCAATAATTCTTTCAATTTATAATTGACTTTCTTGTTGTCATATTCTTTATATTTCATGTTACTGACTAAGATAATAAATATTTTTTAGAAAGTTAATGTGTTATTTACTCTTAAACTTCACTGATCAAGTCTCCCCTTCAGTGGGGGATACTTGTGCATAATATCATTGCCAGAAAATGTTTAATTTCAGTCATTAAAATTAGTTTTGAACACTCACATTGGTAGAAGCATATTGAGAATACTCTAATAATCACAACTTACATAATTAAATACCATCAAAGCAAACCGTTATTATTATTTTAATAAAAAAGCAAAACTGTGATCAACTATCCCACCTTTTAGAACGAGAAACAAAAATCACCTTCAGTTATTAAAACCCCTATTATAAACATTAAAATTTCATAGCAAAATATTCATTAAATTCCTCAACTCAAAGACGTTATTCTCAAGAAGAAAGGACTCATTTTTCACTTTCCCATGCTTCGTACGAAGAAAAAAAAATTCAACGATCAATATTTTTTATGTTCCCAATCTACAAACCATCTAATCGCTCTTATTCAAATTCGCAATATGGATCCATTATGTTTGCTATGTAGCTATATCCAGCAAAAATAGTAAAGTGTATTTCATACATATTCAATCATCAGTGGAGTAATTGGGGGTGCTGTACGTAACGATCAAAGGTGAATTTCTAGGAAACAAGAGGCAGACGTTTAAACTAGTTGAAAGTGGGGCGGGGGAGCAGGGCATAATTCAGTTTTACGAGCATTGTTGCACCTTCGTCTCCGTGTTATTTATGTATATAAACGAGGCGTGGAAATTCGCGGGATCGCCGGCTGAATCCATCGTCCTATTTATTGCTGTTGCGCTGGTTGTTACCGCGCTCCCACCGAATTCCTTATTTTCCTCTTTTTCCCGGCTCTTCTTATTCCCCGTACGCTCCCGCGATCGTTCCTCCGCCCCACCCTCTGCAACGCCGCGTCTCCAGCCGAGTCGCGGACACCTAGGCGAGGAATTATTTATTGGTCAAGTTTCTCCGCTGGTAACTTATGTTGCCACAATCGAGCTGCGCTCGCTGAACGGCCAACGGAGGAAATATAAATTCTCGAACGGAGGCCGAGGTCCAATGCCTACAAAGGGCGTCGAAATGCACGTAATAACAAACGATGGCCGGCGAACGGCCCTCCTTCTTATTTACGATATCACCAGGCCCGCCTGCTTGATGTATTTTATGTGAATTTGTCAAATACCTTCAGCCTGCGCGCCGCCGCGCCGTGATACGATGGGTCGCTTATGCCTTCCCCGCGTCTCGGCGAGTCTGATATTCCTGTTGTCATCTTTTTTCACACTGATTTTTTTCGGAACATATACAGGGAGTTTATAAATATGTGGGGCATTTTCTTAAAATCAGTTCTAATCACTAAAATAATAAGAAATTTGATTTTAGTCGGACTTGTAACATTCAACAGCCGTTTCTTATAGTTTTTCATGCGCTGAAAACGAACCCGCAAACCGTTTGTCGCCATCACGTTAAGTTTTTAAGAAATTCGATTTTGAAAAAAAATTGGAATTTTCAACTTTGAACGTCTTTTGAGTCGAAACAATAATAGTTTATCCCGAATACGGCGATATAAGTTATTAGTGCATTATGAACATTTAAATACGTTTGAACAACGATCGAAGGGAAAAGGACACCCGAAATGCACCAATTTTTGCAGATATCTTTAAATTTAAATTCCAAAACTAAGGGTCATTTCGGTGCTCTTTATAACCGGTCCTGAAAAAATGTTCCACATATTTATAAACACCCTGTATATCGTATGAAAACATTGAAAATATAATTAAGTGCAGACATCCACGTACAATCAGAAGAAATAAGGCTCTGAGTAATTCTGTGCTATTACATTTAGTTGGGTATTGTACTTCGAACTCATTAGTGGACATTGCTTGTTATCGTGTTTAAAGATGATTGGACGTAATGAGAACGAAGTAAAAATACATTTCCGTTATCGAACAGGAATATTCTGTCGAGGATGGGAGAACTGTCCCTCGAAGATTTTCCGAATTCAGGAAATTGCTCGCCCAATACCTTAACGCGTTATTTCGCTCGGGTAATTCGAGGTAATGCTTATTAATTACCGCGCAGACATCGAAACACGTTTGAAAAGCACTAGAGGGACACGCTTCAGTGATGAACGCATTACGTCGTAATGACAATACGAGTGGCTGTCGTTAATTAGAATCTGATTTCTGAACACCGTCATACCGTGTAGCTAGATGTAATTAAGAATTTGAAAGGCATACGTAATTAAACATTTTAAAGATATATGAAAGTCAGAATCTTGGAGGTACATGGAAGTAAAAATTTTATAGGTACGTGTAATTAAGAATTTTAAGTCTATCCGTAATTAAGAATTTTAAGGGTATGTGTAATTAAGAACTTCAAAAGATTATGTAATTAAGAATTTTAAAGGTACTACATACCTCGGCCATGCAGTTTTATTCACACTGAAATGTCAGAAGAGTAAATCACATATCGTGAAATATCAAAATTTATTAAATTTTTCCTCCTATGTCAAAATGTATAGGAATACAATTAGTCACAAACTAACTTCTAACTACTGCAAATTTAATAGTACAACCAAACTTTCGTCCTTTAATAACATTAACCATCAAGCGATTAGAGCAACATTAGTGTTTGCAATAAGCAAACGATCCAATTTATTCGATTCACAAGGGGCACAAGGGAAATTCGGAAATTCGAAAACTCAAAATAATCTAAAACTTTGCAGAATTGTAGTTCAAGTGATGCTAATAACGTAACTATTTTTTGAGTCGGCAATAAAACTAACCTAAAAGTGAAAACACTCCCTCAAAGAAATTGCAAGTTTTCATATTATCGTGAATATCTGTGAAACCGTAAAAGATATTGAAAAGAGTTCAATTCAAAGTTTTATAGCTTTCGTTATCTTACAATATGGTGATAAAGAATTTTCGAAAAAAGGGTGGTGGGGATAAATTTAGGGCAAAATAATGTTTTTCGCAAATTCTTTATCACTGTTTTATAAGACATAAAAAAAAACCATAGAACTTTGAATTTAACTTCTTTCTTAAATCTTTTACAGTTTCGTAGATATTCATGATAATCTGAAAATTCACCATTTTCTCGAGGGGGGTGTGTTCACACTTAGGACAGTTTTATTGCCGAATCAAAAAATAGTATCACTATTATTAGTATCACTTGAGCTATATTTCCGCAAACTTGCAGTTTCTTTTTTTAATTTTCGAGTTGCCAAAGTTTCCTGGTCAGGTATATTATACAAAAAAAAGGGCAGAAAATAGCAGCTTTTTATCGGAATCTGCCTAATTAAGCCAGCTTTAGCCACGGTGTCGATGTTAATTTATGCCCACGATGGAAAGCTCGACACGTTACGAGTGATTAATTATGGCTTTTTATTGGAATATCGTTCTGATCCAGGCTATTGCTAGGCATTATGTGGGATTTTCTCGTTAGTTAACAAGTCACGTACACAGAAACACGATGACCTTGCAACCCCTAATACCTATTAATTGCTCGAGCTCTGTTGATTGTATTTCGTTGTTGTAATCGAGTGATCTCGTACATGCCTGCAATTAAATTATAAACAAAACCAAATTTCCACGTTGACATATGTATATTACAAACAAGTGTCTTTAATAATAATTCCAAAAGACTTTTATATGCACATCCTATATTCATCTTTTACGAACTGACTGACTCCTACCATGGAATTTCTCTGAAAATTAGCAATTAACATCTTCTACCCCTTTGTCAAAAACGCCAATGAGAAATGAAAAACATTTACCTATATTATACAAGGTTTCTAAAATATCGGTTGCTATTCAAGAAGAATGGGACGAACGTGTCAATGTTAGTGATAAAATCAACGTAGGTGAAGAATAAAAATTCAAAAAATGCATCCAACTATGAACTAGTGATAGCAGGTGTTATTGGAACGTCAATCTCTATACTCACATATGAACACTTTCACAGTTGCACGCGACACACATAAAGTTCATCCAACTATCGTATTCAAAAAACACCTAGCTATCGCTTTGTTACACAATGGCAAAACTTTCTGTTTATAGGATTTATGGACTGATCCTCGCAGTGTTTCAAATCTCGTTCGCGATTTTCAAACGGATGTTGGAGGGCAGTCAAAAAGTCCCAGCAGTATTCGTTTGTTTGCAAAGGTTTGAAATTTCTGATTCGGTAAATATTATATCATTCGATAAGTGATCAGTTTTGGTTTTTTTGGACGGATGTCAGTTGAAAATAAGCAACTTTCTGTTGACGATCGGATTTATCATGTTCTATAATCTTCTCATATTTCTCCTTTTACAAAACTCCTTTGATTTTGTTTGAAAAAATCTTTGCATTACATTGTAGAATTCCTGTTTGGGTCTCATTTTTAAACCAGCTTTGACACTGACTTCTAATAATCTCTCCATAAAATTGACAAATATTTTTCACCGTAAACATTGCGCTGTTTTCTTTGTCAAACTCATATAACATAAAAAAGTATATATTATGTTCTTTCGTCACATCCACCTTAAATATTTGTAATAGGTAAAGAAGAAGCAGGAGTATATTTTTTATTTGACAATACAAATATGTAGAACGTAGGACAAACATAAATATAATGCTCCTCGAATAGTTTAAGCCATTATTCACCTATTATTAGAACACCGCTAGAGCTGATTTTGATTATAGTAGTTAATTATGGGGTGCTTCTTTTTACACTTATTTGAATAACATATTGTATTCTCAACTACTTAATGACTATATAAATTATGTACATGTTAGACTTTGAAGGAGTGTTATATGAATTTTTAGCTATCTGTAAGCAGCGATCGAAAATGTTCTGGAACTTTTCAATAGGTTCTATTTAAAACAAATGCCCCGGAACTTTTTTAAAAATGTTCTGACATTATAAGTTCTCAGAAGAACCGATAAAATAAAAGTTCGAGTTGGAATGGAACTTATAAAATATAAGAATAACAATTTCTCTATAACAGGAACAGATATTTTGTTCACCGATATTAAAAAAGTTCTCAATCGTTGTAACAAATACTAAATACTATTCAAAGAATATTAAATAATTCATACAGTTAAATTGATATTTTGAATGTGTTATTTATATGTAATGCTTACCTACGTAGATATTTTAGAATCGTTATAATAAAAGTTCTATGAAATCAAGTTATATTAGAACGTTTATTAAAAAAGTTTTCATAATATAAGGAAATGTACTAAACTATTAGGTACGAGTTTTATTTCTTGACAAGTTCTCTTTTCTGTTCAATACATCTTCCGAAACCATTAATTTTTTTTTAAAGAATTTTTTATATTGTTAAACAAAACTAGTACCTAATAGTTTAGTACTTTTCTTTATTTTATGAAAACTTTTTTAATAAACGTTCTAATGTAACTTGTTTCCATGGAACTTTTATTATATAGGTTCTAAAATATCTGTTCCATGAGAACACTTTTTAATGAAGTTTCTGAAGGTAGCATTTGTTTCATTAAAAATTCCACAGGAACAGATATTTTCTGAATCGAAACAAATAAGTTCTAACAGAATTTAAAAAAAACGAGGGTCCGAGAACTTTTTCGATCCCTGTTAATATGTACCTACCTTTGTGTCCATTTTAACAAGAAAAAAAGAAACGCGAACTGTAAGTTGTGTCCTGACAGAGCCTAAATATAAATGAGCAACGACAATTAATGTGTTTCGGTGGATTTAGTAAAGTTAAGATGCTTCATTAATGAAGTTTATTGAGCACGTCATAAGAAATTATGCGCCCGATTTTCTAAGCTAAGTGATCTATTTTTTTGCCGGACAGTAGCTAGTGAAGCTCGACGGCGTGATAGCTCCGATTAATTTGCATGATAACGAGCGAAGCACCCGCGAAAACTATAGGACGGGGCAAGAAGTGTTGGACCCTGTTGTGAAACTATTAACCCCTTCTGTAAATTATTTCCCTAATTTCCCAGCAACTGTCAGGAATTTAACACTTTCTTTTATCATGTAACGATCCCCAAACCAAATACATTCTCCTTAATTATTTAAACAGTGTTTGATAAAACTCCAAACAATAGACTTGGAAATTATACGAAATACTCGTGCGAAAGAATCAGTTAATCGTTGCAACGAAACAAAGTCATCATCAAACGCTCGTACATAAACAGTTACGACCCAAACAAAGAAATTGCAGCAATATGAGTTACGATACTTTCATTCTCTTTAATCCAAAGTCCTACTAAATCGGATCAACTTCCCAGACCTTTTATTTTTGTTACAGAATGGGCCACAAGTTGCTAATATAGATAGTAGCTTGAGATATTCAAACGTTAGAAACGGAAACGTATAATTATTAGCGAGATACAGGTATATACTGCGTGTTCAGTTGAAACAGTAAGCGATGAGTCCCCGCGATTCGTATTACGAAATTCCATGAACTCTGTGGATTGCCGACTGCGGTTATTCGAGGACTCGGGGAGTAGGATCAAAACATGGTACACGACAATTTCGAGAATAGTCGAAGGTAAGCCACATATTATCCTTGAAAACGGGGTTATGGTCGTTCGTTACGCGAACTCAGGCGAAACATTTTGGATTCCAATTGCATCTGTCTAACGCTTTTGTCAGCGTAGCTTCCTGTATCCACCAGTACGTGTACAACATTTCATTGCCTTCGCTTCCTCAGATAAATCTGAAATCGATAAACTCCGAACAAAAGTAATATAGCGCTTTAACGATGTTTAATAAAAATGAAGTTTCCAAATCGAAACGATTTTTGGAACAAGTAATTGATTTCGATATTTATCGAGGAAACTGTTGTATAGGACATTTCCATGTAAACGACCGAACTACAGAATTGTATTCTGAAAAAAACTGTTATACAAACTTTATTGCAGAGTTATAACGGAACAAAGAAAATAAGGTTAATTAAATTTCCATTTCAAAATTCCTGCATACGTTATTAATACAAACTTGGCACGGTTTAAAAACCGAGTTCTGCACTCTATGAATAATTAATTTGAAAATTTTATATGGCTTTAATCCTAATTAATAGCGTTTTTTATATCCTTATATTTTGCTCTTTCTTCTGTTTTTGGTCCTTTGTCTATTATATATTCTTCAGATATCCATTAACAATATCCTCTATTGTTAAGATTTATGTGTCAGAGTTCACCCTGCAAATAAATAAATGAATAAATTATCAATCTATTACAACAGTGTGGATAACTTTTAAATCTGACTCTTTATAATATTTTTTTCATTGGCGTAGATGTTGGTACAATCTGACCACTGAAATAGATAACACATTATATAATTGTAATTTCTCACACATGTAATTTTATTTCACATCGAAATTTATACTTGATCATCACATTACAGATAGACCATAAGAAAGTAGGTACATCAGCCTTTTATGGAACGGTGGTTTTTCACATGAATTTTTGTTACCGACAGAAATGAGTTAGAAACTGATTTCGCTGACTGAATCGCGATGATGAACGAGTAACAATGGAGGGCAATAAGGATTTTTCTCTTTCGGTGCTGAACAATGGTGAAGAGATATCAATATAAAAAATTGACATGCTCACGTAGAAAAATAATGGGGAATACATTCGTTTCACGTGGGCAATACCGTTAACATGAAACTGGAATAATTTTCATAAAACACGAACTGCATATTTCTCTTGAAAATGTAATTTAACTACTAATTGGTAAAAAAATAAAAACTCATTAGCTTCACTGTTATAAGTTACTTCCTACTGTTTACTATTATCTTTTAGGATGTAACTATCAAAATTCGGGTAATAAAATAATGAAAATTTTCTCCTTCAATTCAAATTACTTCGTTTCCTAATTTAAAGTCTCTGAAGAAGCTTTAGATAAAATTTAATAAAAATGAATATTCCTTACATGTTACTCTTAACCTAGAATACTTAATAAATGTAATCCACGTTTCTAATTTCTTGAGGAAGAAAATTACGACTATACATAAATGTAGCTTCTCTATTGCAAATATTGCGCAAGAAGTGACTGGTCAGATGTTACGTCATAAATAATTAAAAGGCAGAAGGTGAAGGGTTCAATCCCTAACTCGCCGGGAATTATAGAAATTGCTTCATCAGTCTCCAAGCATCTTAGAAGCTGAATCAAGGATGGCACTTAGCCTCAGGAATAGCGTTAAAGTGGATTTCACCGTGAAATCAATAGGGAATGGACGGTACTAGGGAGGAAGGCTGATAGCTATAAGGGCGGAAGCTCCAACTCCGTCGAGCATCATTACCTGCCATTAGTTCATTGATTCACGATGAAGTTTTCGCATAGTTGTTGAGTTTCAGTGACCACCTTTCCTTCCTGTAACCGTACTACTCCCTTCTTATTATGAAACCAGTATCACTGACAACTTACGAGTGAAAAGTTCATTCGCTTATTTGGATATTCACCTGGGAATTTCGAATTCGTTTTAATTGAAGATTCTGTGCTAATACGATCGAGGAACGGAATTCACGGTTAGCCCCGATCGTGGGAGAAATATGAAACATATTTTAATTACGTAGGAGTTGTGTTTTACTGAATTAATGAGAGATAGACTTATAAATCTTTTATTTAAATTAGAGACGATTTATTAGCAATGAAAGGATACAGTGATTTTCACAAAGTGCAAGAAACTTTATTGAAAGGTATCGGACGATAATAGCATTGTTATATTTCCGAGTGAAATCGATTTTAATCGCAGTTTGTTGTTGGGAAACTTTGATTTTCTTGATTACCGAAACAGTGGAAGCACTTTAGCTTCGAGTTTACGGTTCAAGGTTTGTTAAATATACCAGTTTCGCATAAACCGATATTCTAATGGCTATATTCAGTGTTATTGAAACATCTCAGAACCAGTATTAATATTTATTAAGTATTCGTTTGAGAATTGAATTATTTTTAATGGATTAAAAGTATTTTCTAACTTTAACAGATATGTACAAAGTGACGTGGGTACTAAAGGAACCAAGTTTTATGTAATAGTGTTTTAATTATGAAAAGGAAACATTTTATTTAAGTTTCTATTACAAGGGGAACAAAGAAAGTAGACTCTGTTTTCAATCATAACGCAATTGCTTACCTTATTACCTTTTTGTAAGGTTATTGATAGTGACACATAGTATTTAATTACAGAAAAATCTCAATTTGCCTTATTTTGGCACTTATGTAGCCATCTGTGTGAAGTTAGCCCCCTTTTTTTTGAAAACTTAAATTTTCGATATTGTACCAGTTTGTACTAGGTTTGTACCGCGTTGTACTGTAGCGAGTTTTCAAAAATTCGAAATCGTTTTCGAACAAATTAGAAAAAACAATTTTTAGGCTAGCCCCCCTTTTTTGGAAATTATCATTTTTCGCGATTGTACTGAATTGTACTAGTTGTACCGAACATTGTACCGTTCCGAGCATTCAAAAATTCGAAACTGTTTTCGAGAAAATTAAAAAATAAAAAATGAAGCTAGCCCCCCATTTTTGGAAATTTCGATTTTTAGCGATTGTACTGTATTGTACTAGTTGTACCGAACATTGTACCGTTCCGAGCATTCAAAAATTCGAAACCGTTTTGGAGGAAATCAAAAAATAAAAAGTGAAGCTAGCCCCCCATTTTTGGAAATTTCGATTTTTAGCGATTGTACTGAATTGTACTAGTTGTACCGAACATTGTACCGTTCCGAGCATTCAAAAATTCGAAACCGTTTTCGAGAAAATTAAAAAATAAAAAATGAAGCTAGCCCCCATTCTTGGAAATTTCGATTTTTAGCGATTGTACTGTGTTGTACTAGTTATACCGAACATTGTACCGTTCGTAGAAATAGTTTAACTCTTTTCGTTTCCGAGAAAAAACGAAATAACCAAAGTGTCGAGTCGTAGGGGAGACCGGGGCTAAAAGTTCCGGGGGGTAAGTTGTTCCCACGGTTTTATCTTCAAAATGAAAATAGCTTTGTAGGGGAGACCGGAGCTAAAAATTCCGAGTCGGAATCAAGTCACACGGAAAAATAATTTAAAGTGCAAAGCTATTTTCATTTTGAAGATAGAACCGTTCGGAACAACTTACCCCCGGAACTTTTAGCCCCGGTCTCCCCTACTACTGAGAAAAAAATTTCCGAAAAATTGAAAACTCGTGGTTGTACCAGTTTTTACTATCGCTAAAAAACGAAATTTCCAAAAATGGGGGGCTAGCCTAAAAATGGGTATTTTCTAATTTTTTCGAAAACGATTTCGAATTTTTGAAAACTCGCTACAGTACAACGCGGTACAAACCTAGTACAAACTGGTACAATATCGAAAATTTAAGTTTTCAAAAAAAGGGGGGCTAACTTCACACAGATTATGTAGCCTCGTCGCTACTCCAACTCTCCACTATATTTCACTCATACCAATTAATAATTATTATCGCATTATAATTTTCTAATACTACAAAACCCAATGCTACAGGTCTCCCTTCATTAAGTAGAACATGCCTATCAAGGACAGACCACGGAGTTTTAAAATAGTTCACTACATATTCTGTCGTATCTATATTTAGATATGAAGTGTGCATAAAAATTGAGGGCAGGCAAAAAGAATATAATTTCTAAACATCAAACTAAAATGTTAAAATAATCTTTTATCGTCACTCCACATGGAATAAATAGAGGCCGTCGAATCATTTGTGTTACTAATATCGAATTAAGGGTTGCTCGTGGTGGTAACTTGAAAAGTATGGATTCTGCAATAATTACTTTTACTCAATTTTATAGATATAAAAAAAGATACAACTTTTGTTTAAATTTCTTTTCGACATCTCTCACCGTTTTTGAGATATTCCATGAAAAAGAAAATTCTGCATTTCTTTCAAGGGGCGATTTCACTCCCTAAAACAGCACTAGGGTGCCAACAAAAATAGGTTTCAATTACGGACGAACTGTTCAACATACAAAGTTACATAATTTTCTGAATTTCCTGCTTACCTAACTTCCCTTGTTAGTTTAATCAGTACGATCTACCCCATATGCCCTGGACCATTTTCCAAAAGCACCCCCCATATCATGCTGACAGAAAAGCAACAGAGCTATGTAAATCTAATTACAGAAATTCTGCATTCAAAATTGGCAGAAATTCTGCATTCAAACCGAACCATAAGTTACAGGATTAATCATTAAAAGTGCCAGCTGGTTGTTCTGCGTATAAATATCGGCGGCTCGAGAATCTTGATATTCGCGATTAAAGGAAAAATAGAGACAATATCGTGAGTAGCGTTCCCGCGGGAAACGAAAACGGAAAGGAAGAACGTGCAGTGCTTCCCTCTCCACCCCTGCCCGCCCATCCCACTATGCTGGGGCTTGGTCTCTACCGATCGCGGGCTTCCGGTTTCAAGATATAATGCAAGTCGCGTACCACCCGGAAAATGAGCGCGGCTGTCTCGTTCTCTGATTGGAAAACTACGAATTGCTTCCTGCCGACGATGGATCCCCGAGACAAAACTGGGACGGGGACAGAAACGATCCCGCGAACGAATCGGCGGAAGGAATCGGGATGCGTCTCTGATTTACGATCAATAGTCCTCTATATTGGAATCACTCGCGGCCTCGCGATTGAAATCAAACTTAGGCTGCGGAAATGTAATGTCTGATAGTTGTAATAATCGTGGCTCTGGTAAGGGAAATTATTTTACACGCCATTAAAACGTTGTGGATCGATTCAAAGGATTGGAGAAATTGTGCGGCTCCGATACAACAGTGAGCAGATTTAAAGTGATGTGTTCAAAATGTCTGGAGGCATACTACTTTAGAAAAATAACATAATGTACAGTCTTTATAATCTACAGTATACGTAAGTTAATTTAAATTCGATTATTCAGTTCTGAAGTGGAAATGTGCAGTGGCTGCTAGAAGTATCCAAACGTTTACAATAAAAAAAGTTGACGAACAAATAAAGCCAGTTATACCAAAATGTTGAAAATACTCTTGAGCCTACTATAAGAGCACAAATCTAACAACAAATACATGAGTTGTAAAATATTCTTCGGTTCAATCAAACATTTCCAAGCGGAGATGTTAAATGAACCTTTCTACAAAAATTAAATCGTGGGATATCGGCGCACTGATTCGGTCACTATTAAAAAAGTAAAAGCTATTTCGCAAGTTAAAAAAATAAAATTTCCAACGTTTCGGTCGTAATTCCGACCATTCTCAAGGAAAGAATAAATAAAAACTGCACTGCTTTTAAACCTTTCTACAGAATCTTTTGACAGTGAAATCTAAAACGCGAACTGACAGTTTATTCAAAAAGGGTCATTGATTGCAAAAGACGATTGTTTAATGCCTTAAAAGCAGAATCGGCTACTGAGACAAGAAGAATGACAGATTTCTCGAAAACATTCGTATAGGTATGCAATATTTGTGTTACATTGGTCGTGCTTCAGAGGTTCATGCAAAAGACGTGGGGTATAGACGTTGTTGGAACGACGCTCCTAGCAGCTGCTTCATGAGCTGTTGAAGAGGATTATGGCGTTGGGCTGACGAGAAAGAGAGAGTCAGAAATATCCAGTACACGAGCTCGTATGGTGGATTAAAGTAGCTTATAAAACCAACCAGTCTTGAACTTAACAGTGTATGTACATACGTTCCACCGTCGTTCTCGCAGAAATATAGAACAACTGAAAGCTTGTTGTCTATTACATAGACACGAATGATTGATAGAAACACAATATAAAAAAATAGTTACAGGATATAATTTGATATCCCCAGACACATGAATTTGATAAATAGTAATAAACATCATATATTGTACGTGTACATGTGTCGACTGTTTAACACAACAGAATGAAACGTTTTAAAATAAAATTAAACGAAATAAAGATATAAGATAATTAAAAAGAATTGTGTGTAGTTTTATAAACTAGACTAAATAATCCTTACTAATATATAAAAGTGAAACGTTGTCTGTTTGTTTGTCCTTCTTTCACGCCTAAACGGCTGAACGGATTTTAATAAAATTTTGAATATACATTAAATATGTCCTAGATCAGATTATAGGCTATTTATAAATATGTTATCTAAAGTAATGAATAATAATAATAATTCCCGGGTGAAACCGGGTAACGGGTCAGCTAGTGTACAATATAATGTAAGAGATGGACAAATAAGTGTGATGGAAATAATTGTATACGTACAAAATGTGTAATGAATCTGTGTTTATATTTGAAGACAACTATCTAAGTGTGTGTACACGATATACGTGTGGATGTATGTAGAAAATTGCACGAGGCGTAGCTCGGATGCAAAAGCGCGTTGCCATGACTGTGCAAAGACACTTACAGATACGCAAATTATATTACCAGACAAATAGGAATATAATGAACTCTGGCTGAAGATCGGCTTAGATACTCATTTCCACACTCGAAACTGTAAGCACCTTTGGGATTCCGTTTCCGAGGTTTCCACTAAAATCAGAAATTTTACGAATGCAAATCAAGAGTTCACCTCACCGAATAGCTTCCTCCTGCAGGATATGAAGATGGGAAAGGACGAAACTTGTTGCATTTAAGGTTTCGTTTAAAATCAATTAAAGATAATCATATAGGTACTGAATAACCTAAATTTTGTGACTAAAATACTAAAAAAAAAAACAGAAGAACGCGTCAGCTTTGAAGGTTGATTTCTCCCATTCACTGTGAATTTTTGCAGATAAAAAATTGCTCCTTGCATATTCCAATATGATCTGCATTCACGCGAAGTTCCTTTAAAATCAGAATTTTCAGGCTGGTAATGTTACCTTGTTAGACTCATATTTGTTAAAAATTAACGTAGCCCTTCCATTGGTAATACTCTTAAAAAGGTTTAATAAGAAATATAAAAAAATTTAATTTTTGTTAGCGTCGACATAGTATATTTAAAGTTCGGGGTGGACTGGGCCAAACTTTTCCAGCAGAAATAATCCCTCGAAAAGGCATGATCCACTTAAAATTGAGGCATTTGATGGAAAAATCGGTTAAGTCGACTCAGGTATATGTTATATATATGTATAATATATCAAGGACATTTCTTCTCCCACGTTTAAATTAGCTAAATGCTGTCTACTGTCTAGTCGTGCAATACGTTTGATTTTGTGTAATCGAGGAACTGTGGAAAGTGACGCGAGTATCGAATCCGCAAGGAAAGAAGCGAATTTAGGAAAGAAGAAATTGATTTGTAAGACAGTTTGCTGCAAAAAATCGAAGAAATTAATACTTACTTAAAACATAACATTTCTTGTTTAGTTTTGCGCTTCATTTTGTATTTTTTATTTAAGGGATGTATAAAAAATGGGCAACGAAGTGTGTAAACAAAATTATATGTAAATAACTAAACAAAGAAGCAATTTTGTTACGAATTTACCCTATTTACGGAAAAAGGGTACATAAACCACTTGCATAAAACTATTAAATAAAGACACATATCATTTTTAAATCATGACTTCTGTTTACAAAACGTTTGAAGGATATGATATTACATCCTTAAAAAAATTTGGATTTAATTACATTACTTTTCATTAAGTTATACTATAATGAAAGCTTTGAAGCCGATTTACTCGAGATGGCATTTTGGCGTATGTGCCCTTTTTCCATCAAATGCCTCAATTGTATTTCGCTAAATGTTGCGCCACGCAAGAGGTAATGTAACACGAGGATGTTGTAATCGAAATGAAAATCCTGAACATTAATCTAAATTACTCGGCCCCGGCGTTTATCGATCATACCTTGCAGCCGAGTATCGATACAGCGAGCGCAGTTCTAAACAGAACGAAGCATTTTTCCACATAAATTCTTCTGTGATTTCCTTCATTTTCAGTTTCCATCGGAAGCTCCGTTTCCCATCGTTTCCTGCGAGCTATTTCCTTCCTCCTCTATTCTTCTCACTCCTTTCCCGACCTTTTCTTTTTCCTTTCGCGCGATCTCGCGCTTTCGTCTCCGCCGGAAACAGAAAGAAGAAGAAAAAAGAGAGAGAGGGGGGGGGAGGGGGAGAAGCGGGCAATAAGGTCAAGTATAAAAGTTCCTACTGAAGGAAGAAAAGCTCGAGGAAAAATGGCCCCGTGCCGAGATAGGTCATAACTCGAGCCACTGTGCCGTTCGATTCTCGATCCTCGATTCCCGATACGAGCATGGGAACTCTTAAACAGAATGATACGACTAAACGAACCGGTGATTTAAACTGCACGACATCGTCAACGTACAAGCTTACGATTAAAAAAATTAAATGGCCACTGGCTGGAAAATCGGTACCTTCTGGAAGTCAATTTACCTTTCTCCCTCGTAGCAAATGTTGTGTTTCCTGTAGTGGAAGGTAATCGTTAAAGAATGACAGCCTTGATTATGAAAAATTTGACACTCGAATGGTGCAGGGAAACGTAATAAATGGAAATCTCTCCCAAAGCAAATGCACGACATTCGGGTGATTAATTTGGCTTGAATTTTGGACATAGTGCACAACATGTGTGATAATGTCAGATTAAAGTTTAGTTACATCAGTCTCGCCCTTTTCAATGCATTCGTACCTATAGGCAGATAATTGTAAATTCTAATTAAGTTGCACGTGCCGTCTCAACTCTAATTCATACAGTAATCTTTACTAAGTTGTTATTATTTTTACAATTAGGTATTTAAATCAGCCTTATTCTTGTATGCAGATCCAGAAACGCAGATACGAATTCTGGAGAAGAGAAAATTTTTTAATCGATTTTCTCATAAAATTCTGATTTGTGGGCCTTGTGCATTGAACACATGACATGAACTATTATATACAAGATTTTTAACTAAACATGAGACTTAAATTTTGTAACCTACACTATTTAGATTAAGGGGTCTCCCTAGTGTAACGGCCTGAAAAGGAGCGCGATATTTGGGACGGTTTTTAAGGGAAACCTTTAAATTATATTAATTGAAAACTTTGGGATGACACACAGTGGGCCAGATCGAAGAGCAGGCTGTTCATAACTATTTTAACGTTATTTCAAGACTTAAAGACCGCAGTATATACGTCGTTGAATTCGTCTTGACGTCAGCTATAACATTATTAAGTAACAAATATATTTTGACAATTAAAAAATCAAGGTGATATTAATATTTTATTTAAAAAAAAAATTATTTTGATTTTTCATACTGAGATTTGTAGAAGAGTGAACGGTGATTAATTTTTGATTGGCAACATTTTTTTGTCAGAGCATCAGAAATACCTGAAAAATCGCGATGACATGTGAACAGTAATTGAAAACTAGCTGTTCAGGCTTTTCAAACAAGTACAGTAATCCATAATTCTTGAATCAATGAATTTTATTATATTTACTCAGATAACAAGAATGTGTGACTACTTTCTTATTGGAAAAATTAAAAATATTTCAACTAAAACAAGTGTTATATTTTAGAAAGTTAGTGAACATAATAAATTCATCATATGGGGTTTCGGCTTATAAAAAAATCATTGTTATTTTTATTATACTTTCTTATTAAACTTTTATTTATTATTTATCTATCAATTAACAAAAATCAATACAATGATTAATTTATCGTCTTGGAATTAATCATCATCAATTAATCATTGGAATTAATCGTCATCGTCTTGGAGGTCTTCTTTTAACATTAATCTTTCAATTTCGCAATTAAAAATATCAAAACGTGTATGTTTTTTACCATGTTTGCGGTTTCCCGCTGACAATGGAGGATATTAAAATGTCGGATGTACACAATAACGTGTGAAAAAGGTCTGTCATTGTTTCCTGTCGTGAAAATTTTCTCGCGTGATCGTTTCTAATATTTCTAAAATCTTTATTTCTTGCCTCCATTGCCTCTTCTCGTAAAATGTAAACAACGCGTAACACGAGCCTCTGCGCTCTTAAGATCCGCTGGGTGGTCGGCAACGCGACTCGTCGCTGAAGTGCGTGTCACGCGACGCTTTAAACAATAATAATTTATAGTGTGGGATGAGGGGGGAAGTGAATCTTGCATGATCTTATAGAGAAATAACGCTAGAAAATATTCCACTTTGATAGAATTCACAACTCTTTAAAACTTTAAAGATATCCCTTGTCAAAGGTGAAAAATTTTGACGACTCTCTTTAGTTCACCGAGTATTATTTTTTTAAATAAATTATGAACAATAATTTTTAATTTCAGGTGCGTTCACAATATAGATATATGCTATTCATAAAAACAAAAAATGAGTACATAATATTTAATATGTTTTCCGGGGCATCAATATGAAAAAAGGTTATTTTTCCGGTGAAAAACGGTATTGATAAAAGTCTGATTTTTCAATGCTTGTTTTAATCACAATTTTTAATAAATTTCATTAATGTTATCATTTCGAATGTGATAGACATTTAGAAAACAATATACATTTGTTAAACATCGATATGAGGAATTCGATTTTTTGGCAAATAACAGGCCCACTGTGTGACCCTTTAAATCTCAAAACTATCCAAATCTCAATTAAAACATTACTCGCTCTACTTACAAAGCATGTGATGAAACAGACGTCGATATATTTCACCATTTCAACAAAAGATTCCTAATTGCAACAAAAATATGAAGAAACTCCGCGATTTGAATTCCAGCGAAATTTCCTCCAGCCTTGCTATTTTTACGTCGCAGATCGAACCGATTTAGCCCGCGCCATTATTCCCCGTAAACCGTTCTCGTTCCCCGAAAACGGCGGAAGTGTACATTCAGAGCGACATCCGGCTATAAGCGGCCGCTGAACGGAGGCAGGGCGCAATTAAAGTTAAACTACTATAACGAGACATCGATAGGCCAGGCGTTAGATCGTGGCGCAGGACCCGAAAACGATTAGAAAACGAGAAAGAGAAAGGTCGGCGAGGGAAGGGGTGGGGGGTGGGGGTGTAGAAGGGCGAGGAAAGGTAGGAAGGGAGATAGCTAGAAACTGGCTCGAGTTCGTAAGTTTTAATTGGCAGACAGCCCCACGACCTCCTACCATTTTACCTTCGCCCTTCCTCCGGCCACAGTTTCACCCCGACCACCCCTCCCAGGTTCAGGCACTGCGATAATAATTATAGTTACTCTTTGTTTTATAAATTAACTCCGGCTCCCTGAGCCTGCACCTTTGCGGATTCTGCGATGGAGAGGACTGGAGATACTTTACATTCACTTCAACCGGTAATGGATTAACTGCTTATCGTCTCTTTAGTTCGCCCGCCGCCATCCCCGCCATTGCTAATGTTGTCCCAGCTCGCAGTGCCCCGTTCAAAGGTGCTCGAACTTGCTGCCGCGATTATTCGGGGCTCTTCTGGCCGAACGTGCCAACAAAAAGAGATTTTTTTTCAAGAGCGGTTAATTGATAAACAGAAGCAAGGTTGGTATGGAAAGGATTCCGCGCGCTGCGATGGAATCGTTATCGCTTCGCAAACGGGGCAGGGTAAAGAGATGTAAATGAAACGTGACCGATTCGGGGAAACGGGCGTAGAAAAAGTTCCGCGATAAAGTTTCCTTCGGGAACTTCTCGATTCGATAATTACCTTGCAGAGAAAGGCGCTCTCCTTGGGAATGTTGGCGTTTAAACGAATAACTTCATTTTTCCGAGGTAATTAAGCGTTCATGCTGTGTGAAATATGGGAGAATGTAGAAAATTGAAATTCGAAAAATCATATTTGTTAATTCGATTGTTATTGTTTTGTTAATTTTGTTATTGTAAGATATTATTTCTCATCAACAGAATTACATTGATTGATTGTGGTTTCAATTCGGACAATCAAATCGAATGAACACGCAGTAATTAAAATTCCATAGAAATTGTAATATAATGGTGAATGTACTTTATACAATACATATTCAAGAAATCATCAGGGAATTTTTATTAAGTATTAGAAAAGTATTACTACAATTCAAAAAGTGTATGCTATTTGAATTCTTCTTATCCCTTCACTCGCGTGGGCTTCAGTGTTTCTAAAACGCAATTCTGCTAACGTCTTCTCTATAAATGGAGTTTTGATATCGCGTCCAAGGAATGGCATTCTTATGCGACAGTTATGAAACCTGAACGCGTCATATTTTTATACTAAAGCATAAAATATGTTCCTCAACTCTATACAGCTACTCGGCGATAAAAATACTTTTATTTGTTAAATTATTCCTGAAATGCTTATATTTGTGCTGAGTATATTAAATGGCAGGCTATTTGCGTTACTTATTACTTATTAAAGAACCACGTTTTTAAAAGAAAGAATTTTTAGTTCAACATTTAATATGTAATCTTATTCTGTGATGTGACGAATGAAATTATATTATTGGTCAAAGTCTATCACAACAGACCTGGGCAAAATTTATTTGAAAATGAAATAGGAAATAGCTATTTGAAATAACATTTCGGTCAATATTTTCAATATTGTTATTTGAAAATATAGAAAATATCGATTTATTTGAAATTATAATTATTTCAAATTTGGCGAAAGAAATAATCGTCAAGATAATACAACTAAAAACTTTTATTCCAATTAATTTTTACAACAGTTTGGTTTGAGCAAAACTCTCCTAAAAAAATTCATCAGTAACAGATTTTTATTTGGGATCATCTAACACAGTTGCGACAGAAAATAATCGTTCTACTGGTACGGACGGTGGAAGGGTGGTATTATTCTTCAGGAAAACGTCTCTTATTATCGGATAATCAGAAAAGCAATCACGAAACGATTGGAATACCTCAGTTGAACCTCCTGAATGAATATTCCATTATTTTCTTATTTTAGATACATGATAATTATTTTCAAAACTATTTCTTGAAATAAAATAACACAATATTTTATTTCGAAAACGAAATAATAAAAAAAACCTGTTATTTGAAATAATATTTCAAGTAATCTCATTTCGGAAGTGCCCAGGTCTGCTTGATCTGTATTCTTTATTAGCAGAATATGGTTTCGGCGCAATGGTTCGGTCACTTTAAAGACACTAACAATCAAAAAGCCATTTTGCAATAAATTGAATGATTTATAAAAAATTTTCAACGTTTCGGTCTTAATTTAGACCATTATCAAGGAATTATCCAACTTCAGTCATCTTTCAACCGACTCGAATGTCGCACGTTCGTTTTCGAACGTTACGATTTATTACTTTCAATAGCTCACGCAGTATTCGCTTCTTTATATTGAATCTTTCCTTGATAATGGTCTAAATTAAGACCGAAACGTTGGAAATTTATATAAATCATTGAATTTATTGCAAAATGACTTCTTGGTTGTTAGTGTTTTTAAAGTGACCGAACCATTGCGCCGAAACCATATTCTATTAATAACTCCGGTCGATATTAAATTTATAAATAATTCTTTATTAGCAATAACACTTAAACCACATAACTTCCTCTTACCCCGCTCCACGAGATCTCCAACAGTGCCACTGGCGAAAGTAACACGGATTACGAATGTGGCAGCGTAGCAGTCGAAAGTTGAAAAACGTTGGTATGGCGTTCACGAAAACTGCGTCGTTAAATTAATCATAGGCGCGCGGGGCCGTAAATAAGTGGGGCGCGTTCAGTGAGCATGAATTCAGAAAAGCACACGGAGGCTTTAAAAAAGAATGGATAATGAAGCCAGAAACAGATACGCAAGTATTATGGAGAACAACAAGCTCGTTTCGCTCCGATATTCCAGAAACGTTCCCCTCGTAAAAAGCAATTGTTTCGACTTTATATCCGCCTGCTGGAGTACACTTCCGGCGGCGTTGGTGTTGCGGCAAGGAACACACTTGCGGTGGCCGACTATACCAATCGAAACTCACAGCCTCCCCGATGGCGAACGACGGTGTCCAACGTAGAACGTGAAAGGATTTCGTAAACTTCGCAAATTTACGCCATTGTTTCCCATCGGGACTCTTTCTATCATTTGAAGAAGGTGCGAGCGACTTACGAGCTAATGAAATCGAAAACTTTCCGTATGCAATGCACGCGTATTCAAACACTTAACCCTCCGTGGTCACAGCTTCTTATAATCACAAATTGGTCACATGGGCTTCACTGCACTCCAGCATAATTTTTTAGGTGCCATTTTCGTATTTTTTCATCTTTCAACTTTTCAGAGATAATCGTACAAGCATGTTCTGTTAAGTCTTTCTGTAGAAATGTACATTTTGAAATGTTGAAATTTGTAATTCAAGAAGAGCGATTTTTCCCGGTGGTAGAAAAAAGCGATATCTTTTTTCTTTTGGCAGTCGTAAAGGCGCGTCATTTGAACTCGAAAATTGCTCTTGGGGTGCGATACACCCCGTGTGACCACGAAGGGTTCACTGTAACGCATCCGTTTTAATTTTTACAACAGTATATATTGATAATAATATACAGACCATATCATATATGAATATGTGGAAATTAAATGAAATGTCAAAAGTATAATGTGAAAGTTTATATTTGTTACTTAAGTGCAAATCCAATGAATAGACTATGACAGTTCTCGAATTGAAGTTATTAGGATGATTATATCGTTTCCTTAACAATGCACTAAGAACTTTTAGTTTCATCTTTAACTCATGGCTTCGTTTGTGAGGGATCCATTTTTCGAGAAAAGAATGAGATAGTTTATTAAAAACAGGCGGACTGTATTACAGATAAAATATAGTGTTTAGATAAAATCATATCTCTGTTACCATTTTTTAACTTTGTTATGATACCAATGTTATGTAATAAAAGTATGATTTTAGATTTTAATCAGCACATGTAGGGTAGATGCACCATTTGTGGCCACTTTAAGGATTTCAGTGACTTTCATCGCAATTATCTTTAAAATTGTACTTCAAATCAGGAAACTAAAAGCTTTACTAAATTTTACACTATCTTCACTATTAATTTCTAAGTTATCATTAACTAGAGAAATCGTTAAAGAATTAAGAAAATTAAAAAAATATAAGAAATCCATTTTTCACCGTTTGTGACCATTTGCCACTTTTTGCGTAAGCAATAAATGTAACCTTATATTTCTGGTGGTTTACTAAACAAAATATTTACGGGTTGAAATTCTACACATAATTATGTGTCTGCAAGCAATTTCGAGCTAAAAAACGCGATAATTATGCGCATGGCCAAAAACGGTACAATGGCCACAAACGGTACATCTACCCTATGTAGAAACAGCCAAGATCACTAGTGTTTCTATTTTGAAAAAAATTATTTCTTAAATCGATTACAGTAAAAAGAGGATGAGGGCGATTTCACTCGATGCAGAGTTGGGCAAAATGTAATCTAATTACAAATTACAAATTACGATTAAAATGTAATTGTGTAATTCAATTACAGATTTCTTCCTGTAATCGTTAATTTAGTTGACCAGAATTACAATTATATTGTAATTGTAATTGTAATTGTGCAGGACAATTACATAGTAATTGTAATTGTAATTGTGCAGGACCATTACATAGTAATTGTAATTGTAATTGTGCAGGACAATTACATGGTAATCGTAATTGTAATTGTGCAGGACAATTACGTAGTAATTTACTGTTACTATGAACATTTTTTTTCAAAATAGAAACACTTTTATTACAATTTATTCCGTAAATATTGTTTCAATAGTAATAAATGTTCATAGTAACAGTAAATTACTACGTAATTGTCCTGCACAATTACAATTACGATTACCATGTAATTGTCCTGCACAATTACAATTACAATTACTATGTAATTGTCCTGCACAATTACAATTACAATTACTATGTAATTGTCCTGCACAATTACAATTACAATTACAATATAATTGTAATTCTGGTCAACTAAATTAACGATTACAGGAAGAAATCTGTAATTGAATTACACAATTACATTTTAATCGTAATTTGTAATTTGTAATTAGATTACATTTTGTCCAACTCTGCATCGAGTGAAATCGCCCTCATCCTCTTTTTACTGTAATCGATTTAAGAAATAATTATTACTATTGAAACAATATTTACGGAATAAATTGTAATAAATGGCAATTGAACACGTGCCGAAAAAGTCAAAGGATTCAAGACCGGGAATCACACCTTGCATTTTTCATTACCGTTCATAATTCAGTAATGCAATCTTTTCATAATTATTCAACGCGCAAAAACCGAGAGTGAAACTATTGTCTGGTTATATCTAATATTTTGAAGATTTACATCTGCTTTTATCAACGCCTATGTACGCTCTTGTCTGCTTACATTTTATATATCCAGTTCAATGCCAGTGAGGAGTGTTTTTGTATCTGTGTTTGTGTTTTTATGTTCTGTATGAAGTTTTCGTACTTGAATTATTAATTATGGAAAGATTTCATTACTGAATTACGAACGGTAATGAAAAACGCAACAATGACAATTGTGATTGTAATTGCCCCACAGTTACATCTGACAATTACAATCGTAATTGTAATTGTAATTGCTCTGCATAATTATAATTGTAATTGTCACTGCCCTGCAATTACATTTGGCAAATTACAATCGTAATTGTGCAGAGCAATTACATTTTAATTGAAATTACATGTAATTGCAATTACTTTTTAATCGGAATTACTCCGTAATTGTAAGGAAAGTAATTGATTACGTAATCAATTATGCCCAACTCTGACTCGATGTATACATTGTTACTCTAAATAAAAAAACGTTTAGGTAGCTGATAGAATGAAATAAGAGGTTGAAGACAACATGCAACTGTGTGCGAGCTTATTTGTCATGTCACAGGAATATTTAACTTTATGGTGCCAACCTTATCTCTAACCCAACGTCGCGGAACTAATGTGGAACTCTTTCTCGTATAAAATTCATTTCCTCTTACTCCGCGCCTTATCTACTTCCTTCCTTTATATCGGGTCTCTTTGCAACCTATCGATGACCCCCTGCGTTCTTTTTCTCATATCGGCACCTCTTTACCATTCGACAAAGTGCCCCGGGATTCACCTCGCGACTCTTTGACATGTCGAACCCCGCTAACTAACGAAATAGACTCGACTCCATTCCACGAGCTCGATTTCTTTTGTATCGACTCAACTGAACTTTCAGTATTCCCTCTGTGTCCCCTTTAGGACTTTAAATAAGATCGTTAGGAATGAATCGAAATAAGTCGGAAGCAGACATGGAAAAAATTCGGTCCCTCGATTTTTCTATTTAAAAATGAATCAATTGTTATTGTGGATTAGTAGTCAATACTAATTTATTTACGATTGCTAGTGAATTTCCATTGATTTATAGAAGAATTATTCCTGTACTTATGTACGTACTCTCTTTTAAGCTCTCCAAAATTCTCAACATTCATTTCTCATCGACGTAAATCATGATTAAGATACTTCTGCATTAACATACTCTTTCCTTCTGAAAATCATCGCTAAAAATACCCAAAACGTTATAGAATATTCTTTTTATTTCCATTCTTTAATGTCGCATCAAACACTTGTATGAGTTATTAGCAACCTACTTAGAGTATGGTTTACAATCTGTTGTACAGCTTGATTTGTTTTATGTAATGCAATAGTCTGTATTGATCCTTTGTCGTTTAAATCCTTGTCATTTAGGGTGGGACGTATATTGGATTGTTGTCTATAGGGGCAGTGTTTCCTGCAGTGTAGGATGATGTGCACTGACAGTTGCACTCTGCACAGGTCGCAGGATGTGGGTTCTTCTTTATTGAGGGCGTTTTGCTTGAAAAAATTGTTTTTAATTGAGAGCAATCAGTGAGAGCAAAATTAATTATGGACTTCCATTCTTCGTTCCCTTTTTCTTTTATTTTTTTCTTTAAGTATAAGAGTAGGTATAGTTTGCAAAGGGACGCTTGTGATATTAGAATATTATTCAATTATATTAACCGAAGGAATATAATATGATTTCGGCGCGAGGTTCGGTCACTTTAAACTTTTTTTATCCTTTAACATTTTCAAGGTTTCGAGTCCAAACGATCTTGTTATAAATGAAAAGAAACTTTCCTTAACAGTAAATTCTAATGTTTCGCCATTCATTTTTAAAAGTTATTTAAAATTTAATATCGACCGGATTTATTAATATAATATGATTTCGGCGCGAGGTTCGGTCACTTTAAACTTTTTTTTATCCTTTAACATTTTCAAGGTTTCGAGTTCAAACGATGTTTAAAGTGACCGAACCTCGCGCCGAAATCATATTATATTAATAAATCCGGTCGATATTAAATTTTAAATAACTTTTAACCGAAGGAAAATTGCAATTCCTAAAAATTCGTCCAATCAATTTCTATAATGTTCATAACACCTTTGACGATACTGACAATGTTGAAGAAGTCACGCTTGTTGTTAGTGAAAATTCTCAGAAGCAAGCTTCGCAGAGGAAAGGCACTGCGAACGAAAACTATCTCGCATAAATTCTCACCTTTCCATTCAGCCTGTTTTCCTTCACCTGGAGGATAGGGTAAGCCTGCAACTCATACATAAGACAACGAGAAACGGCCTAGCATTATACGAAGTTACGTATTGTTTCATAAGAGGGAGAAAAGGCCGCGTCGAAGGGAATGGCAAAGCGACGCTTGCCCTTTTAGTGGCGTGCTGCGACTACGGAGTGTGGTTTTTTCGAGCCTTAACAGCAATAACCGAGCAATAAAGGGTATTTTATGAGCGATCTGGGAGCGATTTCCTCATAAATCCGTTACGAATTTAATATGGAAAAGGACGAAAGAGTAATCGTTGGGTAAGCAGAGTGCGCGAAACCGATCATCCCGAAATTCTGTCTTGTCCGGTGGACCCATACGACGTGTTCCAAAAGATCGTAGAGGTGCTTTATATTTATACGAATTTCTGTAGGAACAATTTCACAAAATAGAGATCAGCTGAGAATAACGAAAAATAGAATCGAAACGTGATCAGAGGACCAGAAATCTGCGGACGAGAGGTTTCTTATATCTGTTCTTCCATTTCGAGAACTTCGTGAGCTACTTTTCAAAGCGAAGCTTTTATTTTTCTTAGGATCTGTGGAAAATTGACACTCTCGAGAAATTATGTTGAGGAGCGTGACGGTGCAAAATGACAGTTCAAGAGAAAGGTAGGAAGCAGTAGTCTTGGGAAGTGGTGGTGAAAGAAGGTTTCTCTCTAAATTTTATTTCACTTCTTTATCTAGAGTTGTAAATATAATACAGACACTTGTACATAGATGCTTATACATATTTTCTCCGTTTTGGTATATTTTGATCTTCTCCTGTCGATATTCTTACAGAGAAGGACAATCTACTGAAACAGAATTATATGGATTATCGAATAATAAACATTTGTGACATTATAAAGCTCCTTGGTTTATTAGCATCGACACATCTCACATTCATGCTGATGAAAGCTGCTTAGGTTATCACACCTGTTATCAAACCTTCTGTTTTAAAAAGGATATTCCATGGTTTTTGCAATGTACTTGTTTGCTCAAAAATGCAAATATTCTGAACCTGTGATTTAAAAATAATTGTATGATTTAATTACGAATTTATTATATCATGGGCTCTAAAATACTTTCCTCTTGGTTTATGATATGGAATTATGATTATAAGTACTTACTTTTAATTGTTTTGATTGAAGTCATATCGAAGTCAATGCAAAAATAATTTTATAATCTAGTGACTAGAATTTGTAAAATGACTATCTTATATATATTAACATTGAAAATACGAATAAAATTATTGAACACCTTTTTAAAAATGTAGCTTCTCGTTTCTTCCCAAATATAGAAAAATCTCCATGAAAAATCGGAGTTAAAGCAACATTTTATAATCAATGACACAAATATCGTTCATCCTCAATCGCCACGGTTACAAATGCCACGTTCACCATTCGAGGAAACGTAATCAACAGAAAAATAACGATCGATTTCGTCACAGTAAAGAGGGAATCGGATATTCCCCGATAATTCTTGCATTTGGCGCTGCACCTAATAAATCTTAATCGGATTTCACTAACGTCACATTAATCACATCGCTGCAATAATAAGATTACCGTATTAATAACGCTATACGCGAGTATCGCTGCACACAGTGACGTTACATATAACGTTACCACATTAATACCATTAAAACGGCAGGTAGTGATTTGAATGGCTACACGTGTCTAACTGCTTCGGAAACTTGGCAATCAAATTACCACATCGTAATCCAAATCCATTTTCAAATTACTAGATCTCGTTGAATCGGGAAAATTTTCGCGTTTCAATCAAATCGACACACGTACCAATTTTATGAGGAATAGTTACTTGCAGTTAGACGAGTTCACACATTAACTTTTAAAATGGACAGCTATAAATAAAGTTGTGAGGGAAGTGCCATAAAACTTAATACTAAGTATGGGAGTCTAAAAGCCAGATTATTAGCAATTGATTGTCAGTAATTATCGACATTTATCAGAAAAAAAATTACGAATTGAAGTCTCTATTTCTGAAATTAAAATTCCTTTCTTTAAATACTACTTAAGGTATATTTGAGAAATATTGGGGTTAAGAAATATTTGGGTTGAGTCGTAACTACATACCTATGTATATTTGTGGCTAATAGGATTTCTACCACTTGTTTTCAAGTTGTTATCAGTGCATCGGCTTTCAAACCGAGTTAAATAAGCTTTTTACAAATAAGTGGTAAAAAAAATGACAATGCTAGTAAAGATTCAAAAAACGATATTTATTATAAGATAACATACAAATGAACTTAACTGCAAGAGAAACAGAAAAAACTCGCCATAGTTTTTTAAAAAAATCAGTTTGAATCATAAAATTATGACTTATGTCAAATAAAGAGAAGTTATTCTACACTCCTGGAAAAAATTAAAGGAACACTATAATTTCCCGAAAATTTTGGTCATTTTCAAACGGCTGTAACTCTGCGAAAAATGGTCGCAAAAAATATTTACAAAACGCATTTTAAAGCTTGAAGTTTCTAGTTTTTGAATCAAGTACTCAATTTTTTTTCTTCGTCCATTATGATATTGTTTTATCAAGATGAAGCGCAGGAAACAAAGTTCCAGAAATTTTTGCCAACTTTGGGCGTATGCACGGGCCAAAAAATTTTTTTTCAGATAAATCCAATGAAGGGCTCTTATAGAGCAAACATTTCTCCGTAATTTCGTTTTTTTGCTATGTTTTATGATTTGAAAAAAAAAAATTTTGACCGGTGCATACGTCCAAACTTGGCAAAAATTTCTGAAACTTTGTTTCCTGCGCTTCATCTTAATAAAACAGTATCATAATGGACGAAGAAAAAAAATGAGTGATGGTTTCAAAAACTAGAGTCTTCAAGCGTTAAAATCCTTTTTTAAAATATTTTTTGCGACCATTTTTCGCGGAGATATAGCCACTTGAAAATGACCAAAATTTTCAGGAAATTATAGTGTTCCTTTAATTTTTTCCCGGAGTGTATTAGGTCCGAATCAAATTAGGAACCAAAATTTGTATTAAATGTTTTATAAATCAAACTATTTTCCTTGGCTATCCGTGACCTTTTACCACGTTTCTGGTAAAAGTACAAGCAGGGATAATAAAAAAAGACAGTTCCGTACACTTGACATTCTCTAACAGCGAGCAAACGAACTTTTCCACCGACCTATTTCTTTTTTACTTACTTTTTCATATAGTATATGAAACATATACAATTCCCACCTTTCGCCTTACATCCCCAGTTACAGGACCACCTGTATAAAGAATGCCAGTCGCTATAGAAGCGCCTCGCGTGAAAAGCCACTAATCGTAAGAACCCCATATTTATCGTTTCAATATTCATCCCCCGAGCCTTCGAAATTCGTTCCCCGTTCATCCCGTGTAACATTTTTGGACCCACGGGTGCGAATCATCGAGCAAGCCGGCGAACTCGTGCCAAAACATCGCAGCGACCGATTTCATTGAGAACGTGCAAGAGAACGCAGTGAATGGCCATCGTCGCTTGTACAAGGCATGGTAACAGTTCCCTGCGTAATGCGCATCGTGTATCAGGATCAGGCTGTCCATAACGCGCACAGGATATTCAGCCGTATCAGAGCTGTGTATCTGAATGAAGGATCGACCAGGATCAAGGGGATCGAAATGCCGAATCAGAGCTGTGATCTCCCTCCGCGCATTATTCCCTAGCACTAGTACCTAAACACACGATCTGTAAAATACTCTAGAAATTAGGAACCCTTTATTTCTGCTCATCATTCTTGTACGAAAATGAATTTCGTCTGCAATGTAAACTTCCGTCAATTTCAAAAGGACAATCCTTTTGCTGTGCAATCGTTTAATTCTGTTGGCTAATATTATTAGGTTGGTGCAAATGTCATTCGCTCACTGTCGGGTGACGTTACGTGTACGGAAATGTCTTTTTCACTATACCTATATGTACTTTTACCAAAAAAATGACAAGAGGTCCTAGATAGCAAAGGAAAATAGTTTGTTAAAAAATTTGTAATAGGGGAAAGGTGATTTAAAGAATAAATGTTATCGGCGCGTAGGTTCGGTCAATTGACTAAAAGTTTTTTAAAAGTGAACGCAGTTTTCTCTTGGTAGAATTGTTTCTTTAATAAAGGTCTCAATATTGACCGAAACGTTGGAAATTATATCATAAAATTTGAAAAACAACTTTTAGTCAATTGACCGAACCTACGTTAAAGAATAACATTTATTCTTTAAATTAAAAATTATTTCGGTCGAAATTTTGTAACATTTTATTTAAGAGGAACGTTGCTATAAAAGGGACAGGTTTTAAATGCAACAAATTATATTGACAAAATTCTAAACGCATTACACCTGGCAAAAGCTTGTAACATGAGTAAGGCTCGTTTGGGTAGCCAAATAATTTTGCACCAACCTAATAGGTCGATAGGATTTCATATAAAGGGCGTATTATGTTTTGTGTACCCAAATACTACTTTCGTGACAGCTCTTCTTTGACAGAATTTTGTTTGAAGAGAGGACTATTAGCTGCTCAATTCTACAGCTGATTGGTGCTATTCGTTTGTTAATCGCCGACCCGAAATTAAAGCGTCATTTCCATTTTGTTAGTCAGCTTTTAATGACTAATTCGATTCAATACGGAACGATTAAACCGTAGCAAATTTGCACCGATCCACTCGTAGCTGTTTATAAAGGATTAAATGAGATACGTTGAACGATACACTCGTACAGCGATAGTTTATTGTCTGATCGCCAAACGAATTACAATGCAGGATTATTATGTAATAGTGCTTAAATATGCGGGGATTTCAACGTTGGGCGTTATTTGTTAAATACATTTTTCAGTCTGTGGGTAGGTGCTGTCGCTTTTATTTGTGCAATTTTCGTCCTGCATACTGGTGATAAATGTGGAGACTTGCAATCAATTCTGGATTTTCTATAGTTCATTTGCCACAGCTGAAGTTGCAAAATACTGAAATTCCTTGAGAAATGTGCCATTTGTTTAAGGAATTCTACATAAGTATGTTTCAAGGTTCGAATGAAACTGTTAAAATTTTCAATTAATTATAAAATATCTGTAATGTTATGACTATTATCTTTTTTGTTTCGAGGAAACTGATATAAAATGCAGTGTAATAACTGAAACTTTTATTCTATACAGTTTTGTGTAAGTAAGAAACATTTACTTTCTTGAAAGAACAAAGTTTTAGTTACAAACAGGAACATTTATACTGCTCTGAAAAAGTTAAAGTTGTGACGAGCAGATTTACTGAAAATGTTGTGTAGTAGATATATCTGAAGTTGAAACATTTAAGCGTTCGGTGAAAATAATTATCCCCATAAAAAACTTCAAAAAAGTAAAAAATTACGCCAAGTACATGAACAAATTAAGGACGGAAAAGATTATTATAAAATTAACCATAAAAAATTGTAGACAATAGTAATTACAATATAAAACAAGATGTGAAATCTAAATGAACTGCAAGTACATAAACATGTTTTGTAATAATCACAGACATTTTAATAATGTGAAGATAAAATTTGACCATGTAAACGTACAAAATCTTTATTTTTATGATTTAAAACGTATTCATTTATGTAAAAAACTATAAATATATGTTTCAGGTATAAGTATTACAAATAAAATATATCAAAAATATATATTATACACATAAGAAAAAATATTTTACCAAATAGTAACATCAAATTTACTGAAAATTATCAAATACAAATGGATTTTTACATGAACAATGAATATCAATACGTGCATGGAGACTTTTTTAGTTTTTAGTGCATTTTAAATAGTAGTAAATAGGTTTATTTTTTTGCCTTTCGGCCTCAAAATGGGGTTACATGCATTTTAAATAAAATCGTGTAAGTTAAAACAAAATGTTTTTGAATATTTTTTTATTATTTACTTTTTAATGTCTAAATTGTGTTTTGTGATTGCATATCGATTGAATTGATTTGATTTGTGGTTACAGACTGATTTCAAGTCGTTTGGATTTATGGTTATGGGTTATATTCATTGATGACTGAGTATTTTTTTCACCCCTCCCGTTTTTCTCATAATTTTATATTGTCATCATAACTACGCACGCCAGCAAAGTTTCAAGGCAATTCGATTGGCGGAATTGGGTTAAATAGGTGTTCCGTTTTACCCCACGCAAAGTAATTTAATTTATTTAGAAACCAATTAAGTCATTCCGAATCCAAATAACATATTGAAACATTTTTCAATTTGGTAAAATTCAAATTCTACGGCTTAGTACGAACAATAGGAGTAGTATTTTTAAAAAAATTAAAGATCTGTCCTTTGGGCGTCGACGAAACAAAATTGCGTCGCGCAATTAGCATAAGAACTGCCTCCCAACTTATCCCTCGAATGACAGCACGAAAAGACACTTCCTGTCTCTCGCGAAATATCCTCGGCTATGAGGCGTTAAAAATTAAGTACCACTTAAAACGCTGTTAAAGGACGAGGTAAAGGGGTAACAAAGCGTGGGGCGTGCTTACGAATACGCACAATTAACCCCCCCCCCCCCCCGCCCCCCTGGTCTTAATCGTGACTGTTAATCCGAGAAAACTTTCTAGTGACGTTTACTTCGTAATCGACCCAGGTAAGTCAAAGGATTTTGCTGGCTACACGGAGGTGCTTTCACGCGAAACACATTTATGCTTGATGTCTTGTACAAATATTTATTGCGCTCCTCGAATACTTAACATCGACGTGCGTTACGAAAAGTAGCACGTTTCAATTTTCTTACGAAAAGTAGCACGTTTCAATTTTCTTACGAAAAGAATCACGTTTCAATTTTCTTACGAAAAGTAGCACGTTTCAATTTTCTTACGAAAAGTATCACGTTTCAATTTTCTTACGAAAAGTATCACGTTTCAATTTTCTGACGAAAACTAGCACGTTTCGGTTTTCGCTGCGAAAACTAGCACGTTTTGGTTTTCGCTGCGAAAACTAGCATGTTTCGATTTTCGCTGCGAAAACTAGCATGTTTCGTCTTTCGCTGCGAAAACTAACATGTTTCAGTGTTTTTTCACGAAAAGTAGTATGTAGGGGAAGTCGAGGTATTGTAGGTAAGTCATTTTTTTTATTGCTAACGAACTGCTATAAAATCAAGTGTTTCTTCAAATTTTAAAGCTGGATGTTGTAGTATGAAGATTTGCCTTTCTTTTAGTCACAATAGTGGAATCGAATATTTGCAAATTAGATGATTTTCAGACTATTACAAAAAATTTGCATTTTCTTGAATCTGAAAAATCTCGGGGAATTGTGAGCCACTTTATAAATTGAATAAAAATGACAATGCTTGTTAGAAAACACACACGCCCATTTTTGTACCCCTTTTTTTTGACTTTTTAGAGTCAGTGGGTCATGAAACGTCAAGAATTGCAAAAAAACCGGGGGGTCATTTTTGACACGATCTATATACTTTCCCTCTGTTATATACATAACAGTCGGGAAAGTAAAATTAATATTGTGCTCAAATATTACATAAACAATCATAAAGAAACATCAAACACGTGAGGTCAGCTCTTTAAATGTCAAGAATCGAGTGGCTCACAATTCCCCGAACCATTATTTTTACAACATGGCCACAAATAAATAACACAATGCTAACATAACGCCAAATTCCTATATTATTTCCAAAGCTTGAAGTCACACGAGTATTATAAAAATAGTTACCTTCGTAGATTCACAGAAAAGAGTTACAATAATAGACCACACACGAAGTGAAAATAATACATCGAGATCAGCCAATTTTTATCTGTTAACAGAGCAAAGTAACGATGCGGGTGCGTACGTTCACTGATCGTGGAAATATTAGCTAATCATAAGACAAGTAAATAATAGTTGTTGGCAGCTATCATTATTCACTAGGCAAAAAAATATGGCGCTGGCTCACGATTCCCCGTGGCTCACAATACCCCGACTTCCCCTACTTACAATTTGTAGCGATGAAAAGAAGCAAATTTGAATGGTTGGCTACAAAAAAGGAATTTATACCACAGTAACCGACACGATTCGATTTTAGCGGACCCATATAAGTCAGGTATGATCGGATATGATCTAATCAAAATTTTGTCCTGATCTGATCATAATATAGAAGACGAAAGTGAGAAATAGTCAATATGAATGAAATAGATAGAAAGTTGAATTCTTTTAAACTGACCACGCGCTGAAACGTGATAGTTTTGCAGTCTACAGTATAATCCAAAAAGGTGCTATTCTTCGTGGTCAAACCAGATAACGTGCTACTTTTCGCCGCAAATTTCCAAATGTACTATTTTTCCTGACGAAACAGTATAACGTGTTAGTTTTCGCCGCAACAGTATGAAATGTGCTATTCTTCGTGGCGAAGCAGTCAAATACGTTAGTCTTCGCGGCAAACCGAAACGTGCTAGTTTTCGTAAGAAAATTGAAACGTGCTACTTTTCGTAAGAAAATTGAAACGTGCTACTTTTCGTAAGAAAATTGAAACGTGCTACTTTTCGTAAGAAAATTGAAACGTGCTAGTTTTCGTAAGAAAATTGAAACGTGCTACTTTTCGTAAGAAAATTGAAACGTGCTACTTTTCGTAAGAAAATTGAAACGTGCTACTTTTCGTAAGAAAATTGAAACGTGCTACTTTTCGTAAGAAAATTGAAACGTGCTACTTTTCGTAAGAAAATTGAAACGTGCTACTTTTCGTAAGAAAATTGAAACGTGCTACTTTTCGTAAGAAAATTGAAACGTGCTAGTTTTCGTAAGAAAATTGAAACGTGCTACTTTTCGTAAGAAAATTGAAACGTGCTACTTTTCGTAAGAAAATTGAAACGTGCTACTTTTCGTAAGAAAATTGAAACGTGCTACTTTTCGTAAGAAAATTGAAACGTGCTACTTTTCGTAAGAAAATTGAAACGTGCTACTTTTCGTAAGAAAATTGAAACGTGCTACTTTTCGTAAGAAAATTGAAACGTGCTACTTTTCGTATAACACGTTGACATGTTATTAGGTACTTACCGAAGTACCTAACATGGCAGCCTTTCCTGTTGACCGATTGCAATAAACTTTCTCAGAAAGTATTTTTTTATGAAATGGAACCGTTCTAGGGGGTGAGAGCAAAGAAACACGAAATAAAATTCGACCATTATAAATAACACTCTGTGGTACACATTCAAGGCAATGACCTCCAGTTTAAATACTTATACCTAGTAGTATTGACCCAAAATACCAATCTAGAGCTACAGAAGTAAATCTGCCGTAAAAGGAGGATGAAAAGCATCCGAATTCCGGCCGAGCGAGTCAAGGTGTCATCCTTTTGATTATCGGTTAAAGGAGATAGTAGGGAGGCGTGAATATTCGGTTATAAGAAGCACGGTTACGTAAATACAAAGCGGAATAGAGCGTAGGTACGTCCTGCTATTAATTCCGTCGCCCCTAAGACAGACCTGCTCCCTTTCTACCTAGCTCTCGGGGCTAGAATAATTGTTAGTAGTAACGATATATCTCGGCTTTAGGTATGTGAGAATAACAGCGTCTACGTGCACCTAGCCAGGGGATGCTTAATTAAACGTTCGTGTTAATTGCTTGGACTTCGCGTCAACCTCTCGACCCGCACTATTCCGGCGAACGTTGCACGAAGAACTTCCGCTTTTCATCGGCTCGAAATGGAACGGCGAACATAAAATCATCCTTTGTTCCGCCCCACTGCCACCGCCCGACCCTTATTACTCTTTCCGAAGTCGGACGTTTTATTGCGAAACCGGTTGTAACGTGCACGATTGGAACACTGGAATTAACGTTGATTTTTAGAGCGGCCGTTGGAATTAAGGTGGAATTGCAAAGCGTCCATCGGACACTTCGACGTGTCATGTCGTTCGATTAATGGTTATATTAAATTCTGTAATATAATTCGATAGCTTTCATGCCAAATTTATTTACACTTCTCTTTCATTCTGACACGATTCTTTTAAAATGACTTGTCGTTTAATTGTCATGCATTAGATAATTTATGGGTTGGCGAAAAGATCACAAATTTTGATTCTAAAAATTGTCAGCACTGATACATCAATATACTCTATTCAAAATTATAAATCTTTGTATGTTGGTATTTAAAATATCATGCTTTGTTTTGCGTTGTATTACTTTTATTGCCATTTTAGAATTTTGATCTACGCTTTTAAATATGCACGTATGACATACTCAGAAAAGCTGCAAACTTCCTCAAGACATCACCAACGAATTAAAACACGTACCAGTAATATCTCCCTTCGGCCACGAATTATATTCCCCACGCATATAACAACAAGAATTCAAAACGAGAAGTTTAAATACATGTAGAATATCTCATTTGACAGCAGCAACTGGAAAATATCATTTCACCCCCTGCCACCGATAGCCCCCCCTCTAAATGTCCAACTGTTTAAAAGCCAATCATCGCCTATCAAGTTTCCAAGAATTAGCGTGATTCCACGCTTAAACAGCTAACGCGTGGAAATTCTAACCCGTATCCTCCAGAGGTACCAGCACGATCCGCCCCCCCGCTTATAAATCGCGCGTGTATCCTCGCGAGCGTGTATCTATACGCAGAAACACGTATAAACGGTGGCGAGACCAAAGTCCATGGCCAAACAGTTGGAGCGTTAGGCAGAACGATAATAAATTAAGCTCAGCCAGAACTCGGAATTGAATCAAACGCGGTAATCTCTAACGCAATTGATCCCGGCATACAAACCTCCCCGCCCGTCGAAAACGGGGTCGAAGGTTTTGGAATGATTTTGGGGAGTGGTCGGCGCGGATAAGAGAGTAAGGGAGAGGAAAATGGGGAAGGAAAAAGAAGTGCACGGTTCGTGGGTCGATAGCGTGGATAATGATTACACTGATAGCACACTTCATCCCCCCACCCTGATTCATCACAGCGTACCCCGCGCCGTTTATTGGAACAGGCATTGTTGCTACGTTGTTGTTATCGTATGTTGATAACACAAGGTGACTTAAGTTGCTGCCACTTTTTCATGGGGCGACGGAAAGTCCATTAAAAGTAGTAGCTAATGGGAATTGGCTATGGATTGATAGCCTGAAGAGTTTCGCTGAGGAACTTGATGTTGTTACCCACGGATAGATGACTATGATTATGTGGCAGTATAATATTAATACATCCACAGAGGGAAGCGAATGTTAGAGTTTTGACTCAGTCTATATAAACCCTTTGCACTGTAACTTATTCGTTTCCAAAACAGACATCGATTTCTGTAAAAGAATTCGCTATTTTTTTATGAATGGGACATTTTATGATAATGGGACATCTACTAAAGATATATGCCCAGTTTGAAGTAAATCGGGAGATTGGTTTTTGAAATATCATGCTAACCAATTCGAAAAACATCATTTTGAGAAAAACGCGTTTAAAGTTTTAGGTGCCGTTTTTTTCTAAATAAATTTTTTTTAAATGTTGCCTAAATATGTACAAACATAGAAGCATACCTTTTTCAATTAATATAATTATTAAATATCGCGCTCCTTTTCAGGCCGTCAAGGTAGGAAGACCCCACAATTCTATGAATCACAAATTCTTTCATTTTTCCGAGGTTTAATAGTATAATACTGAGCCACCCAAGGGATATACTTTTCAAATGAGAAGATCAAGTCGTACAGAACAAAAAATTATAAGTTGGTGTTCATTCGATCAAATGTACCCAAGTGAATTTCAATTTCATTTGGATTAAGAAAGAAGTTATCAAGTAAGGCGCCTTTATTCATTGTCTACGTTGTTATCTAGTTAAAGGTTGAGAGGTTTAAAAGTTTCAACTAAATAGTTGAAGATATCGATCAGTTTGTCAAGTAGAAAGGGAGAAGAATTCACAAAGGCGACATCAGTTAAGTCTTTTTGCCAAGTACTGGACTTAGCTTTGAGTGGATTACAATTACCAAACAGAAGGAGATTATTCCTCTTATACTCAGGCAGCGTATAATTACCCATGAACAATTCCCAGTAAATTTAGGTAATTTTAAAATCAATTATTCTTATTTTAAATGATAAGTGTTCACGACCGAACCTACGCGCCGTGAACACTAATCATTGAAATTAAACATTTTTTCGGTCGAAATTCTAAATCATTTTATTTATTATTCTTATTGTTATTATTATCCTTTTTTCGTGAAAAGATGTTATGCTTCTTTACAGTTAAGAAATTATAGAGGAGACCTGCCCTGACTACAGTACCTACATCCCAAATATTGCAAAACATTAAAAATAACATAAACGTGTCAGATAGAATGTTTTGCAAATTCGTCACAAACCTGCACACCACCAACAGCCTAAACTACTAATGACACAGTTGTGAATCAGTGTTTTCACCTAAAATCAACTAATGCTTTTAATAAATCTGTATTTACAGAGGATTATATCTACATAGTGTCCAGAAGCAGGAATCGTGAATTGAGTTCGGTGTTATCAACAGAACTTCGTTAAGTGCAGCTATTTCTCGAGACGTTACAGTACTTTACCTTTTAGGGTATGAAGACGAGTACAATGCTAACAGATATTTGATTAACGACCGTCCTCATCAAGCGACTCGATGCTGTTTACACGTGGAATCTTGCTCGCGTTGCTGCTTCGGTCGTCTCGTTTATATATCGGCCGGTGTATACCGAATCCGAGAAACGAGCACGATTTGCTGGGATCTGCTAGATTTACTAAGCAATGGCCTGGATAATCCGTCGCGTTTACCGCCGTAGCTACTAGCACGCACTAGGTTTGCCTCAATGCCGACAGCATTATTCCTCTCGCATATTGTAAGTGGTTTACGAAGGTCCGAGATGTGACTGTGCATCATTTATATCGTTATTTGCAGGCTGTAATATTGTAGAAAACGTGGAGCACTGGAAATACTGTAGTTGTTTAATCATACGGGGATTCTGTTTGACTTCGTACTGATGAAAGAGGAAATACAGAAAGGGAACCTTCAATCTTCGTCATGAATGGAAAGGTGGCTTTACCGAGAAGCTTCTTGAGAGATGACACAGTTAATTCATAAAATAAATTTAGTAATATTCGTTGACCGTGTTTGCTATAAATTGTCACTGAATGGAGACCAAAATTTTAATTAAAAAACGTTAGTGTTTATTTTTTATATTTTATATTTTATTTCTATATTCTATGCAGACAACCAGCAAATTTGATACATGTGAATATCTTGTACGTGTGCTTAAGGGGTTGCGCTCAGTCAGGGGGCTGAAAAGGGTGTGATTTTTGGGAATTTTTTTCTCCGAAACTATAAAACTTTATTCCAAAAACTATTTTTTGTTTGGAAGGTAGTACATTTAGCTACGTCTCTGAATTGTGGCGTTGAAAAATCTTTATTAATAACAAAGTTATTTACAATCACCTAGATGTCCTGTTCGAAAGTGGGATTTGCGGTGACCACGATTACTCGGAAGTGGATTATCTAAAATCGAAAATTCAAAAAACTATCTCCTACGCGTAACCCCTTAACATATGTATTTTGATCTTTACTATATAATTGCCAGCGCCAAATTCTTTTCTAACTAAAAGAAAAAACGCTTGCACGACCGAATAGGAAATAAAAGAACTTTTCAGGTGGTCGTAAAGTTCAATCGCAATAACACTCGTGAAACATGACTTTCGACTTTGATTCACGCGCGTGAAACTGGGAAGCTGAAAAAAAAGATATCCACAGTTTCCGTGAAAGGCCAACACACCGTTAAACCCGACTCGCTGTTCTTGTTTCAATTAGCGAAATAAATAACGTCGAACACGATGATAAATTGTTCTGCGTTTTAATTGGCGAACTGGAATATGATATTTGTATCAACGGAACGTCATGCATTATTATTGGCAGTAATTTAACAAATACAATCTCTGACCGGAACACGTTGATTGTAGATTCATTAATTTTTTAAAAAAACTTCGTGTTTGTGCCCGATATAGCTGAAAACTGAAAGAATGCGTTTCCATTTATTACGCTTTTCGTAGCTTTTCACGGGGGAAAATATTTGCCACGTAAAATTCGTTTGTCATGCGTGTATAAAAAAGGAACCACTTTTGCGTCCACATAATGTCACTTGATACTTGTCGATATTTGCAAATAACCGCCTCCCGACGCGTTGTTAAAAATATTGAAGGTATTTCGGGTGAACGAACTTATTCTTTAAATTTTTTAAACCTATGTAAAATCAAGAAGTCCGGAAGTATTAACATTAAATATTAATTCTAAATAATACACCTAATAATAATTTAATACGTTTATATACAATAACTATAGTATTATTTAGAAATAATACTAAATAATTTTATTAGGTATATTAAATAATACTAATAATAATAATGAATAATAATATGTAGGAATAATGGTTAAAATTCTTGCTACCTGCGGTTAGGTAGTGTCGTTGGTACTGGAATTATGTGATTTATTTTATACAGTGGAAGATTGTAAGACAAATCCTCTGCTTTAAATAATTATAGGCGTGGATAAGCGTATCCAGAAGTACAAGGGAAGTCTTAAGCTTTGCAGAGGATTCCTCTGGAAGACACGGTTCGGGAGTTATAAATGCATTCGGTTCTAATACTGACAACCGAGGATTATTCCACTGCTTTCCGTACTACGTCGCCTCGCGGCACCCTCTTGTGTTCGTTTTTAACTGAAACTGTGCTTTGAACGCGTTTATAGCTAGTAAGTCTACTGAACACGGACCTGCCCTAGGCTATACTTCAATTGCGTAGACAGAGTGGAGTGTAATGTTTCATAATGCAGTCGAAAAAGATGATTCTTGGCGCACAAAGGAAGAAATAATGGGAAATAAGATCTTTCTTTATATGTATAGTTCTATTAGCTCCTGTGTAAATTGTTTTTGAAATGTTGTAGGAATAACACAATATTCACCGATTGTTTATTTTTTATTTCCTTAGAATAAAATTGCGCTTCCTTACAAGATCTCACTTGCCCACCAATTCCTATATACATATGTGTACAGTACTGGAAATTTTTATTGCATCACTCGAAAATTTAGCGTGTAGGGTAACGCATACAGTTATTGACCCCTACACAATGATTGACACTCTTCCCCAAAAAGTAGGAAATATAATATATTGCTTCTTTTATATAACAAAATATATCTATATTTCAGTGGCCCAGATATTTTTCTTCCGAATATAATTATATTTTATCATATAAAAAAAGCATTATATAAAACCTTACTCACGACTTTACTAGGGAGCCCAGAAAGAAATACGCACGCATCTTCATTTTCTCTTTTTCCATTAAACCTTCCCACCTTTGAGCTCTCAACTCCTACCTCGTCAATAGAAATGTCATCATCGTTGTCGCTTATATGGTGTGCTACTAGCCGACGGAAACAGACATGAATGGAAAATAATAATGTATGTCTGTTTTTTCAATTTTACAAATTCCTGCACATTGAAATTGCCAGAGATAGACCCAGGATATTTAAAGCTTATGCACAAAGGCGGATTAAGGTCGGTTGGGGCCCTAGGCGCAAAAGAAAATATTGGGCCCCTTACAAAAAAGGGAAAGACAGGAAGAATAAAATTACGTTCACCATGTTTTTAAACACATGTAAAGTAGTACAGATACTACTCTACAAACCCACCTTAAATTTGCCGCGTAACATGGCGGTAATTAGTAAGGTTGTCTGAATAGAAACCCAGTACTAGAAGCTAAAGAAAAGAAAGAGGAAGTATTAAAAATTATAAACTTAATCAAGCTAAAGGACATAATTACTGACCAGAAGAATAACAAAGAACTACAAAATAAAACAAACAAGATGATAATGAAAAATAACGTATGCTATAAAAAAGTTAACAAAAAAGAAAAAATAGTCTTATGAGAAAATTTTAGTAAAGAACTTATAAAAAAAGTACATGAAGAATACTGTCATATAGGAACAAAACAAATGGAAAATAAAATTACACCCTATTATACAGCAAAAAAATAACAGAAAATATAAAACACATTTGTAAAAATTGTACAATATGTATAAAAAACAAATCAAGAGGACAAATGAAATATGGATTAATGGCACATCTAGAACCTGCAAAAGAGCCATTCGAAATTATGTCAATTGACACAATCGGTGGATTCGGCGGATCCAGATCAACAAAAAAATATTTACACCTTTTGGTGGATCATTTTACAAGATATGTGTACATTCTGACATCTAAGACACAAAATGCAAACAATTTCATAAAACTAATTAGAATGGTGACAGATAATAACAAGATTGGTATGATCCTGTCAGATCAATATCCAGGGATAAATTCAAAGGAATTTAAGACATTCTTAAAAGAAGAAAATATTCCAATAATATTCACTGCGGTTAACTCACCATTTTCTAACGGTCTCAACGAAAGACTAAACCAAACTTTAGTCAACGAAATAAGATGCAAAATTAACGAACAGACAAGAAAACTGGCATGGACAACAATAACAGGTTTCGCGCCAATATATCTAATGCAAGGGAAAAACGTAACAATTTTACCCAATGAACTCCATCAAGAAACGAAAAATGACTTATACCGAGACAGGAAGCTCGCTCTAGACAGAACCATTAAATCACATAATTACAACAAAACATTATTTGATAAAAATAGAAAAAAAATAGAATTCAACGCTGGAGATTTAGTATACGTAGAGAATGGAAATAGATTAAACAGAAAAAAGTTAGATGAATTGAAAATCGGACCCTTCGAAATAAAAGAAAAATTATCAGACTCCACTTACAAGATAAATACAGGACATAAGAAAGAAGAATCAAATATTTTTCATATTACGAAGCTCATCCAAATATCAACAAGCATCAACGACGATGACAACGAATAAAACTAGCAGACTCGTTGAAAAATTTTATAGAGAAAATTTTTTTCCGCGGTAGGGAGATGTAAAATAGTACAGATACTACTCTACAAACCCACCTTAAATTTGCCGCGTAACATGGCGGTAATGTAGACTAGATAGAATAGAAAGGGGGGGGGGGGGAACTGGGCCGGAATGAACAGTGGAGACACGTGGACGAGAGGGAGTGTAAAAACCGAAATAGCAAAATAAAATTATTCTTAGATAGGGAAGAATAAGCATTAAATGTCGTTTTCTCTATTTATAGGTAAGGAACTGTATATAACGTAGACTCATAAGAAATTTCGATTATTTTTTAATAAATATGTGTCTCTATTTATAGTGAAACCCAGTTTTTGTTTATTCGCCCGTAAAGAAGATTAACACATTACACACATAAACAGATTATGTACTCATAATGTTTTAATTTCAATTATAATTTGAATGAAGTGTATAATACAAAAAAGTGGAAAGCTGAATTTTGTGGGGCCCCTCCGAAGTCAGGGCCCCAGGCGCGCGCCTAGTGCGCCTACTGGTAAATCCGCCTCTGCTTATGCAGGAGCAAACTGATTATTTATGGAATAAAATTTTGTCAATACTTGAGGGGTTGGTTCATACCTTAATATTCGTGTGTGGCATAATTACAAAATTCATGTGGCATAGACGTTAGTGTCTAGAAATGTGTTCGATCATCAACAGTACACCATATTCCATCATCGTTATCGTAATTCCTAATTAACAACGTAATGGCCCCTATTAGGCGCGCGCAAGAACGACGCGTGCGGAAGAAAAGTACGAGGCAACCTCGCGGCACGGCAGTCACTTCTTTCTTGGATGCCCAACAGAACGGGGGTAAAAAGGTGGGAACAGCTAGCACCAGAAAAACGACGGACGATGTCTTACATGCGTGCAAAGGCGGCGAAAAGAGTTGTACGTAGGTACGAAAAGGGCAAACAAAGTTCTTTGCCCGTGCTGAAGCTCGAGCTGCAGTGAAGAGGATTCTTATCAATGCCCGATACACTGAGGGCAAGAAAGCATAAATAATTAGTTCCGAAGGAGGGAACATAGTCCGAGTGTCTGACGTTGATTTTTCTCACTTTACCCGTGAAATGAGGAAATACGTGTCAACTCGTCATCTGAGGATTCCTTTGCGTTGAAGAAGACGAGTTTACTCGTCATTTCAATATTCATCCGCGAAATGGCGGATGAATTAACTCGTCATCTGAAAATTCCTCTGTATTATGGACGACGACTTTATTCGTCACTTTCAATTTTCTTCCCGTTAGAGAAGACGCGTTAACTCGTCATTTCAATATTCATCTGAGTGGTATGGCGGACGTGTTAATTCGTCATCTGAAAATTCCTCTGTATTATGGACGACGACTTTATTCGTCACTTTCAATTTTCTTCCCGTTAGAGAAGACGCGTTAACTCGTCATTTCAATATTCATCCGAGTGGTATGGCAGACGAGTTAACTCGTCACCTGAACATTCCTCTGTATTAAGGGCGCCGAATTAACTCGTCACTTGAAAATTTCTCCCCGTTAGAGAAGACGCGTTAACTCGTCATTTCAATATTCATCTGAGTGGTATGGCGGACGAGTTAACTCGTCATCTGAAAATTCCTCTGTATTATGGACGACGACTTTATTCGTCCCTTTCAATTTTCTTCCCGTTAGAGAAGACGCGTTAACTCGTCATTTCAATATTCATCTGAGTGGTATGGCGGACGAGTTAACTCGTCATCTGAAAATTCCTCTGTATTAAGGGCGACGAATTAACTCGTCACTTGAAAATTTCTCCCCGTTAGAGAAGACGCGTTAACTCGTCATTTCAATATTCATCCGAGTGGTATGGCGGACGAGTTAACTCGTCACCTGAAAATTCCTCTGTATTAAGGGCGCCGAATTAACTCGTCAATTGAAAATTTCTCCCCGTTAGAGAAGACGAGTTAACTCGTCATTTCCATATTCATCCGCATGATAAGGCGGACGAGTTAATTCGTTATTTGAAAATTCTCCAGCATAGTGTTCCCTAGCTCGCCGTTGCGACGCCCCCTCGGCAAGTACGGAAAGAATTGTACAGGAAAGATGCGTGAATCCTTATGCGAGAATGATGTCGAATGCCGCATTACGACAGACCGATATACATGCATAGAGTTGCCAGGCGAATTTCTGGAGCGTCATGGTGGGGGGTGGGGGGTTGGGGGTGGGCGGGGGGTCCTAAGCTCAGCCGCGTGTTTTGTTACTTACCGAAGATTACCGGCTTACAAGAAACCCAACGGCGGTGGGAGCAATCTACCACCCTACAACCCTCTTGTGCATCCCTCTGCACGCCCCCATTCCACGTCCTCCGCGGCGTTATCGCGGCCGCCTTCCGCCTTCCACCTTCCGTCGCCCTGCGTCCTCGGCGAAACAGCAGCCTCGCAGAATGGCGGGGGCCCCGACCGACACCGTGAACCGGCTCACCGGAGAGGGAGAGATAGAATAACGCCCCTAAGTGTACTTACTGCAAAGACCCGAAATTGGGGAACGATGTAAATCACTTACGAGATACACTTACACCTCTCCCGCCCGAGGAAAAGCAAGACGCGCCGCCATTTATCGTCACCACGATAATTCCCGTGGATTCGCGCGCACGAGTTTCCCGTCCTGCACCGAGCGCTAGAGAGAATAAACGCGGCCAGGCCGCGTCTGGGGAGAGGAGCTAGCCCCGCGGGGAGGAGTTCCCTTCGGGGGGGGGGGTGAGACCGCTTCGCCTTTCCAGGGAGGGGAAACAAAAATTCAGTGGAGTGGGGGCGCACTCGCTGTAACCAACATCTTGTGGTATAAGGTGTGGGTACCGCACGAGACTTGGAAGTTCGAACTTGGTACTGTTACGAGGAAGTGATTGAGGCGTGAATTCTTAAGGAAATTTGTGTGAAATAGGAGAGGAGGTGCAAATTGGAGCAAGCTTCGGAGACATTTTCTGATGAAAACGAGGGGGGATTAGAAAAGTGCATGGCTACGGTGCAGCGATCTTTAAAGTAAAATAATTGTCTTAGAGCAAGGAATTTGGATGAGGCAAAATGAATATTCAGGGGGCTATATGAAAGCTCTATGAGTACCTGCCTCTTTAAGGGGTTACAACACCTTGGCGCTCGGAAATATAGGTATAAAAATAAACCTGTTTTTTTACGCTGCCATTAAATATATAAAATCTTTATTTTACACATAGGGGAAGTCGGGGTATTGTGAGCCACTTTTTTTTTATTACTAATAAACTGCTATAAAATCGATTGTTTCTTCAAATTTCAAAGCTGGATGTTGTAGTATGAAGATTTACCTTTCTTTTAGTCACAATAGTGGAATCGAATATTTGCAAATTAATCTCGGGGAATCGTGAGCCACTTTATAAATTGAATAAAACTGACAATGCTTGTCAGAAAACACACACACAAGCATTTTTGTACCCCTTTTTTTGACTTTTTAGAGTCAGTGGGACATGAAACGTCGAGAATTGCAAAAAAACCGGGGGTTATTTTTGACTCTGTTATATACATAACAGTTGGGAAAGTAAAATTAATATTGTGCTCAAATATTACCTAAACAATCATAAAGAAACATCAAACACGTGAGGTTAGCTCTTTAAATGTCAAGAATCGAGTGGCTCACAATTCCCCGAACCATTATTTTTACAACATGGCCACAAATAAATAACACAATGCTAACTTAATGCCAAATTCCTATATTATTTCGAAAGCTTGAAGTCACACGAGTATTATAAAAATAGTTACCTGCGTGGATTCACAGAAAAGAGTCACAATAATAGACCACACACGAAGTTAAAATAATACATCGAGACCAGCCAATTTTTATCTGTTAACAGAGCAAAGTAACGATGCGGGTGCGTACGTTCACTGATCGTGGAAATATTAGCTTATCATAAGACAAGTAAATAACAGTTGTTGGCAGCTGTCATTATTCACTAGGGAAAAAAATATGGCGCTGGCTCACGATTCCCCGTGGCTCACAACACTCCGACTTCCCCTATAAAAATAAACCTTTTTTTTTGACGCTGCCATTAAATATATAAAATGATCTCTATTTTACACATATATATATAGTAGTTTTATGAACAATTTACAATATTGACGATTAAAAAAAAATAAAAATGGCGGAGATATAAGCCAATAAGTAGGACCCTCTTTTGAAAATCATTGCTGATGGTGTATATGATTTCTCTGTTACGCATCGTCCAAAACATACAAAATAATTTTTTTCTTTTTTGAAAGGGTAATACCTAAAATGTGACGTAGGGAAAATTTTTTTAATTTGTTTTGTAGAAATGACAGCTGTTTGAAAAAAAAAATCGAATTTTCATCAAAATTTTCAGTTTAAAAAATTTATAACTTTCGAACATGGCACCCAATCACAAAAATCCTACATCACATTTTAGGTATTAGCCTTTTAAATAAGAAAAAATTTATTTTGTATTTTAAATTGTAAAATTTATTATGTACACCATCAGCAAGGATTTTCAAAAGAGGGTCCTACTTATCGGCTTATATCTCGGCCATTTTTTTTTCAATCGTCAATATTGTAAATTGTTCATAAAACTAATATATATTTGTGTAAAATGAAGATCATTTTATATACTTAATGGCAGCGTCGAAAAAAAGGTTTATTTTTATACCTATTTTTCCGAGCGCCAAGGTGGTGTAACCCCTTAATAGGTATCTCTGCTCCAGCAAGAATACATTATAGCCGACTAGAAAGATAATACGACGAAAGGGGAACCATATCCACAGAATGAAACGTATCGACTTGTTAAAGCCTCGCCCTTATCATCAAACACGAATTTCTCCCCAGCCGCGTGACCTACTGTCTAAAACGTAATAGTTGGAGGGATGTAAAATGTTACGCGTGACTTTTTGCAATTCCTGCTGAGTCGAAGTAGAGTACGTGATGGAATGCTCCAAGCAGGATTAAACAGTTATTCGTGATTGAAAATGCGTAAATCGAGTAACCGCCGCAATGAAATGTAGAATATCTGAAATGTTCACGAGCTCCACTCGACATACTTATTCGTATTTATTAATCTCTCCTGTCTGAGTAAACAAACGAGTGACCACCGGCCGTCGAATATTAATAGAGTTTCTTCTCGATGAACTTTGCAATTCATTTACCGCCGCGTCCGTGCCCATGTCAAGCTTGTTAAGATTTTAATCTAGTTATTCCTCGCGGGCTTGACGAGCAATATTAGCGTTCTCGTTCCTGGACCCGTTAATAGAGGACGAGAGGAACGTGAAGCTACCTAATTTCCCACTAACAATAAGAGCCTTCAATATCGGCAATAACAACATCCGTTGCAGTTACTCTAACCGAAGATTTTAATTCGCGCCGCACCGTTGTAACCCAGCTCGATATCTCTTGAAAATTTCAAGCAGACCACATTTTCCTTCGCTCGAGGGTCTTCGTGTTCGGCACGTTTGATTCGGTCAAGGAAAAATTTAATAGCTCGCTTTTAAGTGGCCGGTTTCACAGAAACTTAAGAGGGGAATTTTTCCAGCGGGTTACCGTCCAACGAATAAAAATTTTTTGCCTCCTGTAATAACGCCGGGGCGCGCGGGGAAAACCGCGGGAAAGATCCATTTACGTTAGTTATAAAGTAAACTCGTTGAGAACGCGTCACGTTCCGTCGACACGTTTTGTCGTTCGTCGTTCGAAATTTCCATAGTGTCAAACGATTTATGAAAACGTCGTTAAGCCCACGGCTCAGCCTCCTAAGAGCCGGGCGAATAATGAAATAAAACGAAACGAAAAGTTCCCTCTTAACGCGTTAATACGACCTTTCCACTCGGTATTTGCTTTTCTTTTCTCTCTGTCCTCTACTGCTTCCTTTCTGCCTCTCCTCCGTCTCCCCCCTCCTGTTTCAAGCCGCGTGGACGAAAATGCCTTAAGTTCATACTTGGTGCTTTTATTACCCTAAGCAGTAGCCACTAAGAAATACGTCGCGAAGCATTTAAAATTGCAAGAAAAGAAGAATGGCTCGCGCGGGGATCTTCGCGACAAATTATCGCCAGCTTTCCCCCGTTCCAGCTATTTCGCGGAGCAAACGGCGCAGAAAAATGTTTCGTTCCGGAAGGAAAGAAAATCGAAGCTGGCCGTGCTTAGTTAATAATGGAATGTAATTAAGCAAACATAGAGAAAACTATTTCAGGAATAAAGGTGAGACTGTTATGGTTCCATTTGACGTTTCTTAGAAAGGTGTGATCAGAATAATGGGATATACAGTTTTGTCTAGCAAAGAAGACAATGAAATCCTTCATTATTTGATATTGCTAGAATTTTAAATAAATTGATATTTTCTATATTTTCAAATAACAGTAATGAAAATAGCAGACCGAAATATCATTACAAATACCCATTTCTCATTTTAATTTCAAGTAAAATTTTCCCAAAGCTGAATTCAAACTGAAAGTATTCTTCTTGCTCGTTTTACTTCCGCAAGTTTTCAAAGGATATCTATTCACATAGACTGTATGTAGTTTGAAAAAAAAAGTTGCAATATGTACTGTATGTATGTTGATACTATCCGAAAAAACCTTTAACGCACCACTAGAAAAATGTTACTTTCAAACCCTCCACACGTGATCTTTGCGTTCCGAAAACAATTTGGTCAAACAAGGGAAGTTCGGCAAATAGAAAATTCCAAAAAATTTGAACCTTTGCAGAAATGTAGTTTAAGTGATGCTAAACTTCAAACTTACCTTCCCTCATCTTGCGTCATACATTATCAATCCACCCCACCGTTCTTTACTGCCAAATCCGTTTTTAAACTTTCGTTAGTCTAATGACAGCATACCTCGTAAAAGCTTAATCCCATTTCCAATGAGTCGAAAAGTGGACAAACTCATCGCAGCGACGTTCATTCGAGCATCGAGCACAGGTGAAACAGAAAAGTAACCAGTATGATTTAATGCTCACCCCGTTTTTTTTTATACGGTAGCGGAGCTTTCATTGCTTCAAAACCGACTCGAGGGAGCTTTTCGGAAATCGATATCTCTCGCTGCTTATCCCACGCTTGACCCAGCCGCCTCATTGTTCCCCACCTGCAGGTTGAAGAGCCGTAGGGGCACACCATTGTCGTGGTATTTGCCAATATAATTCCGATTATTAACGGTACATCATCCCATAGACACGCCTTTAACCGGCTGCAAACCCAAACGGCGATGTACGCACGAAAGTCTCAGTCAATGCTCTTCCGTCGCCTCTGGAAAAATGTTGGACACTGTATGTTAGGGTGGAACGAAAAAAGTGAAAATAGTGAAAATAAGTTGTCTTTAGGCTTTCAGATTAAGCCTGTAAAAGTTAATTTCTGTCAAAACATTTATTGAGGTGTCGCAAGGGTTTGGATTTTTTCTTCTTCATTTTTAAACATATTTTTTAAATTTGGTATCTATCACCTGTTTTTATAGGTTTAAAGTAAAAAATGATCCTTCACATTTCCATTTTTAACGGAATTTATGTAAGGAGATAGTTAAAATTTTGGAGTTCTTACATTCTTAAAAAAATTTCACCATTTTGAATACTTTGTAACAGAAGTTCATCGTATCATAAAGTGTCAGCGCAATTTAAAGTGACCTTGGGTGAAGTGATATATCATTGCCAAGAGCGAAACCAATCGCATTAACATTTAACAATGAAATACAGAATTATATTTGTTCTGATATAAGTTTTAATACTAGATAAAATTTGGTTGGAAAACATCGTTGTAACAAACATAAACTAATTGGTTGATGAGAAAAGCTTGTCCAAGTCTTCTGATAACAAGTCAATTCATATTTCTTACAACTAATACACTTAGGTACCCATCTTCTATAAAACATTAAGGGAGATTCTCGTGTATCTTGGAAATATCCAAAGTTCGAACCAACTGTCTGACTCATTTAAGACCGGTACTACTAGTTTTCGAGGGAAGTTGTATTTTGTTACTCATCGAATAAATTCTGATCTAAGGGGGTTAAGGGGGCAACCGTAAGAAAGTATACTACAGAGTTAATCTCTATCCATTATAAACAGTGCAATTTATCTCACACTCATACATATTTGTTTGGAATATTTTAGAACGACGCTCACAACGGTACACCGTGAACCCACGCACACCGATTGGGACGCAACTTTGTGGGTTTATATAAAGTGGTATCGGCGCACTGATTCGGTCACTATACAACGATTATTTTATTTATTTAAAAATAAAATAAAGTATCACAGCTATTTGGCAATTAATTATAAAGCAATCCGACGTTTCGGTTCTTGATTTCAACCATCCTCAAGGAAAGTGAGATTAAATGTATAATATTGCGTTTGCTGATGAAAAATCTGTCGCAGCGTTCAAGCGAGCAAGCGACACGCGAGTCGGTTGGAAGAAGACTGAAGTAAACAGCAGACAACACAGACGTAACTACAGGTGACACGAACTGTGGCCTAAGAAGCCCTTGACAATTTCAAAATATCCAACCCCGAAATTTTAAATCTGTACTATCCGGGCAAAAACCAAACTCCAGCTCATGTGGTCAAAATTTTTATATCCACTCATAGGTGTAATAGAGCCAATACAAATACATACGATTCATAAGATATATAAATAATAGAGTGATCATGCGGAGTTTAATAGACAAACACATCATAACCCATTACTTCTTTAGTAATGTTGCGTAATATTCTTGTATTTTAGGTGTTTCATACCTAAGATTCACGCTAGGTTGTTTAATTATATGTAGTGTCTCTAAAAGAATCCTTCGGTTCAAATTAGTTTCTTTATCAACAATTTTAGCATTGTTAAAGTCAAACCTATGATCAAACTCTAAAGAATGTTTGGTTAAAGCCGTATGTTGTAGGGGGGATAATAAAATATTTCTTTTATGTTCGTATATAGGGGAGACCGGGGCAAGTTGATACGTTTTTCAGTTTTCATTGTTTTTCATTTTTGTTTGAATCAATTACTTAATAACAAATATGCTAAAATATACTTTGGTCCTACCTCTTTAATATATAGTAAGCGAAAACTTGATAAAGTACTTACAAAGTGAATGAAAAAAGATTTTTAAACAAACATACCTAGAAAAACATTCTTATTTTTATTTTTTTTTATGTCTGGAATATCCCACTTTAACATGAGGTGTCTTCTTCCTTTTGTTACTATATCTTAATAAACTCATTGTGTCATGATTGTATATTTTTGTGCATGGCCTTAATAATATTGAGTCTTTTTCTATTTCGGCACACGCTTTTGCCAAAACATCCTACGATATTTCGCCACGATTTGTCTTTTTGATATAATTTCAAACCATTTTCCAAGAAATATGAAGAAAAAATTCAATTAAAAGTAGTCGGGGAAAATTAATATACTGTATCAACATGCCCCAGAGAAACCGTATCAACTTATCCCACAGGAAGTCATTATATATAAACATATCCATAAAAAAATGTAGAGCATATAAACATAATTACAAAACGTAATTACCTTACCTTCAAAAGACTCAATATGATGCTAAATTACTTCGGGTTATAAAATTCTTTATATCGTCTCGAGACGGATTGGAAAGTGAACACAACTATTTACTTTTTCTTTATATAAACGAAAACAGTTGAAAAACGATTGCTAACGTCAAGGTACACCCACGTATGCTGCAACGTAGGAAAGAATTTATCAACAATCTTCACATATCCCGTTGAAATGAAGCTACATATATACGGTGTCGAGATAATTCGTCTGGAAGTCTGGAAGTTTGTCCGATGTAAACTTGGTTACAGCCACTACAAGGAATTGAATATACGATGTTAGAATTTTTGGACAAGGGTATCTTATCTTTAATCAAAGGAAATAGAAGATGTTTGGTATAAAACGGTAATTTAAAAATTGCGTGTATACCGGCTTTTATAAAAATTCTTCTAATATCGTTTGAAATATTGTTAACAAAAGGCAAAACAACCGTATTTCTCCAACTAATTGGTCCTAATATATTATTTCTTATATCTTTATATTATATCTTTAAATTATATATTATTTCTTATTTCTTATATCTTGTGGGTTTATACAGCGACTTCAGAAAAGAACAACGGTATGTTCCTTTCGTGCCTAATCGCCCTTTAAAGCTGCGAAAACTAACCCCCAAAGTCAAATAGGCATTTCCACTTTCCGCGTATACCTAACTCCTAAAGTACAAAGCACAGAAAAAAGGTTTCAAGCAAAAGTTTAATGGTACAAGAAGCGATGCAAACTTGCGTTAACAAAATTTTGAAAAGTGTTTAAAAAAAGAATACCTGACGAGGAAAAACTTTTTTCAAAATCAAGACCTGTCATAAAATCCCCGAAGGCAAAACAGCCCTCGACTCCACTCAAGAACACGTTGACGTTAACATATTTAAATATTTCCTTCGCTTAGGAACGGGTATTAAATTATTCGACAGGTTCCACTAACGTAAACTAACTAAACAATTGAGAAATAGATGAAGATTTGTCAAGTGAAAAACCATTGGAAATTTGGAAACAGTATCAGATAAAATGTAAATTCTTGCAAGCACAGTCCCATTGAGATTCCAGAGCTATTTACTTCCTCTGTCCCTGTCGTATAATAAAAAGTTTGACTGAAATAAATTATTAAGTTTTGGCATGATAAGAATCTAAGCTTCGTACAATTATTTCTACACGAATTATGATTTTCTTTGGCTTTCGTAGATTGAAAAGTAATAAATTCTTATCTACATTGCGTTGTGCGTAAATATAGGGAGTGCTTTAATAAGGAAGGGAAAAATGCCTGAGAAATTCCGATCGGATAATATCGACCACGGGAACTCGGAGAATTTCATCGAAATTTAAATTACCAGCCAAGGAAAACGTCGTTATCGCGAAAACAACAGGTAGAAGGGAATTATGCAGGCCTGACATTTGGGATCGAGTTGGTAATTCGCGGTGGACTCCCGAACTGTGTCCTCTAACTTGTTTAGTAGTCACCTGTACTTATAGTTGAAACCAGAGCCCCGTGCACAGTTCGGCGCAGAATAATAATGCCAGTATAATCGTATCACATGCTGTAACTTAACCGTGAAGCAATTCACAATTTGATACGCTTCATCACTTAAACTTCATGCTCGTCTGGCAACTGAAAGCACCACAGAGAGCGAAAAGTCTGCTACCACTGATTTTAGAAATGTAGATACGTAACGGAACACTCAACGACCATAACTGCTCAAAGTAATAAAAGTTAGTAATATTCTTATTAGTACGTAGTACTTTTGCTTATTTGTAATTATGTGTTGCTCCATAAGTGTATCTATTTAAATTTCAATGTCACACGAATGTTTTAAAATTAGAAAGGATTATATACCACGAAGGAGAAGTAAAGGGTGAAGAGAATATTCATATGGTATAATTGGTTTAAATGTTATAGAAGGTAGAAAATGAAAGGAAACAGCGGTACCCTGCAAGCACACTTACATGCATAAAAAGTAGTAATTGAATATATATTTTAGAGAAGTCAGACTACGTGAATTAAATACACACAGTGTTGAAACTGTACTTTATTAGTATACTATATACTTTCGTCGTATGAACTTCCATAAAGAAATATTCTATTTCTTACAGGATCACTATTAACACTATTTTATATGTTAAATTAAGTAAAATAAACAAAGGAGAAGTTCGTGTCACTTAAAGTTTTTTATGTCCACTTCATTGCAGACCAAATTTGTAAGTGACACGTCTTTTCCATAGCTAAATACATTAACAATATTTTCAACTTATAATTCTTCTCCTAACGCCCCAAATTAATTATCAAATAAAAAGCTCCAGGACACTACACTTTCGTATCATCCAATGCTATATCCATAAATATTGCTGAAACGTTTTTAATGTCATTAAAATCCCATCGAACATATTTCGATCTTCATTACAGAGATGTCAATGATATAAAACTTTTTCATGCCCCATGATCCTTCTATAATCCATATTTCTAAAGGCCACAGACAGCAGGTACAAAGACTTCTGGCGATTCTGTAAATTTCCCCTAATTGATTAAACGTCTACGAAAATATAAACATCGTAAAGAGTGTAAACAAACTATCCCTACAAGGTAAAAAGCAAATTGCAATATTTTGGGGCCCACTCGCGGCAGTCGCGCGGTCGTAATTTGTGTTTTTATCGACGACATATACAAAGGTGCAGGTTGAACAATTTGGACAGAAGATCGTTGTACCCGATCCAATAAAATTTCCACGAAAAGTTACACCCCGATACAGACACGACCGATATTGGAAAGAACACAGAAAATATTTTTAAATCTCGCCTTTTTTGCGCGAGAACGGTACAGAGTTCGAGATATGAGAAAGTCACTTTGATTCCATGGAATAGAAACACAGATGAAATTGTTCGTTTTATGAAAAAATACGTAGGAAGATTTAAGCGAGTATTTTAGCTTCGTTAAGCGTAAAGCTTGTTTCTTACAAAGTGTGGTCGACATTTATGGTCGAAGAGCCAATAGAGTGATTGCCTGTGGAAAAGTAAATTAGAAACATAGAAATCTTTTCATACTGTTGAGAAAAATCAATCTTGAAAATTCCAATCTTGAAGATAAGATTATAGGAATAATCTGCGTGTCATAGGAGGGAGACCTTGAAACAATATTCAACAATTTTAATAATTTAGTAGGTATAATAATAATCTCTAAAAAATTTCTCCTACATCAAAGATTCCCAGCATTTCTAACCTTCCTTATTCTACCCCTTCTCTTCCCAAGATTTCATAAAAATACATCGTGCTCGTGTATGCCTACTACATTTAATATAAAAACTGTTCCTATATACTTTTGAAAAGATAATATAAAGATTCTTATTATTATTATTATTATTGCTTCAACGGGAGAACCCTTTAGATTACATAATAATACAGAGTATTACAAAGATACAGAGAAGAATAACATAAAATAAAATAAAATAAAATAAAATAAAATAAAATGAAATAAAATAAACAGAAAACAGAATGATGTAGAGTATATACAGCAAAGGTTTCGTGAATGTTTAACCAAAATCCGCTAGACATGTCACCAAATTTCTTCGACAAGTCTACATTGATCACGAGTTCGTCGAAATCGATCCGCCAACTTGCACAGATCAATCCGGCTGGCGCGGTCCGTCATTCATCGATTCGCACTCGCTGATCCGCGGTGAGCTGGGAAAAGTCGTTCTCAGCGAAGACGGGGCTTAATCCAAATTGAAGAATAATATCGTCGGTTAATCCTAGCCCGAGGATCGAGATCCGCCGAAAGACGGCCGCTGGTACGACGACGGAGATTCAGAATGAGTCGGATTTAAATATTTCGAGCAGGCTTCGACGAGGAACTGGTAACGGCTACCCTCGAAACGATTATAATCATCTTCTTCTACGCGCCTCATTCTCTTTATAACATTCCACCATTTTTCTCCCTCTTGCTCCCGCGGTATATCGAGTCCCGTTAAATCCATCTTTAGCAATTCTACGGTTCTAGAGCTTCAACGGAGATAACCTTTGCGTTGTAATAGTTTCTTATGAATGGTTTTTTGTGAAAGGCGTGTAACGAAATGTTCTTTTAGTGGGGTTCGTTATTAAAAGAATTAGAATTTCTATGGACATTAAGGCATACCTCGTACCATATTCTATTAGTAATTGTTAATACTAGGGTATACTTGGATTTATCTCCTTATATCTTAATTACTTATGCGTAAAATATGTTCGTTCTTTTCTCTTGTGACGAGTCATTTATTGTAGTTATAAAATATTTTTCAGAACCTTGAGGTAAAAATCTACGTTAGAGCTATTAAAAATTTCTTGTTATTCCGAGTGACTGTGAAATTAATATAATATCGACATTGGCCAACATAGCTGCGATCGAATCTTCCAAAATTTAGACGCTGGCATGGTGTCTATGTGAGTCGTTAACTGGATGAAAAAGTTCTGGCACCGCTCCCTCGTAAATCAATGATGCTAATACCTGGATTACCATGGACTCGAGTTGTTCGGTGTTAATGCAACGGTTGTTAGAGTATATGCAATAGAGGCGCAACGAAGCGCTTACTGAGACCTCAGCTTGTACAGTTTTCGATTCGTATGCATAGACGGCCATCCTCTTTCCATGTTCACTTTCACCCCGAATTCATGCATCATTACTCATTAGTCACACGCGTCTAACAAGGGAGGATAACGCTAATTGCACGAATTATTTTTATATCACAACGAAGTTTTAGCGTCCCACGCAATGTTCGATTTAAATTCATTGCAACTAGAAAACCCAATTCTCTGCCTAAACTCTCTGCTGCAGTTTATTCAGGCTGCATGTCTTCTCGCCGAATGCCAAGAATTCATGTACAGAAGTTTTGGTAAGAATACAAAATAAGGAAAGCACAGAATTCTTTAGCAGTTTGTTCAGCTTTTTTGTTTCGTCATTTTTAGTAACTTAAATTTGAATGTTTGTTACCATTTTTATTCGTAAAATAATAAATTTTATTTGATATTTATTTTTCCTCGAATTTGTGCAACCTACTTTTTTTTTAATGTAGACAGTAGAAACACATTAAATTTACCAATTAAATTTAAATTGATGAATGGACAAAGATTTTCATTAACCTATAAAATTGTACTCCAAAGTAAACGAATCAAATTTAACAATTGCTGTGCCCAAGTATCAATGAACTACAAACACTTGACTGAAATTGCTGTCCTCAGTAACTGAAAAGCAACCTTCAATGAGTCTTTGAGTATATTAAATTTTAATATTATTTAAACGTCGTAGATTCTAATGCATTTGCATGAAAAGAATGTTATACTATAAATTCGCCACTGAGAAGAGACTACACAAGCAAAAGCGTATACAATCAAACGTTGTCAAAGAAAATTGCTCGGTGTAAGCATACACGTGCAAAGCCGCGTGGCTGATGAAAATTCAATTTTCATTTAAAAGCAATACGGCAAACGAGCCTTTGTCGCGCAGATTATCGCTCCACGAGTTGTTCAGCTGTTGTAAAAAGTGCTTTTTTTCGATGGCCATACAAGCGTTCCCGTGCAACGACTAACAATTCTCCTCCCTCCTGTTCACACTTAAAATAATGTTAGCAAGCATTTTTCAGTTAAGAATCATTTTTTGGGAATTATCAAAACACTCGACTCGATTACGCGAATAGTAAGAATACACAGTTAATTCTTAGAAGAATGACTTTAATCATTTATTAAATATATATGTAATTAACTGTTTAACAGACATAGGAAATCTCAATTCAAGCTCGTAGTTATCCACATTCTCAATATTGTGATTTATTATCTATCAAAATGGCTAAAGGTTTTCCAAAATTAAACGTCTGTTTTCATTATACATTTAATTGTAAAATATAGTAAATACGACAATTAAAACTTCTCCGATATAAGACACCCTATAAAAAAAGTTTTATTACATATTTTTTTATTGCTTTTTTACAGACATCACCTTGTAGTACCACCCCTATATAATATTGTAATAGAAGTGTATTGAAATTCTCGATACATATTAAAAATTTCCATTTAATTTAATTTAAATTTCACCTAATCTAATATTTATGTCTGCCTTCATTTTTATGTAAACTAACGTGGTTGCTAATGACCCAAATGGGTCGATGCAACCTTGAATGAAATAAGAGGATAAATATCATGCACGACGTGCGCGAATACATATTTCATCTTCCGTGGCATCCAGTAATCATGAAAAGAATTTGAATAGCTGTTAGCGATAAAGGACGAATCAACAAGTGTCCAATTTCGCTGGACGCCAATGAAAATCTGTAACACGTGTACAATGATGTTTGGGAGTAGCCGCAAAAAAGTGTATACGGTGGCGTAACACGAAAACAGGCCAGAGGGAAAGCCACTTCTTAACCTCTGACTTAAGAGAACCTAGAAATACGTTCAACAAGACCTACATTTATAATTACCTTGTTTCTTTCGACATGGACTGCGAAGCATCCTCAAAGTAGTTATTCTCGGCAGCCGTTTCGTTGGTTTCCTTTTTCACCGCGAAGCAAGTCAAGTATCAAGTTAGACATCCGATGAAAGGCATTTGTAAACGTTTGGAAAGAACAACTTCCAAGAAACCGAACAGAAACTGAACGAGGAGAATTGAAACAACTTCCAGAAGGGCAGGCTGAGATCTAACATCGCACAAGCGTTTCATCGTTGACATTTACCTGTCCAGAGCTATCCTGATTCCAAGTTCTCTACTGTTCCACTTGTTGCACATCAAAATAATGTCACGCTTTAAACTCTAAAACTTTGCGTTTATAACTGCAATAACATTGTGCATGATACGTCGGTTAAGAATTGGAAAAGAATTTGTTTAAGGCAACAGATGCAGAATATTGTTCTCCTTAATCGTAAGAGAATATATTTATTTAATAAACCTCGTGAATTCATTTTAAACTTACATCCCTTTAATAATGAGATTCAAGGTTTTCTGAAAAATATTCATGCTGAGTAAAGGAAAGCAATGTGTTGAAATTTTGCTTTGTAAAAATAAGTTGACCCGACGTATGTATATTCAAAATTCTGCACGATGGTTTCAAGTGTTTCAACCCTCAAACATGGGTTATTACAATCAAAGGGGACATTTAAAATTTTGTCCTTACATTATACTGATTTAATAGATTTCTATGTAAAGAAATGATAAATACTGGAAAATACATAATTAATTAATAAGCGTAACAAACATAATTCATAATGTTTCAAAGTTTCATTGAAAATATACTCAACGGTATTATAGATAATCTTTTCACTTTTATGAAAGTCATGACCTCCTTTCACTATTCTACATATATCAATCATCATCAATAATATTTTTTCCTTCTTGTTAAAACACTTACATTTTCAGTGGCACAGCCATGACCTCACTAATTACACAAACATGAAACTCTTGAAAATCATCAGAGACTATAGCTTGATGGAGGAGTACCGAAATATTTCTGAAAAGAAAAGAAACAATTGTACATTCCGTTATTTTATCACGTGAAACTTTTAACGCTGATGGAGTGGGGCAAGGAGATACTTTTAAAAAGACATTTGTCGCTATGAATTTTTTGTCAGCCCTGTGGCGAGTCCTGCGGTTTTCATTTTAACGATCTGACTGAATTCTCGTCGTTGCGGTAGAAACACGCTGAAGACCTTCATTCGGGTTCGATTTAACTTTGCCGCTGGCGTACCGTCGGAAGTTAAATTAGTAGTAGTACCGCCCAACAGAGTTGCATCATGCTCTAACGAGAAACATTCGTTCTACCGGGAGATGGATCGTCGCATAAATATATTATCTTGGATAACATGAATGGCCACGATTTCCTAAGAGTTATTAATTCGCGTGGGATATTACGCCTTCTACCGAACGAGCCGAATTAAATTCCGAGTCAAGTACGATCTTCCGCGACCTAAACGATGTTTGAACACTACAGAAGCCATTTATACTTAACAGTTGATACTGTTTGAGGCTTCCGAGTGTAATCGTGAGCTGTGTAAGCTTTGAACCGAATGAGCTTTCTATGAGGATCTAATGAGGATCTCCTGATATTGGTGACCATTTTAGAGTTGTCGTTTAATAAAGAACTGATCAGTAATGTTACTCTTAAAAGTGTGACGCACCGTTAAGGAACTACTTAGAACCTAAGACATAAATTTTAGGTCTTGATCAGCCACTAATTTGTGCTCAGGTAGTGTATCTATTACGTAAATAATTATTTAGAATGATTTTACGAATTATCAGAAAATAGGAAAATATTTTTAACGCAAATTCAATAAAATTTTTAAAGCTCTTAAATCACTTCAGTCATTAATCTCCTGTTCCCTTCTTCTTTGGGGGGTGCCAGGCCCCCTTGGACCCGCTCTGGGTGCGCCACTGGGTGCCACTAATTAAGCAGAACACTAATAACTCTTTGAATAAAACCTGAAAGTAAGTAATTCATTGTGTATCGATATTTAAAATTAACCGGTGACCTCGGGCAGGGAAACAGTTGGAATTCTCGATGAACCGAAAAATCGGCGTGTGACACCAATACAGCATTTCCATTTGGCATCGGCGGGGAAGACTTTCGAGACCAGCGGCGGAAATCTCTTTTTCCCTGTACGGTCGCACTCGGCGAGTCAGCTCATCGACATTATTACACGATGTCACTCGAGGTACGTAGTATCGATTTCGAATCACACTGGCGGGCCAATGGAGAAATTTAATTGGAGGCCGCGTAATTCCCAGTTCAATTCGAGCCAACCTGCAAACGCTCGACGTGCTGGAAAAAATTACCCACCCAGGGCGCGCGTCGCGGGAAAGTCGAAGCTGTCCGCATCGGTTCCGTGGGTAAAATCACTCGGGGAGAAAATTTATCCATTAAACCGATCGCCACCAGCAAAGATCAGCCACCGATAACCTTATACGATAACCTTATCTCTCCTCCACTTTCGAACGATGATTCTTAAACGAGAAATTCGAGATCATTTAATATTGATTGCGAAGATATGGTTCTCCCAAACGCGGGTACAGTGAGAGGCACGAAAATAGAAAGAATGGAGGAAAATCTCTCGGGCGATAACGTTAAAGAAAGATTTTTCATTGCAGAAATATTATTATTACTAGGTGATATTCTTGTTTGTAGTACATATTATTCTATAGAAATATAAGACAGTGAAGTATCATAATGGAAAGTTCTTTGATCGAGAAAATCAATGTGAAAATGAAAGCGATTATTATTTCTGTAATTCCGGAATTTGTAAAGTTACACGGCTCAAATTTACCAATATCATATATTTACAAGAAATGAGCATACAAAAATACAACGCAGTTCGTTTAATTATTACGGTTCAATCTTTTAAGAGCATATTCAATTTCCGCACAAAAAAATTAAAATATTTAAATATAAAAATTATTATTATTATTGGCGATTATTAGTTATTAGAAAATATGAAGGAGTTTCAGTTCAAATAATACATTAGTAAAGGAAGAACAAGAATGTGTGTCTCGATATTGGGTCAAAATGTCCCAAATTCCGTACAAGAATTAGACGGAAACGACGAATATACCGTAAGAATTACAAAGGAATTTTCATCAAAAGGATACGTTAAAGAAGCCGTTATCGACTTTTTATGATGGAAATTCCTTCGAACTATTTAAATCGGACCGTCGCGTCGCTCGTGCTACACGCAGACGTAATTCTCCGGAACTATGCGGCAAGTATTTGAGGTGGAATCGGGGAAATGAACTATTCTACGTTATATACGCAACTTTGAGATTTCTCTTTGAGGCAGCCAGGAAAGCCACAATAACTCGCGGCTGAGCCTCGATGATTTCAAAGGAAATTACTATAGCGGAGATAACAGCTTTATTTGAAGCAGGATTACTACATGAACGTCGCGGCTGATTCTCTTACGTAATTCATATAATGAGTTACGTAGTAAATCTCCTCTTTGTTGTTAAAATTTTCAATTGATAATTCAATTAAGTAAGTTCAAACAAAAATTTGTCTGATTGTGATGATGGTAAGTGAAATGAATATTAAAAAAAAATTAACGTGTATTTTGAATATAAATACCAAATTTGTTTTAATATTAATGTATATTTTTAAGATACTTCGGAATTTGAATAACGAGGACTTATTCAAATTTTTCAGTGGACATTTGATATAAGTAACAATTTTTTTATTCACTCTGATTTCTTTTAAAAACCATGGCGGTTTTCTTTTGTTTCTATTGCAGTTAAGTTAATATATATGTTATCTTATAGTTTTGATGCAGTAAGTTTAAATTCCCTTCATAATCAGCATTCTCCTTGAAATATACAGTATCTTTATGGATGTAAAATTAATCTTTTATGAAATGACAATTCTCGATCATCGAAAGGCTATTACATCCCTCAGAAAACATAGGACGTCTCTCAGATGTTAGTGCTGAAGAGCATATCTCAAGAGGAACACAATCGATTCCAGGCTGTTGAGTACCGTCCCTTGTGAACTATGTAATTAAACCTTGTACAGGATGCTCTTGAGGTAATTGGCGCTAGTGTCGATTAGAAGCTTATACGTGAAAAGGACGAGGGAAAGATATAAAGTGATTATTTTCATTCAATAAAATTTTAATTAGTAATTCTGCGATGTTATTTTTGCCACTATAAAAATTTAAAGTATTTTATTTTTCTACAGGCTGTCTTAAATGTCACAGTGAATTTTGAAGGTGTAAGATAAATGTGATATTAAAAAGATATTTACTCGTAACGCGATAGGTTTTAATAAATACAAGCAACTAACTTTTCAAATTTACAGTAGTTTGTGTGATTTCAGTGGGGATTTGAATTTTTTTTATTACTATTGGGTACACCATCGCATTATTACAAATATAATTTTCTCTTTCAATGTAGTTGAAAAAGTAAGATAGCTTTTTTAGGAATAATTTATCAAATATAATTTTACGGTATTATGGAACACGGTTTAAAAGCTGTGCTATGTTTATCGTATCCTCTGGTGCATAGTTCGTCGAGTTTGCACTGAGCAGAACCTTACTTAGATGCAATTTAACAGTACCTACGCTGCGGCTGTGTCAATCGTTTTGTTTCTGCTCGTAAGATCTTATTGTAAGTCTTGAGGCAACGCTTTAGTGAACTCGCAAAAGGGAACATATGTGGCTGCCGTTTAGACGAGATTGCTTGCCCCAAGGGTTTAATAACAAGTTCCGCTAATAGATTCCCAGCGTTGTATAAAGCGTGCATTTGCCATGCTCCTCCTGTGACGACGTTTTAGGAACCTCAAGCGGAAATTTAAATGCGATTAATTTTACGGAGACCCCGCTTTTTTACTTAAATAAACGTTCTTCAACATATCCTACACTTCACCTAGAACCACGACACGAAATCTTCTGAATAAATTCATCGCCTCTTTTTCTTGATCTCATAGCTTTAGGAAAGACAAAAAGATGTAAATATACAAGGTGTCCACAGATATTGGAACAAGCTGTAAGATGCAAATTCTTTCAGATAAATAGAAAATCGAAGAGTCATCGCATTGCAACGTTAAGCTTTATTATCTAGATATGCTCGGGGAATTCTTTATAAATTCCATAAAATTGTCAAATTTGAAGAACCCGAAAAATATAAAATTATTTGGAAAATGAACTGAGCGCATTTACTGGTCATTGCCACTACTGAACTGTATCGTAGACATAACGTAGATGTCTTTTAAGTAAAGTGTGATAAAGTGGAAGTTTTACAAGAAACACGGGCGCATTTAATAAGGGAACAGACACTGTGACACTTTCCTGGCTTCAGCTCGTCATAAATCTTGTACGAATGTCTGAAATCTTGTACCTCCACTCCCTCTTATCTTCACTTCCTTACATTTTTTAAGCATTATACTCTGAATGCCGAGGCAAATCCTAGTATCTATTCGAAATCCAACAACGTCTCGAGTAATCAGTATCGTTTTGATACTGAATGCAAGAAGTGTCTCGGAGAAGTGGACAGTGATAAATTCATTTTCATTGAATGTTTTTAATACACGATTGGAAATAAATGATCTACCGACTGAATATGTTGAACTAATTATTTCCATGCTGGGTTTCAATGTAAATTAATGAAATAAGGGTTGGTATTGCTAGGTTCTATGGATAATAGTGAAACAAAAATATCATACAAACATAAACTTGTAAATTTTTTATTAAAACCTAGCATTAAGATACGAGATATGTAGGAAAAGATATCAGAGTTGTTAGAACGATATTGGATATGAATGGCTCAATAATGTTGGGTTGAATAGGGGACCATTTTCGTGGCCCCTTGGGTCACCTAGGGTCACGTCGTCGGGTGCTGCATTTATGTACATATATAGTAAGTACATCTTATGGTACTTGGATTCCACTCGATACCAATCTTCAATTGGTTTATCTGCAGAGGTCCTCTCCAATTATGTTAAAGATGGATCATTACCAGTTATTTATAAATTTCGACCGTACTAATTAATATATATGATTTCGGCGCACTGATTCGGTCAGTTTAAAACAATAAAAACTAGCTACTTTGCAATAATAATTATAAAATCTTAGTTATAAAATTATAAAATAATTATAAAATTATTATTGCAAAATAGCTGGTTTTTATTGTTTTAAACTGACCGAATCAGTGCGCCGAAATCAAATATATGGATCATTATCTGGTGAAATAACCTCCACGTGTGTTTAATCCTACAACTTTGATAATGCTTTCCTGATTTGTTAAGACGTATTCTTAAATGAATCAATAATTTCGAAAAGGGGGGTAGGTCTTTTACAGGAAATGAAACAAAAGTTTAATGTCCATACAATTAATGTTAGAACAATCAAAGTCGGGTGTATTATTGTTCGATTAGGTATCTTGTTTTCAGTAAAATTTCATTGATTTTAATGACTGTTCAGGTGGTCAAATTTAATTTCATGTTTGGACTTTATCCCGTTTTCGACATCAATGATATTGAACAGGGAATTTGAGGAATTATTTAAGAGCATAAAGATCTTTTCTAAGTGCTGCCCCAAAATAGCCATTTTCCATAACCTTCCTTCCTTCAATAATTGTATCCTAGAGTTTTTGGAGGTTTTAAACGTGCCTTCAACGGTGTATCGACGAGCGCTAAACGAACCCCCAGGCAGTTTCCATAACTTTAAAGCTCCGAATGAAAAACGAAAGCTCCTTGAAGAATCTTCCCGCTGAATTGCTTCAAGGTGGCACGTAGAGGAAATTGAATGCATTCCTCAACTGTGCTCCGTGCAAATAACGACTGAAACACGTCTGACAGCCATGACTGATCTCGCGTTTTTATATTATGCACGTGCCAGTATGCCACCGAAAACTTTGAAACTCGCGAATTTGCAAACTACGACGGAAGAAAAATATGAAGGAAACAGACGCGTGTTCCGTGGCCCCGCATCGCCTTCGACTTTTGTCGTGCTGCAACGAGTCAAATTGTTTTTTATGAAGTGTTTTCTTCGCTGAAACAATGTTTCCATAAAAACTTGGATTTTTATATGAAACATATGCGTGCGTTTGCATTTCTGTTTGCAAAGTGAGACAGTGAATTATGTAGTAGGAAGTGAAAGGGTATTTACAATTGTAATGTTGAATGCAAGAACAGCCTAAGGAACCTCAAACCATTGTTTATAACACGCGTAATTAGATTCCTCATTATTTTCTACGTATGCCCCGTAAATATCATTGCCGTATTTTTAAAATTGACAGAGCTATGGTAAATTTTGTAAAACGATGTTGAAGATCCAGAACCTGAAAATTCAAAAAATTCTGAAACTTTGTAAATATGTAGGGTATTTCAGAGGGGTGAAATCAGCCCCTGAAAATTCGGCTATTTTCCGATTTTATGTTATAACTCCCGAAATGTAAGAGATAGAAAAACAGTTTCAAGATAAAAGTTACTTCTTTTAATTAGATTTGGTAAAAAAATTATTTTACAGTTCACGAGTTCTAACACAAAATCGGAAAATAACCGGATTTTCAGCGGTCAATTACATCCCCTTAGAGTGAATTTGGGTAGCAAACAAAAATTGCGTTGTAATGAGGTGGAAATTCCCTACATATTCACATAGTTTCAGAATTTTTCGAATTTCCTGGTTCAGGATGTCCCGTGTAAACCAAGCATACGTCAACCTGATTTTTTTTCTCAAAATAGAAATGGTTTATTTCAACCTCCGATTTACAAGGATCATCGCCCCATTATATCCTATTTTCCACGCAATAATTTTTTTCATTTATATCAGTGTACATTTAATTTTAAATGGAAAAGTTATTCCACCTACTTTTGTAACCTACTGAACTCTTATCCCGAAAAATTTCAATTTTTTTATAAATATAAAGGATAGTATGAAGCTTTATGAAAAGTTTCATAAATACTCAATAAATATATATTTATTTTATTTACTTTCTGAATAAATAGGATAAAATCTCTGTAATATACAAAAATGTAGAATGAAAAATACGGTATTATGTGCGTGTTTTTGTATAACAGACTATAACTGACGTGAAAACAAATGCTAATTAAAATGTAGCCTTGATTTGACCTTTGTTTTTGATAACTTATCTTCTGCATTACATTGAAGCGGATAGGAGTGATAGGTGCGCATGAATTTAGAAGAGTAGAAACAAATAGCAAGGCTTGACGATTAGTGAAGGTATTGTCAGGGATTTCGACTTACGCATTTTTAGGTGTAGTTTTTTATAAAATTCAAAAGCATTCAATTTCAGTGAGATCAATTTCGGAGATGTCTATGCAGAAATCCTATTCGAAACCGACGTTTTAACAGAAATCAGAGAGATGTGCACGATAAAGTGGTTGCAGAATTTTATTATGCGTTGCAATTTGTATATGTGCAATTACATTTAGCAACCTCGTGGGGACGTATTTTAATCGCATACACAAGCACGAAGAGTTATCACTCAGTTGTAACATTAATTTTATTTCATATACCAGACCAGCGAGAATATCTAAAATATTTAAAATCCCGTGTACATCTGGCTGAGAAGTATTATCACGTTATAATCACAGAAAAAAAGGGTTCCACGCCAACAGAGAATGTTAAATTAATTAAACACCGAGCACATTGAACGACCGTTGGATTCACGAATAAACTGCGTTCAGTTCAGTTTATATCTTCCTACCAATTACATAATTGGTGTATTCCATCCCTGTGGATTGAATTTTCATTGTAACAACGTATTTATTGTGCGATGTAACAGATATAAAGAAACTGGTACGTTAGAAATTAATTACGATCTATTAGCGGTCTATACATAATTTACAAAATAAAAATAAAAGATACATAAGTGTTAGGCAAAGAGTCGAGACCGAAACAGTAACGGAAATTCATTACCGGTTATATGTATATCTCTCAATGATCAATAACCTTAATGAGAGATGAGAGAAATTCTGACCCTATAAAAGGTCACCGAAATGCCTGAGCGATTGCATTTCGCTATGGAGTCTACGGCCGTATTTTGAGATGAGCGGAACTGAGCTCAGGGGAATTCTGAGAGATGTGTTGACCGTGTTTCTAACCGAAATGAGCGAAACCCTAACCGTAATTCTGAGAGGAACGGAGAAACGGTCAAACGGTCGGTCGGTGAGCTCTTGAGTTCGGTTCGACATCGCTGAATAGGCTGAGAAGGTATAGCTGCTCCTGTCACTCACATTGTATGTCACTCTCGTGACGGGCCTGTTGAAAGCAGAACTTTGCAGTTTTACTAGCATTACCCGTTTACTGTTGCAAACACTTTTGCAATATTAGCAACTGACAACTGCAAGATAGATAGGGGAATCTCGGACAAAACCGAGTACCTTTTTAAACTACCGTCAAGGACCCAGTTCCTGATCAGAACCCAATTCCTGATCAGTTTAGTATATAAATACCAAATAAAAAGTTTATCACGATACAAATTTATTCCAAAAAATTACTAAATAATTATGAAGTACTTTTAAATTTATACGCAAACATTTGATAGCTCATAGTAAAATTTTTTAGGTTCATCAGAAATTGCTCCCATTGCATCTTAAGTGATCAGGAACTGGGTCCTTGACGGTAACTTGAATTTTCCCGCGTCGTTGCAGTGACATATGGTCGATGTGCATTAGGGGAGACCGGGGCTAGTTGATACAGAGGCAGGTTGATACAGTCGAATTATCTCGACACCGTATAGGGTAAACTGTACTAATGCTGGCACTGCACTAATCATTGGCACTTCTGATTAAAAAGTCAAATATTAAGAAGCACAAGCTTGGAAAGTACTTTTTTACAATTCCTTCTTTTTCTTTCACAACAACACTGCAAAGTCCAGTAGTTGAAATAGACATTTTACATCTGCCAACACCACAATGTGGGACAAAGGGCTGAGTTTTAGGTGTTTTCTAAAAATTTTGATAAGGGGTAGCTAGCTATATTTTGTTGCTTTATAACTAAATAATGGATTGAAATGCAGATTTACTAAGTGTTGTAGGTATTTAATAATGAATGAAATAGTCTGTTTAAATACTTTAAACTTTGTTTTTAACTACATATGTTTTCCTATACAACCTCAAATTTTAGGGTGCCAATGATTGTACTTTTATGCCTATTTTTGTTTTTCATTGAATAGGGTAAACTGTACAATGATTGGCACCCTAAGCCGAAATCCCAATTGTAATGTGTATATTTTTTTCTGAAGCTTTTGTATGGTCTTAATTTTCAGTTATTATAAATGTTTATGGATTTCTTATTAAAATAAAATATCTCGAGTACCTGTTAAGTCTTTTATTTTAAAAATATTCAATGAAAAACAAAAACAGGCATAAAAGTACAATGATTGGCACCCTAAAATTTGAGGTTGTATAGGAAAACATATGTAGTTAAAAACAAAGTTTAAAGTGTTTAAAGAGACTATTTCATTCATTATTAAATACCTACAACACTTAGTAAATCTGCATTTCAATCCATTATTTAGTTATAAAGCAACAAAATGTACTTACCCACCCCTTATCAAAATTTTTAGAAAATACATAAAACTCAGCACTTTGTCCCACATTGTGGTGTTGCCAGATGTAAAATGTGTAGTTCAACTAGTGGATTTTGCAGTGTTGTTGTGAAAGAAAAATAAGAAATTGTAAAAAAGTACTTTCTAAGCTTGTGCTTCTTAATATTTGACTTTTTAATCAGGAGTGCCAATGATTAGTGCAGTGCCAGCATTAGTACAGTTTACCCTATTTTTAAAATAAAAGACTTAACAGGTACTCGAGATATTTTATTGTAATAAGAAATCCATAAACATGTATAATAACTGAAAAGCAAGACCATACAAAAGCTTCAGAAAAAAATATAGACATGTAGCTTCATTTCAACGGGATATGTGAAGATTATTGATAAATTCTTTCCTACGATCCAGCGTACGTGGGTGTACCTTGACGTTAGCAATCGTTTTTTAACTGTTTTCGTTTATATAAAGAAAAAGTAAATAGTTGTGTTCACTTTCCAATCCGTCTCGAGACGATATAAAGAATTTTATAACCCGAAGTAATTTGGCATCATATTGAGTCTTTTGAAGGTAAGGTAATTACGTTCTGTAATTATGTTTATATGCTCTACATTTTTTTATGGACATGTTTATACATAATGACTTCCTGTGGGGTAAGTTGATACGGTTTCTCTGGGGCATGTTGATACAGTATATTAATTTTCCCCGACGACTTTTAATTGAATTTTTTCTTTATATTTCTTGGAAAATGGTTTGAAATTATATCAAAAAGACAAATCGTGGCGAAATATCGTAGGATGTTTTAAAAAAGCGTGTGCCGAAATAGAAAAAGACTCAATATTATTAAGGCCATGCACAAAAATATACAATCATGACACAATGAGTTTATTAAGATATAGTAACAAAAAGAAGAAGACACCTCATGTTAAAGTGGGATATTCCAGACATAAAAAGAAAATAAAAATAAAAATGTTTTTCTAGGTATGTTTGTTTAAAAATTTGTTTGATCTTTGAACTTTTGACTGTTGGAAAGGTATTTAGATTGAAATTATATTTTTCAAATTTATTAGTTACTCATTAAACAGATATTTTAAAGATGTATCAACTTGCCACGCAGTGGGGTAAATTGATACACGTTGCCTTCGTCCAAATAACATTTTTTCATTCATTTTGTATGTACTTTCTCAAGTTTTCGCTTACTACGTATTAAAGAGGAAGGACCAAAGTATATTTTAGCATATTTGTTATTAAGTAATTGATTCAAACAAAAATGAAAAACAATGAAAACTGAAAAACGTATCAACTTGCCCCGGTCTCCCCTACTTCATAACTCACCTTGCTGTAAATAAACGTTCGCTAATACTATTCCTAATGTAGGGGAGAGTTGCTAATATCGTACCACTTAAGACATTTTAGGTTATATTTCAAATTTGGTACTCATATGAACGCAAATGAATATTGGATATTGTAGCTTGATCTTTTAGGCACCTACTATTATATGCTTAGCCTTTTGTTCAGAACAAATTAATTTGTTATTAATCTTTTTGTCACATACTGTCAAAGGTACGATTCGGAAAACCGGTCTCCTAAATCGTACCTCTCGGTTTCCAAAATCGTACCTCCACTAAAAAATAGTATAAATAACAAACAGAGAAGAAAATATTCAACATAAAGTAATGATTATTATATAGTTACATATACAAATGTATATGGATCACACACAGGCCGCAATAACCTATGTAAATGATATATGTACATAACCTATAAACATACGAGTTGTCAAATCCTACTAGTAAGAAAGTAGTGGTACGATTTAGGAAACATGATCAATTTATTTATAAATAGCAATTTAAACTTTATAATGAATGTAATATGCACTTAAAATGAATGTCAAATATTCTACATTAAACATGCTTTTAGAAAAATACAAAAATACGGGAAAAAATTGTATTGTTTGATTATTATCAGCTACGATAAACTGGTAAAAAGTTACATCAATCATACCTGATTTTTTTAAATGTTTATAGCACGTACAAAATAAGGTGTAAGCTCAAAATGTTTTGTTTCTATTTCTTATTTCGCATTTACTTGATATTTTTATTATCGAATGTCGTTTACATTCATTAATTACTTAGAAATTGATGAGGTACGATTTAGGTGACCAGTACGATATTGGCAACCCTACTTCACACTTGAGTATTTTAGATTTTAGTCGCTAGATGTCTTGGCACGTCAACTGCACTTTTTCCAAAAGATCGTCACTTCTAAAAACCTATTTTTCACGCTTTTCTGAAAAGTGGTCAACTACTGATACATGGTCGACTACTTTACCTTACTTCCTTCATTGCAAAAAGTATCAAATGAAATAACGTCCCCCCATATCTTTCAGCAGTTCCCTTAATTTTCTCAGATTTCCAGCAAATACGACAACCGTCACAAGACTTTTGAATCCTGTTGCAAGTGCAAAAAGAAATTAGTTACCTCCTATCGAAGAAGAAGAAGTACTCGATTCCTCTCGATTCTGCCAAGATCAAACTTCTAAAAGGTATCGAGCCGCACAGAGTGACAGCAATAGCTTTTATTTATCACCCGTTAATTTTGACGCGACGCAGACTTGGCAATGCTAGCGGAAGCGTGTCAACGTCGGTCGGTCCCGTGGCGTTTGTGTGCGTATGTGTGCGCGCGCGATCAATCGCTGCCGCGAATTATTCAATGTTATCGTTATCATAAATTCGGCGGCGCCCTATTCTCGCTCGCGCGCACCACCCTCGGAATGATCCTGATAAATTATCGAGCGTAGGGTTGCACCTGCAGTGCCGTCGGCTGCGCTTAAATTTTCATACCCCTCCCCTCCCCCTCCTACCCCCCTCCCCGCGCAGACCAACCCCCGTAAATCCGATTCTAAAAACGTTTCCTGATGGATCTATCGACCAGCTATCGTTTCTCAATCGTCCCCAATTCGGCTGCTCGACGTTCGTCAACCTGTTGTGATTTTTGTTATCTACAAGCGTGTCCAGCCGCCCTTCTATCGCGGACAATACGAACGCCGGCGTGCACGCGCGCGACATTTCGCGTGTGGCGGCACAGTGACGGTGGCTAGGCTGTGCAACGCCACTGCGAAAGTATTTGCTTTGGATGCACGTAGTCGCTCATCCTTGGTTTTATACATTTTACGGAGTTGAATTGATGGCTCTGTTTATTGTTCGTTGTAATTGTGTGTTTATGCGATTCATCGCGGCGTGTATCGTTTATTTGGTGTATGCTTCTTTCCACTTTTTCTTGCACTTTGTCCAGTTACCGGGGAAATTAATATCAAAGTATCCGCCAAGTGTACCATTAATTATCTCGATTAAGAAGGTTATTAATCACAATGGCAATAAATTTACATTTCCTTGCCATCAGCAGGACTGAAGATTGAATTATGAATGAAGTCTCTCAACGATTGGTACGATTAATAAGTTTTACAACCTAGCACTGATAAAGCGTAATAGGAAAAATAATTTTAGGATTGTAAATTATATCGTCAGTGCCTGGAATTAATTTGTCGATACACTAAAGACTCAAAAACTTTATGGAAAGGACAGCTAAATAAAAAAGGGCAGGAAGGAGTTGCATCTATTAGTTTTATGCATGATGATGCCAGTATGGCATGGAATATAAAAGTTTGAGTGATTTAACATCTATAAATGAAGTTTGTGTCACTACATTCAATTAATTACACTACTTAATAAAAAAGTATTGTAAATGTATAAAGTGATAAATGCATATTACAATGGAAGCGCTCGTGATATGTTCTACAGGGAGGGATTTAAACCTGGCAACACGAATAACTCGCCTGTTTTTGAAGATAGATTACATTATCGATGAACCTAGGAAACGAAAAAAAAAAGTTGAAAGTTGGCAAATTGGTGGGACTTCAAAGAAAAAGTTACGATTCTGCCCCAAGATATTTCGTACTATTTATGGAAAAAGAGTTGTTCAATTCAATTTATTTATCAAAATTTTAGGTCCATCGACAATGTAATTATACCAGAAATAAGAAAATTATTGGTTTTTTATTTCAGGGAAGGATTGGAGCCACCATTATAATCGCAAATTTGTTCACGAACGTGTTCATTAGGGTGGTCCTTAGTTTCGATTTTTGAATTTTCTTCGGCGCACCCTCCAAAATAGTTCCAAATAATTAAAAAAAATCTGTGTAAAGTTTGAGCTCGATCGGATAACGGGAAAGGGTATCCCTGGGCCTTAAACTTTTAAATAATTATTTAATAGCTCCCGAAGTCGATTTTATATAACATCTTCCAAGAACACTTTTTATTTATGAAGGCGAACTAAAAAAGTGGAATTTTTATTTCGGAGGACTGTATTTTATACATTTACGGGGGGACATATACCGAAATATGCGAAAAAGATACAAAATTTGATTTGGAACTATTCTGGAGGGTGCCCCGAAGAAAATATTGAAAAAAAAATGTACCAGAGTAAATAAGGAGCACCCTAGTATTCATATATCTCCATTTCTACCATACACGAAAAAAATAATTTTTATTATTCGGATGCGAATTAAGGGGTCATTCTAGTCAGACGGTTTGAAAAAATCGATTTTTTTTAACATTTTTCGAAAGTATATACCTTCAAGAATGTACTGTTAAATTTTCATTGAAAAATTCCAATTATTCTAGCTTCTACATAGGCATTTTGTAGTGAGCGCAGATGCTCGGCCTCTATAGATGAAAACTTTGAACGCGTTTTTCTTGAAACGACATTTTTTCACATGGTGCATGCAAAATCTCAAAATCTATCGAACCGATTACTTTATAAATTGAACTGCTGATTCTGCACACCTATGCCTCTGGCCGGTACTAGAATCAAGTATTTCTGTTGAGTCTAACCTACTTTTAAAATCGAAAATAGCACAGAAAACACAGCCGAAATACATTGATTCTTGTATTTTGACCGCCATCTTGTTAATTTTAAGGATAAATCATTTATTCTAGTACGGGCCATAGCGACAGTCATACGGATCAAGAATCTTTTTGGATTTTTGGTTTCAGATAAGTCCAACTGCTGAAATCTCATGCACGAGCGAGGCATGAATTTTGAAACACATCGTCAAAATCGCCGTTAAAACCATTTTAATCGCAATAATTTTATAACTTTTATATTTTTTATTTACTGTAGAAATGTAATTTAATCAATAGAAAAAAGTTTTATTCCATTACTATAATTCCTGTCTTCGCAATGAATTCCTGAAAATCGCTGAATTTATCGGCGATCTAACCAGAATGACCCCTTAAAATTCGCTGAAAGTTTGGAAAAGTACCGCTTAACAGTTTCATAGCAAAAAATCCCAAGATTCGCATTATTCCTAGCAAGTTTAAAACTGTTTTCAAAGAAAAGTGTGACAGGTAGGGTAAATGGTTAATAAAAATCAATTTTGAAAAATAAGCGATTTTTCTCAAAAGCCAGAGGACGCCTATGGCTTGGAAAAGTGACAACGATAAGACGCGCATAATCGTTGTTCTCTAATTATTACGCATATCACAAGTTTACAGACCTACCGTCAAATCACGTCGATGCACTGTGGAAGATCGCTGCATCTCTCGCATACGATTCTATAATTAGCTATCTTCTCAAGACGAGTACAGCAACAAAGTGGCCCCTCAGCCTAGAAGCCGGCAGATAAGCCGAGGTTAAATGTGCGTTACCGTTTCCAGTCCCATTCATTTGCATCGTCGGTGCCGAAGCGTTTACGTCGACCGGTGAGACCATGATCTCTGCGGGAAGAAGTCTCTCGCTCGTCTCTGCCCTTGTGGCATTGGGGCTTCTCGTAATAATGGAAACGTCGGTGGTTACGAGTTATTCGGCTTACGTGTCCGACGTCCAGTTGAAAGGGAAAGGTGACGGTGAGGAAGTGCAAGAGGATTTCGGTGGGAAGAGGAACGCGTCCGATTCCGAAAATCGGAAGATCATTCGGGTACCATTGCTGCCGGGAAGGCACCAGGGCCGATATCGTCGTTCGATAGACACGGCCGACAAAACGATCAACGAATACGAGGGAGACGTTGGGTACGGAAGGAAATCGGAGGGGAACGAAACCGCGCCGGTGAACAAAGCGTTTACAGCGAACGATATGTCGGGTGTCGCGTCGAAAGGCGCCAAGAAGAATCACAAGAAGCTGAAGCTGGCCCAGATGCAAGGTAAAAATTCGAGGATCAAAGAGCACTCGCGTGACCGAGGCTCCGGCAAGTCTATAGGCTCGCTTAAGGAGATCAGTAAACGTCACGTAGATTATAACACTGACGGGAAAGCATCAGTAATTGGCAATGCGAATCGGATAAGCGTGGATCAGCCGAAGCAGAACAGAAACGCGGATTATTACGCGAGGAGGCGAGCGGTTATGGAGAAATATTACGCTCGGCAACAGGAGATTGCGACGAAATACACTGACCAGGGATCCACCACGGCTGGGACGATTAGTAGATACGATTTGCTCGCGGAAATAGATAGCAACAACGTGTCTTCAGCTGTTAACGTTGGTAGGAGGCGTTTGTATGAAGAGGAGAGAGCGCCGGACAGGTATAATGGTTTGGCCGCGAATAGCTACGGTTCTTTCACCACGCAAGCTTATAAACAGATTAGAGACACGAGAACGAATTCCCCTGAAGAAGACAGCGGTCACGACGAAGACAATGAATACTACGAGGAGTACGATGACGAATCAGAAACCACACAGAGTCCACAGAGCACGCAGAGCACCCAGAATACCCAGGGTACCCGGAGTACCCAGATGACCCAAAGTACCCCGAGGGCCCAGAGGACCCAGAGGACCCAAAGGACCCAGAGTACCCAGAGCACCGAGATTCAGCAAGCACCACAAACAGTAAGTGGTGCAATGTATTTTATTTTTATTCAACTTTCGAGTATTAGGTATTCCACGTAACAAATTAAATAACGCATCCTCTTATGCGAGACATAAATACATCAGTGGCACACTCAGGATTTAATCTTGAGGAGCCGAGTTGAGGGGATAAAGATATTTTTAATGCTAATCCAATAAAATTCATTAAGAGATTTTACAAATTTATTTAAAGATTAAAATCCAGTTTTCTTTTCTTTTTACAAAGCCTTCGTTAGGGAGGGGGCGGGTCCAGGGCCCCTTGACCCCTCTTCTGGGTGCGCCACTGCACAGTGGTCTGGGTATATCTACATTTAGTGGCCAAAATTCTGATCTTTCTGAAACTTGGTGATTAAGGGTTTTTGAGGTCGCTGATAACGAATTTGGCACCACAAATTTAAAATTCAAAATGGCGGATTCAATATTGCGCGCATTCTGGTCTCGAAAGCGGTATTTAGAAAAAAAATGAGAAAAAATACGACCTAACATTATCTTTGACTTAAAAAAAATATTAAAAATTATTACATATATAAATATATATATAATTTTGTTTTATCTAAAACAAAAGCTACATCCTTCTTTCCTCTTTTACGCGCAGTTATTGCTGCTGCAAGCACATTTAGTTAAGTTAGCATTTTTGGAAAAGTAGACAATATTAAAAAGATAAGAAAAGAACGTAAAACGAAAGTACGAGTAAAGAAGTAAGACGAAAACTGATTGATAAATATAGCTGAAATATACATATAAATACTTGATTATTATACGTCTTCTGAATCCAATTCTAAATTATTTAAATGCCTAAGTATGGGCAATGTTTTTAGTCCACAATATACACTGCAACACTGTACACTATACACTGTTTTACTGTAAACTATGAAACTTATGAATAAAACTATAATACATGTAAAATATAAATATAATATACATATATAACTAAATTTTAACTTAGAGAATTTATACTGTAATATATAGAATTAAATGAAAACTTCAAACCGCAAGAGATGGTTCGCTGTGCGCATTCGGTAAAAGATTAATCCGAGGAGGCAGAAAGACACTTCGAACGAGACAATATCCAGTGTTTATACGAATTAATACTAACAGAAGATGAGGTCCACGCAATGAAAGCGTTTCAGATTTCCCTCAAACTCCTCAGGCGCCTTTCAAGTGGTTGCAAAGGGACACGCGCCGCGTTCAGAACGCCAAAACTCCTCGCGCGACGGATTTTAAAATCCCTATAGAGCCAAAGGTTGCAGGAAGTTGCATTTATAATTTACATGATCTGAACAGCAATTGTCTAAGCTTTCATATAAAATAGGTCCGATGTGTAGCACTTCTAATCATTTTTTTATAAGCCTTCTCAAAGTTTAAATTGATATAAACATTGCACTATTTGTTCATGGACTAAACAATGCCTATAACACATATAAATAACTGAAATATACTTCCTTACCTATATAACTGTATGATATAAACACGTATTTTGATGTTCTATAATGAGTAATTAAAACAATTAGATTCGCATAAAATTTCATGATTTTGTCTTTGTAATATTATATTTAATCAACGAATCATCTGAAAAGGGAAAACTATGCGGATTTGGAAGCTCTGAAGGGTTGTCAATTCATAAAAAAGAACGACATTGTAAAGTTGAAGTTGAGAAATTGAATTTTGGCCACCATCCAGACCACTGTGCACTGAAATATACGATTAAAAGATTATGAGGGACACACGTAATATAAAGTGTCGGTCGCATTGTTGAATACCGAGAAATGTTTCTTTGTTTTCAGAATATTGAACGGGGCAACTGCCTGCAAGGCACGCTGGTCTACCAGCACAATCTGAATCTTCATGTGAACACAGCATCATCGGTCGAAACGGACATCCAGGTGTCGACAGACGAATTGCACTGCATCTCATGTATCTCGATACAGTCGCTTAAGAAAATTAAATCCAACTTGTCCGTCGTAACCACCAACGGTAGCGGCGCCGGTCAGAACACTGTGAAGCTGATGGCAGCGAGCATCCAGGAGGAATACTTGCACCTCGACATAAAGGTCTTCATCGCGCAGAAAAAGGGCGATCATTGCGATACCATTTGAGCAGCCCAATTCTGCGATTGAACAACATCTAATAATTGGTAGGATAACCCGGGCGACGTGAAAGCTGTGCCGCAGCAATGACGGAACCGTGCGTCGACGACTATACGATGCCAACACTCACAACCTCTGCATGCCCTAAATTTGTAATCCCCCTTTAAAGTCACTTATTATTGTGACGACTTTATTAAAATGAGAACACAGCAATGAAATTGTATAATAGTAATAGCGAGGATACAAACACGGGCCGCTGCAAACGCTGACAAAGGACACCGTTGCGTGATCTTCTCAGCTGCTAACGGTGAACACGGTGTTGCGCACCGAGTCCCTAGGGAAAACGAAGCCGATCCCGATAACCACTACAGATACGTGGACATTAGGGTGGCCCTTATTTATATGTGTCGAAATTTTGTTTTGGTATTTCTTTGCCCTTATCCCCTAATGTTCCATTTCATAAAAAAATAGTCCCTGAAAAAGATTATTGTAATGCGCCCAAGAGGAAAGGGTGCCGACCAGGCTTTAAAGTTTAGAATTCGTCAATTGTTTGAATTTGGAGAGTTTCTAAAAAATGGTAAGCCCTATTGAAATTTTGTTCAAATAGTATTAAAAGGGCATTCAATTTTCTACAATTACTGTATATATAATTTTTTAGTGGTTCCAACCATTTTTTAGATCATAGCATTTGAATATACACGTATAGACAATATAGGTGGGACGCGCAAGGCGCGGACCTCTCTATATTCAAACGCTTTTATCTAAAAAATAGTTTGAAGCACGAAAAAATTATATATACAATAATGATAGGAAATTGAATGCTCTTTCAATATTATTTGAACAAAATTTCGATGGGGCTTACCATTTTTGAGAAATTCTTCAAATTCACAGCAGTGATGAATTCAAAAGTTGAAGGCCTGGTCGGCACTCTTTCCTGTTGCCCGTTTGCAATAATCTTATTCAGGGACTGTTTTTAATCGCAGGTTGAAAATAAGGGCCACCCTAGCGGACACTGGGTTCTTTCTGGCAAAATAGCTGATACCTGATCGACACTCTCCGCTTCAGGAGCTTCTGGGCGCAACTGTCGGCATGGGAGGTGGGGGATCGTCTAGTATTTTCTCCTTTTCGACATTTTGGTAGTTCCTCCTTTTCCTAGAGGTAGCCTGGCAGCAGGTGTCCAGCGAGCGCGTCCTTCGGCGTGGACGCGGGTACCGGGTCGAGGGTGCCGTACAGCTGATAGTCCACGTAATACGTTCCTGGGACGAGGTGAGGGTTGATCCCGTTGTACGTGTAGAAGTAGGGGTCGTAATACAACGACTGATAGTTGGGATAGAAGCTCTGGCTCGTTGCTTTTGCTCTCCGGCTCGGGTCTGGATGACTTTTCCTTTTCCCCAGTCCCTTGGCTCGCTGTTTCTTCCTTCTCTTTCACCTGGCTGGGCTTCGAGGACTCCACGGCGGTCGACGGCTGCCCTTGCACATCGGCCGCGCTGCCTGCTTTCAGAGCACCCGGAGGAAGGTGCAGCAATTCGGGGCCGGACACGAGGGGGGCCACTTGCGTGTAATATAACGGAGGCCCGTAACCGACCGCCGACCACTGGCTGTGTCACCGGGTTGGCTTTCGATGGAGAAATCCCGGACGACCGGTCGAGGATATTAGTCATATTTTTATTTTATTGCTATTTTTAGTGAAATAATAAACTGTAATACGAATCAGGTATGTTTTCTAACAATTTGGACCCCATATGAACCCAAACCCGGCAAAAAATAATTTTGTCCAGCTAGCATGTAGTATACTCGAACCACTGTGCGGTCCCCACTGACGAGCGCGAACTCAATCAGCAGCTTCATCTGCAAGATGTTTAGGAATGGTGGGAATGCGTTTGCCCCGCGATTCACGAGTGCGCGCGAAATAGCTTGATCGAGGTGTCAGGGAAACCGTTCAAGGTGGTAAGTGGCGTAATAGTAACGGTAATGAAGAGGCAGTGGAGACAAAACAGTTTTTCAGACATGCAATTATGATAATAATGCCGAAGCGGATGCGGCACGACATCCGCGTGAACTGTCATGGCACCAAGCAAATGCCGGTTCGAAGTCCTTTCTCCAGGCACAGCGCCGATAAATCTAGAACGACCGTGCACGCATGGATAAAAATATCTAACCTAACTTATGAGACATAATGTGTTACATTTTTTGAATACCCATAGATTAATTCAGGGACTTAATACCGGTATTTCGCCAATACAGCTATACCGAAACCGATATCATACCGAAAAAGATAAATACCGAAAACAAAAGGTTACCGGTAACCGAAATAAATACCGGTATTTTTCGGTATTCTTCTCGGTGAACACCGAAACCTACCACGTTACTGAAAAGAATACCGAAAAAATACCGGTATTTATTTCGGTTACCGGTAACCTTTTGTTACCGTATTTTGAAATACCGGTATGAGCGTTATACCGGTATTAAGTCTCAGACGAAGGTAAATCGATAAAAATATATCATGAAAAGTTCTAGTGTAAACGCATTATCCAAATATTATTATTTATTATTTCACTCTTTTTAGAGGACTGTGTTTTATTCTTTTATTGTTAAGTTCTGTTTACATCGTCGTGGGTTTTTTTTTATGGAAAGTCCTCTAAAAACTTCTTGTAAAGCGGAAAAAATTATATGGTTCTGATTTATGCTGAATGTCGCCTTTTATGAGAGAAGCAGTGAGTTTGTATAATGAATGATTTGCTGTGAATAATATAAAATACGCCAACGATCCAAGGCAGCAACCGATGATGGAAACCCGACAAACATTTTAACAGCTCCAACACGAAGTCCACATGTCAGTGCAAGACAGCTTAAACGTGTGAGTGGCATCAGTCAACGAAGTATTTTGCGAATTCTCCATTCTAATGAAATTCGCCCTTCCCACGTTGCACTTCACCAACAACAACTAACAATAAGCCTACTATGTATGCATATATTTTATAATTAAATTTAAACACGGCTAAGCAAACACAACAGGATGCAAAAGTTTTCATACAGTTATATGTAGGTACATACTTTCTACTTTGCCTTGTATCGGAAAAGCCAAGATACAATTTCAACATGGCAGAGTTCACCTCATGTTTCAGAACAACAGTGCTAACTCCCAGTCTCGCGGACCCATATACTGTATATTTTTATCCATTCTAAAATACTCAAGAAATATGTGTTTTACGTATTGCAAGAAATATTCACAGCCCTAGAAGTATTAAAGGAATAAAATAATTCAGATATCGGGAGTCACGCGTCCTACCAAACGTGTGACTTTAAAGCGAACGCAATACTTTTTGAAATCTTTCCTTGAAAAAGGTCTAAACCGCAGACCGAAACGTCGGAAAATTATAAAATTTAAAATTGCAAATTAGCTTTAAAATTGTTAACTGGCCGAACCAGTGCGCCGAAACCACTTAATTGTATTAAAGGAATATTTTAAAAACAAATTCAACAGTGTGCATCGCCTAATACTCACTTACACACATCACGAGGTATTCGATACAAAATCTGTACCAATATTAACTATATATGTACAAACTTCATATGAAACACATCGTGATCTATTTAAATAAACAATATATGAATATATGATGCCAGGACCTTATTTTAAAAATGAATTTTTCCAAAGGATCAGTTAATGATGTGGCCATTATTTAAATACGTACTCTTATGACTTTCTGTTAATCAATTTTATTTTCGCCTGTCTTTCTGTAATTACAATATAGAGTGTTCAAATAATATTGTAGCTCTATGGCAGAATAACGTTTACCTTGAATCCGAGTAAAATATCTTAAGGGGGGAATCCTATTCTTTGGGCTAAAGACAGCAAAATGTGGGGATTTTTTGGTAAGAAACCAGCGATTCGATTCATTTGAAATTTGAACCGCATTGTGATGCATCGTTGAAGAAGCTGCAGGTTTATTTTTATTAATTTTTAACCATCTGTTTATACATATGCAGCTTGAAATTGATGAACCAGCAAATAAAAATTTATTATTAAAAAGAATAAAAAACTGCAACTTCGTCAAGGATGCATGAAAACATGATCAAAATTTCAGATCAATCGAAATGCTAATTTCTTAAAAAAAATCCTAAATTTTGCTATGTTTATAGCCTGTAAAATAGGATTCCTCCCCTTAAAACAATGAATGTAGTAGTGTGGAAAAATCGGGACAAACAAAAATAACGAGGTTTCAGTTGGCAATGAAAACAATAAATTCGTTGCGAAAATTCGATACTTTTAAATTATACACCTACTTTTCTATTTTAACGGATAAATAATTGTGAGGTTTCCTAAAGAAACAGTACCCAATTGAATATTAAATCTTTTACATAATAATTATTAGTGAACCGAACGTTTACTTTAATAATTATATTATTCTTCAATAACTCGATAACGTTCATCAATTCTATATTTCAGCCTTCAGCTACGCTTTAATCTGGCTTACCAATCTAGCTTCAATTAACGGTACATAACCAATTCTCTGTCCAGTATTATTAACGCGTCAAATGGTTGCCATATCAATTAACTGTTCTATTATATATAGTGTTAGACGTAGCAATTTTAAACATAAATACCGAGTAAAAAATAATCAATTCATTACTTATTACTCATAATACAGAGTCAAAGAGTCCTTATAGAAAACACTGTCTATGCCAAAAATTAAATTTTTCAGGTGAGAGAAAAACATTCCCTGACTTTGAATTATTTACCAAATTTGTCACAAAATACGTCACAAAATTTTCTAGTCTTTGCATTAACTAAAAAAGAAAACTAAATGTGCCATTCATTTAAATTTATAAGCACTGTAAATGCTAATCCTGTTTACCTATCACTTAATTGCTTCTTACATTGTTTTCTATAGAAGTGGTGTTGGATGTACCAGCTGTACCGCCATTGGTAACTATTTACAAAGTGAAATTGCATTACAATTCTAAGCTATAGAATTAGTACTACAATTTTATTTTTTAATTTTGGAATTTCCTGTATTTTCCTCAAAGACTCTTCAGTAATACATATATTAAATAAATTACAACAAACATACAAGAATACAGTCTTTATCACATCATTGATAAATATATGGGGCACGAAAAATTAATTAAACGTTACTAACGTGCAATTGATATAGCACAACGAATACAAAAATGTATTAAAAGAACACAGTTTATTATAAAGTACGAAGTTAACAATAATTGCAACAATTTCTGGCTTGGAGCATTTATTTTTCATCCAATTAAAATACTAAGCCGAAAGTATAACATGAGCCATCATTCCGTTACTATCCACACCACATTACATGTGTCAATAAGCATAATCGACATAACTGCATGTGTTTATCTATTCACTCTGAATTCGAAATGACAGAAATGAACGTAAATCTACACTGATTTGAATAATTTCGATTCCACGATCCAATGGCAGTGACAATGGAATTCAATTCACGTTACGCGGGGATGTGGCGAATAATATGAAAAGGACTGGCCATACTTAATCAGTAGACAGGCATTACCATAGTAATATTTCGAGACAATTCTTTCTATAATTAAAACGTATAAAAAATAAATCATCAAACTTTCGTAACATTTGCACGAAGTACGTGTATAGTATAAATGATGCATAAAATGTTTAAAAGTTCGTGAATATAAACTATGAAGTCACACCGTTATAAAATGAAAAGATTGCCACTGTTTCCGCGCCATTGCAGAGATATGGGTTCTTATCGATTTTATTGGTCACGCTTCGGGTTTTTAGTATTTCAGCTGTTTAGAAAAATAGTGATGCGATATTCGCGGTGAATACGAAAATCCACAGACACCTCCTTCCGCGTGCTTGAACATTGCGCAAGAATGTCGTATTCGGGATGGGAGAAAAATGCCCCGATACATGATATAATGCACGTATCAACAACTCCGCCATGACAGCCGCTATAAAATACAGATGTCTGCGGTCGATATAAAGACTTTATAACGTAGCTTCAGAGGAACGACTTCGCTTTGACGTTCGATGCATTTCCTATTTTTGATAAGGTCACACTTTTTTATATTTACAACAGGAATATGAAAGTATTAGAAAATTTACACTTAAATAAGTACACGAGGAAACTAAAATAATATCAAGATACTGTTTCGTTGGAATTTATTTCATTAATTATCCTATTAATAATCGGGATATATTTCCTATTTTTCAATACAAAAGTTATTTAGTTTAGAAGAGGGACGTGTGGCGCAATTATTTTTTTGGTGGGTTTTTCAAGAAATTTTAAAATTAAATTTTTTTTTTAAATGCAATAGTGCGCTTCTTTGTTCATAATTAATACAAGATACACAATGATATGTTGAGGGAAGTACGGTGTTATTCTTCCGAAAGAATGTATGTACATACTGATAAGTCCAGGGCACTCGGACCCTTTTGAGAATGAAGACGACGAGGATAAAAAGCGAGAACAATAGCTGGAAATTTCGGCAGTAAACATTCGAGATTACCTCAACAGCTGGTCATAGGGAACGACTTTCACCGGATAACTACGTAGCAGGGAGTTTCTCAAAAAGGTTTCCATTACGTACTACAGCTCGCGGAGATTGGACTGCATCTTTTACGATCGACTCGTGAATATCTTAAGTCCCGCAGCTGGAGCACGCTACCTGAAGACGTACCTTAAATCACACGCAAACGAACCGAGACAATTCCAGGCTTTTCTCTGCTTCGTGAAATCAATATTCCCTTTAGGGACCACTTCCATTGTGTTTACCAGTAGCACGTTTAGAATATTATATACAGTTGCTCGCAAAAGTATCCGTCCTTTAGAGTGAAAATCGGAATTAAGAATATCAAAGTGCATTCAATTGAAAAATTCTACACAGTTTATTTACAAAAAGTAGTATGGCTCGTGGAAATAGCAAGGATCGTGCGAAGAAATATTCGCCCAAATTCAATACTTAATTTACCCAATCGTAATTGCAATAAGTTTATATTCTTCTAATATTCCTGTGATTGTATTATAAGCTTTAATCTAGTATGCATAAATTCAACTAATTCTCTATGAAATTCAGGCTTAGCTTATTCCATTCTTCTAGAAATTTTTTTTCGAGTATTTCTTTGATAGGTGAAAGGTTTATACCAATGTAATTTATAATGGGCACCTCTGAATTTAACATAACTTGCATTTTACAAAAAAAAAGTATAATTTATTAACAGGAATGAAAATCGAGACGTGAGGAAGATGTTATTTATTTTAAAGATACTGTGATAAATATACTTTTTCATTGTGTTAACGAAAATAGTTAAGCACCGTCCATATCGATCTCATCTGTTGTCAGTTCATCAACATTCCGGTTAGAATGTCCCCACCGCATCAGGAAGAAATAGATTTTGATTATTGTGAAACAGACGGCTCCAATTACAGTGTCCACTTTTTCTGCGAAACAGTAATGGTAGTACTTAAATCTATTAAAGTAGTACTTCAGCGTTTTCCTCGGTGTCGGTTGCACATTTTCCTGGTCTTGCTGATTGGCTGTTGAATTTTCTACAACAATGTTTCGTGCAGTTTCATTTGGTGTTAATGAAATTCGATGCAGTGTTTTCGCAGTCTGAGAAAATAGAAAGTCTTTCAAACACGTACGTCGTCTGCGTATTTCCTCCATGTTCAGTGTTGTTTATAGAGACCCTATTACCATAAGATTATGAACGAGCTACCTGTAACACGATTATAACGTTTAAACGAAACTGAAACTATAATATATTGAATATCGATGGCAATCAAATTTTATCATCATGAAAGTGTGTATATGAATACAGTGATTAAAGCTATTTAGAGATGTTTACGCTGTATATGCATATTGTTTAAAATTTTCTGTTTAAACAACATGGAGCAAATTTTTATAAAGATGCAATTATAAAAAATATGATAATCATTTACTTCATCATTTATATATGTTATTCAAATTTTTTGGTGGTCAATGTGTATGTACTGAACTATAATAGACATAATCTGTTGGAATGTAAAATGTAACACCTAGCTCAGATCTAATTTCTGGCTAAAGAAAGAAAAATTTTAGCCCATGTTTTCTTATAAGGTAGTTGACCCAGTCGCCGATAACTTAGTACCCGGTACCTAATCGTCGATAATTTGAATTAATATTGAGATTTTATAAGGTTTTTGAAGAATATTGTGTAAAAAATAAAATTACAAATTAATATTTAAGTCTTTATCTACATATATCATGAATTTTAAAGTGATTTATAAATTACATTTATAAACAAGATTCTCGGTATATCTCGAATATTGTTAGCCGTTTATAACTGATGATTAAAAATTATGATTAAAATTGATGATATATGTAGATAAAGACTTTTAAATTATTCCTGAACAAAATTCTTAAAAGCGGTTTACTTTTCCGGCCGTCACAGTGGTGTTCCCCCTTAAATGTCCTACTTTCGCACATTGGAATTTTGAAATTTCTTACAAGTTACAACTGCAAATTCTCTCACATATTGCCTAAATTTGGAACGGATATATTACACTATGCAATATAAAAATTGATAATTCTTATTTAACATAAGTATATTTATTTTTATTTAATTTATAATTTTTATTTGCGTTTTATTATTATCAATTAATTGATCATTTTTCTTTAAGGGGGTTCCTAGTTCTCCTTAGTACTTACTCCTATTCCAAACCTAAAGATTTAGCCATAACTACATGACGAATCATTCACCTTTGACATTGAAACATTAGCCAAGCGAATATTGAGTGAAGCTTTCGATCTTGTACATAAATGTAACAAGTAATATCTCTAAAATATTTCCTATTTTTATTTATCTCGAAATAACGTAAAGTTAAGCGAAACGGTCGAATATCCTCTTCTCCTTAAATCATCTGGCCACTTTCTTATAAGTTCCTTCAAAACGGCCAGCTACTTGGAAACTTCAACAGAGTCAACAAGACAAATAACCAAAGTTTTATGTGGATACATCTAAATGAAATTTTCAATATTGTTCCCAATACGTGCTCATAATTACCTCTATTAGAGTGATTAATGTATGAAGCCAAGAAACACATTAAGTCACTCAACTTCTGCGAAATTGCCTAAGGACGATGATCTACATACTCACACTTAATGACGTTTATTTATGCTAATTTATCTTAAAGTTCAAATTTTAATATGCACATTTCACGCGATTATGAAGCCTATTAACATTTATTATCCAGTCAAACATTTCTCAAAGTGTAAACCTAAAATATTCAAATGTATCAATCATCCCATAAGTAACACGGTTTATTCGATATTTTTGTTAGATAACAATAAATAACTTCCTTTTAATGATTAATCGACGACATATACAGCCTGTTGCGAAAAAATGTAGAATAATATTATTTGCTATGAACCTCCATTTTTGGAAAATCAATTTTTAAAATTCTGTCAACAAACTAACCTACATTTCGCTAAAACAGTATATAAGAATAATGAATAAATGTAACACAATGGCGAATGAAATATATCCTTCTCCAAAATTAATAAAAATTGTAGAATAACTTTTATTCGGACGTGGCTTTGTTTGCGAGAAAATCAATGTGAAAGTAATTACGCGGAATCGATAGACTGTCAGAATCAATTTTCTCGTTAGCAAAGTCTCGTTCAAAAAAACAATTATTTCACAATATGGAACTTCTTTTACACGACGATTCATTATATTTATTATTAACAAATTCTGCTGGTTGTTAGTCAGGCGCCTAAAAAAACGGAGCTTTGTATGAACATGTATCATCCTACATTCTTAATTTATTTTTGCCTTCTTTTTGTTTGTACCACGATTTACGATACACCCTGTATTTTACACTTTACCCTTATAATTCATGTCAACTACGATGTAATATTTATATATTAGTTAAATAAACTCCCTACATTTTATAACTGTAATAAATGACTTATCCCAAGAAAGAAGAACGAACTTGTTTTATGGATAAATAAATAAGATACACGGAGATAAATCCAAGTATACCCTAAAAATATTTTCATTATTCCCAGTGATGAGTCAATATTTTTGGTCCCACCAGAAATTTATACAAAATCAATATAAATCTAAAGCACTTCCGTCGCATCTGCCAATCATAGATCTCCTTAAATTCGACAACGACGCGAAGCGTGTCCCGCAGATTTCGTTGCTCGCAAAATTGCGCTTGTAATCTCATCGCGCGTAAAATGGGAAGAACAAAACCCGATTACAATACTGCCTCGGTCGTATTTCAACGCTTCGAAACGCTCTATCTGCCGACGAAAATGGGGACCGTCGATATATTTCGCAAACGAAATTCTATTCCGGCCCCTCCCGCGTGTTATATCGAAAACCGCGGTCGTAATGGCAAAAATATGGTCGAGCCCAGCTAAATTAAAATATGAGAGAAGAGGATCGCTCGAATGCTCGTTTGAAAAACAAGTGTGCTTGCGCACACGCGTAAACTTAGCCACGACAAACAGTACGGTATACTTTAGCGATGACCTATAGTAGATTTACTCGATACGATCTACATGATAATGTACGCCCCTTCTGATTCTCCGGGCTTTTTTCGTCCCAGCAGCTTTACGCGTGGGCATTCCCTTTATCGGTCTATTATTCTTTCTACGTTCGAGACGCAGTATACTGAACAGAAAAATAGAAGTATCTAAAAAGTTGTTTGCTTACTAAACTTCAGCCTGCAATGGCATTGCTTTTACATTATGAATAATGTCGATTTCACAAAGTGGTGTCGACAAGAACAAAATGTCTAAAGGCTGTTGTCTTAGGAGTGTTTCATTCAAATAATTTCACGCCCTACCATTTTCTACGCGGGTCTGTTATTATTGTTTAGCACAGAACACAGTATAACGAACAAAAAAATGAGTACCTATTTAGTGGTATTAATTTTACACTACAAGTACCTAACACTAATTTCACAAAATACTATCGACTAAGTAGAATAAAATATTCTAAAGGGTTCTCCCGTCAATAAATAATTAATAAATAATAAATAAATAATAAAATATCAAAACAATCAGGCGATAGAATTGCTGTATTTAAGCTGCTTAATTATTATTTCACTTGTCGACTGTTAAAGAATCAAGAAAGATTAATAGGAAGATAAAAGATTCAGGTTAATTAAATAATAGAATGTTAAATCTGGGAAGATTCGATCTTCTTACATGAAACGTGTAATTGCTATTTCTGAGCACGTTGTTAGGGGTTGAATAGTAATGAAGCAAGATGAGAAGGGTAGTGGCGAAGAGGTAGATGAAAATTTAAAGCAGAAACGTTTCATGACTTGTTTAAATATTTTTACCGGCAGGTTTAGGTGGAATAAACATCTGTACGTGCGAACACGATTGCTGGAAATGAGGACATAAAGACGCGACCTTTAAACTAAACTTTATGCCTCAGCAGAGCGCTACTGACTTCGATGCACCTATCGCTGTTTCGCGTTTAACTGTGCTTACGTTTCCCTGAAGAGTCGTGCATAAGACCTCGTGAAGCATTTATAGAAATCGAAAGCAGCGAAGAAATTCAAGGGATACTGATGAGTTGATTATTTTAATAGATAAATCGTGACTTATTGTCAGTGATAGGATTTGACTGGCTTCAGTTATCGCATTTCACAATCAGCGATTCTTATACAAATACGTTGTGCGAGAAATCATCAACAGTTATGTTAAATATTCGCATTTTTCATGAAACAACTTTTTCATGAGGATAGAAAAATTTTAAACAAACTTTTTAAGGGTACTAAGCAGTCGTTTTTGTCGAAAGTGGAGCATTTATTTTTCCATTTATTACAAAGAAATAAATTGAAATTGGGAATTGTTCTTTGGCACAAACTTTATTAACATCAGAAGCTTTAAAAAAACATGTTTGTTTAGTCGAAAATATGTATTATAGATAGCACTACAGATGGACCATTAAAGAGGCTTTTTAAAATAGTTTCTTTTGTTTTGCAGTTATAACTCAAAAACGGAGTTTCTAATCGATTCAAATAAAATTCGAGCATGTTCACTAAAAATGTGTAGTTTCGGCCTGAACCTAAATCGAAGTTAATAAAATCTCTTATTTTTTATGAAACGAAACTAAATCCCCATCTTTATCAACGAAAAATTCACTTTTTTAAAAATCCCAATATCCTAGCTGTCATTTTCAAACTATTGCTTCTTTTACAATTTTCAAACAATTTTTTAATAATCCATCTGTAGCGTCATCTATGTATAATGCAAGTTTTCGGCCAAGCAAACATGTTTCTTCAATGCTCATGATTTTGTGTCAACATTGTGTCAAAGAACAAATCTTAGTTTCAATTTATTTCGTTCTAATTAATTGAAAAATAAATGCTTCATTTTCGACTGCCTCGTACCCCTAAGTTCGTTATTATTAATAAAGCATTATAAAATGATTACATATTCCTTATTCAAATTAATAATTAAATCCTTGAACAATTTCAGTAGCTCAACGATCAAAACCTTAATTTTTGCAAAGTATTCTACTAAATCAGAATTTCATAAAAGTAATAAGTATCATACCTATAAATCCCTATCTGGACTAAACAAATTTTTTACCTCATCATTAGAAAGTTTGTGCTATGTACGCTATTTAACATCAACAATTCACAAATTCATTAATTCCCACGTTATTCCTTTACAATTTTATTAATGCAACTTACTTTCTCCATAAAGTCCAAACTCAGCCTACATAAAAATGAAGTCAAAGGACAGTGATCGATACACGCAACGTTTACTTGCTTTCGTCAGAAATGTTAAAAGCAACCGTTTATTTTGTACCACTCAGTCTCGCAAGAACAACGAGACTTAGGAATCTAGCGAATTCGCCAGGAAATTAGAGGAACGTATTTTCTTTAATTAGCCGTTATCCAGGAAACGGTCGCTCCATCACGGGCCACGGAGCGTTTCGAAATGCTCGACAAAACCGCGGCAGAGAATGAAAATTGAGTTTCGTCGATTTCACCGTTCTGCGTGGCAAAGCGACATCGGTACACGAAGCGAGGACGCGCAAATATTTTCGCTTTATCGTCGTTATCAAGAAACAACAAGTGCGATGCCCCAACTGGTGGGCACCGAAGGCTTGCAAAGCCTCCAACGCTTTCAACGAAATTTCCAAACGAGGCCACATTCACGCGTTTCCTACTAGTTCCGCGGTCAATCAAATTTTTCAAAAGAAAACTCGCTGGCCTGTATTTATCACGCTGAGTATTATTTGCATAGAAGATTACATTCTGCCGGGCGGTAAAAAAAAAAGTTGAACGCTATTTGATATTTCGCATTCTGTTTTAGAATTTTGAAAGATTTTTCAAATGCATCCATACGTAAAAATGTTGAAGTGCAGCTTTCGAGGGAATGGTAGAAAAAAGTCGAGTATGATGTTGCAGTTTTAATTTGAAGAAGATGTAAATGTCATTTATTTTATGCAAAATTTGAATGGAGTGGAAATTTTACGATAAAAAAGATCTAAAAAATTCTTAGAATTACTTCAAACATACCTTTATATACAGGTAAAACGCCAGATAGTATAAACTTATAGTTTTTGTTAAATAAATTTCCGAAAATGGCGTTGAAAAACGGGCAGTTACACTCGAGTGCACCCTTAAGGGGTCTACATAAAAATGAAAGAAAGCCAAATATCTGTGAAATGAAGCAGAGTATGAATTTTTGTTTCGGGGGATTGTTTAATCTCAAAGGAAACAACATATATATATAATCATGTTGTGTACGTGAGTCTTATGAAAATAACCTTGATCTTTCTAAAGTATCCCATTTCTTTATAATGACCGCACATAATATTATGTTGCAACTATGTAGTACAATGTTTCCCAACCTTTTTCGTGTAGCGACCCCCTTTGATAATATTCAAATAACCTGCGTACCCCCCTCCCCCCATATAAGGTAAGGTATATTTAATAAGGTAAAGAAAACACGTTAAAAATAGGTATTTCAGAGTATAATTCTAACTTAATAATATTTAATTATCTTAATGCAGATACTAAATATAGTTAAAGATATTTAATGTATTTAATTGCCTTATTTAATGTGATCAAGTTTTTCATATTTTCATTTATGAAAAATCAGTGTTACATCATTAATAGAAGTTTGGGAACCACTGATCTAGTAAATACAGTTGATAAAAGATTTCTTCCAATCATATTTGTAATCTGGCTCAACCAAGTACGATGAACAAGTAGAAATACCATATATGTGGTCAGACAAGTGCGAGTAATTCACACGTACGATTGTTAGATTTCACTTCAAAGTTCAAATTCAATAATAAACATGCCACTATTAAATATCCCATTTTAATATTGCACTAAATATTGCGGATTTATTATTTCGAAAATTTCATGCTTTCTTTTTACAGTAAATATGACAACAATGCAACATCCAAATATTAATGGGAGTGAAAGTAGGTATTTAATACGTAAGAATTCCAATAAATTGAGAATATCATACAGTTTTAATAGGAATACTAATAATTCGTTTAATTTCCTTTCTACATTGGACATACAGATTTTTTATTACTCCTGGAATCAAACGATACTATACGTTACAAAATAAACTAGTTATAATATCGACCGTATTTTTAGAATATAACAATAAGTGAAATTGATTTAAAGAAACTTTCCTTTGTTGTGGATTGTATAACGGTTTCGCCTTCCATTTTAAATAAAGTAGTTATAATATCGACTGTATTTTTAGAATATAACAATAAGTTATATTCTTATAACTCTAAGCTATAACTTATTTTTATATTCTAAAAATATGGTCGATATTATAACTACTTTATTTAAAATGGAAGGCGAAACCGTTATACAATCCACAACAAAGGAAAGTTTCTTTAAATCAATTTCAAGAAAGTTTGGACCAGAAACTATAAGGAATCTCAAAAAAAAAACTTATTGTTATATACGTTACAAAAACTGCAAAAGAAATAAAATGGAAATGAAAATTGCAGCAGCTATAGGACAAGACAGAATTTTTAATGTTTTCGTTTATTTTGAAACTTAAAGTCACGAATCATTTCATAACTTTATATCTCCTACTTAAAATAGATATATTAAATATCAGAATATTTATATACTAGCAAATTAAATATAACAGACAGCCGCAAAGAGACTATTACATCGTGTGATTAGATGACTGATGTTGAATAAGCAAATGCAGAAACGGTTTGGACCTTTGCCTTTGAACGTCAGTGTACCTAAGTATCTCTCGCGGAAACCACAAAACCCTCGTCATATTGATTAACGCCGAGATTTTCTTTCACCGTCGCCGTTACCTTTACTTTAAACGCACCAAAGAGAATTTCAGAAGAGGATAAAAAGACTTTACGATGCAAAGCATTCCTCTGTGTTTAAATACCTGGAAGCTGAGATAGTTAAAATATTCCGTTACATAGGCGATTCGAGTTTGGGTTCTCGTTAATTATTAAGCAAGGGAAGAATTATCAGGAATAATTACGCTGGTAATCGTTTGTTTAATAAATTGATGTGATCCCTTCGATACCAATAACCGAATATACTATTCACTGTGTTCAATGATATAAACGATATTGTCCGCTAATCAAAATAGCCCTACTTTCCACGGATAATTTATCTAACGTAAGTACAGAATAATTACCAAAGTTTTTCTATCGACTTTACCACTTCAACAATCTGTTACCAATGTCCTAAATAATCACACTGTTTCAAGCTCAAGACAATATTTGACTTCACTGTTTGAAGGACTGACTTGCACTGTACAGAACTGTTTCTGCTGTTGATAAATTTTAATGACAGTTATTTCCGACTGGTGTGCATATCAGTAAAACTATACACATTTCAGGGTTTCATAATATTATTCCTACCATAATCTGGCGGAGTAGTTTTAGTGCGCTCGAGAACATTTTGTTTTGTGCAAAGTAGTCGAGTTGTTTCATATTTAAAAATTGGCATGTAAAAGAGGCAGTAATGAGGAAAAATTGTATATAAATAAATAATTTAGTCGTTTATGCGTCTGAACTCGACTAAAATTTTAAATTTCCAACGTCATCTTTCAAATTCACTATTATGAGAATGGTCCAGCTCTAAATAATTTGTTACTATTCAAACTGTACAGTGACTATACGAAATTTAAACGAGACAAAGGAGAAAGGTGCAGCAGTGGTAAAGGAAGGTTCGACCAAATAATTGAGTCCAGAAAACAGGGAATGTCGTGATCACAAATGCAAGTCGAGATGAGCCCATATTAATTAGTGAGAGATGCGCAAGCGCTGCCAGTATACAAAAAACAATGGACCTGGATGAATGAAAATTAATAACGAGGATGAAGAAGTTAAACAAAATGGGTAATGCTTGAATTTAGTGTACCTCATCTTTGAAACGTAATTTTCCAGCTCACTGATTATACGAAACGAAAATAATCTACTTCTGAAACAAATCGTGGCGTCTGATAAAAAGTAAACATTATACAATAATATGAAAAAGTCTGCGTAGCGGTTAAATTCGAATGAAAAGCCAACGCGTGTGTAAAATACAATATTTCAGCAATAAGATTATAATTAGGATAAGTAACTCTAAATTTTGGATAAAAATTTGGATTTTCATCAGATTTTATTATGATATAATTTGTGGTTAAATATGTATTCTTATTATTTAGTTATATTGATTTGTTTTGTGGTGGGAATGGTTTTAAAGGTCATTAATAAGATTGAGGGTTTCTGTATTAATTTAACTTCACTAAATAAATATATTCATGGAGTCATGAATCCAAAAACACGTAGCACGTTAAAAAATGAACAGTGAAATATATTATCACCCAAACGAAACCTTTGCTTCTCCGCTAACAACAAAATACATCCCATCGTAAGCACATCCTCGTCAAAATTTCACTGCCTGCAAGCTCGTAGCTCCCAGATTTTAAGTTTGCTTTTAATTCAGTTCACTTAAGTTTACTCCAGATGTTAAGTCACGCATAACGTATGAAAGCAAACAGAACTTTGTGACAACCCAAGCGAGTATATGTAGAATTTTGCTATTGGAACGCGTACGCTTTAATGCATCAATAACAGCGCGACGTTGATGCAGTGTGTAGCATGAATGGGCTTTAAGCTCTGGAAAACACTGGCAACACGAGCTTTCGTGAAAAACGATAGAGATTTCGTTGATCGTGCGTGACCGGGGTCCGATACAGGGGATCGTTTCTGGGAACTTGGAATTTCTTCTCGCTCCTCAGCTTTGTCATTCTGTCCTCCTAATACATGTCGATTTCTATAATTCAGTTTCATAGCCTCCCCGCGACACGTTACGATTAAAGTAATGCGTGGGGACTTCGATACCTCATCGCGGCATTCGCGTGTTAAAATTTGGCCTCCATTGTGAGAGCGACGAAATGAACCGTGAGCGGACTAAACTTGGCATTTGATCCTCGAAACAGTGAATACCAAAGGGAATGGGGCTCTAGTAATATTCAAGCGTATCGTCGACGTCGTTAACGACAGGACCCATAAAACTGCTGAGGAAATCTTTCCTGTAGAACAAGATTTCTTACTGGAACTTTATCCCGTTGCATTCTCTTTTATGAAGAATGGGGAGCGAGATTGGCCTGGGAAAGACAGAAAATTTAACTACGATAATGTGCTGTGGCTCCATTCAAACCCATGAAACCATTCTTTCGGCTTCTCCTTTGAAAAACGCCGTTTCCCTAACAACCGCCGCTCTGTTCACTGCGCGACAGATACATAGGTACTCCGAAATTAAAATCCTTTTAGGCCAGGGTATAGCAGAATTTATTGATTGAACTTTATGCTCTCAATCTGTGATGCGGAATTTTCGAAGGAATTCAGATTTGGTGTTTGGGAAAAATTTATTTTATTTGCTCCTCAGTTCTGATATTTCTATCACTTACGAGGAGAGTATTTTAGGTGTCCGCCTCGGATCATTTTGATTTTTGGATATGTTATCCCTCGGTTGTCACACTGGGTCAAATTGACCCTGCGCTTTTTTAAGCAAAAAACCTTTTTGTCGAAACTCTTATTGCTTCAAATTTTTTTTTATGCATGATGACACTTTAAATATCAACTTTCAACGATGGGCATATATTCTACAATGTTCAAACATTATCTCAGAATTTTTTAGACTTAATTTAGCAAATAGTTTTTAAATAACAACTGATTGAAAATTGACAGGGTCAAGTTGACCCAGTGTGACAACGACGTTCGAAAAAGTAGGTGTGACAACCGAGGGTTAAAGAGGACCGAAAAATAAGAAATACGTTTTTTTTATTTTTCCCCGTTTTCATATTTGGGGGGTGAAAACTGCGTTCAAAGTTAGGGTTGAAAAATCATTTCTGTGGAATATCTCGAGAACTATTAGAGATAGGGGAATAGTGTCAATGGACGAATTTTGTGTCTTTGAATGCGAAATATGACTGACTCACCAGATTTTCAAAAAGTCCATTTGTTTAAATAATACATAAAAAATTGTTATTTGTTTGTTAATAATTCTTGTAAATCTTCATCTATATTCATGCAAATTTATTTTCTCATACTTCACAGCCGAACCGAAAATACGGATAAATCAGAATTTGTATTTCCTACAAATTAACAAATATAATTATTATTGAAGTTTACTTATAGTAAGGTGTCCTCCTACAGGGGAATGTAGTTCTCAAGTTACCTAGAAATAGAATTCTAAATAAAATATATTTGTTAATTTGTAGGAAATTATTCGTTATGCAGAAACCTACCAACCCTTAAAGTGGCAAAAAATTAGTTAAACACAGTACGAATCCCATAATTTTGTGATCTTCATTTTGCATAAAAATTCTTAAACCCGCTCTTAAATTATACAATTATTAAAATTACCAACCCATAGTTCCATTTTAGGCTTAAAAGACAAAACTACAGAAAGTTTAAAATAACTACTACTCAATATTAAATACCCCACTGATGAACATTGTAAACCCATAATAAGAAATAAAATAGATCCAATAGAAGTAATGTTACTTTTCTTTAACAATTAAAATCTTCAAACTGAACTTATTTGAATTTCAGATCATTAAGGGTTGGTAGCTTCCTGCATAACTTGGCCCAATTATTCTTGAATTTAAAATCTTGTAAATTGGAATTCGTTGTATAGTTATTGACGATAACGACAATGGCTCCTCGAAGATTTGAAGCAAATTTATTCCAATTCTGGCTTTATTTCGAAACGGTTTATATCTTCGGGATTTTTATTCGTTTTACCGAATAAAAATTCACTATTTACTAAGTTTGCTCGTTTAATGTGATAATTACTGATGAAGCTATTAAGGCGTGGTTGATATTACGCTACTTCATCGAACGAGTTTGTGAATGGGAGAGAAGTGATGATCGAGTTTGCGTAAAATCTGCAAGTAAATCGAAAGCTGCAATCAGACAGAAGAATAAAAGACGATGGGAACGTTAACGAGCACTTTTATCAATTACTCTGCTTCGATATATTCATTGAGTTTGTAGCCTGTAAGTTTTTCGTCATTATTTCTTTCTTCTATCATTCCACGTTTGCAGTGTCACATTTACAGCGCTCGAATGAAAATCCTAAAGGCCATTTTTAGTAATCCAGCAGCCGGAAAGCTCTGCAAGAAATAGCAACAAACAGCAGGATATAATGTGACAAGGAATAAATAAAATTCGCGAATTGCTAATGAGAAATTTATAACAGCAATGCAAATTCTTCATTAAGGAACTCGTCGTTTCTTAAATAATATAGAAAGTAGTTCGCGCTGGCATATCGATAATCGAAACCCTGAGAAATTATAACTTCAGATAATTCGAACCAGCCGAGATTCGAGACGCGATTTAATTACGTCTAGAAGTTCGAGAGGCTGACAGCCACGTAATTTGTAAGATAATAGAAAAGTCGGTGATGAAAGAAGCCAAACCCGGTGGAAGCTTACTAACGCCGAGGAAAAGAAATAAGACGAGCTAGTGCGTGTTCTATATAAAAAAAATAATTAAACCCATCTGGCGTTCTCAGACCCAGGCTCGTCCGTGGAAAATACCGTTCTATCGTAGATAGGGCGAGAGGAACTATTTATTTGCTAACATCTAAAAATTCAGAGCCTTATAAATACATATTTCGCATTTTTAAATAAATTCTGTAAAAAGAAAAAATAAATCTAAAACATCGCAATTACTTATAATAAATATAATAGGGACTCATTTAAGAGACAATTATATTGCTCAAATTAGTCCTTAGGTAAATAATTATGAACACAAGAATTAAAAAACGACGTCTATGAAAATGAACAAAAATTATTTCCATTTTCATAAAGTTTTAATTTTCAGTAAAGAAGAATCAGTACACAAGTAAATTTCGATGTTGATACATTAAACTTGTACATGTCACAGAATAATTATCTCTATTGTTAATAACAACATTACAGAACACCCACGTGAATAATTCCATTTCCCCAAACCCTAGCAAGCAACGCAGGAGATTAGCGCACTAATTAATCAAATAACCTACCGCATCCGAACGCGCGATTAATCCTGGGAACGTTAAACTTAGAAACGATCTGTCAGCCAACCAGAATCGATATTATTCGCGGTCAGATAGAGTATAGACAGTCACTTTAACTGTGCTATTTTTCGCGCTACAAGAAACGTTAAAAAAGAAAAAGTGTTTGAAGAAGCACATCGATAAAAGTTGTTCTGCTTTTTTAAGATCAGTTCAATCCTTTCTGCTCGCGCAATTCCATTTGGAATCATCAACTTAGTTGCCGTTTATAACTCACACTACCAGCCTAAAGATTCCATATTGCATCGCATATTTTTTTCAATTAACAAAAACAGTGAATGGGTTAAAAATTTACGTAGTGAACATGAACATGGTTAGTCACATTTCAGTGGATATCACTCATAGTTATTTCTAAATATCCAGCCACAGTCCTTAATAAACCAGCACATCATAACTCAGTTTCTTATTTCATAACGGAGTAACTTACTCATTTTGACTATGGCATTAATCTATAATAGAGATAGTGCAGTCACATTATAACACGCTACGTTACAGAGTCAGATGAAACGACCACACTTCATCATTCAACAATACACAACAGTTTCCTTCCTCGAACTCGTTGCTTCTCGACAAAAACGACGGAGGTTTTGCAATCTCAGTCTTAGGAGATTCAGCTTCTATGTACAGTACGTATAAGATCAAAAACTATTATAATAAAATGTAAATTCGATGAACTTTTAACGTAGACTTCACACTAAATGCATAATACATTTTATTGAAGTCTTCTGTATTGACTTAAATTAATTAATAATTAATTCGATGAACGCATAGATTTTATCTATATTATCAAGTTCGAATGGTTTATTCATAAATAATGGCATAACCAATAACAAATTTTGATATTATATATATACATACAAATAATTCATTATAATATAATTATTTAATATAAAATTATTCATTATAATATAATTATTTAATATACATCTGACAAATTTGCAATAGCTTTCCCAAAAGTTTGAAAAGACATTTCAACTTACTAAGGCTACCTTCGCTAACACATGTATCTTGAAAAAAAACTCATTGCAATGAAACGTTGGAATTGTGAAAAGCACGTCAATTTTTACCATAATGAGCATGAGGTAAATGGCGATTTAAATGCCAAGTAAAATGCCTCGATGGAATAGAATAGATGAATTCCTTTACGTAAGAAAGTATGAAATGCGAGGGAGGGAGGAAGAAAGTACAACACCGCTGTAGCGAGGAGAAAATGGCGAAAGAAACGCGGAAGCAAATAATGGAAAGGGGATGATAGAGGGGCAGGCTAACGAGGATAAGAGAAAATGACATCGTTGAGTTGATAGCCTGCAATGGTATGAGTTTCTTCGATACCGAAGGCACATCATTAGAGGAAATTGATCGTACCGAGTGAAGCACGGTTCTTAATGCAAGCGGTTTACTGTTGCGTGCACCGTTGCCATAGTGGAAACGCCACAACGCAATTTTTGTCAGACGGCAGTTTGAATCTTTTCCATCTACAGGGTGTCCCGCGTAACAATCACCACATTTCGAGGATTTCCTTGAACTTTACACAAAATTGTTTTAGGAAAAACTGGAATTAGGTATATTTATTATGGCATTTATTTATAAATCATTCATTTAATTTTTTTTTAATTTTCCAAAGATGTATGACAAATGTCATTAATCAACTTTTCGATTCAGTTCATTATTTGACAGAAAAGATTGCTATACAAAACCTATTGAGTTTGTTAAAAAAAATGTATAAATATGAGTTACTTTTGGGGCAGTTACACGAGAATCCCCCCTTAAACTGTGCACAATAAACCAGAGAGATTTCACACCATTTACAAGCTTCCTCCTCTATGCCAAAAATTATATTTATAGGTACGTATGCGACACAGCGCTTCCCCAGAAACTTAAATACTTCAAATTCAGAACCAAATCGTCTATTGCATTCAAGTGATAAAAGCGACAGAAGTGTCATAAATATGCACCATCCCCTCAGCCAAAAGTATTTATCTCCCCTTCGATAATCTGGCGAAGAAAAAACATAATGCGTCGCGCAAATTCACCGCGAAATTCGTTTAGTTCTCGCGGAATTTCGCGGCAGTTTCGAAAGTGAAGTTTTTAGCCCTTATATCCATCTTCAGAGGGAACGGCGAGGCAAAGGAGAGGATTGGACTAAAGAGATTAAATGCATTCGCGGATAAAAGCAGTTCGTATATTCGCGTTTGAAGGGCACAAAGAAAATTAGAGTGGAATGGAAAGGATGGTAAAAATAAGAGGAAGGAAAGGGGCGACGACGGGAAAAGGAAAAGCGGAGAGTTGGGTGGATGGAGAAGGGGGGGTGGGGGTTAGGATAAAATCGCTGGGGTGAGCGAACAGTAAATCTCGCGGTACCGCGTCACGACGATTTGCAGTCGGCGCTGCCACTAATTGCATGTCAGCCCCAATGTTTTGCGTTTTATCTGACCGGCACGTCGCTTCTGCTATCTACCAGGTGTTAACTGCCGCGTGAAATTCCGCAGTCCAGAACCGTATGTCTCTCTGGTTGAAACGTGGATGCTCCATGGAGCCATCAGCAACGATTTCACTCGTTACTGCTGACTCGTTTAGGGGACGAGATATTTACGACGCTTTTCTTCCTTTCTTTTTAATGAACCTTTACATTTATCTTTGCCTAAGGAAATTCGAGGGGTAACATTTATTTAGTTGAAAGTGTTCTAGTGTGTGAACGGTACCATAAAGGTAGACTCATGGCAGCATGTTTGCTCTTGCAAGATACAATATTGCACATCGGTATCAGTGATAGGCAAAATTTGTGTTTAAATAAAATGAAATATGAAAGGATTATTCGTCATGTGTCGAATAAAGTTAACTCAGGTTAACCAACGAATGACGAATAATTTGTTTAACTTTTATTCGAAATTTTATTTATTAAGTTTATTTTATTTATCTTTGTTATTTTTTGGTTTCTGTTTTCTTGGCTTGCTTTCCTTTTTGTTTCTTTTGTTGGAATACGTTGTTACCCAGCATATATACGACACTGTTGTGATTAAGCTACATTACTATTATTATTATTGTAAAATAATTGGAAAACGTGCAAGATTTTACGCACTTCGCTGAAATAGTTTAGTGCCTTAGTTACATTGGATGTACAGTTACTCAGAAAATTATCCGTTTCTTTAAAAAAGTATTATTATTTAAAGTGCAAGCAAATATTCGCCCAAATTCAATATTTAATTTATACAAACGTAATTACGATACATTAATATTCTTCACGTTATTCCTCGACTTTATTGTAAGCTTTCAACTATTATGCATAGAGTCGACTAATTTCCTGTGAAATTCGAGACTATCTTCTTCCATTTTTTAGTAAAATTTACTGCACATCGCGTTACATCAAGAACGATTGAGTTTTCTATTTGTGAAATTAAATGAAATGCACCCTTTGATAGAACCGCTCTATTTCGTTCAACTTTTTCATCGACAGATACTACATTGGGCTGGCTAACAAATTCCAACGAAAGTGGGGGATTTAAAATTGTACTCAAAACGTCAGTAAGTGAGATTAACTTAAAATTCAATATCGTTTAGCTTTAGGCGAATTAGAGTACTTTTTAGCGAAAGGTAGTGAAGGAGAAAGAATTATAATACTCTGTGAATCACTTTATATTAACGATAGTGATAAATTATACGGAATATTGCAAACAATCGTACGAAAACGGGGATGTGAAGGGATGTCAGGAAAACGTGACATGGGCAGTTTCCCTCTTTTTTTCTAACTTTTTCTCGCCGTTGAAGCCTATACGCCACGTATGCACGAAACTGTTACATGTTGTAGGCTTGTTCGATACATCGTTCAATGCAGGATATTGTAGCATGACGTATCATGCGACTGCGGGGCGATTGGCTTGGCGGAGCCATCGTTAGTATCGGATATCGATTATGTAGACCTTTCACGTGAAATTTATCACTCAAAAAGATGAATTCAGCCCTGTCTGACTTGCGATCGCTACGAAATAAGCTATAAGCAAATTCACTGTGAGATTTCATAGATATCAAGCAAAACGTTTCGAATGAGAAACAGCAGTCAAGCTCTGGTAAGTCAAACAGTATTTTAAGGGGGTATATGACTATTGAAATCTCGTAAAATCGATTTTTTTATTATTATTAATTCTGACAGTGCCATGCTTTGTGTACATTTACAACAATGTATCGTGAGGAGATCCGAATTATTACGGAAATTATAGCGCCGAACGTAATTGAGTGCACCGTCGAGTAACGGCCTCGCAGACTGGTATTGGCGAATGGGACTTAACTTTGAAACCGTTTATCTCAAAACTACATTTTCAAATACGGTGTACATCATAACTCTTGAACGAATGAATATTTTCACTTAAGATTTTAACTGGAGCTGTAGAATTCCTTTCTCTATCGTGTGGAAGTTGCGCATCAACATTGAATGTATGTAAACCATTTTATAACTGATTAAAGACATTTATTTCTCATGAAAATGTGCGAAAAAAATGATTCGTGTGTAACTTTTACAATTTTTGTTTAAATTCATCCAGCAAAATTTTACACGATAACTATTACTGTGGAAATTACTCACCTCAAAGTATCTTGCTTTTAGATGATTGGTTTACCAGGAACTATGTACACCAATTACAGCTGCACGCTATGCGGTACCATCTTTAACGTCAGATAACTTGAATAATTTTCAACATTCTGACAATTTTGTTATTTTACATTATTCGTAAAAGCGTACATAAAAAACTGTAAAAAGTGCCGTTATGGCGATTATTTAGTACCTAAGCAATCCAACCGACAAGAAAACGTCAATTTTAGTCGTTCAATAGTCCTATACCCCCTTAAATGGCTAGAGTACATTGTTGTGAACTGGACAGAAAATATTTGAATGGTCCCCATTCTTTGGCTACATTTGTGACTGGATGCATATATCACTGCGCAAGACCAAATCGACAATAATTTTAGCCTGTTGTATGTTACTGTAGATCTGTGCTCCAGAACCGATGTGCCACGACTGCCACAAGACGATGCTAAGACGCGGCGCAATGGTTGCAAAGGGAGAAAGAGCAAAAGGTTTTTTTAACAAAGCTTTTCAATTCTAGTTTTAATATAAAATGATAAGCGGTCGTGCTTGAAGGGTCTTGACCAAGGACTCCGAGTTGTTCCGTCAAATATCGAGCCGAATATTATGAAACTAGGGTACGTGTTCCTATTACGGTGCTTTGACGCCGACTTGCTCACGATGGAATTAATTACTGACTTTTGTTACTTTAATTTTATTTGGTGAAAATTTGTATTGGTTTTTTTAACCTTTCTCTTTATTAAGCCAATTTTTTCGAGTTAAAAATGTTAATTTTTCATATTGTTTTAATTGAAATAAAAATACATGTTTTTGTCTCAATTACGGTGCCCTGAAAAGTGCGTTGTCCGTATTACGGTGCCCCCAATTACGGTGCCGTTTCTTGAATAACGTTTCCGCGGTTAGGTTATGTCCTCGAACTTTGAACTGTTCAAAACATTATTTGCTTTACGAGCGGTGTTTTTATGTAATTTTAATATGATCTTTTCATTACAAAAGCAAAATATGCAAATATAAATTTCTGTTCACTCGTCCTGAGAAACGAAAGTAAGGTTAGATTTAGCAGTTGTAGAGGGAGCCAGTGGGTACTGAGAGGCACAGTAATTGGGACAAGCTTTAAATTCCTGTCCCTATTACTGACTTTACTTTAAAAAATACGAAAAAGTTTCAAAAGTGCTCATTTCGCTATTTTTTCATAAAATTGGAACCCTTTATGATATAATTAACACTTTACATAAATGCAAATCATGATAATTATCAATTTATTCACGTTTGTAAAATACGTGTTCCTTACCGTTTCCGGTAAGGATTTGGGTAATTCCTCAAAATCTTCATATGCATTCTTGAAATTTTTTTACTATGTTTTAGTTGTTTAAAAATGCAACCTTCTCATTTGTAACACATGTATTAATAGTTTAACTTAATTAAAAAAATTTCTTTTCTTATTTATTTATGCGAGTTTTTTTGTACGGCTTATTTAAGTATAAAGGCACCGTAATAGGGACACGTACCCTATTGTGTTCATTAAAACAAGCACAGGTATAACATTAGTTACACTTAGTGAAAAGTTAATATTAGTTATATTTACAAATTAATATCGCTAAATTTAGTTATATGTAAGTAAAGAAGATATTTTTGGTTCGTTACTTGGGATGCTGAATTTATCAACTCAAAAACAGTAAATAAATAAATGTAATTTTTGTATATACACTTCATAACTTCTGTATACAATGTTCTACAGATAATTCCACTGTCATTTAGAGTTAATGTCGTCCAAATTGTACTTTAACATTCAATGTTGTGTCTAGATTCTTTGGAAAATTAATTATCGTTACTAGAATTTTTATCAAATCATTTCGAAAGAGTTATCGCATTTCATAGCATCATATTGATAATCACTAAACGTGTTTAACTTCACACAAGCCTTTACTCTGAAGTACAAACATCCCTCTTAATAACACTGTTCGATTAATTGAAATTCTAGGCAGCACAATAATTTCATATAAAGAAATTCACATTATACAGAAATCTGGGACCCATTTTATTAAATTCGCTACCCAATTGCCCCGCGTCGAGACTCTAAAGAAAGGGGGCGAAAGGGAGTAGAGGTTAGGGGCAGAAGACTACTAGCAGAGGGACGGAGTATTCGGTAGAAAACGGAACCCACTTAAGAGCGAAAATTTTCGTTGAAAGTCGGCAAATAAATAATTCTTGAATACGGCATTTCCGAGGAACGAAGACCCACCTTTCCCTAGTACAAACTCAGTTCGTCCTCTCCATCCTCCTTTCTAGTTGAGCAGGATCCAAAAGCGACCTTCCTTTTCCCGTGGGACAGCCGCCCTTATCAGCCATTGATTTACATCTCGAATTGTTCCTGCGGGAACCCGCCTACCTGTCGCACTTCTTCCGTTCCTATTTTTCTTTGCCGACACCCGGACGACTGCATCATTCGACTTTTCGTTTTATCCTTGCCGCCCCCCAGTCTTACAGAATACACCTACTTGCTACCGCTGTACATGTCCCTTTTCAGCGAATTCGCCGCGTCTTTCGTTGTTCCTCAATGACATTCACTCAATTTTCTGATTGCTACGGCGATAATTCGTACCTACACCTCAACCTTTGAACTTCAAATTTTGAATCCTAAACTTTTGACCTACAAATTTTGAATCATCAATTTTTGACCTTCAAATTTTGAATCCTCAACTTCCGACCTTTAAATTTTGAATCCTCAATTTTTGACCTACGAATTTTGAATACTCAATGTTTGTCCTTCAACTTTTGAATCCTAAACTTTTGACCCACAAATTTTGAATCCTCAATTTTTGACCTACAAATTTTGAATCCTGAAATTTTGAACTAGGGAAGACCGGGGCTAAAAGTTCCGGGGGGTAAGTTGTTCCGACGGTTTTATCTTCAAAATGAAAATAGCTTTGTAGGGGAGACCGGAGCTAAAAGTTCCGAGTCGGAATCAAGTCACACGGAAAAATAATTTAAAGTACAAAGCTATTTTCATTTTGAAGATAGAACCGTTCGGAACAACTTACCCCCGGTCTCCCCTACAAATTTTGAATCCTCAAGGTTTGACCTTCAAATTTTGAATCCTAAACTTTTGACCTTCAAATTTTGAATCCTCAACTTCCGACCTTTAAATTTTGAATCCTCAACTTTTGACCTACAAATTTTGAATCCTCAACTTTTGACCTACAAATTTTGAATCATAAACTTTTGACCTACAAATTTTGAATCCTCAACTTCCGACCTTTAAATTTTGAATCCTCAATTTTTGACTTTCAAATTTTGAATCCTGAAATTTTGAACTACAAATTTTGAATCCTCAAGGTTTGACCTTCAAATTTTGAATCCTCAACTTCCGACCTTTAAATTTTGAATCCTCAATTTTTGACCTACAAATTTTGAATCCTGAAATTTTGAACTAGGGGAGACCGGGGCTAAAAGTTCCGGGGGGTAAGTTGTTCCGACGGTTTTATCTTCAAAATGAAAATAGCTTTGTAGGGGAGACCGGAGCTAAAAGTTCCGAGTCGGAATCAAGTCACACGGAAAAATAATTTAAAGTACAAAGCTATTTTCATTTTGAAGATAGAACCGTTCGGAACAACTTACCCCCGGTCTCCCCTACAAATTTTGAATCCTCAAGGTTTGACCTTCAAATTTTGAATCCTAAACTTTTGACCTACAAATTTTGAATCCTCAATTTGTGACCTTCAAATTTTGAATCCTCAACTTCCGACCTTTAAATTTTGAATCCTCAATTTTTGACTTTCAAATTTTGAATCCTCAACTTCCGACCTTTAAATTTTGAATCCCTAGTGTTAGAATATTTTCGTTACTCACTGTACATGTATGCTAGTGTAAGTGCTGCTTTGTAAACAGTGCCGCAAAAAATTTGCGTTTAAATTTAACGCAAAATATAACTTCTACGTGTTTTACTAATTTCGCGCCGCAAACAATAGAAACATATTCTACAGTTAGTAACACGCTGTCTATAATCCCCGGATTCGTAACACGTTTACACAATGAGTAAAGCTGGAGCTGAAAGAACATGTATAAGATTCAGTTAACTGGCTGTACGAGTAGGTACTCTCAGGAAAAAATTTGTCGAAGGATTGTTCACAGCTTATATGTAATGAAATACAGCTTATGCAATGCAAGGAAAGTATTGAGTTATTCAGGTACCTTCACCACTTCGAAAATCCTCTCAATCTTGTTGAAGATCCTCCCTTTTTTTTCTCCACTTATGCGATCTTTTTGCGCGTCGACTCGTGAATTCGGATTTGCATATGTAAGGAACTAAAAAACACAAGGAAGGAATAACGCGAACTGAATGCATACAGAATGCATGCACTCTTGAGGGGCATGCATTGATCACTCTGCTCGGCAGATATTCAAATAGAACTGCTGTTCCATTGCATAGGCAACTTGGGTAATTGATCGAGAACTGTATTTCCTAGCTACCTGTAATTCTTTGCTGTATATTTATTTATCGTATTGTTTATAGCATTAGAAATGTATTATCACGAACATCATACGTAAGTGAATTTATAAATGCAGAAGATTTGAGAAAAATAAATTCCCACATAAAATGAAAAGTATTAAAAAATTTATCATGGAGCTTTGATGCTTAAATCACACATAAGTAAAGCTGGGGCAGTAAAACAGTTTCAATATTTTATATTCTGTGCAAATTGTATTTAGTTTAAAAATACGTCGCCAGTATAATCCTTTAACGACAGTTAAAAAATATTAAATATTTTACGAGTTCACAGAGGAATCAACCGGAACAATAATTTTCTACTCTATACTTAATGTTATATAGAATTATTGCATTGTAACGGTGTAACTTACTTTTAAATGGACGCAAAAAGTTTTATAAATATAAACGAACTGAGAAACCTTCCAGCTATAATCATCACTGAATTTTAAATAACAAGATTATGGTGAACCTTGCAACAAAATCCCCTACAAAAGAAGAGAAGAATATTTTAGAACATTGCTCGGCAACCGCAGAATTTTGAACTCTGCGGCAGAAAAATGTGTTCCTCGTCTAGGATAATTGTTGTCTTTTTTCCGCGAGGAAAAGATGGCACAGAATGTCGCCCGCCCATATAAAGCCCCAGACTTTTCGCTTGCCCCGCCATTGTTCCTCCAACAATGTACACGCAGTAATACAACAATTTCATGGGTGCTTTTTAGAGAATTATGTCGAAGCAACGACACTCGGGATCACGATCGAATAATTCACCGGAATAATTAAAAAGGTTCGCGGGCAGGTTGAAGGGAAGCCCGCGCGGGCGCATCGAAACTGAACGGTAATGAGAAAAATCGAGGGAAAATAATCCAGACTATTTCGCTAATAGATTTTGCAGCGAAATGAAAAGATTGCTGCTGATATCGCGTTTAATGGAGCAGAAATACGCTCATAGCGGTACCATCGAGAGATGAATTCTCGTACACTTCGGTTTTTCCGCTGTTCATTTCCTACTCTCTGTGCTATCTTTCTTGCGTGCCGCCAGCTACTCGTTATTGTGTATACCCGAAATTATTCAATTATTTAGCAAAAATATTGTGCGATACAGTGACACCGCATAAACTCAGCGTTATCTTTAAAACGAAAGTAACTTCTATTTACCAATGTTAAATGTAATCTGCATCTAAGTCTACGATGACTTGAGTCGAGGTTGACTTCTGTAGCTCATTTGAGAATTGTAGCATGAAATTTGTCAAATTGGAATCAGGTGATTTTATAGCGTCTGTGAGGAAAATTTTAGTGGAACACTTATGATGTAAAAAATTATGAATTCTCAAATGGACGTTATTACCCACGCTTACCTTATTGCAAAATATATAAGTTTTTCCCCCCATAGGAATTTTAATTAATCATTTGCTGTAAAAAAATTAGAAAGTAGGTGCTTCCTATAATTCTTAAGGATTTCAGAATTTAATGATGGACTTGATCAGGTTTACCAACAAGCTAATTTGTCTTTACACTCATATAGGGTGAATGTACCAGTAAATGGACATTTTTTATTAAAATGAGTAAAATAAATTATTAAAATAAGGAACCAATTAATTAGAGACTTCTTCTAATTTCTTGCTTCATATTCAAACAATTTTTGCAACACGTGGAATCAATCGCGCTGCAAACAGAATTATATAAAAGTGTCCATTCATTAGCCTTAATGTGTTCATTTACTGGTATGTTTACCCTCTTCAGGGCAACCTTCTGTAATAAATTGCTACCACCATTGGTAATTAATTCATCGATTAGTAGGTACACGTAAGTGGTAATATTCGTCTCCCTTATTCTTCTAATTTTTAACATGATATAATTTACATATTATGAACGTACTCAAGGACTAAACACTGTAAACCAAATTACAAACAAATCTAGAAAATACGTAGAGACAATCAATACCCAGAAAGTCCCCTCAGAGTTAATGTAACCGAGGTAAAGTGAATTCACGGTAATCAGCGAAAATAAAGTCACTTCTTTGCATTCCAGACAGTTATTTTCCACAAGCGTGTTATTAATTTAATGAAGCATCCTAAAAAGCTACTTAGGCTTTATTAGCACGTTTCAAGGATTTCTGGACCATCAAAACTTATGAAGACTTTCAAAATGTCCACGAGTTTCCCGAGTTTCAAACGTCTGAAAGTTTCACAGAATTTCAAGAGTTTTTAAGGCTCTCGATATTTACAATACCATCCGCTCGCGAGCTTCCGAGAGAAATTGTTTTCTAAATTTAAACTGCGTAGTCACAGTACTCCATGTCTGATCGATTGAAAGCCCTTCAAAATGTTTTCGTATCGAAGTAACAACGTATGCAGGCTTGCAATTAATTTTTATTCAACGAGACTGAAGCGCGTGTAATTGTAACACCTTTTTAATAACTCTTGGAAACCCTTACCCTGCTTTGTATAATATAGTGCCCTTTTGCGTTGCATACGAGACTACTTAACCATATGTTACAGTATTGATTAACAGACGACGGCACTATCCATCAAACTTGTATTTTGATCAAACGAGCCCCTTGGTCCAAACCTCGTGACGTCATTTGTCATTCATGCGGTCCGAAGTGTTAAAACGTCATTCTGTCAAACCAATGGCGCAACGTCTTACCTAATATCCTCTATGTATATTGCACGCGGATAGAGGATATTACATGATGCTTCCATTAATTTGGCACGTGCTCCATACACCGTAAATGATCGAAATTGTATAATGAATTCGCGAACTTACTATTAGAGAGCTTAATTCAGCTTTTGTAAAGCATTTGTTAAAATTGGGGCATAAATTCTGTGATGAATTATTCACAAAGGATTTTAACACCTTGAATGGCGCCAGCGCGTTTCCACGTTCATATTTTTTTGGAAAGTCCAAGTTTCTTTCGGCAATTTCTTATAACCCTAAATCTTCAATGATTTACAAATACAACCTAAAGAGTTTTTTAACACTATGATGTTTACGTTTTTTTTTTTTAATAAAATCTTATAGATGACCTATTTTTGGAGTGACTTAATGGTAGGGTGTTTAAAAAGGGTGCTTCTATAAACCGGCTGACATTTTCGAATTACGGTTATTTTCGTGTTAACAATTCCCCCGAAAAATTGGACGTTTGCTCATTTTGCAAACGAAATACTATGCATACCTCTTCACGTGTATTTCATTGCTCGCATATTACACGAACACTGTATTACGGTATCAGTCTATCAGTAACAAATAATCGGTCAAACGTAAATGATACTCGCACGTTGTAATGATTCATTGGTTCAGAAGTTGGATAATTAATTTCAGGTACACACCGCGTAATATTATATGAAGAACTGAATATGTGTATCCCTGTAAAATGTAACGGATGATCTGCAGTGCAACAGTTGGTGGAAAATTCAATTAACGCTTACTTGATAAAATTATCAACAAAATAACCTTGTCGATTAAGCAAATTAAACAGCGTTCTATTAAATTGATTAATACCTTCCTCCGTGCCAAGTGTCGTGTAAAGCGTGCCGGATATTGATTACATATTAACACATACCTACCGTTACCCTAAACGGCTAATTTCGCAGTCTCCAGTAAATTCCCCGCTTGCACTCCTCCGATAAATGTAATCGAAAAATTGTGACAGGTCACGCTTCAAAAAATTCTGCTCTCAGTAGTGACGTCTTCTTTTTTTTTTCATTTACATACTACGTTGGAAATGCATCGTGACAAATTGCATTAGATTGCCAGCCAAGGGCCCAGCGCGTGGAGAACGGCAGTTCGTCCTAATGCTTACACTACTTCGTTATTTCCGATTGCCGGTCTCCTCTTCCCGGCAGCCACTCAAAATTCGATTTCCTCTTTCCACGAGACACCCACCACGACATTTTAACCGTTCGGTCTGCGTGGCTCCTCTGCCTCCGTTTTTCCACTATCGTTCCACCGGGTACACGATTAACCCGATAGCACACGGGCAACGATAGAACATTCGGCAATAAATATAAAAAGAGCAATCTAACCTGTTTGGCGACAATTTACCTTCTACCATTTCGTACGGACAACACTGGCGCACACGCAGTTATCGCCGCAAAATGGCAACACGCGCGCACGGAGAGCTATATCTAATTCAGTCGGGTCTGTTGCTATGAATATTGATACTACGTGGCCCCAAGATAATACTTACTAAATGTTATAAATAATACGAGGACGCTTAATAAGTGAGGACGAGTACCTAGTACGTGTATGTATCGTGTGAAATTTTGTAGGATGGAAAAAATGGCGAAACCATTTTTTCTTTTTTCTTTTTTAATTAATTCAACGCATCGAAACGGTGGACTAAATGCACATGAATTTCTGATGCAAAGCTGAATAAATTATTCTGGAATATGTATGAAAATATGCAGAGTATTGACGGATATTGGCTGCGTCGCGTGTAGAGCGAATGTACAGTAGCGTTTGAGCGTTTGCTGGAAGTCAGCTTTTTAACTTCACTTTGAAATTCAGAACGAACTTATAAAGTGAATTTCTGTTGCCGTAATAGTGAATGAAAGTAGGGGAGGAATGATACGCCGTGGGTAAGAAACATTCTCTATTTATAGGGATATCCTTAAATTGCAATATTTACTGAAAAATATGTTTATGTAGAGGAATATGTAATATTAGTTGCAACGCAGTTCCTAAAGCGAATAGATACATCACTGGCAAGTGTATCCTAAACAAACAACAAACGTGGTCTTTCATAAATGTTAACGGAGTTCAAACTGCAAGTAAGGTCAAATATAAAGTACGAGAGTGTTGGAGATCAAAATTGAAGTATAAATAATTGCAGTTCTACGGTTGAATGAATTCTGACTTTACCAAGTAATTTAAATTAAAACAAATATAAGACAGTTTTGGGGGATTAACGGTAGGTCACCATAAATCATCACCAGCAAACAGGGACGAATAAAGAAAGAGGCACGAAATAATTTTTCTTTTCAAAAAGGGTATCGTAGTAGTTAAAAAAATAGCATAGGGGAGACCGGGGCTGGTAGGCGAATTTTTTAGTTTTTGATTTTTAATAAATTATATGGGCGAAATATCATTTAACCCGTTACTATATTTCATAAGGTATACATTTGGCTATCTGATTAAATTATTAACGTTGACTCAATGTGACAACATTTAAGGCATTTTAATGTTTTTCTAACACCTTACATGCCGGTCAACCAGCCCCGTAGTCGGGGTAGGTTGACTATAGGTGTAATCAGTTAAGAAAATTTTGTTAGCTACTTATCTGCGTGGAAATACAATAGCACAATGTCACAAGACTTGTTTCATTATAAAATATTTATTATTTTTTAATAAGTTCGTAATAAACTAATATAATAAACTTTGTGGGTTTTTAAAGTGACTCAAAACAAGAACAATGGTGTATTTGATTTGGGCCCTATCGCTCTTTAAGGGGGTGAAAACTAACCTCAAAGTCAAATTGGCACTTCCACTTTATCGCGTATAACTGTCAAAGTACAATAGACAGGAAAAAATATTTTAAACAAAAATTTAATGGTACAATAAGTACCGCCAACTTGCGTTAACAAAATTTTGAAAAGAGTTTTAAAAAAAATACCTGAACGAAATTTTTTTTTTTCAAAATTTTGTTAACTTTTGTTTGAAACATTTTTGTCTGTCTGTTGTACTTCGAATGTTATACGCGAAAAAGGGGAAGTGCCAATTTGACTTTGAGATTAGTTTTCACCCCCTTAAGGAGCGACAGGGCCCAAATGAAACACACCGTTGATCTAGTTTTGAGTTACTCTAAAACCCATAAAGTTGCGTTCCAATCGGTGAGTCCGGGTTCGCGGTTTTACTTGTTAGTCATGTAACCCCGGACGTTATTAGTCAACCAGCCCCGAACGATCATTTTGACTTCAATACTCTATATAACCTTTAATTATTTATGTAAAATCAAAAACGCAGTCTCAATAGGTCGTTCAATATACAAACTTTAAAATAGTCCCTTCACTTTTATTCTACTCTAACTATATAGAGCGTGGAAACATAAAATCTTTGAGAAAACATATTTACTTACATAGCCAATTTTTCGATAAACGCTGGTAACTGCCAAACAACGTGTAATGGCGGTGTCGCACACAAAGGAATGACATAGTAGAAGCGACTTGTTTCTACAGAAAATCGCTCCGCGGTAGAGCACACGTCGGTGGAAAGTTATTAACAATTAGTCAACCTACTCCTGTGGCCAACCAGCCCCGGTCTCCCCTACTATGAAAACAGACGATAGTATTTTCAAGTACGGCAAAGATCTATTTGGTAGTCTAGTCATATTTTTCTGTACATAAAGCTTTGTTCAAAAGTGTTTCATTATTCTTAATTCCTTCGTAGTAGGGTAGACCAGGGCGAATCGGATCAAAATAAGAATTTAGATTTGTTTAAGTTGATTCTAAAGACTTTCTTATGAAAATTTCAGTTTTTTCAGAAATTTCTGGGTGGTCCGATTCGCCCCGAAATTTGGGGCGAATCGGGTATTTCTCACTTTTTCGTTTTTTGTTTATAAATGAAAGATTTTTAGGTTTAATTTCAATTTATACATATGCATCTTCAAGCCAAAGGTTTAACTGGTCACGAATATATAATAAAAATTTAGTTTTTGAATGTTTGACTATTATTTTTTTAACATTAAACTCGAAGTGATCTAATTCGCCCTGGTCTACCCTATTCCAAATCGAGAAGTAAGAAAGCCGAAGCGTATTTGTAAGCCGCCAGGGAAAACCAGGGAAAAGGGTTGAAAACCGGGTCGTATGGTAACCCTAGGTATGACCGGCAGAGTATTAAGACCAATGGCGAGTTTTTAGATGACTTTTTGAATTATGCATACACCCTGCACCAGCTTGGTGCAAGAGGAATGAAGCATTCGAGTCCAAGTTCAACCAACTGGCGTTCTAGTGGGTTCATAATACGCCAATTGTTATTGAGAGGCAGAAGGAAACTCCGAATATCGCGAAATTCACGAAATCAGCGATTTTAGACCTTATTCTGCGATCTAAGCTCTAAGTGTTTATAGCTCAGAGCAACGTTAACCGATTTTGATGAAATTTTAGACACGTATAGGGTAAACCAACCAGTGAATGACCGAATTGTTAAATGAGAAGCCCAGTAAATGACCGCATACTTTTAATAAGAATTGTACTTATTAATGTTTGTTTAATACGCGTAACTAAAAATATCGGATATTAAAAGTGCAACAACACTCCATTTATAAACATATAATAATTTTAAACACTGGTATGCGGTCAATTACTGGATGGTTTACCCTATAACGTACTTCAATATACAAACGGTTGTTTTTAATTTTCATTACAAGCTCACAAAAAAGTTTAAACACTGACCTTTACAATTTTATTTTTTTTTGCTATTCCGACCAATTGCAGTTTTTTTGAAAACTAGTTTTTTAGCAAACTAATCCTTCTAGCTTCTAAAAAGTATGGACCAATCCTAAAAAACTTTTGCGATTTTAAAAAATTTCCAAGTACTTTTTTTACTAACTGTATATACATATTCCAACTTTATTCCCCTTGGTCCCCATGAGTGTGGAGCAGGGCCCGTCGGCTGTAACCCTACTGGATGAGTCTGGCTAATGGTCCCAAGACGAAACGCCACACACCTTATTTAATTCCTCCTCGATACTTAAAGACGCCAATCCACCTGCCCCGCACAGTTAGTAACACTTCATTGCGCATAACCGGCCTTTAGGGATTACGGTTACTCCGAAGTTACCGTGGGGGGAGGGGGCTAAATATCATCATCCCTTTTCATCTAGAAATCCCTTCCGTTCCGGACGTGGTGTTTTAACCCATTTACTTATTCTCTACCACCCAATAAAAACTGACGACTAATACACAAAAGTTCCAACAGAAATGTTTAACATTTAGAAAACAAAAATTGGCTTTTAGGACGAAAGTTTATTGACAACATTTTGTAGGTATATTTCGAGGAATAGGTACTAAAAATTTTTTTTCCCATTTTATATGGTTAGTAGAGCCTATTGGAACACGTTATTGCTACTAATTAATTTTCAAAAAAAAATGTGGGTTAGTGGGCTGTATTTATGAGCGCCCTGTGTAACGTCCTCGAAACCATGAAGCTGTTTCTGAAATACGAGAAAAAGGAATTACGGGGAAAGTGTTTCCGGGAAACTAATTTGTTTTTTTTCCGGAAATGATCGTATCCTTGGAAGTTGGATACCGGCCTTTGCTCTCAAGGGATTAAGGGTCACCTATCCGAATAGTGGGTATTCGCGTGTAGTCGCGTGCACTCGCGTGTATCCCCGGCCCGTCTGTGCGCCCTCCGGGACAACCCAAAGAAAAGGGAACATCAAGGCTCGCAGAAAACAAAGAGCAACACGTTCCGGGTGGAATGCAACGGGCACGTGTTACATTGCATGCAACCACGCGATCGTTTCCCGATTCTCGTTCAACTCGTACCCCCCCCCCCCCCCTCCATGGACAAACATCCTTGGACGATTTTTCGTGAACGAAAAGGCGTTTCCATTGAGGTCCTTCCTTTATTTACAATAAAAGGCGCCCCGCGCGAGGTCTTCTCGCATCACCGTGCCCCTCGTCCCATACAACATTTATATTTTCATTCGAAGGGAATAGCAGCGTATCAAACCAGGGGAAAGCTGGGGGGACGCTTACTTAATGTTGCACAATGGCCAAAGTGGTTATTCTCGATTTTCGTAAATTCTTCACAGCTTGCAGAGTTATTCGTTTATTAGGTATTGAAATGTTAATCAGTCAACCCTACGGAATTTCTGTTCTAACAATTCGAAAGGTTTCGTTTGAATGTCCCTGTAACAATATTCTTCTAATACTACTCAGTTTCTATGGAAGATTGAGCACTGCTCTGAAAGAAACTCGAGCCACTTGAAGTTTCGTAAAGCGACGAGGTAAAGAAATATAGAGTCGAAGAGCTACAGTAAATATTCAAAGAATTTTATATTCGCGGAAGCAGGCGCCCACGAGTTCTGCGAGTTCCGTAGTTAAAATAACAAGTAAGCATGGAGGAAGATTGACCCGCCGTGATAAAACCAAGGAGGATTAAGAAAGAGACGCAGCGATATTCTTCCTAAAATATTTATTACCGTCGACGTGATCGACTTTTACTTCTGCCGTAGAAGTTCCCAAAACTTCATCGAGCATGTCCTCCCACTGTGATCCTACAGGCTGGTAACGGAGAAAGAGTTGAGGGAACAGAACTACGTCATCCAACCGTGGAAGACGTATTCGCCTTTCCCGAAGCCACCCTTTGTAGCCAGGTAGAGAACTTTTAAATTACTTATACATTCAGTTGGTAATCCTTTCAAAAGCACTACTTCGGGCGAATTATAATTTTATACGCAGTCGACAGCGCAGCGAGCGAACATACGATAGCATTTGACTAACGCTTGGGGAAAAGCAGAAAGTAGGAGTAGGTATAAGTTGATTCCTCCGTCACACATTTCTGGGGAATAAAAATAAGAATGGAATGAAAATAGGAGGCACGACATTTTATTGAAATATTGATAATCACACGCATACAATACCAAAGCCTCTAAAATACGAATTGTAAAATGGTAATTTTCAGTCGTAATTATGAAACTTTGATAGGCATTTAATATCTCTTTTCATATGCAACAAACATTCATTACGAACTGTACAGAGATTAATACTTTCACATTTTCAAACTGCGCGAAATAAAAAAATACACGGAAATACATAAATGGTAAATATTAAAACATTAAATTGCCGACGTCAATTACTGAAATATTCCAGATTAATTTACCGGGCACAATACAGTTTCATACGAACGAGGTAATTTAGTTAAGGGAGCTAATATAATTTCGGAACATAAAAAACATTCTCTTTTAATTCGGGGGCGTAATGAGCGTGTTTAATATTATGATCTAATAAGCTAGGAAACGGAGGACGCTTAAGAAGCTGAATATCAAAACGGAATTACTAATTACGCTATCCATTAAGAATTCTGTCGATCTCTCTTCTTCGCCCTTGCCTCTAGTTTCTAGGCGGGCTCCTTCATTCTCTATTTCTTTGCCGCCACGCAGTCGCGAAGTTGGACGAAACTCGTTATCGGATAGAACGGCCGATTACCGCCTCGTCTCGAGTTCGTCCCCGACTTTTAACGCGATTATACGTCGCTGGAACGCTAAATTGCACAGCGCAACGAGAGTCAACGCTCGCAAACACTGCTTGCTCGAACAATGTACCGGCGAACAAATAGGCGATGGCAAAAATGTACAGCGATACTGAATGGGACAGGGACAAATATTTGTTTAAAGAATCGTTATACACAGGACACGTTATAGTAGATCAGCGTCAAGTAACTTGTCCATTAAGAAATGAGGCATTGAGAACGCACATTGACTTCAACCCGCGATTTAAAAACCTTAAGGTCATTTTTATATCTCAGAATATATAATTATGAAGAAATTAAAATATATCTGTTCGACGAGCCCCGCCAAATACAATATATTCCATATGAAAAAATTTGTGATAACATCAATAAATAACAAGTTATTTCGCATGACAGCTCACATTGACTCACTCTGTACAGAATTTCTTAATATCTATATATTAATTTCAGTCTGCTGGTTTTACGTATTCAAACTTAAATGATTACATAAAAAATAAACCATTAAGAAACATCTTGAGTGAAATATCGACTATCTCAAGCACCATGAATTTACGAACCTGTGTTTATCAAGACTTCCTTCGTCGTTGTTATTATCTCTATTGACCGATCAAGCTTGTACATACCTGATGTTCTAAAACACTCTGTACAACAGTCCAACGATAGCACAGTCACATTTCCAAAGCAAATATTTAACACCGCGTCGTTGTATCCTCGTTCCACGATCATCTAATCATTAAGTTGGAGATTTAATCGATAGAACCGCTTAAGGGAACAAAGATCCGTGTCCACAGCGAAGTACTTGCGTGCAAGGTGCAGGCTTTACGTGGGAACATTTATATCGGCACGTTTATTGATGGAACCGTGTTACTGCTTGTTCGAGAGTGAAATAGCAAGAGCCGAAGGAATCAATCGTGCCTGAATATTTGAACCATTCAGAATCTGTAAATAACTGAAATTGCGTTAGGTGCTCGAATGAACCATCTTCCCCGAATCCCTACAAATAACGCTCGACTCCCTAAACGCCTGCCGTCGTAAAAATGCACATAGCCCGAGTAAATTCGCTGGGACTCTGATGCTACAGACCTTGGATTGCATTCGCTTTAAAAAAGAAAAACAAGCTTTGCTTCCGCGAAAATTCGTTGACACGGACGAACGATATTGTTTGTAAGCATTAATACATATTACGAATCACGATCCAACCTGCAATCAATCACAATTATGTAAATAAGAAAAATGAAGAGAATCGAAAAATACACGTATCGTTTGTTGGTAAAACTGAACGAATCCACTTGTTTAAAAAAATGCTTTTTCTCTATTACTACCTAATTTATTGTTAAATTTGCATTTATCGAGAATGAAGAAATATGGACACTGCCGGTTTTGCCAACAAACCAACGATATCGGTAATTACTGGAACATTTATATTTACCGCGGTGCAAAGCCCTCGATTTACAGCTGAAGTCATGCTTGCGCGCGCATATTTGGCCAGCGTTGTTGGTTGAAAATTGTAACGTGCAAATAATTGCATGGATTCCGATATTAATACGTGGCGTTATTTACTAGGCGCGTTTCTGCAGCGTCGTTGCGGGCGACGCAGCCAGTTCCAAGATCCCTGCGCTTTTATGCCTGATTCTCACCTTCTATTGCCACTGTCATCGTTCTGGCTCTCGTAAAATTAACCAGCCTGGCAACACTGAGCAGCGGAGATAAGCGCGTCTAATTACTTCGGTAGCGTCTTAGAATCCCATTGCAGACGAGCCGGCGAACTTCCCGAAATATTCGCCGAACAATACGGAAATCGCTGTAATACGGGATAATTGCTATCAACCGAAGCGATCCTACAGGTATTACCACGAGCAATTTTATAAACAGTGATGCCTGTTAGGGGCAAACCCTAATTCCTATGTAAAAGCAATAGGACTTGCCGCAATGGAGCTGAATACCGTGGGAATATTGCGCAGGTTGTTCTTACCTAGGTAATTAGCATAACGCTGAGTCCTTGATTATCATAACGTGATCGTTGTGTACCGCGGCAGCGAAAAGTAGTTCGCAGGTATACAGTGCAAGGCAAAAGCAATAGCACTGCATGGGATTCGGTAGTTTGCAATTAGGGTAAGTCGGGGACAGTCAGCTCAGCTAATATAAAATGGCTATTGAAACTAATACTAATATTATTGACATGTCCACAATTTTATTCTTTCTCAGAAAAACTGGTCGGTATTTTTTGCACATTATTCTTTACGCGTTACGTTTTTATTAAGCGAAATCAATCAAGTGGCGGTATTTGAGACGTCTACCCTAAATCTTCAGATAATAATGAAAAGGAGAAGAAATGTGGAAGCAACAGTTACAGTAAATTTTTTCCTCGCACTTGTGAAACAATCAGGATTGAGATGCAGTTGCACCTGATGGCTTTAAAAATGTAAGGAAGCAATCGTGCGATAGTTTCAGGGAGGAGCCGGGAACGTAAACACAAAGAAAAATCACGTGACGTGTTCCAGATTAGTGAGCGTTCCCGTACTTTATCCCCGCGGGAGGGGGTGGGAGAAAATTGACGAAGGGAAAGAAGTTCACGAGGAACCTGAGAGATCGAGCCAATCGCTCACCTGTTCTAGCAATCGCACACCTGTAAGCACAGCTTCTACTGCTAAACCAATCGTCTCGTACGTATCGTTGTTTGGCCAGTTTACGAGCTCTTGCACTCCGCGGGTATCGATTACCGATCGGTTCGGCTACCACTTCCTTCTAATACTAAAAAATGGACCGAAGACTTTCCGCAAGCTCCGGCGAAAGCCCCGAGCCAGCGTGGGAGGATCCTTGATAGCGGAGCACAGTAGAGAAGCAACTTCCCAGAAAGAATGCTCGAAAACTTTTAGCGTGTTTTCTGTGGAGGGCCTCCGAAAGGATGAACGGAATATCGAGCGGCTCTTTTGCTCGTCCATTTTGCTGTGCCCTTTATTGCATAATTAACTGCTTATTTGAGCCGTTTATTTTGAACGTGGCCTAACTCCATTTTTCAATTTTTTCCGGTTACCATGGTTACATGTACAACTTCATGTTATTTATCTGTAAAGCATTTCAGGTTGCTTATATTCCGAGCAAATACGATAATTCTTGACACGTAAGTTTTCAGAGTTGGTTCAGTAATTGAACCGTGTAGTTTGAAAGTGGCCTAACTCCATTTATACTTAAATCAAGATGGACTTGGGCACCTTCAAATTTTATAATGAATCTGGTTGTTAATTTTGAAAGTGGCCTGACTCCATTCTTGATAAGAAAACGCATATTATTCGCTTAATAATTGCCACTCTTTTAATAGGAACTATAAACTTAACACCCTTAGATACACTTAAGCAGTATGACTCATTAGTATCCTATACGTATATTTTTAAATTCATTGAAGAATATTTAAGTCCATTGAAGATAAATGGACTTAGGCCACTTTCAAAATAAACGACTCATTTCTCTGTGAGGATTGCCACTTTTTTAACAAATTCTAACACCGTGGATTTCATTTCTCCAACTGTTCGCTCATTTAATCATCCTTGAATACACCAAAAGAAAGGGTAACGAAGTGTAGGATGACGTAGTAGGATGCAAAAGAGCCCCCGAGGACGTTTGAAAAGCAATTTGCATGTCCCATTGACCTTCCTGGGCTCTGATAGTTCTCCTATCAGTGTAAGTTTGTCCTTCAAAGCGCTCCTAATACTGCATCCACGCTACATATTCACCACTGCACACCTCTGTAGTCCCTTGAATATCACCCTAATGGTAGTGCGAGTGTCTCCCTGTAACTGAACACTATGTGTGTATTTGACATTCCTTAAGCAATAGAATCTCGAATAATCAAACATTCCACTTCCCAGGTATTGACTAATTATGGAGAAAATGATACATGAAATGAATTGAAACTACATATGTGTACAGTAGGGCAGCCCTTATTTATACGTATCGAATTTTTTTTTGTATTTGTTTGCCTCTCGCCACCTGGAACGGTGCCAATTGATAAAAAAATAGTCCCTGAAAAAGTTTATTGCAATCAAACGACAGGAAAGGGTGCCGACCAGGCCGTAAAGTTTACAATTCATCTACAGTAATTGTAGAAAATTGAATGCTCTTTTAATATTATTTCAACAAAATTTCGATAGGGCCTACCATTTTTGAGAAATTCTTCAAATTCAAACCACTGATGAATTCTGATCTTTAAAGCCTGGTCGGCACCCTTTCCTATTGTCCGATTGCAATAATCTTTTTCGGGGACTATTTTTTTATGAAATGGAACCATATTACTGGGTGAGAGAAAAAGAAATCGCAGATTGAAAATAAGGGCCACCCTAGTCTACAGCTGGTATAGCAGGGTTTTTACAACACTCGAATAACCTGTGAAACCCTCCCTATATACGGTAATGTAAAACACATTAAAAATAGGTATTTCAGAATGTAATTAAACTTAATGATTAAAATAAGTAAGTGGTAAACATCGCAAACAAAAAATAACCGTGGCGACCCCCCAGAAAACACTTCTCGACCTGCAGGTTGGGAATCACTGTAGTACAGGGTGTCCTTAAATATTTAACTAGCTGAAAGTAAAATTCTTCTTCGAATTAAATTCAATATCTGCCACGAAGAACAAGATAAAATAATCTGTTCAAGAAAATTATTCGATTATGTAAAAAAAACGCAAACAGGTACATAAACAGGTACAGTTATATCTATTGTAGAGAACATCGTTATTAAAATTCCGTTTCTAATATCAAAAGGTTGAATTTCAATCATGTGTGCAATAACGGGAAAAGTTTGTTATTTAAATAAAATCTGTAGCGTTTGCATATTGTCGTTAATTGATATTCTCGAACGAAATATGTTTCGTAACAATTTCAGTAACTAATCAAGGATCGTCAGCGTATTTACGGATTTCCGGTGCCCGACTTGATTGCGATTAGACTTTAACCCTGGCAGTGCCGAGAGTTTCTGCTTCCCTTTCGATGTACACGGTACTTTAAGGTACTCTTACAATCAGGACAGATTCAACTGATCCTCGCTACGAGCAAGAAATTTCAGGTTAGATTGAATCGCGTATAAATGAATGCTGCAATTACACACAAACACACGGTGTAATCAGGAGACTGTTCGGAAAGTTTAGATTGGTCATACCAGTCTCTACATTCTACTTGCGATTATTACAAGTATCTCTAGCAGTTCACAAGCCACAGGAAAACTAGAACTAGGTATATATACATAGCCGTATGAATCCCGATGACAGAGGGACAAAGATAATGTGGGCGAAAAGCTTGTTAGTGAATTGCTGAAATATGTTTTGAGATTTTTTGTCAAATGGCAATAAACGGGTAATTAATTAATGGAAACTATAAATTTGTGAGCTAAGCTTAAGAGGGTACTTCCATTTGGCGTGCCTTCCTTGGGCAATTTTTCAGGATTTAATATAAAAAAAGATACCACATTTATTTCTACCATAATTATTTCGAGTACGTATTAGTAAAGCTGTTTATTTACTTGCGAGGGAAGCTCGACAACTCGAAATTGCAAAAAATCTGAATCTTTGTAGAAACGTAATTCAAGTGATGCTAATAATGTAACTATTTTTTTATTCGACAATAAAACGGTCCTAAAGGTGAAAACACCCCCTCAAAGAAATAGCGAGTTTTCATATTATCGCGAATATCTGCGAAACTGTAAAAAATATCGGAAAAAGTTCAAATCAAAGTTTTATGGCTTTCGATATTCTACAGTATGGTGATACAGAATTGTCGAAAAATGAGTGGGGATAAATTTTGAAATAAATAATGTTCTTCGCAATTTTTTTAGCGCCACTTTATAGGACCCCAAAAGCATAGAACTTTGAATATAACTTATTTCTTACATCTTTTACAGTTTCGTAGATATGCACGATAATCTAAAATCTCACCATTTAATCGAGGGTGTGTTTTCACCCTTAGGACCGATTCATTAAGGAATGAAAAAATAGTTACGTTATTAGCATCAGTTCACCTACATTTCTGCAAAGTTGACGATTTTTTTTAATTTTCGAGGTGTCAAACTTCCCAATTGTCAGTTCTACTCAAAGTTATACTGAACAACCTTCTACTACAGGTCCGAGAATATCTTAATTTTAAATAAGTGTGGCTATCATCCCTGCGAAAGTAAAGCATAAAAGATGTAATTTAACAAAATAGCATACTATTTACTAATACTATTTCAAATATCGATTTAATTATGGTAGGGGCAATAAACAGTTACTTATCATTATATACGTGTAAAATTGGTCGTTTATTTTCTGCCGACGAATTTGTTAATTACAACTAGACAAACTCTAGACAGAGTAACGTTAAACGCTTTATCTTATGAACTGGTAACGTATACCCTACAAGCGAAATGCTGGAAATCTACATGACCGGTTGTTCTGTATCGAAGAAGTAATTGAGGCCGCTAGTGCACAATGAATATTGCATACGCATATTGATGACTGTTCTTGCAGGATAAAACAGAATATTAATAATACAAACACTTTTCGTAAGTGCATATTTGTGAAATTTTGCTCCATGTCGTTAGAAATGGAGGATGCCTCGAAATAAGTCGTATAATCTGAAAGTAGATGTCCATTAAGGAGAAAATGTAGAATAAAATTTTGTTGCAAAAGTCTTCAATTTCCCAGATAAACGATTTTGTAAACTTGTTATAAACTTGTAAGTTCTCGAGTACGCCCATTTCTCTATTATGCATCTATGCAAAGAGTATAAACCTGCAAACTAGTATAGTTCAACGAAATATAGCTGGACATTTTATCTTCTCACTTTGTGAATAGACAAATCATACATAATAATCATCGTTGGAAATCAATAACCTTTACTAACGTAGTTTGAGTTTATAATATTATATGCGTTTGAATGCTTTCTTCTTTCAATTAGACTGTTTCAGAATTTTTGTTGAACAAAATTTTCTTATTATAAATTCTCACCTGTTAACGCCCCGTTCAGATACAAGAAATTTCACTGATATAAGCCACTAAACTGAGTATGTTTACACACTACCAATCACCTACTATTATTATTTTCAAAATCAATATCTTGGGAATCGAAGACATGTAGGAACAAATTTTAATTTACATGTTACATTTAGGTATTTTTCCGAAAGGGATTATTTCGTATCGAATTTTGAGCATTCCGTGTTATAATACAGTATACTAAAATACTTTTTTTTATAAATATTAGTATAAATTTAAAGAAAGTATTTTTAAAAAAAGTAATTAGTTACTATTATTATTACTGCCATTATTTTCTACTCTAATGTCATTCGATAATAAATTAAAGCAGTCGAGGATTAAGTTTTGAAACATTCTGAACAAAAAAGCGTTCTATTACGTAAGATTACATCATATAATTCTCTGCGCAAGATATCTGATCTCACGATGTGAAAAATGGAAAATGCTGCCTATGTGGACTAGAACCAACTATTACGAGTTGAAAATAAACTATGACATTATCAGACGTGTCTGTAAAGAATACATTAATACGAAAGTGGTCTGCGCCTGTTGCTGGATTGAAGAACAAAAAAATAGAAAAATGTCGAGGTGAAAGTTTCTGTCGATTCGCTTGGTTGATTGCGAAAAAAAAGTCGAAGCTTTTCTATATCTCTAAACCTGTATACAAACGTAAAATCATCAACTAATAACTCCAAAATAATATTTTTAATATTGTAAAATATTAGTAAAATCATCAGAATTGGGACAGGAGCAAAATAACAATTCACTGATTGCCATGAGTAAGGTAAAATAGGATTTATTATTTACGAGCATTCAAATACCTAACGCACACATAATTACACACTAAACGAGGATGATACGATTTTAAGATGATATCAGGATCCCGATGCGGGACATTGTATAAGTGTCGAAGGCCTTTCATGCTTTCTTGTCGTCGTCCTTGTACCAATCCTCACTGTAACAAAAATGCAATAATTTTTTCCTCTCATTTTTAAAGAACATTGTTTCGTTTTAATTGCTGCGGAGTAAAGGCAGTTTCATTCATTGAGCTTACCAGCCGGCAACATTTTCAGGCGCGTCACATCTTTGTTGCTCCTCGTTATAAACAGTACCGTCGCTGCAACCTTGTTCGCGCGGCGTCACGCCATTCAGGCAGACATAGAATTTTTGGCAATCATCTGGGTGAGCGAACTTTGGATGATCCACAGCCATCCCTCTGGTATCCACCTGACTTTCCTTCGGACACTCGAAGCCATCCTTCAACTTCTTATCCACTACTCCGCATCCCTAGACGAACCGAAATTATAACATACACCCAAAACGCCACAATTACCAAGTAGTAATATCTATGAAAGGGTCTAGCCGGGTAAACATAGGGGAAAATACCCCAGCACCAATTTTAGTATTTATGTTCCGGTACCAAATAAAGCTCTTTGCCTGAAAAACCACTGAGAGGAATTTCAAATCTCTACCCCCTCTCGTTGGGGTGATATGGGGATGATAACCCTAAACTTTACCATTTTTTCTCAACAACGAATGCTTCAAAATTCACGAAATAGGTACTTTTTAACTCTACTACAATAAAGCAATTAATTTTTGGGAGGTTGTTTTTGCAAACACCTCTTTCAGTAAAGTAAAAAATATAAAACGAATATAAAGCCTCTGGGCAAATTATACTAAATGGGGATTCAAATATCTTAAGTAGTTGTTGAGAAAGAAAATGTTAAAGTTTAGGGTTGTTAACCCCATGTCACCCTACCGAGACCCCTCTAGAGATTTCAAGTTTCTCTCAGTGCCTTTTTTAGGCGAAGCACATTATTTGGTATACATAAATACTAGAATTGGTGCTGCGGCCGTTTTCCCTATGGTTACCCGGCTAGACCCTTTACAATGGACGGTTAATTATTATGTCCCATAACGCGATAACTTTTGACGATATCCTGTTCCGTACAAGCGCTCGCAGATAGCGTTAATTAGTCAATTTGCACACTGATAATTACTACCCGCACGATTGATCAATTATTCGAGGGGACGTAATTGGTGTGATTACAAGCTATTAATGCGGGAAGCGTCTAAATCGAGCGGCGCCGACGACAAACTAATATTAAATCGCGACGGTACGAATTATGCGATCGGAAGATCGAGCGTCGATTTATTGTTAAGTGTAAGGTGACATTTACTTCGCGACCGGCGCTGTCCGGCCAGACGCAAGTGCCACTATATTCATCGAAATGCAATCCGGTGGTGCACGTGATCTCGATGGCCTCGCCGTCGATGCAGTTGTAAAAGATGTTACAGACGGATGGATCTGGATGAGCGAAGAAGCCGTTTCTTCGTGGACACTTCTTCGTCGGTTGTGGAGGCTCTGCGAACATCAGGATGTAATAGGAAATAAGCATTCGTGTGAGTGTTATGAAGTCCATTCTGACCCATAATGCAAATTGCATTCATGCACATCATAGACAAGCTTCTGTATTGGATTTAAATCCATAGGCGTAGCTAGGATTTTTGTCTGGGAGGGGCCAGGCCCTATTCCCCCCCCTCTCGCGCTCTCTCTTCTTTTTATAGGTAGAAATTTGTATATACATACACATTTTACAATAATAATTTACCTATATATTTATTTAACATTAGAACGTAAACGGAATAAAAAATTATTTATTATTTACTCTCGGGAAATGTAATCAAAATTTTTAAAAACAGAAAAAATAAATTGTGATTTATTAAAAGCAAGAGCATATCATGTATACCTATAGTTAAAATTTATTCAAGCTTTAATTAGCGGTGTTTTTCTAAAAAAATATTTAGAATATAAACAGATGAATGTTTTTTATGTATTTCGATATTTCCTAGGGAGGGGCCAGTTCACGTTTGGGGGGGCCCGGCCCACTCGGCACCCTAACTAGTTACGCCAATGTTTAAATCTTGTCACGATCTGGGAATTGTTATTTCTATTTAAAGGGTACACTTTGGGCCTACTTTGACGGCCTGAAAAGGAGCGCGATGTTTGGAATTTTTTCAAGAGAAACCTTCAAATTATATTAATTGAAAACTTTATGCTTATATTTGTACATATTTAGGTAAAATTTAAAACAAAACATTAATGGTTTTGTTTTAAAAAATTCCCAAAGTTTGCATCATTTTTCGTCCGTCAAGGTAGGGAGGACCCTTAACAAAGTGATACTTGTATAAGTGGATTATAATATGTACGTAAAATAGGTAACACCACTTTCGCTGCGAATCGTCATCGTATCCTGTATGTCAAGGACATCAACCGCAAAAAGCGAATGACATCGTGTAACGTGTCAGACTCGGGCAGCTCGATTTTACTTCAACATCTGATACAAGCATTTGTTGCGATAAACGTGAAAAACGATAAAATTCTCAAGGATCACAGTTCCTTTTAATACTTTTTCATAAATAAGGTAAATGTACCAATACCTGGACGCTTAAAGGGCTTAAAATTTTCTCCTAATTTAATTTATTAAACCATCAAAAAATATGTTGATCAATTGTGGGAGATAACACAATATTATACTATTAGAAACTGCAAAAAAATTGATGTATTATAATAGACGTATTTATTAATGAAAATACGTAACTATGCAGATGTTCCAGTAAGCAGACCACCTAAAAATATACTGGTACGTGTAAGAAATTCTTGTACCAGTAAATAAACTTATACTTCTTTAAAAAAAAGATTAATTTTTTGCAAGTTTTACCATCTTAATCTAAATTTAAATCTATGTACTATTACACTAGTGTATTGTTATAATACATAAATAAGAAAGGCAGTCAATATTTTCTTAACAAATGAGCCGCGTGTCTTAACAGAAGCTTAAGAAATTTCTCGAAATCTGCTATCCGTACGAAGCGTGTTACAAAATAATTATTTCTACTTAAGGATTTTCAATTTTCGGTTTTAATTAGTATTGATTTATGATACTAATTTTTGTTTTTAATAACATTAAAAATTAAGCTTCAAAATAAATAAAATTCGCGTTAGTGTTCAGGTACTCTGGCCTGACCGGGTATTGGCACATTTACCTTAAATCTGTTACTCGCAGGGATTCGGTATATCGTACGATTTTTATTACCTTGCACTTCGAGTATGCTTCTCAGGCGCGCCAACAATTACATTAATATTACATACAGGCATGAATAAACCTTGTGAAAGTGGCAGAATTCGTGGCTCGTGAAATTAAACGAATTTAATAATCTTGGAATTACTATGCCATATTTTCTCCTGATTCAAAGTTCTTTGTTTAATAAATAATTGCAACACTAGTAAGCAAGTGGTGTCTGACGAATTAACGGGCCAACAAGTTAGGGTGCAACGGTGTGATACAGAGTTCATGCAGAGTGAGAATTATAACGATCTTACGTAGCTCAAGGCGATCACCGCAATCCACGTTGAACACATGGTCGCATTTGTTCACCTTACGATTCAATGGATCGAACACAAGCCCGTCTGGACACAATTTCTCCGTTGCAACACCGTCATTGCACGAGTAGTACTTGTCGCACTGTTTCGTATCCTCGTACTGGCCGTCTTTATTTGGGCAATTGTATGCACCATCTGCAACATCAAAGTAGTTTCACATGCATCAATATTTATTACGTTTAATTTTCACTAATTAATGTACTTTTATTAACAGGTTGACTGCTCCGCTATACAGTGGCGGAGGAAAGAAAGTTTCCAACTTTTAAAATCGCATAATTTTTTTCAAATTGGTCCGAACGACGTGAGGTTTTTTTAGAAGCTAGTGACGTGTTTCGTCGTTTTGAAAAAAATGAAATTGGTCGAAATAGCAAAAAAATAGTAAAACCTGTTTTTAAACTTTTTTGTGAGTCTGTAATGAAAATTAAAAAAAAAAACGCTGTTTTCGGGAATTTCGCAATTTTTGACCTTGTTCTGGGATCTTTAAGCGTTTAGCTCAGAGCAACGTTAACCGATTTTGATGAAATTGTATGCATGTACACAACTTACTTCAATATACAAATGGGTTTTTTAAATTTTCATTACAGGCTCACAAAAAAGACCAAGCTTGCGTTAACAAAATTTTTAAAAAAGTTATTTTTCGTCTGGGGACCTTTTTCTTAAACTCTTTTCCAAATTTTGTTAACCCAAGTTTGCAGCACATATTGCACCATAAAACTTTTGTTGGCAACATTTTATTCAGTCTCTTGTACTTTAGGAGTTATACGCGAAAAAGTGGGAGTGCCTATTTGACTTTGACGTTAGTTTTCACATGCTTAAAGCGCGATAGGGCACGAATGAAACATGCCGTTGTTCCAATCAGGAATCGAAAAAGTTCTCGGACCCTCGTTTTTAAAAAATTCTGTTAGAACTTATTTGTTTCGATTAAGAAAATATCTGTTCCTGTGAAATTTTTATTGAAACAAATGCTACCTTCAGGAACTTCTTTAAAATGTGTTCTCATGGAACAGATATTTTAGAACCTATATAATAAAAGTTCCATGGAAACAAGTTGCATTAAAACATTTATCAAAAAAGTTTTCAAAAGTTAAAGAAAAGTACTCAACTATTAGGTACTAGTTTTATTTAACAATATACTATAATATTCTTCATGTGTTTATTTAATAAAGCGTATGAAAATCATAACATAAATAATTAATGGTTTCATAAGAAGTATTGAACGGAAAAGAGAGCTTGTCATGAAAACTTTTTTAATAAACGTTCTAATATAACTTGTTTTCATGGAACTTTTATTATAACGATTCTAAAACATCTACGTAGGTAAGTATTACATATAAATAACACATTCAAAATATCAATTTAACTGTATAAATTATTTAATATTCTTGTAGTACTATCCATTGAATAGTATTTAGTATTTGTTACAACGATTAAAAACTTTTTTAATATCGGTAAACAAAATATCTGTTCCTGTTACAGAGAAATTTTTATTCTTATATTTTATAAGTTCCATTCCAACTAGAACTTTTATTTTCAAGAACTTTTATTTTATCGGTTCTTCTGAGAACTTATAATGTGAGAACATTTTTTAAAATGTTCCGCGGTCTTTGTTTTAAATGGAACCTATTGAAAAGTTCCAGAACTTTTTCGATCCCTGGTTCCAATCGGTGAGTGCAGGTTCGCGGTGTTATTTGTTCGTTATTTCAGACGATCATCATTATAAGCTCTTAATATCATTCAGATCTGTGTAAATTAATTTTATTCGGAATCATGTAAATAAGGCTATCCCCTTACCTATATAGGCGACATGGTGTCACTATTAAACAAGGTCAGTTGAGTATTTATTTCACAACGCATATATGAGAATTTACGTAATCGAATTCACAAAATTATATTTTTTAACCGCGTAATAAAGCAGCGGTAAATTTCGCCGACTGTTCACTCTCGAAATATTTGCCTCGCTTTAGAACTTAGTCGAGAGTGAGGCTGGAGAAAAAGCGTGGAATGGATTTCACGAATTTCTCCGTGTTACACGCAGCGTTTACTTTGTGAGATATACCGGAAATCAATGCCACGCTTCAAGAAGCATATAAAGTAGCCAGGCGAGTAGCGCGATAGCAAATGCGAGGTGGTCGAACCCGCCCAACTTCTCCACCTATTCCTCGAATCCATGGCCGATCGGCATTGTTTTGTTTCTTTATGTAATTTATCGGCTTTACGTGTGTACAGGGACGATAACCGCGGCAGATACTTATGCAACGCTCCGAGCTGTAGATCTGACATTTATACTTTAGAAAGTTTTAGCCCAACTGTCTCTCTTATGCACTCTCCAGGCGAAATGAATACCTTCGGAGCGTGCGCAGCAGAGATACGCGAGCGATTTTCCTCCGTAGGATGGGCAACGGGTTCCAGATATTTTAGTTATGAAATTTTACCGGTTTTACGCGACGATTACGATACCGGAAATTCTACAGCGTTTTAGACGCTGTAGCTGGCCGCGCTAAGAAATCAGGAGAAAGTCCGAGGTCTGAGTTCCAGTGAAACCGTTGTTTTTCTCCTCGGCAATTAGCATGCGCTGCTTTTGCTTTCGATGGAAAAAGTGGAATACAAATTATGGGAACCTGCTGCTGTCTAATAGGTTTGTATCGCTCATTTAAAAATATACGCATTTTCGGTGTGAAAATTAGTAGAAAAAATTATTGTAAACTCGAATATATTCTTATATGCGAAATTAAAGCAGTTTCATTTACCTCGTTAATCACAAGTTAATTTATAAGAAGGTATTTTTAAAGGCAATTACAAAGCGATTTTATTAACTCCAGATGTCACTTCATTTTCTACGATCAAATACTACTGCAAGTATGAAATTCGAACTTTTAGTGATATAATTAATATAATAATTAAACTCGATGTTAAAGAATTTACGTTATTCGATATTGTGGGGCCTTCGTCAAATTTCTAACTGCGAAGTTTTCATTTTTTAAGCAAAATTACTGACAATGAGATACTTACGTGTCGCAGCTACCAGAGCCAACAGCGTTACAATGGACGCCCTCATCATCTTTGTCGTCTAATCTCTCGGCTTTATTAGACAGAAGTAGAATCACGCGGCGCGATGAGGATTACCCTGGTCACTGATCACTAAGAGAGAAACGGACGGTGAATTGTATTTTTTGATCTCCCTTTTGAAATGCTGTCTCCGTCGCGAAACACTGCAGCTCGACAGCAACTCACGACAGGGTATACCCCATTGGTCCCCACTACACCCAATATTTCTTCCCCACTTTCGCCAGGTTTTCATCGACGGATAACCGTCTAGAATCAAGATTGATCGAAGGTACCGCACGCTTTTACCCTTCCTTCTCTCTTCTCGGCACGGCTGCCGTTGTTCATCTTCCTCCTCTTCCTCGCGGCGCACTCTCACTTCGCCGTCCTTCGCTGTTCTTTACGGAAAAATTAAGATTGCCACGATCCTCGCGAACCGACGCGTTGCATTCTTCAAACGTTTCGAAACGAAGGTAACTATAGGGTCTATGAAATAATACACTTACTTTCACGTGTGTCCTTTTCACCGTTTCTTAGCAATTTCTTTGATCGACACGTGAATTTTTGATAGTTAATGCTTCGTATTGAGGTCCTGGAGCTGCGATTTCCTTTTTCTTTCTTTAATGTAACAGACTTCTATAGCCCCTCCCACCCAACTGTTTTGCAGTGGGCTGTCGCGAATTTTCCAAATTTTTTATTTCGATAATGTAATATAAATATGCCTGCGATATAAATTATAATTGATAGTTGTTGGCGAGTAAAGGAGCAGGTAGTAATACGGATGTAAGTTTACTTTTATTCGTCATGCCAGTTACTACGAATGTAAGTTTTACTCTACCACTCTCAACGAGACATTATTTTCGCATTAGATCAGCTTTGATATAATTACGAAACATATGTTTTTTGATAAGACTTTCATTGTGTTACATAAAATTGCTTCGAGTCAATAATTGCGAAAGCGAGACTAATTGAATTTATTATCTTGAAAGCATCGGGCTGCTGACCCACTGTTCGATCCAGCAGATTTCGGAAGCGTTCCCCGTGAAATGTGAAGAACTTTCAGGCTTCGATCACTTTCACTGCTCGCGAGAATTTCGCACGCGATTTGAATTCATTACTGAAGCATAAAATGGAGACTACTCGTAGCGACGCTATCGGTGGGAATTAAATTACGCTGACAAAGCTTACTTCATCCTGATACTTTCCTATAAAAAAGACCATATTCCAAAATGTCCAAACAAAAATTCTGAATGATGTAATATTTGCTCGTAAGAATTTTCGAATGTTTTCTATTTTACTTTCCACGTGTCTGCGGTATCGGTCTGCACGGTGGAAAACTTTCACCTGAGTTTATCGACGAAATCGTAGAGTCATTCACAATTACGTTCCACTATATCTTGAACATTAAATCCGAGAATCGTTCGCTACCTGACCGTTTCAAACTCTGTAAATTGACTAATCCCATTAGTTCGCTGTAAGGAGCACGTGGTTGTATTAAAAATGTTTTATTCCTCGGGTGGTGTTTAATAAGTCACTGAGCATTAAAATCTACATATGAATTTAGCCTTAATTCTACGTCGTCTTGGGCCTTTTTCTTCTGCTTGGCCCGCCAGTGGGTTTCGGTTTTGGCGGCGGATTCTCCAATGCGTCCAGCTCCGCATCAGTCAACTGTCCTTTGTACCACTCCTTGCTGAAATTTGAGAGGACACATGAAATCAAATTCACTCGCAAATTCTAATAGGATCGTACAATACGAGTACTATTATTTCTCATTATTCGTGATGTAACATACCATTCCGGTATTCTCCTGGCCCAGTCGCACTTGCCAGTGCGTTCATCGAAGGCCTGCCCCAATTTGCAGCCACTTCTCCTCGGTATTTCGCCGTTCACGCAAACGTAGAAGTATTGGCAGTCCTCTGTGTCGGGGTAGCGAGGGTGGGTGGCGGCGGTGGCATCGTCAACTTTCGGGCAAGTGAAGTTGAAGAGCTCCCTGGAGCCGCAGCCCTTCTTCTGCGCCTCGTCGGGCCAATTGCAAATGCCAGTCTTCTCCGAAAAGACCAGGCCGTCCGGGCAAGTGATCATGTTGAACTTCCCTTCGACGCAGTAGTAGAAGGTGCTGCATATTCGGGGGTCTTCATGAGCGAAGTAACCGTGCATCCTTGGGCAGTGAGGTGACGGTTGTGGCTTCTCTGTAATTCAATTCGCGTCAGTCTACTTGTCTACTAATAAAAGAACAATATCTCCAACAGCCACGAGGTTACTTACGATATTTCGGCCTTTTCGAGCAGTCGATCCCGAAAGGCAGGTCGCACTTCTCGTGCTGCGGGCTGAAGTCGTTGAAGACAAGCCCATCTGGGCACAGTTTCTCGTTCGACTTGCCATCCCGACAGTCGTGATACTTGTCGCACTGCTCCGCGTCAGGGAAATAGCCGTTCGGTTCTGGGCACAGGTCCGAAAGCTCCTCTTCGTCCTCGTACTCTTCCTGCTCCTCAGACGCAGTCTGCTGCTGCTTCTTCTGCAACGCCGGCGAAGCCACTTTCCGGCGACTCTGCTCGGCCGCCTCCTGCTTTCTCGTCAAGGCCGCCACGGCGCCTGCAACATGGTCGAATTAGCGCGATGTAGCTTCAAGAACATGATTTCTTTGTTAACGAATCGCACACATGTTCTTCAGACAGGCTACGCTCCTTTCTCGATGGGGGGGGGCGTGGTTGTACAATGCGGATGCACACGCGTCAGCGGGCAGGAATGACAAAGGAATGGAAGAAAAAGGAAAAAGTCGACAGGGCAGGGAATAAAAAAGCGGTGAGCGGCGTGAGAGGGTCAACTGGTCGGGGTATTTTCAAGGCGGCGCGGCGTCTTGCGTCCCTGAATAAAACGCCGGCCGTACGTAGACGCCGGTCGACCTCGCCAACGGAAGAAAGCGAGAAAGTGGCCGACTGCCGTGCCTCTGATCAGGCAGAACTTAAATGTCGTTTAATCGCTCGAACCTGTTAACTTTCCAACACTCTATATAGATCTCTGATTTTTGAGACGCCCCCCCTACCTCGGACAGAGGGAGCGAGACGGTATCAGCGGGGATCAGCAGAACTCGCTGTTTTGTGACTAATTAAACCGCCATTAAGCGAGTGAAACGGGCAGCGAGGCAAATATCAGCCTGATGAAATTCGAAATAGGTAAACGTCGGAACACGAAGACGCTATTTGAAGCGAATTAAACGGGGAGGTGATAAATATTGAACACCGTCTTCGTGTAAAATCCATTCTTCGAATTAATAGACACGTGGTCCGGGGAAATAACACTTTCTATAGAAACGTAGGGAGAACTGATTTCTCAATAACAAACGGTGGCGCAATTTTTTTTCTCGTGATCGGACAGCTTGACTCATGTAGAATTGTATTCTGCTACATTGTCTCCATATTGCACGCGCGTTCGTAACTTATATGTATTTTATTCAAACGAAAGTTAACGGAAAGCTTTCCCCGACAAAGTGAAACGTGTCAAAGTACTTGGAACCATGGTGAGTACAGTAAGTAAAACAATACCCCGATTAAAGGTCATTTTATCGCCCATTGTTATTCTTCCACCATTCGAAGCACCTTATTTGCTATTCACATTTGAAACAGCTCGCCCGGCGAAGTTTTTCTCTCGATGATCGCCGAGTGTACAATGCAGTTATAAGGCGAGAAAGAAAGCTTGACTGTGTGCGGGCGTAATTGCAAAGCGAAGTATAGCGACGGCGTGTTTTTGTAAGCGGTAGAATTATGATTTCATGGAGTTTACTCACCGAGACAGATCAGCAGGCAAAATACCTCCGTCTTCATCCTGACGGAGGGCAGGAGAAACTGGAAGAAAATCTGGTGTTTTCGTGATCTTTTTACAGAATCGAGTCACGGTTCTTCGAACGTGAAGGAATTGATGACTAGAGGCCACTGGGCCCCATCGGGAGGGTCCCAGGTCCTTATATGCATCCCCCACTTTCCCATCGACGAGGTTACAACACTCGACGAACGCGTAGAGCCAGAGGAGAACCATTGCTCTTCTGCATACTCGCGTCGGACGTGTGCTTTGTTCGGGATGCACCGAGCTAACTGTACACCGAGGGAAATAATCGATGTCCGAAGTATTTTTAGGTGTCAGCCGAGCATCGTGAAAATTTCGTCAGCAGCTGGAACCAGAGGATTTGATCGCGTGCACTTTACTCTTCTGCATTTCCATCTACTAGTGCCGCGATACCACTTCACTTCGAGAGGTGAAGATATGCTCCCGTATATTTGCAGAGTAGCGCGCTCTGTGTAATTAGTGAATATATCACTTCGGCTATAACTCTTCTTTAAAACTCACTCTGTGAATTTAGTAACAGGTTTCTCGATCCCACCATCCTCCAGGATTTCTCCGAACCCAGAGCTTCCTGAGCTCGTCGTAGATCAAGATGATCATAGCATATGGTACACCTGGTAACCACCACTCGAACTTCAACGGATAAGTCCGGAGAATTTCGTCCGTGTAAGGCGCGTAACAGACAACACAAGCAGCCGCGATCTGAACCAGTATCCCGATATTCAGGACCCAATTATTCATGCCCTGCTGGAACAGCGAGTTGCGGCGGGTCTTGCAAATCATGACGTCGGCCGCTTGCACTATCACTATGCTGACGAAGAAAGCGGTGTGGCAAGTGTATTCGAGGATCTTGCGCTGCTCGTACGTCCATTCTTGGCCGAAGCTGTCCTTCAAGTCGTTCACGACGATACTGTCCCACGACGAGCGGAGATCCAGAAGCCGTGCTGCGCCATTACCACGAAGTACGCGAAGAAGCCTGCGCAAGCTTCGATCATGCCGATCTGGCCGTAAGCCATGAAAATTAATCGGCGACCGACGAGATGATCTGTATGAGGTACTCGGGGTTTCCTAGAACGTTACAATGGATGGATGTCGCGTTGCTATTATCGAGATCGCCAGCGTTTAAGATTGTTGAAAGTAATGTTGCTACGATGATCAATACCTGAACATGATATCTGACTCGGACTTCTCGTAAGCCAGCGAGATAGCAGGCCATATGTCTGTACCCAGATCAATGCAGAGCATGCATATCACGCCTACAGGCAGAGGAATCCCAAGAACGACGAACGCCAAGAACGGTGTTATCTCTGGGACATTGCTGGCCAAAGTGTACGCGATGCTCGACTTTAAGTTATCGAATAGCCTGCGCCCTTCTTCGATCCCAGTGATTATCGAGGCGAAATCGTCGTTTAGTAGAATCAGATCTGCCACTTCTCTGCTGACATCCGAACCTGGTACCATTGAATGGAGCGGTTTGAGGGAATACTTTTTATTTATCGTTCTTACATCGTTAAGTGTCTTATGAGTACCCAGCGACAAAACTCAATACGTGACATTGAGTTTTATTGGAGAATAGGAGAACCTGTGCAGATGTAAGTACGAGTAATAGGCCCACTTAAGGGGGACCATCACCGTGACGGCCGGAAAAGTAAGCCGTTTTTTAAATTTTTTTCAGGAATAATTAACAGTTTTAACGGAAAATTTTTATTATTTGCATAAATTTTAATATATTAATTAATCTTCTAGACCCCCCACGTGCGCTGGTCGAATGTATAACTATGGAACAGCAGGTCCAAAATCAAAGTTCATTTTATCTTTTTATAAACTATATGAATGTTGTTTTCGGCCGACACAGTGGTACTCCCCCTTAAGGGGAGGTTCCGGTCTAGAGCCCCCAAAAATTGGTGATCTTTAGGAATTAATTAAAGGAAAACTACTACATATAATTTAATGGGACTTTTTGCATTGCATTAAGGATGTCTTAAATTATAGAAATATATTTTTTGTTTTATAATCAATCATTGCAGACGCCACTGGAGCGTAGTTAAAGTCAAGGCGTAAAAAAAATCATCCAAATCGGTGGGACCTGTATCTCCAAAACTTATTATCCGATTCGACTGAAACTTTTTTATTTTGAAGTATATACTTCTGGCTAGGGGGGGAAACCAGACAAAATTACAAAAATGACATTTTTTGAGAAAATAACGACACGAAGTTTGAAATCAGTTTTTCCCTATACTGTTCGTCCTTTCCACGCCTTTAAAAATTATAAATTTTCACTATTTTGTAATTTTGCCTGGTTTCCCCCCTAGCCAGAAGTATATTCTTCAAAATAAAAAAAGGTTCAGTCGAATCGGATAATATCTTTTGGAGATGCAGGTCCCACCGTTTTGAGAACACTGTTTCGAGAAAAAAGGGTTTAAAGTTTTACACGAGCGCCAAGTGGCCGGTGTTGCGCCCATGCATTTGCCGCTACTCAAATGCCTATAACTTCGGGAATTATACGAATTTCAAAAAATCCTTTTAAACACGTATTCATAAATGGTTGAACAATCAAAAAATGAAATAAAAAAAAATCGACTTTTAGACCGGAACCTCCCCTTAAGGGGACCGTGACGGCCGGAAAAGTAAGCCGTTTTTAAATTTTTTTTCAGGAATAAATAATAATTAACAGTTTTAACGGAAAATTTGTATTACCTAAATTTAGTGCAATGTCTCAAGAGACTATAAAAAAATAAAAAACATGCATAAATTTTAATATATTAATTAATCTTCTAGACAGAGGCGGATTAAGGTCGGTTGGGGCCCTAGGCGCAAAAGAAAATATTGGGCCCCTTATAAAAAAGGGAAAGACAGGAAGAATAAAATCACATTAACCATGTTTTTAAACACATAAACAGATTATGTACTCATGAAATCTGGGACCTGGAACGATAATAATAATTTCGTTTCGGTTAATATCGTTCCTGCTGAACCAATATTTCGTTTCCATCAGAACGAAAAACAAACTTTGTTCCGAACCGGTTATTTCATTTTTAAAAAAACTCGTGTATACTTATTTTAACAATTTTATTGCAATTTTTGTACTTATAAAAAATTATAATGATTCAATCATGTAGAGATATTATAGATTTATATTGGATTCAACCAATAATCAGGTAAGGTTATGATTAGTGCATGATCCAATCGGTGTAGGCAGGCGACTTTTTTACCGACACGAAACATGAGAAATATAAGGGGCGCGGTCAATTTAAATTTTTTAACCTAAAGTGTACAGAACGTTATTGATCGAAATTTTTATTTCGGTTATATCGTTTTCACTCCTGCAACAGGGTTAAGAATTTCGTTTCTGTTTCTGTTTCTGTTCCGGAAAAATATTTCGTTTTTTTCCTTTATCGTTTTCGTTTCTGTTTCGTTCCGGGTCCCTGCATGAAATCAAATTTGGTGTCATTAAAAAAAAGTGAAAAGTTGGTTTTCGTGGGGCCGCTCCGAAGTCGGGGCCCCAGGCGCGCGCCTAGTGCGCCTAATGGAAAATCCGCCTCTGCTTCTAGACCCCCCACGTGCGCTGGTCGAATGTATAACTATGGAACAGCAGGTCCAAAATCAAATTTCATTTTATTTTTTTATAAACTGTATGAGTGTAGTTTCCGGCCGTCACAGTGGTACTCCCCCTTAAGGGTCCATCATTTTTTTCAGAAAAGTTATACCTACATATTTTTGAAAACTCTATTTTATAGAAATCTGTGAACATTAAGCTATAACCTATAACATTTTGAATAATATACGAATGGAATAAACGCAAAAATTGTTAGATTTCTCTAGTTTTAGGCATGTCAAAAATAAAAATATTTAACATTCTGTTCTAACACCACCATTTTGTACGAAAAAAAGGGTTTTTTCCAACGAGAGTTGTAAAATAACAGGTCCATATTGAATTTCCCATTTATTTCATTACCTATCTCCCTGAAAAATATTGCCGAAAATGACTATAATCTAAGCTTCATCTAAGGTGGCCTAACCTCTTAACAGTTTCAAACAGCTCGCTTACAAATTAATCCCGTATCACTAAATTGCGCGTTCACGACACTTTAGCTATCATCCGATACTGTCACCGACGATATAAATTGTTAATCAATAAATAAGAACAATATATTATAAAGACGTAGGTACCTGCAACACCCATGGCAATCCCAATATCGGCCTTCTTCAACGCTGGCGAGTCATTAACTCCATCACCAGTGACCGCGGTAATCAAGTGCAGTCTCTGGCAACTCTCCACGATCTGCAGCTTCTGCACGGGCGACGTTCTTGCGAACACAATCTCTGGATATTTCCTTATAACACCGTCGAGGTCTTCCGCCTGGAGATCTCGCAGCTCCAACCCTGTCACCACGATCGAACGATTCTCCGCGCTGGTATCGTTGTGCTGAAGATCCTCGTCGGTGATGATACCAACGTACTTCGCGATCGCTCGTGCCGTGTCAGGGTGATCACCAGTCACCATGATCACCTTGATTCCGGCGCAACGACACTTGTACACCGCGTCTGGCACCGTTGGCCTCGGGGGGTCCATCATGGAGATCATTCCGACCTAACAATACATAATACAGTACTTTTTTGTGTAAAAAGATTTTACAATTTAATGGTAATCTGATATGATGTATGAGTGCAGAAGTGTGTTTATTGATATTATTTTAGAAAATTATATGTAGGGGAGAGGCTTGCAGGTTGCCACTGCTTGCAGGTTGCCACCCCTGCTGTATTTCGAATTTCTAGCAGTGTCATAATCTCAACTTTGACTCACATCGACGTTAAAAGAGTAGTTGTCACTATTTATTAACCTCTGGAGCGGACAGACGCAATAACACCGTGTTTGCTGAGCGAAGTGTGATACAGTGTTTGTGAAGAAATTGAATTATTGAAATTGTGTGTTTTCCCTGTGCTCGTAAATTGAACATTTTCATCCACAATTCAAGGTAACTATTCGTACTGTGTTGTTTTTTTTTTATCTAATTTACATATGTCAAACAGATTTCCAAACACATCATGAATTAACAATTTTTTCTCATATTTTCCAAAAATCCGTCGGAATGCAAGTTGCCACCTTTTTTGGCTTGCAGGTTGCCATCTCTCTCTTTCCCGCTAGTTTACACTCAAATGTCATTTTTCATGATTATGTGATGTTTACTATTGTCATTGAGTTTGAAGTGAAGTGTTTTTATTGTATTTTAGTCATATTTTCGTTTATTTTTTACATTTTTGATACATTTTTAGTATGACAGCACGTAGGTTAAGAAAATCTGAACGCGGCAACGAACGCCTGCAAATAACGAAAAAAAGGCCACTGACTGCAAATAAAATTCAATAAATTTTGAAAAGTTTTCTGAATCAGGTTTTTACTTGAGTTTTTTTACACCTTCAGCAATTTTTCTACGGGGTGGCAACCTGCAAGCCAAAATTTCAAAGTGTCAATTTTAGATACTTTCGATAATTTGCAGTATAATTTTTCTTTTTCGAGAGTTTACATGATTTGTTGCTCAGGATTGTAGCTCCATACTTCCTCTTTCCAACTTATACCATAAATCAACGATACGTTAATTTTATGACGAGTTATGATAAAAAAAGCTAAGGGGTGGCAACCTGCAAGCCTCTCCCCTAGTATCAGAGCAGTCGAAAATTGCCTGACGAGGGGAGTGCACAAGGTACGTGTAGCTGATTTCTTTTAAACTTTGCGAATGATTAGTGAACAACACGTGTGATTGCAGATTAAACCTCTAGCGACGAGTGGGACTCCAGAGTCCCAATCAGATTAACACATTTTTATTTACGTTCCATCAATAAGATCGAGATTTGATAGGTATAGTGACCTTTAGTAGGCAGAGAAGAAACTGTTGTACCATCAGAACCCGAAATTAAACTTTTTTTTGTTATAAACAAATTTTAAAAAAAAAATTAACGAGTAGTTTCCAAATCCGAAGTATAAAATAGACTATTTTAACGCTCAAAAAAATTCTACGTTTAGTTTAAAACATCCCCGTCCCTAGAGGGTTAAGGAGTTACATACGTTCTCGGTGTCTAATAATTGATCACTTTTGGGATTGTTTTCCTCGATAGGTGTGAAATTAATCGAAAATTGTATAATTGTGTTTTGATCTTGAGACCTTTATTCGTATAAAAAAATTATTTGACACACTTTTGTCATATATTGCCGTTCGTTTTCTGCGGTTGCAGCAACCTCTGCACCAAGCAGGGGGCCTTATCAGCATGATAACTTCGACTATTAACAACCTTTTTTCATGAACTTTGCAATTAATGTATGCAGAATCTCTAAGGGCCATCGGACCAAATTTTTTAATTTTTAGAAAATAAGAAAATTATGCCATTTTGAAGAAAACAATCGATTTTTCGTCAACAATTTCGATCTTTAAATGGCAAAAAATATTAAAAATTAAAAATTGAAAAAAATTATTAAGGGCCCTGTTAAATGGATAATCCTGTACATAGACACATCGAGGCTCTAAGTAGACTGTAAAAGAAGCAGAACTTAGAACTGGTTTTCTAAGAAACATTTCAGCACTGTAACGTAAGCTGTCAATAAATAATTGCATATGTTAATTGCAGAATTGAACGAAATTGGTAAGCCCAACCTCATGCACTCCCCTTGTGAGATGGAGATACAGTTTCGAAGGTATATTCGTGTTCAGAGGAACGTTTAGAAATATATATATACATGTATAAAAAAATCATGCCCACAGTCAATCTAATTAATAGCCATCTCAGCAACCGTTTGTATCTCTCTTTTTGAAATTTTGAAGGTGGGGAATTCCAGCTCACCAGATCTCTTCCATTCTAAATATAGTTTAGAATGTCAAGAATTTCGTACGGGTACAATATCGCTACGCCTTTATTTTCGTACAAACAGAATTACTAGTCTCAGGTTCTTGAGAGGAAAGTTCGGCGGGTCCTCCTTAAAGGCGTAACCCAGCGGGAAGTCAGAGGCGGGAAGATCAAGATCAGCAAAACCGAGCACCCGTTCGCCATTGTTCGCGAGGATGTAACAAGATTCCGTATAAGCTTTCCTGATCTCGTCATTCAGCACTCTTGTGTCGTTACCAAACGCCACGGTCGAACATCGTTCCAATACCCTTTCCGACGCACCCTTAAAAGAGACGAAATGCTTCTTAGCGCATATGTGCACGTCTGCCTGGAACTTGTCCGTCGAATTGAATGGTATTTCGAACACCTGAATTTAGAAGAAACACAACGTCTTCATCCACTTCATTATCACGGCCCTAACAAGGGACGTTCGGCAACCCGAAAATTCAGAAAATTATGAAACTCGGTGTGCAAGTAGAGTAGGTCATCCGTAACACAACCCTATTTTTTGTTGGTGCCATAATGCAATTTTTAGGGGTGAAATCACCCCTTCAAAATTATTCAGAATTTTCTTTTCCGTGGGATACCTCGAGAATGGTGAGAGATATCGAAAAGAAGTTTAAACAAAAGTTGCATCCTTCTTTTATATGTACAAAACCGCGAAAAAATAATTTTCGAAAAATCCATATTTTTTAAGTTACCCCCACCACCAACCCTCAAAATTAAGTTTTTGTATTTTTTAAATATAAGCTGAAAATGCTGATATACCTCTGGATAATCTCTTTTCATACATATATGTGATTTATGTGTTATATTTTTTTTTGCAAACGAATAAAGCCTCTATTGCCGAATTTCAAGTCCATTTTGGCAGTTTCCATTAATAACATGGATTCTTAAAGCCATATTTAGATTATTATCATTTCGATAACATATGTATTTTGCAAAGTCATTGTAAATCTTCACGCATTATTTATTGTTCGTGTGGTTTCCGAAATAGCCTAATAAGATTACACTTCAAGTAATGCATGTTCGAATGTGCTGTTATGATACTGATTCATGCACGTCACTGGTTAGTTTTAATGAGTTTTACCTTTGATGCAATTTTAGGTGCGTACTGCCTTACTTGAATAATTGACAGCTGTTTGAACTTTACATAAATAATAATCTAAATATGGCTGTAAGGGGGTACTCCACTGTGAACGGTCGAAAAATCAAGCTATTTTTAAAGATTTTTTTCTCAGTAAATACAACATATAGAGCTACTCTTATATTATACCAAAAAATTAAAAAATATTTTTATTTGTTTTACTTGTTCTTTAAGAAAAACATGGTGCAGGTGATTTCCCAGCTTAGGCTTATCTGAAACCAAAAATTTGAAAAGATTCTTAATCTGGATGAGTGTCGCTATCGTCTTTTAAATCATCAATCAAATTTTTGTTGAGAAATAACAAAATGGCGCCTGTTTGAAGGAAAAAGTTCCCCAAAGTGGTGTTTCTCGATTGTTCCCCGAGAAAAATCTCGGTTATTTTTCGGCAAAAATTGTTAATTGAGGTACGGACGATAGAGACACTTATACAGATTAAGAATCTTTTCGAATTTTTTGTTTCGGACAAGCCTAAGCCGGGAAATCACCTGCACCACGGACATACGGTTTTTGTTTAAGTGCTATATTGACGCTGTAATAAAACAAGTAACACAAATTGAAAATATTCTGTTTAATTTTATTGGTATAATATAAGAGTAGCTTAATAAATATCAAAAAGATTTATTTCATTATATATTGTATTTACTGAGAAAAATCTTTAAAAATAACTTCATTTTTCGACCGTTCACAGTGGAGTACCCCCCTAAGAAACCATGTTATTAATGGAAACTGCCAAACTGGACTTCAATTTCGGTAATAGAGGCTTTATTCGTTTGCAAAAAAGAATATAACACATAAATCACTTATATGTATGAAAATAGATTATACAGAGGTATTTCAGCTTATATTTAAAAAATACAAAAACTTAATTTTGTGGGTTGGTGGTGGGGGTAACTTGAAAAATATGGATTTTTCGAAAATTATTTTTCCGCGGTTTTGTAGATATAAAAGAAGGATGCAACTTTTGTTTAAACTTCTTTTCGATATCTCTCACTATTCTCGAGGTATTCCACGGAAAAGAAAATTCTGAATTATTTTCAAGGGGTGATTTCACCCCTAAAAATTGCATTATGGCACCAACAAAAAATAGGGTTGTGTGAACAACTCTACTTGCACACCGAGTATCATAATTTTCTGAATTTTCGGGTTGTCCCTTGTAAGCGATCACGTTTTAACACCTTTCTACAATTGTTCCTATAAGCGTCCGCCCCTCCTTTCACTAAAACCTCCATACACTTCAGCAGAGCGGAGTCAAAAGCATCCCCCAAAACTTTCCTTTTTCTCAAAGGCGGTGCAGGCATGTTCTCGGGGAGTGGGGCCCACTCGGCCCGATTACAGAGACTGGCCACCTTGGCCAAGTTATTAAATCCAGGCATTTTTATGTGCATCCTCCAAGTATCAGACGCCATTACTTCTCGCAACTGGCCGTCGTACCACATGTGTCGGACCTGAGGCAGTGAATTCTGTCTTGCAATTATAGCTCAGAGAATATTGCAATTGCCGGGAAGATCGGATCTACGTGGGAATAGAATGGGCGCAGAGAGAAGCCTGCCAATAACATACGATGTTTACCGTCATTTTATTTTGCGTGAGCGTGCCTGTCTTGTCGCTGCAAATAACAGCGGCGCATCCTAACGTCTCGATAGCCTCGAGATGCTTCACCAGACAATTTTTGCTGGCCATTCTCTTGGCGGTTAGAGTGAGGCTAACGGCCATTGTAGCTATCAGTCCCTCCGGCACGTTCGCCACTATAATGCCGACCAGGAATAACATCGAGTCGATCGAATCGTAGCCCATACCGATGGACAAGGCGAAGAAGAGGACTCCTAGGAAAATCGCCCACGACGATATTAGTTTCATGAAACGACGGATCTCGCGAGAAAGCGGCGTCGGTCTGGCCGTCAATTTAGACGTCAGTTTAGCAACCCTGCCGATCACGGTTTGATCGCCGTAGGCAACCACGACTCCTTTTCCGCTGCCTGTTGTACATTAACGAAACTTTCAAAGAAGTCGCAGGAAAAGCTTGCACAATCATAGGAAGTGCTTAAGAAACGGCTGGAAATGCAGAAACTGCGTTTACTTCATCGCGATGGTTACCTTCCACTATGTCGGTCGAGAAGAAGACCATGTTCCTAGCTTCTAACAAGCTACTCGTTGGATGAGCACTGGTGGATCTTAGAATTGAGATGGACTCGCCTGTTATCGAAGCAGCGTCGACCTTCAGACCTTGACATAAACATATACTTTTTTTATAGGTTTTGATAATTTTACTATGCACTCAAGATTTCACGCAGCACTAGTTGTACAAGTTCGTGGAAGACAGAGGAATGTAAAGTAAAGTTAGTTGCGAGATTAACCTCGACAGTTGAAGAACAATGAACAGCCTCCGTTGGATTTCGCGATTCTGTAAATTGTATCTACGAGAACAGAAGCAGCATGATATCTCGAGCGCTGGCAAAGAGAAAGGCGGGGACTTTTTTGTTGAGAAATAAGAAAGTTACGGCTGCAACTACAAAGATACGAATTTACCTTGACATTCCAGGATCCTAATGTCAGCGGGTACTCGGTCACCGGTTTCCAACAGGACAATGTCCCCGACGACTAATTCGGCTGCGTATAGTTCCCTCATCTTGCCATCCCTCAGAACCTTCGCCTTCTGCGGCAGCATCTGCTGAAACGATTCCATGATCCGCGAACGTCGGGACTCCTGGTAGTGGCTGAACATCGCTGTAACCAAGATCAGGGCGACGAGCACGATGCCGAGACCTAAATGCTCGTTGGATGCCTCGCCGTAAACCTCGTGCTCCAGGATATAATTGCAGAAACATAACGACGCGCCCATCTAAAGGAACAATAATGAACGATTCTGTTAATCCTTTCCACTTCAAGCACGCTTTTCGAAAATGATCTTCGCCGCCCTTAATGGATATTTTCAAATATAATTTTTCACCGTGAGTGAAATTTTTCGTAGGTATTTGTTGAATAATAATTTAGTTAAAATATTTAGTAATTATATGGGTGATTTAAAACCAATTTATAAGTTTGATAGTAAATTGAAACATGTATTATCTACTTTTTTACTGAATTTTCAAAAAGGTTTACGCTTTTATTAATTTTAATTTTTTCTGGGTTGCCAATTTCGCCGCCCCCAAAATTGCCATTCTGGGCGATTGCCCTGCTTGCCCCCCCCCCCCCTACATCGGGCCCTGACGCCATTCAAGCACACCACAGTTTAAATTAAAGATATACTGCCGCTCCTAAGTATTAGGACACCTGCTGTATTTGTTTATGCATTTAATTTAAAGTGGCAAGTAAAATAAAATTTGTTAGAGTTTTTCATTAAATTTGAAAGGTTTTTCTCAATTATTCCACACAGAATCAGAGGCGGATTAAGGTCGGTTGGGGCCCTAGGCGCAAAAGAAAATATTGGGCCCCTTACAAAAAAGGGAAAGACAGAAAGAATAAAATCACGTTAACCATATTTCTAAACACATAAACAGATTATGTACTCATGAAATCAAATTTGGTGTCATTAAAAAAAAGTGGAAAGTTGGTTTTTGTGGGGCCCCTCCGAAGTCGGGGCCCCAGGCGCGCGCCTAGTGCGCCTTATTTTTTTGAGCGTTAAAATAGTCTATTTTATACTTCGGATTTGGAAACTACTCGTTAATTTTTTTTTTAATTTGTTTATAACAAAAAAAGTTTAATTTCGGGTTCTGATGGTACAACAGTTTCTCCTCTGCCTACTAAAGGTCGCTATACCTATCAAATCTCGATCTTATTGATGGAATTAATGTTATCAGCGCGTTAAAAAATTTAAAAAAATTTCGGTCGAAAATCTAAAACATTTTACTTATTGATGGAACGTAAATAAAAATGTGTTAATCTGAATGGGACTCTGGAGTCCCACTCGTCCCTAGAGGGTTAAACACTGTTGAAGTGCAACAATTCGTGGTTCATAGAAATGAATGACTTATTAATTTTGAAATCAAGTGTAGCGCTTGAAGTGCAGTAACTGTCAAAATAAATGGAAAACGATGTTAGTAAACATGGGTTAGAAAACCAGTAGTCCTCAAGCTATGAAATACGAATACTTACAACTACCATGGGAGGTATTCGATATGTGTTCAGGGGGCCCTGAGGCGAGCCCCTATATATGGCCCTCTAACTTATTCTACATTAAGTAAAATAAAAAATGCAGCGCTAACACGCGAAATGAATAAGTATTAAAACAAATAAATAAATGAGATTAAAGGTGGAGTCTATTCAACGAAAAAAGGGCCTCATTAAATTTTGGCGTATTCATTATTTTCTTTCCGTCACAGTTGGAAGGGCCGTATTCAATTTTTTTCTATTTTTCTCTGGGCCCCTGAGGTGCTGAGACGGCACTGATGTGCACTACGATAAAACTATTATTAAAAGCCTAAAAATTAAAACTAGACTTAAAAACACTAGTGTTTGCCTTTACTTCATGAAAAACAATCCTTAAATTCATCCCTCTTATCTCAGAGTCACCTTTACCAATGGGCTAAATGGACTGCAGCCCAGGGGCGCCCGTGTTCCAAGGGCGCTTAACAATCAAATATATTGAAATGTTTTTTTCTCTTCAATTTTGGGGACAAAAATTTCTATCTGGAGCAATTGCACCCTTGGGGGCTAGGGCGCCAAAAGTGTTTAGCCCAGTGCGCTCAAATTTATTAAGGCAGCCCTGCCTTATCTCTAAAAAAAAATAGTAATTTAATGTATTTAAATGCTTCTAACTGAACTACACTGACTCCATATATTTTCCAAATTGCATAGAAATCTGTTTGGAAGAAAGCAAATTCCAATCAGATAATCCGCAGACTTTATTCTGTAGAAGGTATTTAAATATTTATCTAATGATTTCCACAATCTTCAGCTCCAACGTGAAACTTGATAATTTTTTTTCTACAGTAAAATATTGCATTGAAATTATAGATTTTTTATAATATCATAACACGAAACAAAACTGTCTAACTACTAACGCACTAAAACAAAAAAAAGTGTGTGAAAACTCGAAAATGATTGGTCACATATTTGCTAAAACTTTTTTATTCATTTTAATAATTGAAAACTAGACGCTGCGGGAGTTTATACCGTGTGAACATCCGATATACTTGTATTATGTACCCAGATTAATAAAGAGAATCCTCCGAAGCATCGACGCAAGAACTTCAGAACGCTGGAAGTCCTTCTTGGAGGCGTCAGTGCATTCAAACCGTTTTTGTTTAAAAGATCGCGTGCAGCAGATTGTGGATAAGCCATGCACCACGTCGGTTCGTAGGCTTTGCAATAAATCTTCCGCTGCTCGGAGGTGAACGTCTGTTTCGATATCACGACGCAGGCATTCTTGATTACTGGTAGTATTCCTTTGGCTTCGCTTACTAAAGAACCGTAATAATTTCCAGTTGAGAATGGAATCCATTGCGATTTTTTTTTCAAGAGAAAATTGAAAACGGAATGTTTTTCTTCTATAAAAATGTTAACTAACCAAAAGGCGTATGCAATAAGATTCTGTCGAGATATCGTATCGCACTTCAATTGTATTCAAATTGAATGATTTGCTGTTCATTCATATACAATTTGTTAATTTAAAATTAAATATTATCAGATAACTCTGACAAGCTGATTTGCCAGAAAATGTTAGAATATGTATATCGAACTGAGCGTGGGCGTTTTTTGAATAAATGTTCATTTAAATAGAAACTGTATAAGAAAAGTATATTCATTACAAATTAAACAATTACTATCAACAAAACTGTATTCTTATTATTGTAAATATAATTTGGCCTAATCCCACAGAAAATCATTCGAAAAAGGTATAATGTAAGGAGTACAAGAAAATTTAACGATATAAAATACTTAATTTGCAAATTAAGCTTCTCTGTTTTAACAATCTGTATTTTATAATAAAAAAAAAGTGTTTCTCCTATTTTCTGCAATTTGTACCCATGATTGCGTACTTATAAGCATTTTCAAATATCGAAGTGAATATGTACAACCCGCGTGATTTAATTTGTCTCTTCTGGCATTTAAAAAAAAATCGATTGGAAATACCGACAGCGCTGCAGTTGCAACAGCCATAGACGAGATACAGAATAGAACTACGTCCTACGTAAATTTACTTGTCGCATGCAACGCTATCGAGTCAGAGTGGAATTCAATCGTAATCCTACTAGCGGTTAGAATTCAGACTAAGCATGGTTGAAAATTTCTACGAAACCCCGCAAATATGAATCGCCAAGCCAATTTACACTGTGAACGCATCGTTATAATTTTTTTGTTTTTAGGTATTCACCTCTAATTGCTTTAATTTTTGGATATGTTTTAAAGGACCGAAAAATAAAGAATACGTGTCTTTTTTCCAAAAGCCTCTCTTTGTAAGGCCGTTCGTCCATCACTGCAATACAATTGCAATTTTACCAAAAAACGATTACATGCAATGTGGTGGGTCTAATTCGAGGAAATTCGTCAGATTTTTCCTCGAGGGATTACCGAGAAAGAATTAGTGTTGACGAGAAACAAAATCCTGAAACTGATTGACGCGATTGCATGCAATCGTTTTTTGGTCAAATTGCAGTCGCGTTGCGTCGGTGGACGAACCATCGACGAAGTATAGGATAGACCTATCACCTTATGAATGTGCGTGTCGCCACCCAAACTGTGTTACCGACCCACAATTTCAGGACTGAATGTAGTGGCCTCTGCTCATTAACAGCGTCCAACTCAGCAACTACTCAGAAATGTGTTGAAATGCTGAAAGGTGTGTTGCGTGCTTTCGCCACGCTACGCTTTGACTCGGTTTGTTCAACGACTCATGCCGATTTCTCTCCGAAAATCCATTTCGGGGATTAAGACACTATGACGCTCAAAAATGATATTTCTTCAAAGCTCGTGCAAGCTATTAATTGCAAGATGACAAATTGTTTTGTTAATACTTTGTAGTAAAGTTCCTTCTTAACGAAGTTCGTTCGAACTTCGCGCTATAAGAGTTTGCGTTAAGCGCCGCTAGAGCGAGGATCGCAACATAGAAACGAATCACTGAGTTTCCCTTCTCGTTCGACTCGAGTCCGCTGGTGTAGAGGCGCGTCGCGGTTCTTGCCTGATTTTGTTCGTGGCTTTGGCTTGGAACTGATTGGAACGCAAATTTCGCTCTCCACGCGTTTATTTTTTATTATTTTACTACGTACTGTTCTTTGCATCGTTCCCCTGTGTTTCCTACTCGAAAAGCGACAGGTGCTCTTCCGTAGGAAGCTCGAGACGAACGAGTAGAAATCACTCGGTCCACGAATCTTGGATATTTTGGACTTTTGGGATTAATATTTTGGAATACGGTGTCGTGGTCTTATAGCAAGGTAAGATCGCTTCGTTTCGTGTCGCTTTGGTTGAGTTTTCTTGCGAAATTTCAGTCAAAAACGACGTAGGACGAGCCACAGAGGTGCTACGTAACCTCAAAGTGTCAAAAAGTGAACTCTGAATTTCTTTGATGTATCTATTCAGTTTAAGGAATGCATCTATTGTTCGCCTAAACGTTAGAGTGGTGATAGAAATAACTTCAGTGCATTCACATTTCTATAAGTGGTTTAATTAATTAGTTATTATTTACTCATTAAAGTGTCCTCGGAATACGTGCGCAACACTTGTTGCATGTATATTCTATCTTCTCTACGTTTTCCTGTTGGCGTTGCTTAAATGTTATAAAATTGTGAAAGCACCGTGAATAGAATATAGAGTATAGCAGCCCTTTCTGATACGACGATCTTTCCCATTTATTTCACAAAAATGTGAATCCACGTTTGTCTTGTCTTGCTACGTTTGTGAGAATTATACGGCGTTCAACGGTACTTGGACAAAAATAATTTTAGTTTTTGGATGTAAATTCACTTTTATATTCGTTCTCTTCCATTTCATGCTTCTTCTTTATTCCGCAAGTACACTCTATAAACAATTGAAGGAGGGAGTAATGGTTCTAAATAATATTTTTAATTTTTTTCATCTTGTTTAAATGATATACAATTTTTCTTATTTGTTCGTTGCAAAATTATACAAGTGTGGTAATATGCAACAGAAATGTCGTGTACATTTATAATTATAAAGAGTGTGATGAAATTTTTATAGATAATCATTTTTGTAGATGGAGAAATTAATAATGAATTTTGAGGAATTATTGCACTCGTCGATGGTATAGTAGTCCCTCTTTTTTCTTTGGGATATTGGGCAGAATATCTAAAAGATATTCCAGAAATGTACGTGAGATGCGGACGAGGAAACGCTGCTGATAGAGAATGTGTTGCAAGTAACAAGTCAGCCTGCTATGCGAAGAGCAGATGTGGTTTGGGATAGGCAGATGCTTGTCTCCTCGAATAGTAGTCAGACTGTTTCCAACGTAGGGTAAGTGGTACTTTTTCATTCTTTCTGCATGCTATCGAACAAAATGATTGTTGTAGCGAGCATAGTGACCACGAATACATACTTAGTACTCACGAATAGTAACGTTAATGTGTGTGCTAATAAATAAATTTTAAATTCGCGATAGAAGTTTTAATTTATTTCATTTCAAACATTCTAAACTTCTTTTCTTTAATTTCACAATCATACGGGATGCTTAATGTGCCGAATACAAATTAGATTTATGAAGTTAAACTCTTTCGCGCAAGTTATTGCAAATCTTCTCTATTCACAGTAATTACATTCGAGTCATTAGATTCTCTTAATAAAATGGGGATGGAAAGCATTAATTTTTTAAGGATTTTCAACTACATAACTTGAAGGTCTTTCTCATACAAATAATAATAACTGAGAATGACAGTTGATATTGGTACTATTTGTTCACTATGCTCGCTACAATATTAAAATCAGCCTCGCAATAAGTCTTCGTTTAAGAACTTTAGTCGTAAGACTTTTTCGAAATTTTCAAAACTGCGCAAAGCATTGGTCGAACATGGAACAGAAATATTTCGTAGAAATGGGTCACTTTCGTAGGTACCTCCGCGCTTGGTGTGCCTGGAACTTGGTAACGTTTCCCAAGCATTGCGACTTGCGAAACAGAATCAAGGCTAAAGCCTACGATCTAGGTTAAGGGCCCAGATCGAGTCAAACTTACCTTCGATGAGTTTGGTTTGGTCTGGACATCTATTACAAAATGCACTTGCGTACTTGGAGCGATAAGCTTCTATTCCGTCTCGTTCTTTTTAACTATATGAGTGCCAAACACACTCTTCTAGAAATAGAATTCGCCTTCGATCACTGATTTCGATTTTGCCCATGGTGTGCTCGCCCTTCATAGGCCGGCTTTGCTAGGTACAACTTATTACGGCTTTACACAGAGGACCAGTTCATAACCATTTTGATTTTCGAGTTATCGTGTCGATACCGGGATGTTTCAGGGTTGCTGGTCAGGGGTAACAAGTTTGCAGAGATGCAGTACTCTTGATGACAGCGAACGGTTCGCCACTTTAAAATTTTTTGAACGTGGGTGCACGCAATAAAACAAAATGGTTGCTGTAGAAAACGTAACGTAGCCAGCTGTTTCGATTCTGGCCATTCCAACACAAATGCGCGACATGCGGGAACACTTATGCAATATTTCGCGAAGTAGCCTCGTGGCGTGGCTGTTTTCTAAACCATATTCACGAAATGTCGCAGAAATGTTCCTAAAACGAATGCCAATTATATGAAACGGGCCACTAACCGCCGCGCATATGTGTTGGAAAGTGCAGAATCCAATGAGCTGACCATACAAGGTACTCGTAGATAGAGTGACATGCATGTGTCTGTCTTAAAATCAGAAAATTAAATCGATACAACATTTGCTCGCGATTTTTATAATTCCGATTAATAATATATTATATAATAATAATAATAAGAGGCGAGTAGAGTCACCGCGAAAAATTTGAAAAGGTTCCAAGTGCCACCAATCTTCCTAGCAATCTTGCAGTCTAGCAAAATCCTTTGTGATCGCGCGTAACGCGATCGTAGAGTTCCCGCTTTTTTCGCGGCCATCTACATATTTTGCAGAGCACCACGGCTCTTACTTAGAGTAATTTTTCCGCGAATCTGGAGTGAAATTTTTGCGTATCTAAGACTCGTTCAGAGCACCGAAGCTCCAGTTGAATTTTCTTCGCGTAACTAGAGCCAATTTTTTGCGCATACAAAGTTCGTCCAGAGCACCGGTGCTCTAATTGCTTTTTTAACGGGGAAGTAGAGTCCAATTTTCGCTTAGCTTCAATTTTCAGATTCTAGGCCCTAGAGAGGGCCTAGCGCGTGGGCCCTGGAGAGGGCCCAAAGCATGGACCTTAGAGAGGGCCCAAAGCACAGGCTCTAGAGAGGGCCTAGGTCCCCGCTAGTCGGTCTCCTGAGTCTATATTCGTTAATAACGAATTATAGTTTGCTTTGAATTTACGTTTTTAACAAATAAAGGCTCAGGAGACCGTGGAACGAAGCTTATTTTCAATGTTTCTGATAAATTATTTATGTAATTAAAAGTTTGAAATCCCAAACACGTAGATGTACTTCTGAATGGTAGCATTATAGTTGCTAAGACCTGGACCTACTGGACTTCCGGGGGACCTGGTCAGGGTTCCAAGCCCTGGTCCTTCCTGCACCCCCTCGGCCCCTGACCTAGGTTAGTTTATTCGGTTGGTGCCGATGAAATTTTCGGGTTCGTTAAAAGCTATTCATAATATTATTATTCTGGCAAGACCAAAACCGTTTTCTCATCCTTTTTAACTGATTTCTTCGATTGTTTTTCATCATCTGTCCTATTTTACACATTCCTTTGTGGATTTTTGCATGAGTCGTTCTATTTCATGCATTTCTTCGATGGGTTTACATGATTTATTTTACACTGTGGTTCAGTCTGGTTAAAAAGCTTGTTTTTACCTGTCACAGGTATGATGTCTACATAATAGTAGTCATATAAAAACACGCGCGTATTCGAATGCAACGTTGTGTCAAAATTTCAAAGCAATCAGTGAAGAACTTTCGAATATTTAAGATTTTGAACAAACGAACATTTACATTTTTATTTATATAGATAGAAGATAAAAGATAGTGAGGCATTTCTTCGATTGTTTTACATGATATATTTTAAGTATTTGATGCATTTCTTTGATGCGGTTACATGATTTATTTTACATGATGCATTTTCTTCAAGGTTAATAAAATAATATATTTTAAAGAAAATAGTGAACAGTGGTAGCGAAAGAAGACATCTAAGGAAGCCTTAGGTTAATCTATTATAGTAATGTAAAATTGCCAAATAGTCACTGAATCATTAGCTTTGTTGCTTTTTCGTTGGCTCTTCATCTCCGATGTGGAGGTAGCCACTGCTTCTGTTTCCAGGAGCAAGCGACTGAGCATGGAATGGGTATGGGTGGATCAGTTTCATCTCCTGGTGTTCTCGTCGAAAGGGAAAAGTTTCGGGCGTAGGGGGTGTATATTTTGGTACACCGATATTGTTTAAATCGAGTGATTGCTTGGCAGTTACCTAGATTCTATATCTAAACTGAAAGGATCGATGGAACTTTGTTTCCATCCATCTACTTGGTTTAGTGGGCTAAGGTTTTCATGTACAGGGAGATCGATGGAACTTTGATTCCATCCATCTCTCTACGGGTCTCGAAACGCAGCAACCTCCTCGCGGTGAGACCTGATAATTGGCGAGAACCGAGCCGATAGCTGTGATTGTCAAATATTCTAATCAGATATAAGAATTGATTTCAAAATGCACGCATGCTGCATACTATGGTATTTTTAAGGAAATACCATAGATATTTGAAATTGCAAGTTTTGAATTTGAATAGGAATATGTAAAAGGCATTTCTGAAGTATAATACAGTTTGCTTCAAGTTTCTCGAGGCCTTTACAGCGTTACAATAAAGTATAAGCCATAACATTATAAATTTTCATTTTAATTCTTACCACTCGTAGCATTGTAATCTTATTTTAGATTGCGTCAATAACGTTGGGTGTGACTCGAAAATGGTAAGGGGGCTCGCGAGCCCCCCGAGCGTGTGACACAAAATTACATTGCATGATAGCTCTATCCTATATTGAGGTGGCGAACGCATCGTTCTGTTTGGATCTCGCCCAAGTCCTGTCGTGCGGTCCTCCCCAGTCAGGAGGTCACCCTGCAGTTTTTAGTGGGTGCAAACTAGGGCTGTTCGAGTACTCGAATATTCGAGTAGCTTGAAATTCGGACCGAGCCGAGACTCGGTTTCCGAGCCGAGCCGAGTACTCGAATAAAACCGAGTAGCTCGAATTTTTTCGAACAACTCGAATTTTTTCGAGCAACTCGAATAGAACCGAGAATTCTGTTAGAACTTATTTGTTTCGATTAAGAAAATATCTGTTCCTGTGGAATTTTTATTGAAACAAATGCTACCTTCAGGAACTTCTTTAAAATGTGTTCTCATGGAACAGATATTTTAGAACCTATATAATAAAAGTTCCATGGAAACAAGTTACATTAGAACATTTATCAAAAAAGTTTTCAAAAGTTAAAGAAAAGTACTAAACTATTAGGTACTAGTTTTATTTAACAATATACTATAATATTCTTCATGTGTTTATTTAATAAAGGGTATGAAAATCATAACATAAGTAATTAATGGTTTCATAAGAAGTATTGAACGGAAAAGAGAACTTGTCATGAAAACTTTTTTAATAAACGTTCTAATATAACTTGTTTTCATGGAACTTTTATTATAACGATTCTAAAACATCTACGTAGGTAAGTATTACATATAAATAACACATTCAAAATGTCAATTTAACTGTATGAATTATTTAATATTTTTGTAGTACTATCCATTGAATAGTACTTAGTATTTGTTACAACGATTGAGAACTTTTTTAATATCGGTGAACAAAATATCTGTTCCTGTTATAGAGAAATTTTTATTCTTATATTTTATAAGTTCCATTCCAACTAGAACTTTTATTTTATCCGTTCTTCTGAGAACTTATAATGTGAGAACATTTTTAAAAAAGTGCCGCGGTCATTGTTTTAAATGGAACCTATTGAAAAGTTCCAGAACTTTTTCGATCCCTGATTTTTTCGAGCGACTCGAAGTAAAGCGAGCGGGCTGAAAGTACTTACAAGGAGAGTATTTTAGGTGTCCGCCTCCGATCATTTTGATTTTTGGATATGTTATAGAGGACCAAAAAATAAGAAATACGTGTTTTTTTTATTTTTCCCCGTTTTCATATTTGGAGGGTGAAAACTGCGTTCAAAGTTATTATGTATTATTTAAACAAATGGACTTTTTGAAAATCTGGCGAGTCAGTCATATTTCGCATTCAAAGACACAAAATTCGTCCATTGACACTATTCCCCTATCTCTAATAGTTCTCGAAAATGATTTTTCAACCCTAACATTGAACGCAGTTTTCACCCCCCAAATATGAAAACGGGGAAAAATAAAAAAACACGTATTTCTTATTTTTCGGTTCTCTATAACATATCCAAAAATCAAAATGATCGGAGGCGGACACCTAAAATACTCTCCTCGTTAGTGGGCCGAAAGTACCGAACAATCCGGTGTGTCGAGTAGTTTGAAGTTTGAATGTTTCGAATATTTTAGAATATGTTTATATACTGGATAATGATTCGTAATTATTATTTTTTTATTTTATTTTATTATTATTCACGGGAAAAACCCTTTGGTACAAAGAAATATAATGCGGGGAAACGTAAACCACAAAAGACAAATAAACATTTCTATGAGAACGAATCGAACAGAAAATATAAAAATTTAAAAGTAAGCAAAGATTAAAAAATTACAGAAAAAATTGATTAATTATAGAATAACTTCAAGAGAGCATCTTAAAGATGCAAGGGTTTACCCAAATAAATCAATTTTATCATTTACATTATTATTTAATAATTTATTATTTCACAATTTATTATTTAATAATAATAATTACGAATCATTATACTGTATATAAACATATTCTAAAATATTCGAAACATTCAAACTTTAACCCTTATGTGATCAACCTGGTACCCGGGTACCCGGGTACCCATCTCTATGTTTCCTTGAGTAATTTTTTATGTTCTGGTGAAAATATCGCAAAACCGCTCCGGATGCCCATTCTTTAACGTATTTTGCCCCGATATACGTTTTTGAAAAAAAAATTTAAAAAAAGATTTTAAATAATAAAGATACAATTATGTTGTAGTTTCGAGTAATTTATCCACTCAAATAGTTTGAAACGGCACTTGGTATATTATAGGAATTGAAAAGTGTTTCGAAGAAGTACGAAAGTAAAATTATCGCTGTATTTGAGATGTATCGGAACATGGGGTACCCGGGTGCCCCGGTTGCGCAACAACCGTGAAACTTTTGGTTGATCACGTAAGGGTTAAACTACTCGACACACCGGATTGTTCGATACTTTCGGCCCACTAGGTACTTTCAGCCCGCTCGGTTCTTTCGGCCCGTTCAGTTTACTTCGAGTTGCTCGAAAAAATTCGAGTGACTCGGTTCCATTCGAGCTACTCGGTTCTTTTGAGTACTCGGCTCGGTCTGATTTTCCGAGTACTCGAACAGCACTAGTGCAAACCCCACATAACCCCGCCCCTCCCGCGGGGGTCGTTGTATCCATTAGGGATATCCTCCAGGTAAAAAAAAACCTCTATCCTATATCTCGTCTATGGACGAACGGCCTACCTTTACCGACATCGGTAATCGAATTGCGTTAGTTCCAAGAGCCACCGTGTTAAATATAGAGAGCGCGTCCAAAGCACAGATCTTTCACGTAGTCGGTATTTCAGTTCGTGTAACGGAAAGCCGTACGAGCTGCGAAGTCTACTCTACACCGCGTCCGTGGTAGCAGGAGGAACGCCCTGTTTTACCCACGAAGCATCTCGCTGCCAGCGAAAGAAAGAAGACGACGGTGGCGCCGATGTGGAAAGGCCGAAGCTGGAACGGGGCCCCCGAGAGTCGAAAGACGCCACGCAGAGGAAACGAGTTCTCGGACCGCCATAATAGCGCCATAGCGGTGTGTACCTCGTCCCGCTCGTTCGTCGTCCGTGACGCGACGCTTACCGACGCTCGGCGTCGTTTCTTAGAATCCCGATTAATGAGCGATATATTCTTATCGCGATTGTTCTCGTGGTGTGTTAAAAGCCCGAATACACGACGTTCACGGAAGCTCGCAGGGAAGGAGGACGGGAGAGACGCGTGAGTGCGTGTCTTCGTGGGTGCCTGAACGAACGATAGGCAGGGGAACATGGAGAACAGGCCGGCGCCGTTACGCTCCAGGCGAGTCTGCCGATTCTGCCTGACCGAATCCGAGCCCCTCAGCTTCATTTATGAAAGGGATCACAGCAAACCGTTTCAAGTGCCGCTTACCCTGCAGATCATGTCGTGCGTCGCCATCGAGGTAATTATTTCTCTCTGAAGACGGCATCGACCGTCACCGACCCATTCTCTGCCTTCTATCCTGCGGGCAATAATCTTGCTGGTGGCGTGCATTCGCACGCTGCTGCTCCCCCGCCCACCTATCTTTCTCGCGTTAACAATCTTGGCCTTTGTTGAATCCTGTTTGTTATCATCGATAGCTTTCATCGAATAAAATGAATACTATGCCAATAGACAGCAAATGGTTTGGGTAATGCAGGTGTACTGCTTGCCGGTCGAGTCGCGTTCGTGCGAGTTCGAAGTACGGCTGATTTTCGTTTATCGATACGATAAATTATTTACAATGTGCATAGTTAGTAATAAACGACTGGTGATTACGAGCGAAAATACCTAGATTTTTTTAAATGAACGCAGTTTATGAAGTAGTCACGTATCGTCGGTAGTTTCGAAAGCTGCGATGGTAAAATATGTGGCTCGTATGCTCATATTATTTCGATGGATTTTATGATCTGTATTAATAAACGCAGAACGTGAGAATTATTTTATGAAACATATTATTTATCCACCATTTTATGGGATCTTTCCACGACGATGAATATTGGCGGGAAACTGACCGGTGCATATGCGATAAACACTTTTCTACTTTGTTCATGCGGTTTCGTGATATTGAAAATTATTGGGATGTAAAACATTAAAATTAATTTTATTTCGAAACATTGAACATGTAAATCAATTTTTTTTCTTCAAAAGTTATGGTTATATTTGAAGGATGAACTTTTGTATCCTTTTAGGCAACTGTCTTTCATTTATTCTACCAAGTTTTATTGTACACGTTATTTTTAGAGCGTTCTTTCACTTGAAAGTTAATTTGCTAAATCCTTTGCGCTTTATCTTGTAAAACATTTACGAATTGTGTTCAAGGTATACGCAGCCGATGGAATGCCACAGATGATATGCAGTATGTGTCGCTGGAATTTGGATCGTTCTTACAAGTTCAAGCTTCAGTGCAAGAAAGCGGACGAAGCATTGCGGGCTTACCCACTGTCTGGTGTTTTGCCCAGACCGTTTCCACCAATTTCTAACGAACCTCCTGAAGTCAATAATAAACGGCCTCTGGAGCAAAGGGCTCAAAACGACGCAGCCAAGAAGTCTCGTGTTGACAACGGTGACAGAGAAAGACGAGAGACACGAGAGAGGGAGAGAGAAAGGGAGCGGGAGAGAGAGAGGGAAAGAGAAAGGGATAGAGATCGTGACAGAGAAAGAGAGAGGGATAGAGATAGGGAAAGGGAGAGGGACAGAGACAGACAGGTGGAGAAGCAAAGGGACAAAGACGAACCGCATGATTTTTACGAAGAGGAGCAAGATGCTGGTAGCGAGGGAGATCCAGACACGAGTAGCGTTAAGGAGGAACGAAAACTGGAACCAGGTGAGATAAGAGTACACGCTTGCGATCAATGTGATCGTACTTTCCCTTTACGCCAAGCTCTTGCCCTTCACATTCAAAGAGCTCATCGCGATCGTAACTATAAGTGCACCGAATGCGACCGTATGTTCTTTTCCAAATACGATCTTGGAAAGCACATGACGACGCATTCGGAGGAGAAGCCCTTCTCTTGCCCGATCTGCAACAAACAGTTCTCAAGAGCGAATTTACTACAACGTCACGAAAAAGTTCATAGGGACGAATTACGATACGGCTGTCAGCATTGCGACCGGGAGTTCTTCACCACCGAAGAGTTGGAGAAGCATGAGGATTCTGTGCATAAAAAGGAGAAACCTTTCCAATGTAATATTTGTAACAAACGTTTCACGTACAAACAAGGTTTGGAACGTCACGAGGTGCTACATAACGAGGATAAAACTTTTGTCTGCGAATACTGCAAGGAAGCATTCCGTACTAGCACGAAATTGGCCCGTCACTTGACTAGCCATGCCGGACATAGACCCTACTTGTGTAAACTCTGCCCTCGTTCCTTCCTGTTATCTCACCATCTGACTAGACACATGCGCACGCATTCTGTGGAGAAACGTCATGTCTGTGAGGATTGTGGTAAAGCGTTCAAGCGCAAGGAGAGTTTGGAGGTACATCAGCTGACTCACACGAAACGCACAGGAATGGGATTGACTTGTGACGTCTGCCAGGAATCCTGTCGAAATAGAGCGGATTATGTCACTCACATAAAGCAGCACATTGAAGCAGGTGAAAAAATGGGACCAGATGGATTGCAGCCAGACAATAAAGCCAAACTTGAGCTAGATTCTGACGAGGATGAAGAGGAGGAGCAATATTCAGATGGGGACGATGACTATGAACCGCCATCATATATTGTGAAGAAATTGCCAAAACCAAACAAGCCGTCGGAAAGCGAAGAGGAGCAGGAGAGATCAGACAAAGAAGATAGTCAAAAAGAACAAGTGGTATATGTTAGACGTAAAGATGGAAATATGATTAAAAAGACAATTAAGACACTGATGCCTATTCAACGTAGAGAAGTACAAGACACAAAATCAAGACAGAGCCCGAACGGTGGCCAATCTCAATCCAGTGTAAAGAGTTCGCAATCTAAGCAAAGCGAGGAATCTCCAAAGTCTTCCCGTGTGGACGAAACGGAAGCACAGGTGCAAAAAATTGTGGCCTCTGTGTTTAAGGAGCACAAGATTCCATTGAAGCATCAAAACGTTACTCAAGAACAAGGTAAGGAGTCACCAGCATCTTCAAATCAATCCAGACCGCAACAGGGACCGAGTAATTCGCAGAGTCAGATTTCCACGAAAGAAGAGAAGTCTGAATCTTCCGGAGCAATTAGTGGCACACCGAAAGCAGTAAATACTGTAAAGGTTATAAAGAGAATTGTTGTGAGGAAACCAAGCGGAAGCACTGAAACTTCAGCAAGTACATCCGCCACGAAGGAAGGAGACATAACAGGTACCCCTTCGCAAGCGACTGGTGCTGGTCATAAAATTACAAAGAGGGTGATAGTTCGTAGAATTATTCGACAGGGAGATACCACAAGAGAGGTTATCATGAATCCAGACGGTACGATAATAGACCCAGCGGAATTGGCAAAATTACCGACGGGTAATGTTGTAAAACGAGTTGTTGTGAAAAAGCCCCTCGATAAAAGTTCGAGCATTGTTCAAGCTGTGTTGCAATCATCGACAGATCCACGACAATCATCGAGCGCAATAAAAAATAACGACTCTCCTTTAAACGACTCTGCGAAGTTCGAATTAAAAGCAACTCAGTCTACAAGTGCACCGTCATCGTCGTCGACACCGAAAGTAACGGCAACGACCTCCCAAAAATCTGTATTGGTAGGAGATCAGGAGACTAAGGAGAAATTAGAACAGCTAGAAAAAAGAGTAGAACAGCAACGTTTGAAGATCGAGGAACTGGAAGCACGTAACCAGCAGGAATATGAACCTATGGACGAATTGTCACCAGAACGTCATGACGAATCCGAAGATGAGCAACAATTACCTTTAAAGAGAGTATTTGTGAAGAAGAAGCAAAGTATGTACGATGAAGAGCAAGAATATAATGATAGTGATGTAATGACAGTAACTCCTATAACAACACCTATAACGACTCCTGCGACACCAGTAAAAGAAGGATCAGAGAAAGAAGTGGAAAAGACTGAACCAGAGGCGAAGCAGACGGAAAATGCACAAAAGGAAATTTCTATCACACCGCCGAAAACAACATCTACGCCCACGGGTTCTGTTAGAAGAGAAGGTAAACCATTGATAACAAGCTCGAAAGTTTATGGAAACAAGAAAATTATTGTTGTAAAAACAGAAGAAGCGTCAGAAGTGGAAGAGATGAGTCGAGAATTATGTAGTATATTGGATTCAGCCGACTCTGTTGTCAAGATGCAAGAGACGGTTCTAAGTAATCTCTCTCAAATATCTGCTCTTGGAGAACCCTCCCAAAAGAATTACAATGATAAACCAAAAGCTGGCCCTTCAATCATGGATGAAGATTTAATAAAATCAGAACCCGCCGTTGAATCCGATTCTCCGCCCCAAGATATGAGTCTGAAGTTGGACGATTCTATTCCAATGGACGTAGAGGAGTCAGAAGAACACAGCATGAAAGTAGAAGCCGTATCCCAAGAGCAACCCACTGAACAGCCCGAGGAAGCATCGAATTTAACCTTAGACGAACAAGATCTTTCGGAATCTACAGATATTTTTGAACCCTCGGAAAATGTGTTAGATGTTCAAAAAAGTCAATTGGCAGACACAGTGATAAAACTCGAGCACGGTAATCATACAATCAATTTAAACGATACTAACGACAGCCAGGATAGTCTTGAAGATAAACTGCAACAAATGGAAGGTTAAAAATTTTCTTCCACGGGAAAAGTGGAGAATATGAAAAGCATCAGATGTCCCGTCAAGTAGAGCTTTGGTTTTTTCACACCTGTAAGCTCTATTTTGAACAATACTACATATTTCATCACAATTTTATAAATTTAAAACTCGATCTCGATGCATTTTCGACGGGCATAGATAAACACTTTGACCGTTTTATCACTAGACTCGTTAAGTAATCACGTGAATTTAAGATACTGTATATCTTACTACTATATTACGTATAAACTTCATCATGTGTCTTTGATTTCCCCGTGTGTCCATTCGTAGAATTACATTTGCAATCGCAATCATTAATATTGGCGGTAAAGTATAAAAACCACAAGGCAGTGCCTATCGATGAATATTTCATATAACAGAGGAAATTGGTTCCAACTACAAAGAGATTCGTTGGCCTTCCGGATAAGAAATTTGTTATCAATACTTTTGCGTGACTATGGCGTAGGGATACTACAGCGAAATATAAATATAAGATCTGAGAGTTTGTAAATTTAGGCACTCGTTTTACGTATCTGACTTATTGTCTGGTATATCAGCTTGTAAATGCCGGACGTAAGAGATTTGTACATATACCGGATCTTAAACTTTATTTGGAACGTGGTCTCTTTTCAGTTATGCACTAACAAAATTCTTACGTTCCATGAAGTTATCGAGCTACAATTTTCATTTTCCCATTGTTATTTGCAACTGACATCATCATTGGGAACACACGACATAATTCAAAGAATTTAAACTTACACTTGACGATAATTTTGCGAAACTAGAATGGAGATGGTACATAGATTATCCGATTATCCTATAAACACGTAAAGCTATGTATCAAATACAAACTATGGTGTGTAAATGTAAAATCAAAAAGTGTTGGTTATTTATCAGGAAAACCTTTTCCACGCACGTAGTACAAAATGACGTACTTCGATTTACTTCCGTATAAAACATTTACATTTTTATTTCATACAAACCGGGTCTAACACGTATTTAAGTATACATTTTAATATCAATGGATCAATATGTAAGCATGATTACAAATGCGTCAATATTATTTCCGTTGTACTTTAATATACAATCTATTAAAAAAGAAAAAAACATGTATCTTATGAGTTTACAAATATAATAGATACAAAACACAACAGTGGATAGTACTTACTATGGTTATTGTCGACCCATTAGAAAGGAAATATAAATATTTATTAAATAATGCATGCTATTATTCCATACAATTCGTCAGAATTCATGAATTAAATATTCAATGTTACATGTTCTGAACACCTGGTGCGTGATATAGTAATCCTATAATTGTAATCTAAAGTATAATGCGTTAATACCGATGAATAAAATAAGTAGTTAGTACGGAATCACTTATAGTGACTTTTAATAAATACGATTTGCATTAAAAGATTGTAAACGCATACTCTTTAAACTTACGCATCCTAATGAATCATAAATTGTCGATAATTTATCGAACCATTCGCGAAGGCATGGTGCGTATTTCCGTACAAATGCACTGCGCGTGGACGTCGTAAGATGTCGACACCATAACAAATTTCAATTCGACAGTCTATCTTTGGCAACACTGCATTTTTCAATTCTAATTTCTAACACAAAATCAAAGTATAGTGACTTCTAAATTTTGATGTAAAAGAAAGTTTCAGATTGTTAATACAAAAACAGACACGCTTTCGTAGAATGTAAATGAAACGAAGATATATCAGTGCATGTGGCATATGGGGATTATAAAAATAACGTCTCGTCAGAAGCGTAATTATACTCTCGTTAAGAAAATGGTGATTTTCACTCTTCCGTATCTGCATAAATATTTATCTTATTATTTATCATTAATCACTTAATATTATATTCGTATCATATAAAAAAATTACGAAATAATATAATGAAACTTTAGTATAAAATTCTTCTGTAGAATGCGTAGAACGAAGTTTCTATTACGAGTCAAAATGACCATTTGCTGGACGAGGATGAAATATGAGTCGTTACAAGAAACTCAAGTCTATAGATTTACAAAACACGATTCACTTCAAACTACCTGCCATTGAGGGGCGGATTTGCATGTAAACTAATTGTAAGTAGGTTGCAGTCTAGTTTGATAAAATTTTAGGGGGCGGTAAATTTCGTACGAAAGAAATTGAGGAAGGTTTAAACACAGAGACTTGAGATAACTTTGAACACAATTCACTTTTCTTTCAGCTGGCAAATTAGCAATAGCTATCGTGTTGAATTCATTTTAAAATTATCTCAATTGCGTTAAATTAAAATGTTCGATGATATTTCGCGGGAAGGGCGGAATACGCTTGTTACTCTAGGAGCGCCAAATTTTCAAACCCGCCCCTGCTGCCATCGAAGCATTGTAACTTACTTCTCTCATCTTTTCAATCGACGTAACTTTAGCTCCATTGGGAGACTAATACTAAGTTGAATAGTTTAATTTGACTCCAAAGTCAACAGTAACAAAAGTTCGCATAATAGAGTATGAATTTCGATACTGTCTCTATTTCAGATGAATGTTACTCAGCTTTCGAATTTTTATGCCCCTCGGGAACTTCGTGCGTCCAGGTAGCTCCTACCTACATGGGGTTTTAAGATTTGGTAGTGTCTAAACGCAACGGTTAGTGGCAATGGGAAGATCAAGCGGGGTTGACGTTCTTCTTGCCGGTAAGGCTCTGTAGCTGCAAAAATAATATTTCACGTGTTTATCGATTGTTCTACCGGTTATCGTAGCGAACGACATATAAAAAAAGCATATTCTCGTCTTCGAATCTTTCTTTGTATCGTCGTTTGTTAAAGTCCACCCCGTCCACTGTTTATGTACTCGAACTTCTGTGGAACAAAGATGATTGACAATTTAATCTTCGTTTCTTAAAGTCCACCCCGTCCACTGTCTATGTACTCGAACTTCTGTGGAACAAAGATGATTGATAATTTAACAGAAATAAAACGGCCTTGCTTTCCCATAATTGTTTTCAAGTGATAATAGATTACAGTAAAACATAGAAAGATTCTACCAACGAGACTTTTGTATACGCTTTTGTGTTCCATTTATACATATATACATACATAGCTATGATCTCGCTTGATGTATTAGGCTGCTGCATAAAACAGAATTGTTTTTTAAAATAAAACCACATTTAAAATACTTATTAAAGTATTTAAGTAACTAAAACAATTTTAGAACAATTTTTATTTTACATATACGAGACCGATAGACAAAATTCATGCAGCAACCTAATTACATACTATAAAAGTTTATTTAGAAACGTTAAAGAATCTGAAACGTTTCGACAAACGGTGATAACTATCTTTTTTATTTGCGACATGTTTATGGAACAATATCTTTTTATTAAATCATTCCGAAAAATGGAATTAGATAGCGGAGATCAGGAACCACGTTGCCATGTGACTGTATCGCGACACAATTAATTCCGTTTGCGCGCTCTAGCCGTTTACGCTACCTCTTTCTCGTCCGCTCCGTACGGTCTGGCACCGTCGTCTTTTGCAGGGCCGACTGCGTGAGCATAAATCAATCCACCTGCCATTCCACCGAGAATAGGGCCGATCCAATAAAGCCAGTGATCGTCGAATGCGCCCATCACGACAGCACTACCTAATGATCGAGCTGGATTCATTCCCGCGCCGGTTCTTGGTACCTGTTGAACCGATACAGGTAGAACTAAATTTGCAATGTCTTTATTGATGGTAAAAAACACTAGACATTGTGCTGTTACTTACAAGGGAAGATATCCAACTCGGAAATTAAAAAATTATGAATCTGGGGATACGTAGAGGATATATATATATATTAGGGTGGCTCTAACTTAGTCTTGGTAAAATTTTTTTTTAAGATTTTCTACAGGCCACCCTCCAGAATGGGCCCAAATAATTAAAAAAACATCCCTGTAAAGTTTGAACTCGATCGGATAACGGGAAAGGGTGCCCCTGGGCCCTTAAACATTTAAATCATTATTTAACAGCTCGCGAAGTCGATTTGATATAACATCTTCCAAGTTATTGATTAAATAAAAAAATTTGTCGAACAAAAGTTGTAGATCCGGAGAAGGAGCATCTTTTTTGTTCTATTACTTTTTCTCGTACAATAAACGGTTTTCGAAAAAAATCCGAAAAATTTAAAATAAAAAACTTTTTTATTTTTCAAATTTTGGAAGTTTAAATGCGTCTAGAACACTTTTTATTTATGAGGGTGAACAAAAAAATGGAATTTTTATTTTCGAGGACTATTTTTTAAACATTTAAGAGGAGGGCATTTACCGAATTATGCAAAAAGATACAATTTTTTTTACTCATTTTTAGTGTTTGATATGTCATGAATGTTTCCTGAAAATTTCTGACCGAAATTCGCAAAAATATCGAAAATATAGAGTCTATATCTTTAACAGTTTGCAAAGTCGATTTTATATAATATCCTTCGGTTATTGATTAAATAAAAAACATGTGAAACAAAAGTTGTAGATTCGGACAAGGAGCATATTTTATGTTCTATTACTTTTTCTCGCGGGACAAACGGTTATCGAAAAAAATCCGAAAAACTAAATAAATAAATATCGAAAATATAAAGGCTATATTTTCGATAATTTTGCTAATTTCGGTCCCAAATTTTCAGGAAACATTCATGACATATCAAACACTGAAAATGAGTAAAAAATTTTTTTTATCTTTTTTACATATTTCGGTAAATGCCCTTAATGTTGAAAAAATAGTCCTCGAAAATAAAAATTCCATTTTTTTTGTTCACCTTCATAAATAAAAAGTGATCTAGAAGCATTTAAACTTCCAAAATTTGAAAAATAAAAAAGTTTTTTATTTTAAGTTTTTCGGATTTTTTTCGAAAACCGTTTATTGTACGAGAAAAAGTAATAGAACCAAAAAGATGCTCCTTGTCCGGATCTACAACTTTTGTTTGACAATTTTTTTTATTTAATCAATAACTTGGAAGATGTTATATCAAATCGACTTCGCGAGCTGTTAAATAATGATTTAAATGTTTAAGGGCCCAGGGGCACTCTTTCCCGTTATCCGATCGAGCTCAAACTTTACAGGGATATTTTTTTAATTATTTCGAACTATTCTGGGGGGTGCCCCGAGGAAAGTTCAAAAATCGAAAGTTGAGCCACCCTACTGCAGATACAACCGCGTATAAATTGTTTTTGATATTCCCTGAATTTTTAAATTTTCAAACACCCTTGGTTAGGTAATTCTTTGCATTAATTGACCTAATTTTCAATGTTCCCACTGTGACCAATATCGATAATAGTGTACCCTATAAGTAGTTTATTGCACGGTACACGTAGCTTGAATTATGACAATGCACGCGTAGGTACTCGTTGAATTTTCAACACTGATTACTAGGGTGGCCGATATTTTCAACCTGCGATTTCCTTTGCTATCACCCCCTGATATGGTTCCATTTCATAAAAAAATGGTCCCTGAAAAAGATTATTGCAATCGGACAACAGGAAAGGTTGCCGACGAGGCCTTAATGTTTAGAATTCATCAATGGTTTAGTTGGCACCCTTTCCTGTTGTCCGATTGCAATAATCTTTTTGAAGAACTATTTTTTTATGAAATATCACCTTTCTAGGGGATGAGAACAAAGAAATTCCCAAAAAAAATTCCACACGTGTAAATCAGGGCCACTGATTATGTACACCGAAAACGAAAACACATACAAAAAACTTTTATTCTTCATCTTCAACTTCAGTTTATACTGGGAATTCGCCTCTTTCGTTGTCATACTACTTAGGAATTAAATCACACTCGGTTTACCTCCACTTTGCAAACTTTCCCTACAATCAGACAGGCTTCATATAAAGAAGCTCGTGTTTTTCTTCTAATTAGAAAAATTGCATATGGTGTATCCTTATTAGTTTAGTGTTTTACCTTATTATACAATGAAAAGGACAGTATTTTAGCGAGATAGAAAGTATTTTATATAGTGTGGATGTACCAGTAACTGAACACCCACCAGTGAATGGACATTTCTTACTAAAACGAGTAAAATAAGTTATTAAAATAAGCAACTGATTAATTAGAGACCTCTTCTAATTTCTTGCTTCACATCCAAACAATTTTTGCAACACGTGGAATCAATCGCGCTGCAAACATAATTTTATAAAAGTGTTCATTCATTAGCCTTAAGTGTTCATTTATTGGTGCGTTTACCCTATATGTAGAATATCTTACACCGACAAGGTGGCCGACTGTGACTGCAAGTCCAATTATGAGGGGTGCCATTCCTTTGCTGTGTGGCTTAGCCGCGTCACATGCACCGCATACGACCAGTACCAATATGAAGGCGAGGAAGAACTCAATACCGAAACCTTGGACAGGAGTCACACCCGCAGAGAGGGATACTACGCCTAGAGCACCCTCCATTCTTTCTGGGGATAGCGCTCTCAAAACCCCAGACCCTGCTATTGCGCCCACGGATTGGGCTACGACGTACAATAATCCTCTAATTATCGGTACCTGTAGAGCAAGACAAAGATGAAGTTTTTAAATGTAGGCCTTTGTATTCGACGAATTCGAATTAAGGGGTTACTTTAGGGATGCGGAAAACCAGGCAATTTGTAAGTGGCAGTAAAAAAAAAGTAAACAACCGATTAATACGAAACTTTGTACTTTATTTAAGTATAAGATGTACTAACAAAAGCCGCTGCAATATTTAAAAAATGTTTAAAACTAACAAGTAAACATTCACTTATAAGGAATGGAGTTTCCCGATTTGGAATATATATCTTTAAAGTACTTATAGTAACTAAGAAATCCTGAAAATTATATCTGCAATGGACCTATTTTACTCATGTTATCAATAACATTCAATGTAGCCTCAAGGCGTATGCGAAAAACGGCAAAATCCTCTTATTTAAGAATAATTGGCTAAAACCTAGCATCTGTATGTTTTTTGTGGTGTTGAATCTGAATATGACATTATTGTTTGCGCAAAACAAAATCCTAAGGTAGTTCTCTTAATAAAAAATCGTTTTTTTTTTAGATAACTGAAAAAGAAAAGGCTGGGGAATTTTTTAAATAGACGACTTCAAAGTTAACATGGTGAAACATGATGAAAATAATTACAATTTTATTCCAACACGATAGAGCAGTCAATGTGAAGATCGTCGAACAATGCATGACTCATACATATACTCATCTCACAGTGAGCACACTTCACAAACGCCAGATTGCCGCACTTGAAACACTTGTCGTTAACAATGGAGTCGAAACAGAAGTTGTAGGGGCTGATCCAAGTTTCAGGCTTCATATCCAAATATCCAGACTTGTAGAAGGCAAAACGGATCATGTTCCGGAATCGGGGTGCACTGAACTGGAAGATGGCGAAGGACTGCAGATCCAGGAATCTGTCCCGAAACCTAACCTAAACTGGTTATGAATTGGTATCTTGCCCTATGGGCCCAAATGTAACCGCTGGGAGTTAAAAACTGGTTAAAATGGATTTTGAAGCAAATTGGTACGAGTAATCCGAAAAAATATTTTAAAAAATTCTCCGGCCTTTCCTTTTTGAATTATCTAAAAAAAACCGATTTTTTATTAAGAGAAGTACCTTAGGATTTTGTTTTGCACAAACAATAACGTCATATTCGAATTCAGCACCACAAAAAACATACAGATGCTAGGTTTTAGCCAATTATTCTTAAATAAGAGGATTTTGCCGTTTTTCGCATACGCCTTGAGGGTATATTGAATGTTATTGATAACATGAGTAAAATAGGTCCATTGCAGATATAATTTTCAGGATTTCTTAGTTACCATAAGTACTTTAAAGATATATATTCCAAATCGGGAAACTCCATTCCTTATAAGTGAATGTTTACTTGTAAGTCCGTACGACGCCATTTTCCGGAACACTTTTTCAAAACGGTGTGCAGGATTGCTCGAGTTCTATTTGATCAATTGCTTTGAAAATTTACAGTTATCCTGGATATTACATTTATTAAGCATTGACGATCCGTTTTTTTAAATTTTCTAATTGTTTTGCGAAACATAAGCAATAAATAAACTCATTTTTCGTCGAAATTCGAACCCTAAATTTGAAATACCCGGCATTTTGTTAATTTTTACAAATATTGAAATGTTTGATCGTCAATGCTTAATAAATGTAATAGCAAGGATAACTGCAAATTATCAACGCAATTAATCAAATAGAACTCTAGCAATCCTGCACACCGTTTTGAAAAAGTGTTCCGGAAAATGGCGTCGTACGGACTTGGTTATAAACATTTTTTAAATATCGCAGCGGTTTTTTTTAATACTTATTATAGTTAAATAAAGTACAAAGTTTCGTATTAATCGATTGTTTACATTTTTTTTTACCGCCACTTACAAATTGCGCTACGCTAGAGTAACCCTTAACTAAATCATTTCTGAATAGTAGCTCAACTTTTAGTAGGTAGGATCACTTTGTTTCTTGATACCAGAGATATGTAAAAAATTATTTGAAATAAAAATTTGTGTATGAAATTTTTATTTCAAATAATGTTTTCCCTATATCTGCTTGATACACAAGAAGGGTCGGGTAACATCGATTTTTTTGTAAAGTGCCCTCATTGTTTTTGGCAATACGAGAAAACATTTTAGCCGCAAATAATGTGATAAGAAGGGGTTTTGTTTTAAAGAGCACGATAGGTAAGTTGAAGGTGAAATTTCAATAGTAGTATTATAATAATGATTTTTGTGTTATGTACGTATCATGTTCGCACATGATTAAAAATGGATTTCCTCCGGAGGCATCGTGACCAAGCAACATTAAAAGAGCTAAATAAGTTATCAGCGAATCATATCACTATTAACTGTAAGGTATCGTGCAGTAGGTATTTGCACGTTCTGTGGTTTACGTTATAATTTATAAAGGATCAATGTAATCGCACTTGAATTATTTCCTATTGCTACCACTAATTTTACTGCTATACGGTAGATATCGATATTAGTTATTGTGTTTGCTATATGTTTTATGTGTAAACGTTGAAACATCATTTTTACTTACACAATTTCTTATCATTTATAAGGGTCTAATATTTCCATTGGATTTGTAAAAGTTACAATTTTTTAAGATTTTCTTCGGTTTTTCTCGACATATGGTAATCTAGAATTTTCTTGCAAAACGTTGATAAAATTTCAATAAAAAAAATATGGGAATACATTCTAAAGACCTTGAAATTGACCCATGATTTTTTTCATAGCGACTGGATTCTTTAGACTTTCAATGAGAATGATAGTCGTTCAAAAATTGCTCAAAAGTTGATTGAGAAAAGAGGTGTGTCAATGAAGGGTTAAATCAAATAATTTGATTTAATTTGATCAGAAATACACTAAAAATTAAGAAATAATTGTTTTCTTATACTACAATTACGATGGTGATATGTCCCCCTTAAACAAAATCGTGGGGCAGGATATTTCATCGCTCATTTCGGCGCTTAATTTGTAATAAATTAAATAATATTCTGCCCCACGATTTTATTTAACGCGTCTCTTCGATCGAAACGCTCGAAAAATAGGCGATTTTTATGAATTTTTTAGAAGAAGGGGTTATGACATATCCAGAGCCGCCATTTTTGTGCAATATTTTTGTCTCATGTTTTCAGTCTTGATGCATTTTCTAGGTGGCGCTTAGTGCGGCGCTGCCAAAAATCAATTGGATTTGTGGTTAAGGGTTAAAATTGTAGGGGATGCAATTTTTTCACCCCCTCGGGGGTGTTTTTTTTAAATTTTGTATTATAATCATAACTACGTAGATACGCCTGCAAAGTTTCAATTCTATTGGATTGGTGGAAGTGGGATAAAATTGAGTCATAAGGTTCGAACCAAAGGGACAGAGGAGTGAAGCTAACATAAAATCGTTTAAACACATTATACTGGCGGGAAAAAACAGTAGGTATAAGTTGAGTTATGTCGACGAATGGGTACGATGAAGAAAATGATATCTCACCTGAAGCTAAACAATTTCTTTGTGTTGAACCGAAGTTAAAAATAAAATTTCCTCTGCTCAATTCGTAACTTAATTCAAATTTTGTATTTTTTTTTCGCATATGAAGTAGGCATATTTTCCACAATTTAACACCTGTCTTTACATTGCACTTTCAATATTCTAAGCGTCTTCATGCCAAACTAATTGAGGCAGTCAGAGCAACAATGGACTAACCCATATTTTTTTCGAAATTGAATTAGTAGCAATAACGTGTTCGAATAGGCTCAACTAACCATATACAATAGGAAAAAAAAAAATTTTTTGAATGTGGGTTGGTCCGTTGTTGCTCTGACTGCCTCAATTGCAAGTTTGCCCGCCCACCAGCGAATTTAACAGTTTTCGAATTATTTTTTGCCCGACCACAACTGTTGTGATTTCCCTATTCGTCTTACCTTGCCAATGACCATTAGACCAAACGTGACAGCAGGATTGATGTGACCACCAGAGACGTGTCCTACTCCTTGAATTGCAGCAGCCACAGTCAAGCCAAACGCTAAAGCGATGGCTACGACGCTAGCCGTGATGACAGATCCACAGCCAAAGAAATTCAGAAGCATGGTGCCCAGAAACTCTGCTACTAACGCTCGATAAAGGCCAGCCTTTGCATCGGTGAGTTCGTTCAAACCCAAAACCTCTTTTATCTTCGCCATCTACGAGACGAACCATTCGATTAATTAATTTCCAAGAGCCTTGTAAAAATTGATATAATAAGAAATAGCGGAACGTTCGCGACAGTGCACGTCGCAAGCCATAAAAAGCAATGTCCACTTTTTCACAGTTTCGCGGCGTCTACGATTCCCATTTGCTCGATCGGCAGTCCTTGAGTCACGCTTGGCGAAGGAAAGGATTCCGAAGGGCAGGTCCAATGTTTTATGTGACGCTATTAAAGAACGTTACTAATCCCGTTAGTGCAGAAAATGTGTTATAGTCGTTCCCAGAAAGATCGCGAAGAAGTCAATGCAGCAATTCCTAATGCGCCAATTCGAACACAGTATTCTATCTACGCCTTTCCAATATTACAGCGCATTCTTCGGCAGACATATTCCTCTATATTATCACGCGAGTTTAATTCTTAAATCTCGTTTGAACTAATAATTAACAATTTATCGATATTTTAACCATAATTTTATTTAACCCCTCGTGGTCACACGGGGTGTATTGTACCCCAAGAGCAATTTTCGATTTGAAATTTCGCACCTTTACATCTTTCAAAGGGGATTTATCGCAAAAAAGAAAATAAAAAAAAAATTTAAAAATCGGGTTTTACTCACAACCATGGAAAATCGCTCATTTTCAACTACAAATTTTATCATATAAAAATTTACATTTCTAGAAAAAGATTATTAGACCACGAATGTACAATTGTCACTGAAAAGTTAAAATATTCAAAAATACGAAAATGGTAACTGAAAAAATGTTGCTGGGGTACAGTGAACCCCGTGTGAACCACGAAGGGTTAATATCTTGGCAACACAGTCGCTTTCTTCAATAGCTACGTTGAATTTTAGGTTAGGCAGATTGCACGAAATTGATTGAAGGTATTGGTACGACAGCAATTAAATTCTGTTCGATTGGAATTTAATTAAAGCCTGATTTCCGATTCATCGTTCATTAACCACTTCGGCAAGACCACTGCCACATGATCGTTAACAATTCCGTTGGTCCGCGTCGTGGATTTAGATCGAGGACGCGCAAACGTTGAACGCGCGCATACGTGGCACGCACCGTTACGAATTACGTTACGTCGGCGAAACGAAACGTTAGGTTAACGAGCGCGACGCATCCAGGTTGCATTACGCATGCAGATAGTCATATCCTCGACGAGTACCACAGGCGGTCCCGATCGCCTCGAATTACTTAACCGTTCCTGCGAGGGACGCACGGGAAGCGAATCGTCACCCACGCCGTCGCGTTTAAGCGTCTTTCGTACGCGAACATCTTTATGAGCAAATTTAGGTCGTTCATCCTCTATTATTTCCCCAATTCTCCACGTATTTCCTCCGATGACGAAGAACTTCGTTGGCCTCCATTTTTTACGCCTGATGAGTCATTCGACAGCCCTCGAGGACTTGGACAAATTTATAGCATTTTTAAGTCAAGCGGAGAGCAAAATGTTTTTATATTATAAAAATATTTTATATTTTTATTTATCATATAGGCGGCGCAGTCAAACGAACACGCGATAAAAGTGTACGACTTAAGGTGGGATTCTAGTCGGAGTTAGGCATAATTTTTATTTAAATAAAATTTCGGATAATGAATAAAATTTAAAGAAATTATTCGTCATGTGTCGGAAACCGGGTAGTTGGTCAGAAAATTATTCGGCGTCGAAGAAAATTAAAATTAAAGTTAAAGGCGAAGTTGAGAAATTTATTCGCCACTTAAGTTGAAACGCTCTACGAATAAAAAAATTAACTCTATTCTTCGAATAATTTAAAGTTAAAGTTACTTTTACTCCATCTGTCATTTAAATAATTGTTATTTAGTTAATGCCCAACTCTGGTACTCATCTAACTAATGTTGCATCCGTGAAATGGAAAAAATTACTGCAATGCTACTCGAAAAGTAATGAAATATATTTGATAATGTGCTCTTGTCTCGCAAGATTCTAAAGTACCGTTAGCTACAATTGAGTAATTATTAATATTATTACCTGAAAATGCTGATCCATTATGTACAACGTGTTATAATAACGATTCTATTTAGTAGAATAGTAAGGTTAGAAGCAGGGACCTGGAACGAAATGTTTTTTTGTTTCGTTTCGGTTCCGCTCCGATAATATATAATTTGGTTTCTGTTAATATCATTCTTGCTGAAAATATTTCGTTTTCATTAGGACGAAAAACAAATTTTATCTCGAACCGGGTAATTCATATTTATGAAACAACTCATGTACTTAATTCTAACAATTTTATTGCCTTTGGTAGTTATATTATAAAATATTATAACATTGTAATTATATAGTATATACCACATATATTATTATATTATGAAAAATTCGAGAGTTTTGAGGCTTATATGTATCCGAATGCCTCGAAATCACAGAATGTAATCTACCTACTGTTCACATTCAGGCACAAATAGGTTCATGACGAAAATAAGGGGCACGCACAATTTCAATTGTGCATTGAAAACAAAACAATAAAATTATTAACCGGAATTTTTATATAGGTTATATCGTTTTCACTCCTTCAATAGGATTAAGAATTTCGTTTCGTTTCTATCTCTCTCCCGGAAAAATAGTTTGTTCTTTTCGTTTATCGTTTCCGTTCCCTGGCTAGAATAACCAGATACAAAACTACTTATATAGATAGATAGTAAGTAGTCCAAGTACACAGTAACAATTTGCAAGCCGACATGGCAGTTAATAACCGAAGACAGCAAAATATGTAATATTGAAATACGTGGGGTCAGTGGAAACTTCAGAAGTCATCTTAACTAAACTTAAGAACATTAAAATCTTCCTTTAAACAATGACGATGTGCAAAAGTAACGTTGCAAATATCGTTCAAACGAAGAATACGCGTTTTGAAGCGATGGCAATGGGAATGGCGCGAAGGATCGTTAGGAAGTTTACGTTTGTCTCGCGCGAAAAAACATTTAAGCTGATTCAATAATGCATTTAATTCGGGTGAGATCATCCCAGTGCGCCGAGCGAAAGAAGGCGATATGACATTCTCATCTCATGCAATTTCTGCACTGTGACGGGCATCATATGCACAATTCTGCTAGCAAATTATGTTTGCCCTTTTCTAATCCCCCCGCCACAGTCATACAGTATATAGATAATTAATCGAACGCTGATATATATCTATTAGGGTGGTTCTAACTTTCGATTTTTGAATTTTCCTCGGGGCACCCCCCAGAATGGTTCCAAATAATTAAAAACAAATCCCTGTAAAGTTTGAGCTCGATCGGATAACGGGAAAGGGTGCCCCTGGGCCCTTAAACATTTAAATCATTATTTAACAGCTCGCGAAGTCGATTTTATTTAACATCTTCCAAGTTATTGATTAAATAAAAAAATATGTCAAACAAAAGTTGTAGATCCGGACAAGGAGCATCTTTTTTGTTGTATTACTTTTTCTCGTACGATAAACGGTTTTCGAAAAAAATTCGAAAAACTTAAAATAAAAAACTTTTTTATTTCTCAAATTTTGAAAGTTTAAATGCTTGTAGAACACTTTTTATTTATGAAGGTGAACAAAAAAAAGGGAATTTTTATTTTCGAGGACTATTTTTTAAACATAGTCAAACATGTCAATCGAGCTTTTAATTATTTGGAACCATTCTGAGGGGTGCCCCGTACAAAATCTTGAAAAAAAATTTACCAAGAGTAAGTTAGAACCACCCTAATATCTATATATCCACTTGGATCGCGTTATTGTATAAAATTTCGCTATAGCCGATTTCAATTATGCAAACAGTAATGGAATTACACCGTTACCTAGTAAGCCCCTCTTATTTACGAAATACGAGCACCGGTCTTATGTGACGTTCCGTGCACCTAGGTAACGCGCGTGAAGGGTAATAATGACTGCGAACAGAAGATGTTTACGTTTCTTTGGAATACATACATAAATGACGAGCCTTTCTATCATCATAAATACATATAACGGTGCAATGAACTACACGCGTAATTACTTTATCTACTCTCTTGTTCAAAGTGTATTCGCGAGCTGCGCGGTTTATCCCACGTGCTCTTTGCTCGCCACTGATGGTTCTTCAATGAAATGCTTCCCGAAATCCTTCCACGCACTGACAAAAATTATTGACACCGAGTGAGCAGCACTTTTTCGTTGAGTTTCTGATTTAAAAATTCTTCGCTTAACTGCAATTCGCATAAATAAATTACTGAACGCGAAGCAGATCGGTCTGTTCCCAAGGAAGCATCTGGATCTTTTCGATGATGTCATATCCAGAGATTATTCTTTCCTCCCGTCCGGCGTAATTTGATTTCACGTTCGAAATTTACAGTTTTTACGAGGCGTGCGCTGTTTCTAAACGCTCGAGAAATAAGCACGCCTCGCTTCTCTTAAAGAATTCGAAGATTTTCGTCTCGCTTTCATTTACCTCGCCGTTATAAATATGCAACATCATCGCAAGCTAGAGGAACCTTGGGTAGAGTATTTCATACCCACTTTTAATTACCGAGTTTTCCATTTCCCCGTCGCAAATTCTCAGAATAAATAATCGTTTACCTTACATTCGACGTGGCCTTGTTAAGTTACGCGGTATTTTCCCCGGCTATGATTACGCTAGTGACGTTCTACCATCGTGTTGCTTTGCTTCCTTTCCCGATATCGTTTAACCGCAGCTCATAGCGAAAGAGAAGTTGAGAGGGAGTACGTTATCCATTAGTCCTGCCGTTTAGATATGCTGATTATATCGGCAACGTCCGTTTGAAAGTCTGTCCGCGCGTTCGCGACTCCGCGTCCCCTCGAATCACTCCGCGAAAGCAGCGGGAACCGGTCGATTTCATATAAATCACCCGTTAAGTCTTCTGCGATTTATCGCCGTGCACTGCTCTCGACCGCGATGGTCGTTATCCCTATATGGTGCAGTACAGGTGCGCGATATCTCTCCTTATCTCTCGTCATCTCTTTTCCCTTACCCTCGTTTCTTCAATCGCGGATAAAGCGCTATTTAAATTCCTTCTCACTGTGGATCGTTACATTCGTGTATTTAACATCCGCGATAACACCAGACTCTCCCTTCTATACGCAGCTCGAAACAATTAGAGGGTTATCATTCTGCATTTTTAGGGAGCGAGGTGAACTTGGATAATATAAAATCATTTATCGAGTTTGCAAATATACTCCGAGGCACTTAGACCTTACAGAATTAGAATGCCAATTCTGTTGAGCTGATTATTTCTGTAAGAGTCAAATTCAATACTGTCTGCGATTGGGGGAGGTTTTATAATAGCATCGCATACATTGCGTATTCTGATAGTACCTATATATCTGAAAATCATTGCTTTCTATAGCGAGTTCTGTTTTTTTTAAATCTTTTTTTTTTTTTTTTTTCATATTTGTACTTTTATGTCGCCCGACAGCTTTCAATTTCTTCTATTCCGGATCCCTAAGGTTTGCTACATCTGCTTCAGTTTTAATTATTCTCTTCGTCTGCTAAGCACAGAACCCCGCGCGTGGTTCTAGAATCTGTTGCGGACGCTACTCTCTGTCCGACCGGTAATCCACTCGTTCTACTTTTCAGGAGAGCTAATAGAGGTTCGTTCTACTGTCACTTTGTAAACTTGTCACCAAACTGCATTTCGTAATTTTCGGGTGACTGCGGGCGAGCTAGCTACTGTTGTTTAGTTAACCCATTTGTCATTCGCGAAACTATTCTGAGAGCACCCGGTGCTGTTTACTAGCCAACGATTTCTAATTACAAAATTCCATTCGCACCACCGCCGCGACGGCTCAACTCGCTAGCCGCCATTACGGGGAATTAAAAAATAATTCCTAGTTTGGTTGTTTGTTCGACGATTGCCACGGTATGCGCACCAACACATGTAAATGTATGCCTAGCACACATTGTATAACCGTGGATCCTTCTAATTATCCCAAGCAGAAACGGCAGATCCGCTACTTGCGGTCGGCGCAAATCACTCGCTCCTATTCGTTCAATAAAATTGCAATAAAACAGATCTACGCGTTCGGGCGCCGAATTTAAGTATTAATTCCGATTTTTAAATGAAGCTAAATCACGGTGAGGGAAAAATAGCCGGATATCTGGTGAAATACGACAAAGCACTCACCCTGAAGACAGCCAAAATTTATCCAAGGGTAGCGCGGCAAGCTCTGATGCGGTTCTATGACTGTTGCTGATGCGGATTCTGTCACAACCTCTGCGGTAGCGGCTCTCGGAGAAGCGAACGCTCCGTAAGAGTCACTGAGCGACAACTGTCGAGGCTCCCGAGCATAGAAAACAGCTGGTCTCACGTACATAGGTATCTGGCTGCGTCTGTTCTGGTACTCTGGTAGCTGGTACCAGAGTAGGGATATCACGGTTAAAACGCACGACGATCTCCAGGTAACACTTTTGTTTCGATTCAGCAACCGTACGGGGCACAACTGGATCTGCTTCTTGCTGCGACGTGATTGCCATTTAAATTTACCAGATTTGGTAACCTCGTCTCGCTCACTTTACATTATTTCGTGTTTTCTTGTACCTAAGACGCTTCTGCGTTAGCACGCTTCGTTATCTTTTGGGAGGGAACCAAAAATAATAATAATTCTTTATTGCATCGGTAGATATTACGAAAGCAACAAGAAGATGAAAAACAAATGGGTGGATATGACGAAACAAGAAAGAGGAAAATAGTAGAGTTAGAAATTATATAGTATGTGTAAATGTTTAGAACCTGTAACTACACATTAGTGCAGCTTTTTTTTATTCAGTAGCACTCTAGAGACAAGTTTTAAGATGTCAGTTGCTATTTGAGTAAGAAGTCATTCGTTAAACGGTTAAGGATATTTGTGTGGAAATGTTTAAAATTTAATTAGTGTATTAATTTATTTTAGAAAGTACATGCACATTTTTATGCAAAGGTTTCTGTGTTCAGATGAGGAAAACTTTAACAGGGTTATTATATTATGTTGGGGTGTAAAAGTATTTATTTATTGCAAAATTACAATGGATAGAAAATTGGGAAACTAATACAATTTCTGAGATATTGTTTAAATTGCGAGATGAAATGTAGAGTCAAAAACCGTGTAATGTGAAGATTATCGCAGCAAGGAATAGTGAACATTTTTATCTCAATGCGTTTATTTCAGCGTTTATCGCAATCATTTTGTTTTATTTTTACTGCACTGTCACTAATGTCGTGTTTTTACTACTACTGGGGGCCGCGATAATGGAACGCCCAGAACAAAAAAGATGTCCTTCATGGATTAATGAAGAATATTGAAAGCTAAATTGCGAAGGAAACGGTATACGAACGCTTCGCATACATATTTCTGCAAAATCTATTAAATGCTCCAGTTTACCTCCTTTGTTTGGACTTTAAAACGTGTTCTTCTTATTATTATCATTATCTGAAATCTTTTAGTTTTGAATAGTTTTATTCATTCGATTTTCATCACGATTATTTTTCACTTTTTTAAATGTTTATTTATGTCGTTACGCAGAACAAAAGAACCATGTTTTTCAATAAAAAAGTGGGAACCTAAGTTATTAATGAGGCCCCGTGCAAAATAATCGATGTCAGAGGTTTTTAATCTTAGTCTGCATTTGAATAAAAGCTGTGCATTCAAAATAATTGAAATATATGGATATTTCATTTTATATTGACTAAAACAACAATTTATTATATAAGAGTTATTAAACGATATTTGAGATATTTGGAAACACGCACAAAATAGTTTGTTCGTTAATTAAGCTCATGAAGTACGCAATTAATATCCTTGATTGTCGTTCGCGACATGTTTCATTGAACTTTCGACCCAGTCTCAACTCCGACTTGGGTCTTTAAAACTACACCAATGTAGATCGATTTATAAATCAATTTATGACTTGGCATTCCACTTACGTAAACAATTTAAGTAGTTTTACCAACTTCTTCTTTCTGTTCTCTCCACAAAAGTGACAAATACACAAATATATCGAGTGAAACGTAGACGAATGAAGACACAATAAATAAATGTTTCTTTATTCGAATATAATATGCAATACAAATTTTACAGTAAGTAATTCCCCGATATAAGGAATATATATTATACAATAATTTTGGGAGAGAGTAAGTCGACTACCATGTATGTTTGTGATAATTTATAATATTTCTATTCTGCCTAAATACGTTCTCTTTCATTGTTGATTATTAAATCTACGTTTCTATCAGATCCCGTTGAGGCGAAACAAAATTTCCTTTTAAAAAATTCCATTATATTATTAATAACTGATACGTGCACAGTATATGACGCAAAGCTCGCTGCTACTGTTCAGTCGCATTCAAATTAGAAAGCCACCGCCTGTAATTTGTATGCACCAATCTTTCCCTGCGCTCGTATTACCCCCCTGCTAGATAGACGTTGCGCTTGCTTTACCCCCTTATTTGTTCAGCATTCTTTCTCGACATTCAATCGGACGTGCACAATCAATGGCTGCGAATTTAACGGTTTACTTGGAAGTGTGCATAGACCGTATCTTCTGCTATGTAGACAATGCCGAGCACGAGTATGCTGCTGCGTACATTCGTAGGAAGCGAAGGAAACCGTTTGCAGTTGGCAGAATTCGATTGAGTATTACAAAAGAGGTGATGTTCTTGCTGGAACGGAAGATTATTCACATTCTCTTATTTTAACAGAAAAAGGAAAGAGAGAGGGTACAAAAACACTATCATTAAAATGGGCTTCAGCTGCGATTGTGTTTAAACCGGAGTATAGCTGAATATAGTGTTTACAACTGAACATTCTTTAGTTGTAGCTTCTTTAGAAATTATTTTTTCATTATGGTTTAGGCTTGGATTAAGCTGTTTTGTTATATAGTTGTTAGTTATTTTAGATTTAGAAACTGAAATATAGCAGCACCTCCTTTATCCAAATTAAAAAAAGATCTTAGTTTTTAGTTTTGATGGCAGAATTTAAGAAAGTTTATTCGAATATTTACTGCGGTAATTTATTTAAATAATGCTCGTCTCTGTACAAACATTGCACAGTCCAAAACACTGTAACCGCTTATATACAAAATATCGAATAATATAATTTGTAAAAGTTTTAGAATATTTAATATTCCGTAAAAAAAATATATATAGATACAATTTCCATTTGATTGAGTAAAGAGTCCTTTGAGTTTCTAGGATTTCAGATCCACTTGTTGTACCACTCTGTTCTTTCTTTCGAGCAACTGGAGATATGATTTATAAAAAGAATGGTTTTTAAGGTTGATCATAGACAGATATAAAAATGATCATACAGGATGAATCGTTTAGTGTTACACATTAATCGACTGATCAATTTGCATTTCTGAACGCCGCAGCGCACGCCTCCGCCGATTCTCTACTTGAGAATGATTTAATTCGTTCATATATCAGCTTCCTTAACGAGATTCAGTTGCCTCTTTATCTTAACCAAACGCGAACGGTTTGCTCCAAACCGTCCATTATGCGCTAATTAAATGTTGCACAACAACAATTAGAAGAATTGTTCCACTTATGACACTACTATAATTAGTGCATTCTTAAAGTGAATCTTCTAATTATAAATAACATTATTTTGTATTGTATACTAAGTCACTAGAAATAATAATCGTATAAAGAGTGGAGTGACGATATATTGTGTTATCACATTGTTATAGTCAGAGCTGGGAATTAACTAAATCAAAAATAAAAATTGAGTAAAATTTACTTCAACTTTAGATTATTCGACGAATAAAGTTAATGTTTTATTCGACAACACGTGGCGAATATTTTTTTTAACTTTTATTCGAAATTTCTATTTAAATAAAAGTTTTGCCCATCTCTAGTTATAGTTAAGATGAGAAACTTAGAGCATATTTAATTGTTTCAACAAAATAATTATTTACAAGCATGTGAACGATATTCTAACAACAATCTTAAAAGTACATAAAAAATAAAAACAAATAAAAGCAAATGGTAGCAGATTAAAATAAAAAATATATTGTAAATAAGCGGATTTTAAAAAACCTAATTTAACGGGTTCTTCACATTGCTGAAACATGAGTAAATTAAACTTAAATAAGTGAGTAAATAAAATTAATAGAAGAAGAAGGTTTCGCGGAAAACTCTATTTTATTAAATTAAAGAATAGTTTTAAATTCAGCATAATAATGCTTGCATTGCCAAATAAACAAATTTTGATTAACCATAACAAGAATCTTTTCACTTCCTAGCGATATAAAAGTACCTATTTATCAGCTACACTACGCACCACATCCTTTCTGATAATTTTCTTCGGCGAACAGCAAAGGTCACCAACAACCAGCTGTTCCATTCAAAAAACGTGACACAATTTTCATATTTTACGCTCCTTATGCGCACATGCGGGCTGAAGGCATGCGCATTCTTGGAAATAGTATAACAGGATCATCATCATTACCGCTCCTTTCTCGTGTTCTGCGCTGTCAAGTCTGTTTTTCCATAAGACGAGAATGTGTGCGATAAGAACGTATTCCCTCGCCGATGGTCGTTTACGTTCCACATTTCACGCAGACAGGCGCTCTCATCTACTCTCAGGCCATTACTAGTAATTATCTTCGTCCCAGTAAATGCATCTCTTTTCGTGGAACACCGATTGTTCTTCGATGCCAATGAACGCGCTGCTACGCAAAAAGTGGACGACGCACTGTGCTTGGCATCCTGGAAAACGTGATAAGAAATCATCATGTTATCGTTTCATCGTTAGGAAAATTTGTGGATTTTGTGGATTTTTTTACAAGTCAACGGCTTGATGCAGATTTCCCGATTTTTACTATTTTTACACAGTATTTAGACACCAATCGGCTAAAATCGGAGGACTTTCGGATAAAACAATAGTTTTTAACTCAAACTTTTTTTTAACTAGTTCATAATACTATGTAAAGATAGTAAAAAACCGGAAATCTGCTTCAAGCCGTTGACTTGTGAAAAAATCCACAAAATGTACACATTTTCCGAGGGTTCAAACGGGTACCTATAACCTCTTAAAAAAAGTAGAATTTTGGAATTGGAAAGTATACAGTATAGCGATTTCAAAATCAATAATTCATTTAATTTTATTTGAAACTGTGGTGTGTAGAGGGTTGACATTTGTATTAAAGTAAAAGTCTAGTCTTTCTAGAGGTAGAAAATCTTCGCGTGTTATTCTAATGAATTTTGAGTTTATAGTGTGTTGGGAGTAGTAGGAAGATCAATTACGATTGCATTGATCCCTGGGAGACAGGGTGTGTAAGAAATTCGCGGTACTGAAACTGGTTTATGTCAAGTATTAAGAAGTCGATTTAATGAAAACCAGGCGCCTCGCCTTCAACACACCCTGGTCTCCATTAGTTCTCGATTTAGAGCTTATACGTAGGTACTTACTCGAAGAATACCTTTCGTGTTGTCCTCGACAAAGCTGTGTTTAAAAATACAGCTTCATTAATCTCCGAGAAACCTCCGGGGATTTTTTTTTTATAAGGAAGAGAAGCCATAGGATCCATCAAATTTAACTGAAATTAATGGCAAGAATTAATTGCGTTTCAGAGCTTATAGTTACGTATCATTTATAAAAGCATTTACATGTACAAGGAATAAATTCCATTAGTGCAGTTTACAAGTCGATAAAAGGACGTAATATAATACAGGGCAAGCATCAAATTATACGTAGATATGTATGAAAAATGAATTGCGCAAGATTGTTTGTGTTATCCTGTAGATATATCAAATGCAGTGATAGGAGATTCGTGTTGAGTAAAACACACACCAGTCGATACTAACTGCATTGCATACAAACGTTATTTACGAGCTTCCGCATATTTTATTCCGGGCGATTTCAAAACGAAAAAACTTTACACGTTATTCGACGTGATTTATGTAAAACGTCACGTATTAAACGTTTGATGCCACCTGTCATATAATTACTTCCATAAGATGCTTAAGAAATTTCTTCTACGTTTCCATAATGAAAATGAGAGTGGCATATAAACTTATATTCCGACAAATAAATATTGCTGAACGAGTAGATTAATGATTTTAAAATTTTTACTCGTTAGTTTTTTGATAACATAACTTTTAGGATGAGGATCCTTAACTTTACAATTCAATAATTTAAGAATTTATTGAACATTATTAAACTCTAATACATATATTACTTTGCACAGGGCTGGTTGCAATAAGTGGATTAGCGCGAAAAAGTTACAATCAAGTTATATATTAACTTTGGACGAAGAAAAATGTTTTGATTATAAATTTTATCTCGATCAGTAATGATTGGATAAAAAACCGGTAAATAGAACAAATGTGTGACGTGACGAGCTTTACAACACTATATTTTTCTATACAATACTTCTTCGCATTTTCAGCCTTCAGTTTTTGAATTAGCAAAATTCTACAGCACTATAGGTTACGAAGCGTTATATGCCTCACTTTGCATTACAGTATCAGATAAATGTTAGAAATATCAGATTTGTAAATTCTAATCTCCTTAAAGAATCTTCAATCTTGAAAATAATAAATACCTTCAGAGAATCCACTTCTATTAGACAGCGAGGCCTCAATCGAGGTGGTTTGCAACGGGAAATATTGGTAATAATTATACGTTCGTTAGCAAGTAAATTGGGAGACGTTATAATATTTCACGCGGATCGTCACGGGGAGTGGAAGACACTGCAGGTGTGACGTGCCATCATACCTCTTTCTCATTGACTCCATCGACTGACCTCACGTATGCTAATTGTCGCGATTTTATCTGCACGCGAGCTCACCATTGCTGTAATATCAGTTAACAGCTTCGATATAGGCCGCCGGGAAGGTTAAGAGGATTGAGTATCGATTCACGGCGAATGAAAAATATATTTTTCACCCGGTGGCTGTTCGATCCACTCTGACGTACGTGCGTAGAAAATTTGGCCGACGGCCTGCGCGCTAACGCAGTGGAGGCCTTATTCGAAGTAACGACGACCCACTTGGAAATCCGTATCAACTAGTTAGATCTCGGCCAGCAAGGGGCAGTTAACGTCAGACTTTGCAGGCGATGACCGGAAGTCGTGGTCAAAGACTGTTAGGCGACCTTTAAACGAAACTTTTATCACCGTCCTTGATATCCCAACGTCGAGGGTAGAGTTACTTTACGCCAAGTATTTATACAGGGCGACTATTGCTTCAAAATATTCGGCCGAGTATTGTTTACTGCGGATAGGAACACTGATACCGTGGATAGTTATTCCAAAGAAGGTAATGGGCGATAGGTTTGTCGTTTGATTTGTAGTAGAAGTTGAAATTGTAGGAAAATAAATTTTTAATAGTGATTTTCAAGGAGTTTGTGGCATCTATGTTGTATCAAATTGAAAGAATTAAGTCGCGGGAAGGTTGATCGAGGTGAACAATTTTCAGTGAAAAATTGTTTGACATTGATTTTAAATGAAGCAGAGTTTTAGGAAAGGTTGGGAGTTTGTGTCACGCAGTTGCAATTAATTACGTCCATAATTCTAGTGTTAAGAACATCCTCATAGTATGAAATTTGTTTTAACCCTCCGTTGACACACCTCTTTTTTCGATCAACTTTGACATACTGGGTGGCTCACACTCAGAGTAATTTTTGAACGACTGCCATTCTCATCTAAAGAATTCAATCGTTATGAAAAAAATCATGGGTCAATTTCAAGGTCTCTAGAATGTATTACAATAGTTTTGTTCATTTAAATTTTATCACAGTTATATGTATGGAAAAAACTAAAAAATCTTCATAAAACGTTTAGCTTCAATATTAGAAGCTAAAAATCTACAGAATTTTGGTTCAGATATAATATTTTCAGGGAAAAAATAGTTTGTAAGTCGACTTTATAAAAAAGGTATTTATTTTGCATATAGAAGGTAGGCTAATTCGGTAATTGAAAAAACAGAGATATTCTACGAATATTCATGATATTCTATGTATTAGAAAATACATACAGACTCGCTTATTTATTTAAACTTAAAACTTTCTACACCTTATAATTTCGCAATCATACTATTTAGTCTATTTTACCGTTATAAAAAATAGCAACCTTTGACTTTTATTTTCATATAATGTATAGCCTCAGAAGTATGTACCTCGCTTCAAAAAATTAACCAAGTTATGCCAGTTCGAGGAACCGGAATCCCAGGTACAAATACAATCGAATACAAAATATTGTCAATCAAGGTAAAAGCAAAATAACTGTCCACGGCGATAGACAACTGCCTTGACTGGCTTAAGTAGTTGGTGGGAAATGTTAAGCGCAGAGTGCCGAAGCGGAGGTAGCCTCGTCAAAAGCTTCACTATCATCGTCGCGAGGAAATTGATCACAATACACGTGTTTCATGCTCCCGTGACCATCTTTGCGTCACGCAACTGCGACAGGGTTGCTGTCAAGGGCATCGTGCACAGAAGATCTACGTTTGGGTCACGCTACACACATGATTAGTAAAGATCTCGTAGTCGCAGCGAAACTACTCCGTCCGCTCATTCACGGCCGCCCTCCATAAAATTCCTTGCGTTTACGTGGAAGGTTGGCGTAAACTTTGGCACGTGGTTCGACGAACTGCGCAGGTGGCGAGGGGTTTCTGGCTGGACGAGGCCTGGACGAGGGTGAAGTGAATCGCCAGTGATATAAGTCGGCCGGGGGATGCAACGTCCAGTGGGCAAGAAACCCTCCTATCTGAATCTCTGGCGCGAGTTCTTGACGATTCAGCCCGCCAGTATTCACCACCGATTCGCGCACCACCCTGTGAGTGTGACACCCTTCGTTTTAATTCAACGGTAATGCGTGACTGTCAACGTGCGCGCTGAATGTATATGCGTGTGTATTTGTTTTACAATGCGCGAAGGGGACACTTTAAATGAATTTTTTTAATAAATATATCAGTGCAAGAAGGGGCCCCCAAAAATTGGGAAATTGAAAAACAATAGGGGTTGGAAAATAACGAATTCATCAAAATTTGGAATTTAAAATAAGATCATTGTTTTGTGAGATGGGCTCCACGTTTAATCTTATTTATTTAATTGTTTTAATACTTACCCGGTATTTTTATTTTCTTTTGTTTAGAATAATTCAGAGGGCCACATATGGCGCTCGCCTCGGGTCCTTCGAAAACGATAATACGGCACTGATGTGTATTAATTAGTAATTTTTAATCATTGTGCTTTTAATAGTATTTGTTTACTAGAGTATTTAAAGAGTTTTTATATAGAAAGAAAAATGGGTATTACATGGGTATAACAGATTTTATTGTGAGTGTTTTATATGTATGTAGTTTAGGTAACATATTGGGGAATATTGGATACATTTGTTGATGAGAGTTTTAAAAAATTCACACCAGAACGAAAGTAATGTTTAAGTCCTAATTGATCGTATCCAATAATATATTTTTAATGCGTTTCTTTTCTAATAGTCCATATGTCTTTAACTAATTATAAGTATTCAATTCATTGCGTATTGCATGCATAAAATATTTGCAATTAATTATACTGTTTTACTAGATACTTCTTAATAATCTTAATCTTAATATATAAAACAGAAAGAGTTTGTGTATTTACCTGTCGCTTAAAAACTTTCGAATGGTAAACTCTGTTAATCCAGATGAACGTGACTATTTTCACAAAAAAAAAACTTTTTTTATGAAATCAGAATCCCCGGAACAACCAAACGATGTTTGATTTTTAATTAGAAACCGCATTACTCGCAGAACGTGAAATTGGATTTCGCCCGTACGATTTAATTGCTTCAAAAGTGTAACGTGTGCAAGATGATAATAATGCAGTGATAAGAATAGCAACGACCTTATCAAACGACGACTCTAGAATGTGAGATGGGAAAGCGTAATCGAGGTGCATCTGGGTCATAATGAAAATGTATGTGGTGCTCGAGAAAATTCTGAAGCGTCCCAGAAAGATTCGCTGGTCTAACAATAACAACTTTTCCCTCCGCCAATGCCTGAAAGACAATCGGGACCTGATACACGCAGAATACGAATTTTCTCCAATTAACCAGTGAAATGAGCCGATCCCCTCCAGTTTTCTGAAACGAGTCCGTGCATCTATAACGAGCAAAAAATCAATTTTGTTTATAATATATTCATTTCGAGAAAAAGCTGCAACAGCAGCGATCGATTCACACTCGACTACTGTAAAATGATAATGGATGGGATCGATTTTATTCCCCATTATTTTTTTTTACCTTCGCTCCACTCGTGTCTCTGTTAACAGCTTATTCTTGCCTCACTTCCGATAAGCACCACTCCGTTGTAGGAAATCGCCGCTGACATTTGCCGCAGCCTCTTAAACTAGGTACTAATAGATCCGATTTAAACGTTCAATTAGCAACAGCTCGGATGCGACCAGGAAACCCGAGCCAATTTGAATCCGGCAGTGTTGGAATGTTTCTCACCACAGGACGTTAAAATCTTTAGCAACCGTGCGCGTTGAACAATCATCTCGGCAATGGCTTTGAATGTAAATCACGATTGTTCATTAATGTTTCATTTTACGTATAGCAAAGTGGCGTCTGCAATAAATGTTTACGTTACCAGAATGAACGGATCAGGCTGTTTGTGATTCATCCTTAGATTCATCGTTAGATTTCAATTTCAGTCGCATTCAGAATGATACTCGGATTACGATACCGTATCGTTTGCATTTCTAAAAATAAATTCACTGCTTGCGTAATATTGGTAAGATTAGATGTGCTATTTGCGAGGAATTTTTATATTTCGCATTTACTTTGTGCTTTCAGTTTTACAAGTCGACTGGCACTATGAATGTTTCTACCGTGTTTCCGGAAGGATTTACTGAAACGGAGAGGCCACCACGTCACGCATCAGCGAGCGTAAAGGATGACGAAGAGGTTCCGGATAGATATAATCGTAAGTATTCGTGGACTCGGACGATTCTACAGGGTGTTCGCAACTTCGAGGTACTGTGGCTAGTGGGTATGAAAAGCATGGTATGAAAAGCAGTATCTCTGAGGGTGCGAGTTCTCAGATACATTCTTCGTCATCTATTACAGAGACTTTGAAGCACTAATGTTCGAAAAGTATACCGAATATGTTCGTGGGGCCTTAACTTGAGGGTAGATGCTTAAGAATCCTATTAGTTTTCTCCCTGCTGTATTTTCATCACTACATCTCTGCAAGGCATTACACAGTAAGACTCGAAAAAGTTGATATCGTGAAAGGCGTGGTAAATATGAATTTTTTAATTGAAACCTGAATTTTTTTAAGAATTTCGTTGGCAAAATGGTCCGGAGGATCAATCTTGAGAGGTGGTGAAGTTTTATGCAGGTCTCGTGGGAAATATTTTAGGGGTGGCTTCAGCGTATCAAAATAATAAAAAAAGTTTATATAAACATACAGGCCCGATGAAAGGGAGGGGAGGGGTAGAATTCCTCGGGCCTGTGGATCTTAGTGGTTCTTATATTGTTCTTTATTTTCATAAAATTTCTATTTTTTTTAAAATAATTTTTTAATATGCTGTAGCGAATATTTCACGTTCGATCGCATGGTGTCATTTTATCTTCGCCTGCTTCGCCGAGTCGCTCGGAAAGAAATAAAAATAAAAGAAACAAAAGAAATGTTTATATACAATACAATTTTAATTAACCATTTCTTAATTCTTAATTTCGGGTGCTTCAATTTGTAATTGTTATTTTTCTAGTCTGATGTTATGTCACACTTGTTGCGTTATTTTATATAAATAATTTGGCGGCCCGGTAAGAATCTTTTCCCCGAGTCCCGGGTTGGCTCTCGACGCCTTTGTAGACATGTGTCTTATTTCACTTTGCTTCCCAGTTATAACGAATTTTGTATCGCAATAATTATTTTGTTAGAACAAAATGGAGGTCGTATTGCCTGGCTTGCCTGCTCATCGAACTTAAAACCGACGGATTTTTACTTGTGGCTATAACTCGCAAATAAAATCAAATAGGACATACGTTTATATAAACTTCTTTTTTATTAGTTAGATGTGCTGAAGTCATCCCTAAAATTTTTCCCACTTATTCTGGGACACCCCGTACATAGCACTCGTCAAAACTTATGAGAGCTTACCTTTACGCCCAGCATCTCATTTTACTTATCTGAAATTCCATTCAATTTTATTGCACTGATGCTTCTGCGAATTAAGGGATAAATCTGTGGACGAATGTTTGTAAATTGTATGGCATCCTCATACACACGTATCATTTTCACATAAGGTAAAGTAACATGCAAACATAGCAAAGAGTTAACTTGGTACGCGGAATTGTAGAGTTAGTCGCACACTAGCGAATGCATTTCCGGTGAGAAAACGTGATTCCCTCTCTGTCAGCTTGATACACAATTATTCTGTGGCAAAACCTGCTGCAGGGGGCAGCGTTGTCCACGCTTATATGAACTCATCGTGCCTTGGAGCGAGATGATTATGGAATTACCGTGAAATTAGCTGACACACCGTATCCTTTAGAGTAAATACCATCTCATACGAGTCCTGAGAAGAGAGTTGGAAAAACTTTTCCACTTCGTTCAATTTCCGTTGTGTGCAAATTATACCAGAGTACGATTAAACTGGCAGGAGTATTAAAAGTGGACGTTATTGTATTTGAGTAATAAAATTTGACTGCCAGAAGCGAATATTTGAAAATTGTCTATATAATTTAGAGAAATCGCCACTAATTTCTTGGGTAATGAAGAAACTCAGTAGGGGGAGTTGGGGCACTTTGGTGCAAGGGGCACAATGAAACATTAATATTCTCTTGATATCTAGAAACAGTCAGAAGTTCAAAAAATGATCAAAACCAGTATACTCTATGATGTTCAAAGATGATATAAGATTATAAAATGTTACCCTATAGATATCAAGATAATATTAATGTTTCATTGTGCCCCCTGCATCAAAGTGTCCCAACTCCCCCTATAAATTGATAGCATAGAAAATTATGATTGTTTAAGCATAGTAATACTGTGTGTTAGTGCAGCGTTGTCGTGGACTTGTTCAACGATTTTATGGTAACCTGTTTTGCAAACAGCGAAGAATTCGATAATCTCGAATCGTTATTTCATGAAATATTTTTCCCCTGACATTGATGCAAAAACATTAACTTTATTTTATGTATATACACTCACTGCGTTTCGGAATATTTGAACGTTCAACGAGGATAGATATAGAAATTTGGGGGTACAGAAATTTTTTTTACTTACAAGAAACAAAGTGGTAATACAAGAAAAACTAGCTGTAACTAGGGGAGGTGTAGGTAAATGTAGGTCACTCTTTATTTCCAGGAAACACATATTAAAAATTGCATAAACAAAAGATGGAAATGGTAGCTCACAGATCTAACAATGAGATAATGTATCAATAGCTTTTTACCGTGACAATTCAACTATTTTGAAGCTATGACATTTCTACAAAATTTTGTGAGAAATATGGTTTTAGAAATTGGGGTGGTAACATGGACCAAAGCTGAAAAGGTAAAAAAAAGGTAAGAAGTAATTGATATTTTACAGATTTTGTATTTTAACATTAAAACAAGTTTTTCATGATTCTAGCAATTACATGGAAATTTCTAAAATTATTTGGGCCCAAATAAAATGAAAAATTTAAAGATAGAAAAAATTCAAAACAGTTTGAAAATGAAAAGAGAAAATGAGGAACAATAGAAAATAAATAATTATATGAACTTTTTTTGAAAAAAAAAAATAAAAGAAACTAGTTTACTAATGAAGTTTAATGAAAATTGAACATTTAATGAAAGTTTCTTTTAGAAATTGTAACAAAAATCACAAATAGAAACATCACTATCACATTCAGTGCATAAGCATCTTAAGCGTCTACCCTCTCGCTTTTTTCAGAATAACGTAAAAATTTCGGTGTAGGAAGGATATTTCCAAATAACTAAATATTGCATTTTGAAGCTCAAATTTATGACTAATTATGCCTCTATAACTAACATACTGTATTTGTCAATTGTTATGAGGAAAAAATTAATCAATCTTACCATGAGAAACTTTTTACACGTACAAAAACAGATACTTTCACTTTTTAGTTAAAGTAAACATACCAATCACTGTTTGTTTGACACTAATTGTTGTGTTTATTTCAGTTCTCGACATATCACAGCACTTAAGAGCGAAACAAGTACCATATTTACACCTTCTCTTCTATCAGTTTATCGACGGAGAAGTCAACACACACCGATGATTTTAAATTAATTAAAAAGATTCACGATAGATTGCGACTCTCTATTATATACTTATGCGCACATTTGAATAAACACTGGTAAGAACGTTAGCATTTATTGAAGATTAAACAGCAACGAATTAGGGTAACGCATACAGTTGTTGACCCCTATATAATGATTGACACTCTTCCCCAAAAAGTAGGAAATATAATATAATGCTTTTTTTATGTGATAAAATATAATTATATTCGGAAGAAAAATATCTGGGCCACTGAAATATAGATATATTTTATTATATAAAAGAAGCAATATATTATATTTCCTACTTTTTGGGGAAGAGTGTTAATCATTGTATAGGAGTCAATAACTGTATGCGTTACTCTACAAAGTAAAATAAATTTGATATTTCTTTTATTATATTACATTACTTTATCTTTGTTTGAGGAGATAGCTAGTATCGAATCTAAAATAACGATCCGAGTAATGATACAACTGTTTCATTTGCTGTAAGGCTCATGTTTAAACATTATCATCTATCGTTCTATCTATCAATGCTGCTACCGTGTGATACATTAGTGTATACAGTTCTGATAAATCACAACTCCTCGCCTGATAAATACAATTCTAATGGATCTTAGTCAGACCTCGATCCCATCTAGCATCCATTAACTGCTGCTTATGCAACTAATTCATCATCCTGTGCTTTGTGGTCGTGACTCGTCCAATTCAGCAAACAAATTCAATTAAATGCAGATCACTTCAGTCATAAAAAATAGTCAACATCTAAAAGCAAAGGCTGAGATGTTTTAGTGGCCACGTGTTTTTTTTTAAATGCTCTTAGAAAACAAACATCTTTATTACGTTATTTCGTGTTAGGTGGGTTCTTCAGGGCTGGGTGAAGAGTCTTCGTTGAAGACTAGGGTGAGGCCTTGATATAAGCATGCACCATTAGGGTGGGCATCGGAGAATGGCTAGTGGCTCGAAGTCACGTAGCTATTCGATGTATTGTCAACCATAAACCGTAAAATAGTGAAGTCGTAAACGACGTAAACAAAGCGGAGTCACAGACAGAGGCTGACCTTATTCCTCGCGTGTCGAAAAAGGAAGACGAATTTGTCTATTTTACACGTCCTCTACCGCTCAAACGTATTTGATTACTTGCTATACATGTACCTACATTTGATAACGAAGAATATTGAATAAAACGTAACATAGTTGATTATTGATTGCCCTTATCAAACTGTTATTTCGTTTTTCTTAGTAGGGTGGATGTACCAGTAACTGAACACGTACCAGTGAATGGACATTTTTTATTAAAAGTAATCAAATAAGTAATTAAAATAAGCAACTAATTAATTAGAGACCTCTTCTATATCCTTGCTTCATATCCAAACAATTTTTGCAACACGTGGAATCAATCGCGCTGCAAAGATAATTTTATAAAAGTGTTCATTCATTAGCCTTAAGTGTTCATTTATTGGTGCGTTTACCCTATATGCGTAATTTTGCCACTGTAATCCAGAGATACCATTGTTATAGATGCTTTCTATGTGATTCAACAATCCAGATCCTACTTAGTAACTTATATTCAAATTTTTGCTTCAAAATTGATTTAATAATGTTTGAACGTTGGCACTGTTACATTTTAAATTTGCTGTATTGTTGCCACGTGTTTTGTTGCCATGAAAAGGTTTGAACCATCAATAGTTATATTTCGGAAAGAGGAAGTCTACGGGTGTAGGTAACAATCGAATAATAATAATAATGGAATTGCAGGTCAAAAAACAATTTTAGTTTAACAAAATAGAATGAAACAATTGCTGCGTGCTAACGAATATCCAAGTGGGACCACAGGCATGTGGAAAAGCGTTCTGTTTTATTGTTTATCATTTCTTTTTTTACGTACGAAAATCTTCAAAAGGCACCACGGTGCACAGTGGGGCAAAGTGACGAAGGTTGTTTAAAAATCAAAAAACTTTTAATGGAAATGAGATAGAGCGGTGATTTTTTTTTAAATTAAAGCTGAAAGATTGCAGAATTTTACGACCGTTTTTTAACTTTGAAAATCTGTGTTGAACTTGAAATATTACAACAAAATTGTGATTTATCCAATAGCATGTACGGTTAGATTTTTTCTTGACGTGTTGCACATCATTTCCTGTACATTTTGTCACGCTGATTTCAAATCGGTTCGCAAAATTTGTCTACTACCTCAGGATTTTGGAAAAAATCGATTTCAAGTTTAACACAGATTTTCAAAGTTAAAAACGTTTGTATCGTAATCTCTCCAACTGTCCCTTATTCTGCAATCTTTCAGCTTTAATTTAAACAAATCATCGCTCTATCTCATTTCTATCAAAAGTTGTTTGATTTTGAAAGAAACTTCGTCACTTTGCCCCACTGTGCGGCGCCTCCGGGGGAAGGCTTAACCGTAGTCTGAGACTTTTACTCACTAAAATCCTACGGCCACCTTCGCGCTTTTGAGGGAGAGGGGGTGGAGGGGGGGGGGGGCAGGAACCTATAACAAGTGACCAAATACTTTTGAGCGTTACTATATATCACACACTCTATTTGTCACTAATTGTAAGTAGTATCACTTCTATAAGAAACTGAGAATTTTAGATCCTAACAAATCAAACCCTGATATAAATCCTTATAGATTATACTGACACTTTCTAAGACGAATGTGTAATGAGTTCAATTCCATTATATATAACAATTATTTATTTATTTATTTAACAACGTATAAACTGTTCGTTAATATAATAATTTATTGGAATTCGCCTTTGATTTAATTTCCTAACTCAATGCAAATTAACAAAGTACTCAAAAGGAAGAAAATATTTTCTCCGTTAAAAATTATTTCTTGAAGTTGAAATAGATTAAAAGCACCTCTTCGAAGGGAAGAAACTAAATAAGTTCCCTTTTTAAATTTATGAAATAAATTGACATAATTCTTCTCAAAGCCCCAAAGGTCAAATTCCCCATTAAAAGCTAAATCCTTCGTTTAAAACGAATTAAAAGAATTCTTCCAAAAGTGTAAAGGAAAACTAATTTCTACCGATAGGCCTGTCATATAATACTCATAGAAAGTTATGCTGACTCTCTCTTTCTTTCTCTGTCTCTCTCGTTTTCAGAGTAGCAGAGATCTGGTACAGGGGAATGATTCAGCCCCAGCATTTGGAAATTTCCAGATTTCACCTTGACTTTGATTGCACGTCGCACGCGAGCTCGATCGTGCGAATCTCTCGGTTAAAACAGGCTGCTACGTGTTACGTATACTAAGTAAATCTGGCCGGGGCACGTCCAGAAGTCTGTTTACCAAGAAACACCGCTCATTTTTCATTCATCGACGATTACTGACCGAGGAAATCGCTTGAATCATTTTTCACGTCGCCGTCGGCTTTTACAATGGAACGCTGCAATTAAATAACAACGAACAATTTACTCTGACTATTTATAGTATAAACGACGCACTGCCACGATAAGTTAAGCGCGGTAAAGAATACCTGAAAGCAATACAAACTTCAGTTTATGTATTAACCCTTTCAGACATGAACCTGGATTAGGTAATTTTAATCAATGAAAAATATAGTGTTAGTTGCTAATGGTGGCAACCATTAATTGTTATCTTTTGGTAGTTTCCCCATTTCTGTCGAAATAAATATTTGTATCGAGAAAATCCACTGTATTCACGGTAGTTTTTATTTAAAAAGTAATGAAATTCACAGTATACAGCTTATTTATAAGGGCCATACTGTAACTTCATGTATTTGCAGTACTTCGTAAATGTTAAATGCAGATTGCATTTTGTTTAAGCAATATCAGTTTTTCTTTTGTTATTATACCATGACAATTGATTGGCCACAAAGTTGATTGAACAAAGTTAATTTCTCGAAAATTTTAGTCATATTTAAATGGTTGTATCTCCGAGAAAAATGATCTCAAAAATATTCAGAAAAAGCATTTTAACGGTTGAAGTTTCCAGGTTCTGAATCAACGACTCATTTTGTTCATCCATTATGGTACTATTTCATTACGATTAAGCGCAGAAATCGAAGTTTTAGAATTTTTTGTCTATTTCAAACGTGCGCACTGGCCCAATTTTTTTCGGAGTAATTATGTTTTCGCTGATAATATTATTTAATTTCCTGTCAACTTAATTCAACAGACTGTACAGAACAAATTTAATTCTGACTAATATAATATAGCTACATGTCTCCTTCTGTAATAATCAGATCGTGTTGATAAACAATTTACAAATTTCATGGCAATTTCCGCAAATTAGCTGGTGTTCGCTAACCGAACCACGAATTTGCCAGACGAATTAACGTCATTTGAGATTCTTGTGTGACCATGTTCGGTGCATTGCGGTTTTGCGAAGAATCGAGAACAAGAATGGTACACGCAGAATGTTTATTGTGAATATTATTATGGGTGCAGTGAATTGGCCTTAAAGTAGTAGAATATTCCATCGGGTTTGCTTGTTCTGCATGAAAACAATGAATGTTTATGGAATGTTTGATGAGAATAATACGCTGATATGGTTACGCGCTCTTACGTCAGGTATTTTGTCTAATGACTCGCGTGAATACATGTTTACGGTGCGTAGCGCGATTTTCAAGGCACTCGTAGCGATAAACTCAGATGTATCCAAGCGAAACTTTTGTTTCCACGTAGAGAAAATTTAGGTTGATGTTTAATTCCATACCTAACATTGAGGGTTGGAAATAATACACGTGAAATAGCATATTTGAAATATTCAAATGGATATCGAGCAGCGAGAAAATTATATTTAGTATATAAAAGGTTTCTTGGATTTTCAAAAAATGTGACAAATTTGTAACCACACTCTTTTTCCTTGTCAATAAAAAATGACTACCGTTTGGTAAAACGTTACTTTTATAAAAGAAAATACCAGTTATTGATAATTAGAAGTTTTCATAATAATATTGCACGTTTTTCAATGGAACCATGTGTTTTGTCACGTACAATATTTTTTCCATCATTGGTACACAAATCCTGAGTAAAGTGTTCGAAGAATGAGTACTTCGCGACGTGACTCAAATTTCTTAATAAGACATACGCTTTGTTCTGAGAAATTGTCAGATGTTTCATTATTACAACAGGGGTTTCATGAAGTTTTTCGTTCTTTCGTCACAGAATTAAGGTGACCCATATTTCAATTCAAACAGTTTATTCTATTTCGTTCTTTAAGCCTTCCTCGAAATCAAATGGACGCAAGTACATTTTATCCTTGACATAGTTCTGTAGGGAAATCCTATATGGGATTCAAATCAGATAATGATTTATTTCTGTGGGAAAATTAAAGTAACATTTTTGAATATGATTAAATAAATAGTTCGTATACAGTTCATGTGGTGTTTAACGTAGCTTCTATAAAATTGCTCGTTTCTGGAAGATAAAAATTGATTTGCAACTCCAACGATTTACACACCATTTATTAAATTTCTTTTATTTAAACAGGTTTTGAAAGTATGAAAACATGTCGACAGCTTAGTGCACAAATATTGTATGTCAACTTATTGTGAAATTTCAGTTTTTATATGCAACAAATAGTTGTTGACTGTTTCGTTATGCTATATAGAAATCACATTTACATCTACTTCATAAATTTGTCAAAAATAATATTTTTTGTCCATTTTATGTCCCTGAATTTTAAATAGATACCATGGCATATTTAAACCTGTTATTCTCGAAAACTCTAAAAGTGGACATACAATATTTGTAAACTAAGCAATCAATATAGTGGGTAGTTATCTGCTTCTCAATTAAGAACCCAATAGCAAGTGGGGTACAGTTCCATTTTTTAGAAATCTATTGCAAATAAACAAATACTAATATATTTATTATAGAATATTTTTTCGCCAAACTTAGTGATAAAAACTTATCAACTACTACTTACTGTGTGAAAATATACATTTTCTAATTAGTGATCTCTTCTTAAGGGGTTCTCTACAGCTTGTAAATCTGCTTTAAATAAATTTAAAAAAAGATATTCGCATAACTTAAATATCCAATAGAAAGTTCTGAAAGTTTAAAAAATATTCATTATGTAGTATGCTTTAAATAAAATTCTAAAGATTGCGGGTCAGAGCAATAATTTCATAGATAGTTATAAGATGGAGTTGCAAATAATAGAGCTGCACCCCTCTTGCTGCAAGGTTCTCAATTAATCTTCTGTTTTTCCAGCGTTGCTAAAAACACATGTAATCTGACCTTCTACAAGTTCACACCTATTCAATTCGCTAATGATGATCACTTTTTTTATTACTCGATCTAATTCCACTAATTGACCATGGTAGGTACTCTTTGAAAATTTAATGGTCCTCCTAAAAGAAAACCCGTTACTGTACAATAAGTAAAACAATATTTGTTCCTTCCTTTTTTGTTCAATTAATTCACTGCAACAGGAATGAAAATGGGACACGAACACGAAAAGCCTCAGGGACTTCTCTTTGTAAATGCACTTTTTAGATTAACCTACGTGAAAATATTCGCAATGAAACTGGACATCGGCAAATTAAACAGTGTCAAGAAATAAATAGCTGGAAACATTACAGCAATCAATCAACGGAAAATGTAAAGAATTCCAATCTGTAGCGTGTACTTGCAAACACGCCGGTGAGCTATATCTGCATGTACATCTAGCTTGGAATGCATACTAAATGTGAATTGACATGCATACCGATGCACTCTCGGTGCAGCACGGGCAAAAGCAAGGGGGGAGAAAGGAATAAATAATAGAACGAGAATAATACAGTTACTTCCTACCGTGTATTAAGAATCGTTATAAATCTTCTAGAACTTTCTACATCCCGAACTTAACACCGAAATGACGGTTATTGTAGTAGGTAGTTGCATACTTGCAACGCGATAACCCAAATTCAAGAGCAGTTGTGAGGTCTCCAACGCGCATGCCCAAACAGAATCTGATAACCCCAAAATAGACTGCCTCTCTTTAACTCCAACAAACCTCATTATCGCTTGTTCCTATAATGCTATGTTATTACGTTATCGCTGAACGACCTTTTCATGCAACCATTTCTGGGACGGAACTATTAATTTATATTTAAGGACACCAGCCATTGTAACCATTGCACCTTCTACAAAATTTTAAACAGTTACGCGCGAAAGTATCTACCCACCCCATACGTATAACATATTTCACTCATTTAAATATTGAATTTGAGCGAATAATAATAGTTTGTTAAACAAACTGTGTAAAATTTTTTAAACCAATGCACCCAAAACAAAAGTTTATTAATTAAGATTTATATTAAGAGATTACATGCGGAGGTTACAATTATTTTTATGAATCTTTTAGGAGTTACATTTTAAAAAAAATGAAAAAAATTATTTACTATCATTTTTGTATTAAATTATTTAAAATTTTGTAGGTTCTTTAGACCACTGCATAAAAATACCGATTTTAAAAAATAAAACCATATTCTTGTAAAATAATGTTGCCATTATAGGCTGACGGGCAAAATTTTTAATTTAAAATAAAATAAACAGTTTATTGCACTTTCAAGTTAAATTATTGTTTTCTATGCAAAATGTTGCTCTGTAATTGTTCATATAAAATTAATTAAACCAAATATAAAACAAGTGGTTTGTCAGGCCATAAAAGCAACATTATTTTATTTTTCAAATCCAGCGATGCTTAAATGCGATATAATGGTGATCGTGACGCAGAATTTTTTCTGCAGTGGTCTAAAGAACCTCAAGAATTGCAGTAAACATAAATCACGTATAATAAGTATTTTGTTTTATTTTTTTAGTAAAACCCCCAAAAGAATTTCTAAAATTAGTCATGTAACCTCTTAATGAGAATTAGAATTGGGAATTCTTGCTTGGAAGTTAATTTAATATGTTACGTATAGAGTGGACGGATACATTTGTGAGTAACTGTATGTGTGTTATTAAGAAAAGAAGGTTCGGATATTTGCAATTTAAAATTCATAGGAGAATGGTAAAAATCGAAAGTTACAATGATTCGGCTGCTGATGTTCTTTATGGTGCACGAACTTTTCTGCTTGCAGTTTGCCTGCCATTAAGAGACCGCTATAATGACCAGTCTTTGCTCTAACTGGATTGATTAACTTATCACGTGGTCTGAACCGGCTCGCACGGCGAAACGCGTAATTACAGGACTGATTCACGTTGATGTCTCTCGATTTCGAGGTGTTTCGTTATAGGACACGACTCGATTCAACCATTTCATTCAAAGGAAAAAGAAGAGTCGAGGCCGATGGCAATGACATTCGCCGAATCCACATTGGATTTTGCATAGTGTCGGTATGTGAGTTCGGAGGAAAATGTTATGCAGGAATCGACTTTACAGTCGCGTTCTTTTTTTAACCCATTAGGCGTGAAAATTATTGCCAGTGAATATGCTATGAGGACGTTTGATTTGTTGCCTTTTTCACTTTTATTTAAATCAGCACGAAACTTCACATACAAATGTGTTGTTTTATGCTGAGGAAATATAGCATTCGATTTATGAGACATCAATGAGAACTGTTAATTTGTAAGGCTTATTAATGTACAATTATCATTAAATGTGCGCCTTTGATGTTGAAACCTGACAATTCTTGAAATTGAAGTATTAGTAGTAATGTAAAGTGTTAGAAGAATAGTCATTAAGTTAATTAAGTTAGTTTCATTATCTGAAGTAAATAGAAAATTACATTATTTTTTAAATCAACCAAAAAGAAAGCTCCAATATCGTTTCTAAAATGGCATATTCGATTTTAATTAATGGATTGATAAGAAATTTCTTAATTCAATTTCTTTCTTCTTCTAAGTAAGAGTAAATTTCATTAGTATATTCTTATATCTCGCAAAGCTTTCAATATATTTGACTAAATAGAAAGTTGGGACAACTGCGAAAAATATCTTTAAAGAAATCTCAATTAAAGTTTAACACAAGTATCGGGACAACTTCTCTAATTTTTCTAATACATATATATATTTCTCTAAATTTGTTCTAAAGACATTACTTGCACGGAGAAATCTGCTGAGGTATGGTATGTTTACACAACAGGTTTACATAATCTGCGACCTTAGTGTATTGTGTCTACGTAAATGCAACCTTAACCTTACAGGACACGGAGATCGGTAAACCGTGGCCATGATTCAGGGAAAAAATCGGTTTCCCTGTTGCTAGTTCATTCTTAAAAGTCAGCCAACCGGAATTCCGTGCAAAAGCGAAACGCACAATTTTCTATTCTATTTCTATATGCTATTTATGGAAGTGGATGCCTCTATTTGGCTAATGAAGAAAAGTGGCGATATCGATGTAGACCATCAATCATTTTTATTCATTAGATAGATGCGATTTGCATTTGAAATGGACTCACTCTTATTGTCGGAGGATTCCGCATTTATACTATACTAATACTTTTATAGAATCAATTAGCATTATCACTTTTCGTAATTGATCAATTCATTAGCGAGTATTATTGCAACTTTCCATTCTTTAGAAATTAAGGGAAATACAAATATTTTACTTTTCCAGTAAAGTGACAAATAAAAAATAATGGTGGCTTAATTTCATATCGATTGTTGATTTTGTTAGTGGCAAGGAATCTTAGATGCGATTATTGCTTACAAAAAGCTCTCCTTTGCAAATGTGCAAGCAACATTATCCAAGTGTTTGCCGTCAAGTTTTTTCTCCATTAAAAAATCACTAAATACTAACATTTAAGAGACACTTATTTTTATTTCAGTCCTATTGCGATTTTAATATTGTACAGTGTTATTCGACAAATTAGCTATCTTGTAGGTAAAAAAAAATACAAATTATAATGCGAAGTACGTGTTATTAATTTAACAAAATGAGGGATAATAGGGAGGAAGAAGTGATTAAGGAGAAATAATTACAGACGTACCTTTCTTCTAGATCATTTTAAAATTCGATTACAAGAACTTTAGTATGCAAATGTTGGTCGTGACGGCGTTCTTCTCACTGATTCATAGAGTTGGCATTATACAAGTATGTATTGTTGGTGGCGTAACGCTTCAGAATAAACAGACCACAACCATGGTAATATTAAAAGACTCGGGTGAAGAAATACAGCCTGCAGATATTCATGGGTTTAGGATTTAAAAGAATTATTGTTGAAAACTTGAGAAAATTCTTCGATTTTAGTATTTTCCAATTAAAGGCGTAATCTGTGATTCGAAAGCGAAATTGTCACCTGGACGATACAATGATCTGTTTAAATATGCATATTTTGAAATTGGAGTGCATTACTTCTACGTTCACTTTTATACAATTTATATAATTTTAAATAATTCATCTACTTCTACTTTTACATATACTATATAATTTATAACTCTACTATTTTTTTCTTTCTAGTTTTCTTTCTTCCTGTAGAAAAGACACCTAGAAATATTAATAATCTTATTGAAGATAGTTTGACTAGCAATGGTTAATAACTTTTTTCACATCCACATTAAACATTATTACACAACCAAAGAACATTAATTCCAAACTTAAAGAAGGTGAATTTTAAAATCTACTGACAGCTGATTCGAAATAAGTCTTCATTAGAAATAGTCGTCAACAGGAAAAATCGTGTTCCAGTTATAAAATCAAACCTACCAATCCCTGACAAATTAGATTTTAACAGATTCTCCGTTTGCAATAAACCCTAACAGCATCAAGCACTTTTACACGATGTCGAGAGCAATGCTAATTTCCAGAAAATTTTGATCAATAAAAACATCACTTATTTAACGAAGAATTAGGTTTATTACCACCTCTAGCCAGCCATAATGTTAATGGGAACGTCTCCGACTGAAATACTCGTAACCATCAGCGATAAGTAGAATGAGTGGACGTGGGTTCAGCCCGCAGCAGTTACAGCAGGAACAAAATGAATTGTCCGCTCAAGGTCATCCCAGGCGCTACCCCCACTACACCATTAAACTATTTTACCTGGCGGAATCTATCTCTGTCCTCCAACACGCAAAGTCCAACTAACATAAAATAAAATGTAACAAAATTTCGACCGAAATAATTTTCAATTTAAAGAATAAATGTTATCGGCGCGTAGGTTCGGTCAATTGACTAAAAGTTGTTTTGCAAATTTTATGATATAATTTCCAACATTTCGGTCAATATTGAGACCTTTATCAAGGAAATAATTCTATCAAGAGAAAACTGCGTTCGCTTTTAAAAAATTCCGCAACGTATTCGACGTTCGGAACACAACTCGGTTGGAGTTTTCTCTTGATAAAATTATTTCCTTGATAAAGGTCTCAATATTGACCGAAACGTTGGAAATTATATCATAAAATTTGCAAAACAACTTTTAGTCAATTGACCGAACCTACGCGCCGATAACATTTATTCTTTAAATTAACATAAAATAAGCAAGAATTATGTCCGTCGGAATTCACAAGCAAAGAAGCACGGCTTTGTACGACCAGCTGATTTTACTTCTACTATAACATTTTAATTTTTCCTTCACGCCAGTAGCCACTACTATCTCGATTAAGTGTCGGAGGTACACACACACCATTATGCTCACGATTAGCGTCGAAAACAGCTTCTTTTACTGGCCGTTTCGCTCGTAGCAGCGATAAATAATCGAACTGACGTGGCATTCGAGAGCCATACTCGAACGCATCCAGTGCATAAGGTTCCTCGACAATACGTATTGACCTCAGCGCTAGAAATACGCGTATCGGGGGTGAAACATATCGCAGACGTCCACAGAACCTCGCATATTCGCATTTATTGCTAGTTACGAGGACGAAGTCGGCGTTTCGTTAGGAGTGCCATGAATGCCTGCTTAATGTCGACGCAAACGTGGCGAAGATTACGAGCAGATAATTGTCGATAGTCGGCTTATTATTAAGTTATTGGCATATTCCCTGTTTCTCCGCCTGTCTTTCCTCTCTAGGCGTAGAAACGCGAAGACTTTGCAGCTTCTAGGTACGGTGACTCATCGATTATAAATTATAACACTGTGTACGCGAGATATTATCGCGTCCCCCATTATTTATTATGTAATTGAAGGTAGCTTGTACATTGGCACTTATTCGACATGACAATTCGATAGTTTAAATACAAACGAAATAAATTAATAGTATTAGTAGTTAATTAATATATACTATAAACACATCTGAATAAAAAATTAATCATTCTTAACAACTTTAGCCGTTAGATCTAAAAAAAACGTGGTGGCAGAAGATAAAACAATATTTTAATAAATTGTCTATTCTGTAAAAAAAAATTGTCTATTTCTATTCTCTTGGAATAAAATTGAAAATACATTTAACCTATACCTACCGTAATTTAGTATTTTGAAATACTAGCTAGAAATTAGTTAACATATATCCTTTACGTTTATTATAAGAACAGCAAACTGTTCACCCGGTTTTTAAAAAAATATAATATTTTCTATTTTCGGTGTGAAATTCTCAACGTAATTATGATCTGCAGCAATTACAAAAATTATTATGCACATGGCAAAAAACGGTACATCTACCCTAGTTACACTAGTTATACACGCATTATAAACCAAGGGAAATTTCATAATTTGTCAAATGCAGCTGTTTTATGTTATTCAATTCTAAAAATTAAAATTGTGGCGTATGTATGACTCACTTCATAAACAAAAATCGTACAGCAATTAATTGTATAGGAATTACGTTTTTCGTAATAAAACGTGACACTGTATGACCCAATTAGTTTGTGTGATCGAGGTTCTACTACACCAGGAATAAAACGCTCCATCCGAGATTTGCATTTCGATTATGACATCATTGTCGGTGTATACATATCTTATTACGCGCGCCTTTTATTCCACTGACATTCGTGATTTCCGCTGGAGAGAATTGCCCGAAGCTGGCCGCGGTTTGCAGCATTTCACGGCATCGGGATTTAATTTCAGGTCTCGATTGCTCTCGGGAGTCGAAAGAATATTTTATTCAGGACGTCCCACAGTGTCACGAACGGTGTTCAAAAAACAAAAATTTGTGTTTTGAAATTTTATATTTCATTCCATGGAATTGATAGTAAATAGTCCTCTGACATAAAAACATCGTAACTTAATAATATAAATAACAGATTTATGGCGAGTAATAACATTTAAAGTCGAATAACCAAACGCAAGCTGCTGCAGACAATTTAATTAAAAAATTAATTTTATTTTTTTTAAGTGTTCCATATATTTGTTATTTCTTTGTGTATAAATATATTTTATTTGTTTTAATTTCATTATGTACAAAAATATGTTTTAATGAGTTATTTTATGTTAAAAATTATTTTTTTTGGGGTATAAATATGATTAAAATATTAATTACATGTAAATAACAATATCTTAATGGAAAATGGATTTTTGACTGTTAACTCACACGCCGCAACGTATGCATGAGCGCGACGGATATTTCGCGAGACCTTTGGTCGCCTTCGCGGTTTCACCGTGGACAGCGTTACGCCGCGAATGTTAATGATTTTTACCATCGATAAAAGCGTGGAACTGCGGGGCATGCACAGCGGATAATTGATACCTCGGTCGCGCCAGCCATTCGATTCGCAACATTGTGATGTACAGATGATATCGTCCGGGTTAATTGATACATTCCTCTTCTCATTATCTTGTTTATAACGTCCATCCATGTTCTGTTTGCCTTTTAACGGACAGCATTTCACAAATTACCCCTGCGGCGAGTTTCAAATGGAAATTGATTACTTTGTGCTTGATTGTTGTTTCACGCTGACGACTGTGGTAAGGAAAATAAAGCATGCGAAACATAGTTTTCATTTCTTCGATGGCTCTTTTAATTTTGACAAAGTATAAGGAAGTTGCTAACATATGTGTTACCCGCTCTTTGAGATTATGTTAAATGCATAGCTGAAGTGAAGGCCATTGTAGGCGAAGGCACGTGACAAATAATTATTGCCCTTTTTACTTTTCCAGTGAGTTTATATTATACAGTGCGAGACAGCTAACAACGTACGCCTGCATATTATTTAACGCGCATTTTTAAAATTTAATAATGGCAATCTTTGACGTCCTGTATTTTTAAAAAAAAATCGAGACCAGTGAATTGATAAGTTAAACACCGCCAAATTTCACGTGGGCTACATCATATTTCAATTTTATCAAAAGTGTTTCCCAAACTTTTTGGTAAGGTAAAGTAAAAATATAAGGTAAGGTAAATTGAATCAGGTAAAGACAACACATTAAAAGTAGGTATTTCAGAATGTAATTCTAATTTAAAACACAACAAATCTTAATTTCAGTAATTACTGTTTTATTTCGTATAATTTGAAAGTAATAGGTACACGATAACGGTCGAACCAACCTGTTGCATCGATACAAACTAGCAATTACCTGGTTCAAATTTTCATTGAGCAACTCCCATACTGGTTATTAGAAAATCGGCAGATCGATGTATATAAATTACAAGGTATGATCCCATAACGGATGAAATTAATCCAGCATCTAACCACTGTCGAGTGTTATATCAGTGGCCGAGGCTCGTTGAAACAATTATCACGTAAGAAGTAACCGTGTTCGTTCAGGTAGCTCATCACGCGGATTTCAGCGTTACGTTAAAGTAATTTTCCTTCTTCCGTAGTAATGAGTTCTTACGTAGAGCACGGCGTGCCCCGTGAAAATCCGCGGTAGCTGATATTATTCGCGTAACACGATATTGTTTCCTGTTCCACTTCGTAGAAACATTGCGACTGTTTCTTTTTTCCTCTAAGAATGGGACTTAACGTTCGCCGATTTCGGCCCGAGGCGCGAACGAAGCAGCGATGATTATAACATAGATTCTCAGACTTTGCTGAGATTAAATATCCTGGCGCATCAGAAATTTGCATAACCCAATTATGTTTTAACAATTATGTATGTTATGCGAGTGATTTCTTCTTTGTTAGGTATTCTTGCATTTTTTTCTAAATAACATTTGACGCGTGCAAATGTGGGGCCTGACAGACCTAAGTGTACCGTTAAATGAATATAAAAATGGAGCCGTTTAAATAAATCGCACCTTATCTTGTGTAGCTTCATTTTGAAGAATTTCATTTTGTTATAATTATTTTTCTTAATAAAGATTGCGTGCAATCTAAAAATATTTGTTCCCTCAAAATATCCATGTATTCTTAGATTTGGGGAGATTTACAACTATTTTGCATTTAAGAATAGAAGGAACTTCTTCCATTTATTCTCAAGTAGAAAAGCCAGAGACGAGCAACGATCATTACTGAAGTCCCAAAATTTAAATCGAAAAATTTTAAATTGGTCAGTAAGGGCAATTAAAAATTTATTCATGAACTTACATTTGTTACCAGAACTAATAGTGAAATTTATCAGTAAAATAAAAATCCCCACAAATTCCTGAAAAAGGACAAAACAATAACGTTAGGTATCCTCGAAATTAATACGCATATACATTTCCAATTACTGGCACTGACCTATTCAGCATTTCCACATTAGTATCATCACTCATAAAAAACAATTAGTGAAGTAAATCAAGATCCCTGTCTTGATTTATTGCATTACTCGTAAGGAGCGTCTAATCGAGCCATTTATCAATGAAATTGTTCGTGCATAGAGTGGATGATCTCACAGTTTCAGAAGCAACACGTCACGAGTTCCCCATTTTTTTTCTCCCGGTTTCCAGACTCTGATCGTTAAAAAAGGAAAGTTTTCCCTGTAGCAGACATTTTATAACGTGGCAGAAAAGAATGATCGCTGCGAGTGATATAATTGTAGCAATTTCGTGGCACATTCACTGGCTGGTAAATAGAAACCGTTCTATTTCTTTAGACATCAACCCACTGCACAGTTCAGAAACAGGAAAACAAGACGATTGACCTGGCAGTTAATTGACCTTACGAGCCTGCCTTTGTCGTCACGGCAGAGTTCAGTGAAAATAATTTCCACGGACGTAACTGAACACGTTGTAGGTAAACGAAAACTAGGGAAAGTCGAGGGAAGAACGGCGAAGCTGTTTTGCATAGTTGATGGGATATCTGAGAAATTCTTTTGACGAAATAAAATAGAACGACAAAAAATTAGAAGTATTGGAGAAAATTGTGTCAGATTAATTTCTGTGGTAATTTCCAATATTTCCAATGTTTAAAACAGTTTAAAAACTAAATGCACATGTATGTGTCAGTATACCAGAAGGGGTGAAATGTTTAAATTCGTGAGTCCATTTTTTGACAAGCAACACGAACTTACGGAGTTAAGATTATACAAAGTTCATAGTAAGAATGAAACGTATTTCGTAAACGGAGAAACAAATTTTTTCTTAACTGTATTCATCAGCTGCTCCCTTATTAATAAAATGGTCAAGTAGAAACATCCAGTACGCGATCAGACACGCATAAGTAGTTTATACTGCGAACACATCTGACATTACAATTCAAATTGATATACAAATGCCAACTAATTACAATCAACAAGGGTAATCATTAGAATATTAATTAATAGATCCATATTAATTGAGGATAATAAATTAATGTTAATTGGACATAGCATTTGAAATGCATTAGTTCAAAAATTTAATTTGTATAGTTGCTATCTTTTGGGGAAAAGTTGAACGTTTTTATTTGCGCTTGTTACTTACTATTTTTTCATTATAATCTTGGCATCTTCGATATTTAAATGATTATGCAATTCCACTTATTTACTTGTATAATAAACGTACATCTATAATGAAACAACCTAGTTTTATGTTATGTTATGTTTATTGTTTCTCTTGTGTTCACTTAAAATACCACTCAACCTAGTTTTAATTAAATCTTGAGTTTGGTATTGTTTTTTATTTTATGTATTGATACACCAGATGCATCGATATTTATATTCCGCGTATCCATATTAGCGCTGTCGATACCTATCGATACTCTGTATCGATAATTTTCGGAGTATCGCGATACTTGAAAATGTATTCTATTATTTAATTACCTACCTACCTATTTCTACCAGACCTGTCAAAATGACTGGTTATTTACAAAATACGTTATGCAAGGCAAATAAACCTTCATTCATATTTTTTGCTTTTTATATTGTTAAAAAATATATACGTAATATTATACATATTTATACTACTTAGAAATACACGTTTTTAATAGTTAAAAAATGGCAAATTTAATATCAAATTTTAAAGCTGGTTTGGTAAATCTAGTGCGAAAGAAATATTATGGTAGCCTTGTTAATATGCACATACGTTTATCTAAAATCGTTTTTACATAGAAAACAGTTAATTTGGTCATATGATATCTCCCGTCGGACCAAACAACTTCTTTGAAACAAGGATCTTAGATTTCTCAGAAGACATTCATTAACAAATTAACAGGATTTCTGAGAGAACCTGAATTCGCTTTCGCACATGATTATCAGTGTGGTGTTGAATGTGGGTAGCACTATAATCACAGAAAATCACAGAAAAATTCCAGGTAGTACTTAATCTCAAATTTCTTGAAAAAGGAAGCGACTGATTCAGGTAAAATGAAAAGTTCTGTTCCACTGCTCTACTGTTAGTAATTGCTCTGCACGCAATGCATCTAATTCGCGGGTGTGAAGTCCGCGTTTCACTGTCGACAAATATAATTACCGTACAGAAGAGATTGTCTATAAAACAATAGTACTCGATACTTTCTGTCCTCTTGGAAAGCGTCATTTTAACGACGTATACGCGTACCTCGCTGTGTGAACCAGGTTCTGCTTCTTTCACATCACTTTTACGACCTACAGACCAAGTTAAAGAAAAACAATAGGCCACAAGACCACCCCGATTCTATTTTGCACATGCCACAGTTATAGATTTCGTTGAAAATCACAGATAAGCTGTTTCCTGCGCGTACACATTTTTTTTGGCTATTTCTATATCTCAGAAATTAACGAATTCTGTGTCATAGTGATAAATAATTTTGATTACAAAGCTATTCACATTCGTAGCATTCTTTTTGAAGCAGTTTATGTATATGCAGCAGACGTGTCGATCTTTTTCTTGCCCCAGCATATTCATTTACTTCTAAACGACATGAATGAATAGATACACAGGTGTGCTGCCTGCTGTTGGCCTGCAGCCGCCATTCCTATGGTCTACATACAAGTCTAATTAAAGGTGTTTAATTATGGTCGTAGAAACCTATATTTTCACATACTCAGAATATTTAAATGAATTTGTCAGAAATGATTTCTCTTAATTAAAATGGGATAAGCAAGTTTATCTCTATTTTCACAATAGACTAATTTAACACTTCACTATACCTTCCAAGAGTAAAAATTACTAAATAATTAACCAAATAAAAAAAAATTTAAATAACAGAGCGAATAAAAGTAACTTTAACTTTAGATTATTCGACGAATAAGGGTATTCTTTTTTATTCGACACGCGTCGAATAATATTTTCAACTTTTATTCGTCACTCGAAATTTTATTTGAATAAAAATTTTGCCCATCTCCGCCTGACAGTGAGCGAATGAACTTTCACAACGAGCTATATAATAGTTATTTCACTAAATAGAAACTCCAAAACTGTTATTATCGTATGTCCAAACGATGTAACGGAATTTAACAAGTTGAATATTGTCAATATTACTAACGTCAAAAAAATATAATTAAAATATCGAATAAATATTAATAAAAACGCTTTAAGAATCATTGATCAGTAACACGTTATCCTTTTAAACTTCTGTTGCCCTTCTGGATAACTTTATTTTCAACAAATTTGATCGCGCGGGCCCATTGGAAATTCGAAAATTGATATTGGTCTGTGAAGAAATGAAAGGGGGACCGTAAATGAATCGATGAATCCCAGTTTCAATAATTTTAAGCCTCCGTTTCATCGCGTAGCGTCAAACGATGTAAATGAAACGGCAGGTGCACGAAGCATCTATTTGCAGGAGTGCACTTCTCTACGTAGTGACCCAATTAATGGCATTTAATTGCTACCGAGGGACGTGCGTAGAACCACTACAGCTTGGTTTTGTAATCGCAAAGAATTCGACGCGCGCGTTTATCTACCGGTAGAGCAACGCGGCACGCAGATAACTGCTGATAACTGGGGAACGAAAACCGTGGCTGTGCACACATACCGCACTGCTGCGATATTTGCATACTATTGTTGACTCCCAGGCTGTAATTACCTTGCTGATACCACCTCCTTACTCATCTGACGATGTTAGCTAGAAGGCACAGTGGGTAGAGTCCCTAAAGCTACTTGGGAGTAGCAACTACCCAAAGTACCGCCTGCTATTAGAAATTTGCTTTAACACTCGATCCCTAATCTTACCAGACGCTCAATCAATTAATGTCAGGCACAGGTACATAAAATTGGTGGGTATTTCAAGATCGTTGTGGAAATGTTCTTAGAATATTATTTATGGAATTCGTGTGCGCCTTGGTCTAGTAGTACGCAACCATGAGAAAATGAATCAGCAGTCAAAATGAATTAGTAATATAAAGGAGGGTCCTGAGATTAAATAATGCATGGTACTGGCTAAACTCATAATGTGAAGAATGTTTAGTTAGTATAGACTGGAAAATTAATCTAAATTTTTTAAAATAAAAAGTATAAAATAATTTTTCCCTTTTTTTTATTTTTTTTAAATAAAAAAATTAAGAATCGTAGATGAAATAGTAATAATTCTTTAAATAAAAAAATTAAGAATCATAGATGAAATAAGGGAAAAATTATTTTATAATTTTTATTCTTAATTTTTTATTTAAAAGAATTTAGAATCGTAGGTGAAATAAGGGAAAAAATTATTTTATACTTTTTATTCTTGATTTTTTTATTTAAAAAAATTTAGAATCGTAGATGAAATAAGGGAAAAAATTATTTTATACTTTTTATTCTTAATTTTTTTATTTAAAAAAATTTAGAATCGTAGATGAAATAAGGAAAAAATTATTTTATACTTTTTATTTAAAAAAATTTAGATTAATTTTCCAGTCTATACTAACTAAACCTAATAAAAAAATTAAATAAAATAAAAAAAATAAAAATTTTTAAATAAAAAAATTAAGAATCGTAGATGAAATAAGGGAAAAATTATTTTATACTTTTTAGTATATTTTTTTTTTTTAAATTTACAGTAAATTGTCGATTCCGAGTCTATAGAATTGACCTTTCTTTGATATTGTAGCTTCAGCGAATTTTTTACTGGAAAAATCGATTGTTTTGTCCATTCTAAGTGTATGTAACCCCTTAACTTCGAATTAGAAAGAAATTTATCATGCGATATGATTTTAATGAAAATCGGCAAGTGGTTGCAGACTAAAATAGCGATAACGACGTTCTGGTATCGATAGCCCGTGAAAACGTTGCACACGATATGAATCGATTCTTTCTACACGCAATCATGTTTTTCATATTTTTGTAGCGAATGCACGCGAGCATTCTTCAATAATTCTACGCGAAGAGTGAGTTTTGCATTGATGCGCAGCGCATGCTTTCAGAACGACGCGACGTCGTAACAAGTCAATAAAGTCTCGAAAATGATCAATTTGCAATTCGTAAGGTGACACGCAGTGCTACGCGTTTAACTTCGCAACAATCTCGTGTGTGCACAAAAGAAGAATTTCCGGTTCTCCTCTAGTTTGCGCGTCGCGATATAATAAAAGGATATTGAAGGAGCTGCGCCACACCATAATAACGATGACAGCAAATCGATTAGATACATTGCTTCCCATCATTCGAGCTGAACTCACCGTGTAACGTAACAAAATTATGAGCTTCATATAAAAATCACGATTCGAATGACGTGTAACATGAAAATGTATTTAGGTACTGAATTCTTTTGTTTTCTTTTTTTACAAAATGTAAGAGTTTCTGGCTGAATTAAGCCAAGTGCCTTTAACTTTCAGCTCAAATTGATAGTACGCCTTCATTTAGCAGTGTTCTTATAACAGAGAACACATTTTCTTAGGAAGCAAAACGTGAATTGGGCAAACATCAATTTTTTGATGCGCGTAATTAATTTCACGCACTTCGTATTATACTTCGATATACTGAACTTCCTTCTCGTGTCTGTTTTTATTATTACTTTTTTCTTTTCACTGTCACAGTAACACTCATAAATTGAGGACCCTGCAGCAAGAGGGGTGCAGCTCCATCTTTACCAACCTCAAGTAAATTAGAAGAAACTGTTTATAAAATTATTGCTTTGACTTAACATTAAAATGAAAACACTAATTGAAAAATATATATTTTCACGCAATAAGTAGTAGTTATTGAGTTGATAAGTTTCTATTTCTATTTTTGGCAAATTTTTCAAATTGCGCTTTTACGCAAGTTACGCTTGCACGCTTAATAACGAAAGAGTCTAGTTTCCACATAAACAAAATGTAAATGTAATTCTGTTTCTTTTCTTGTACTCCGTAACAAAACATATTAAATAGGAAACAGGTGCAAAAATTTGGGGGCGCTAAAAGTTTTCGTGCATACGGGCGCCAACCATGCGCAGATTCAAAATTTGCAATAAATCGCTCATATTTTTCAGATTTGCATCAAACGCGTACGAAACGATGTAGAATTTTTTTACACATATTACACGTCATAACTCAAAAATCGTCAACAATGGAGCTCCAGGCCTCTTGCTGCAAAATCCTCAATTTTAACAAACATTTTTTAACTTATTGAATGTATCAGTCATAATAGCTGTGAACTCTTCTTGCACAGAGCATCTCAAAATTCATGGCATAGGCCGAAACGAGGTACTTTCATTTTAAAAAAGGAATCAAAAGCGGGGGATTGAACTTTTTCCTATAAGCTTTTATTTTTAAGAAAAGTCTTATCGCCTTAACTAAAGCCTATAAATCACATTCACCAGATAACTCAATATTCTCTAGATAAACTTTTTTATACAAAGACATACCTTGAAAGATTATCTGATAGTTATGTTTAAAACGCGGCTATTTAGAACAGACTCCAAATCTACTTCAATTCCGTTCGAATTGACAGATAAATTATAATTTACATCGATACAGTGATGCGTCATTTGGATGCGTTAAAATATATCAACGTCCTTCGACGTCCAAGGCTGTGATAGCCTATCTTAATAACGTGAATGCAAGTGTTTATAATTATTTGGAAGAATGCAAAATACATATCAGAACGCATTTCGTCACTTGAGCTTCAAAATTCACATTTGAAAAGTAAGCTAATTACGTTATGTCTTCGATTACTTTGGACTTGGAAAAGCTTTACTTTAACTTTGTAAATATTCATTGTACCTATTTACATACTGCAAACAATGTATAATAGCATAAATATGAAACAACATGGCGAACGTTCAAAATCTTGTTAAGTGAAAATATTTCCATAAACTGTTTGTAATCATCTAGGATTCTTATATTTACAGTAACAATATTTATTATTATTATTTATTGCTGTAAACTACATGTGACTTATATAGAAAATACTCACAATACTACAATCTTTAAATTACCAGCTACCAGGTTACATAATAACATTTACACTATTTAGTATTTAATATTTACTTATATCTTACTAGGCAGTAGCTAAATCCTTACATTGCATTTCTTAAGAAAATTGAAGATAAGTTTAAGACCCTTGATATCAGGTTCATAGTGAAAATAACTAACACACAGTGGCAGATAATACTTGCGTGTGATGAGCAGTCTTAACAAAATCAAACGTCAGTTCACATGTTCTGGGGCATTGCCAGATAACATGGTTTAAGTCTTGAGACTCTGCTCCGTTATAACAGGCAAGTAACAATATTTAGATTAATTTTCTAAAGACGTTTCTTAATATTTAACATTAATACAGTATCGCAACACCAAGAATGGCTTAAAAGGAACAATTCTCTTCTATAATTTGTCTCGCGTCTCCTACTGATTACAAAAAATTAAATAAAAGCCAAAAATAGCTCCACATTTGAGCGCTGATTTTACGATTTTACTCTTACGCGTGGAGTGAATGTGAGTTGCAAAAACAGTAGTCCATTATTTATCAAGTTACCTTGTACATATTCAAGAAATTTCATAATCTCTTAAACATCCAAGTTAGAAGTTTCCTTGTAGGTATTTTTAAAAACAAAATTGCATTTCTAAAAACGTCGGGGCACTCTTCAAAAAGGCTTAGTACTCAGAAACCTTTGGCGGCATTAACTATAAGAATCCGAGCTGCAGTAGCCTCGAAAAGCTTATCTGAAATAAAGACCACCAGTCACGTGCGTGACGTTTTTTGGTATCGCGTAACTCGTGTGTCACGCGTAGGTCCACGTCAACTGCGTGCATACAGGTAGCTGACCAGGTGCTACACTCTCGATTTCGTGCAGGCGTCATTTCTTTTCTGCATCTGTCGTTGATACGAACCCGCGTAATCGACTTTGAACATCTTTTATCAATTGTTAAATTCCACTTCGAGATATTACCATACCAAGTGGTGATTAAAAAATTTTTGGAGCTTCCCTTTAACGGTCGATAGACTTACGAACTCATTTTTCCCCCACAAGTTTTCATACCACTCTGCCGCCATATTGTCCCGTAATATTTTCTACTGCTACATCAATTTTTGCTGTTATTAATCATACGTTATGTCGTTGTTGACACCTCAAGGAAAGACGCGTACCTATAATATTTTAATTCTATTCAGGGGAATATAACCGTTTTAAGTAAAGAATGTCACGTGAACACAAATTCTGATCTTAATACTAACACACTATAGGAGTTGAAAATTTTATTTCTGTCACAATAAAATCGTCGGTTTAGTTTTATTATTACCCACAATTATTTATTATTTGTACACAAGTATTTTCCGCTACTTCCGTATTGTTCTTTAGAAATTCAGTTCTGCGTATTCTGGATGATTAAGTTACATTATTTATAATTGTCGTTTCATCTTTTTCTGCCGGTTTTCCTGCTATTTGTGTACCTCAATCTTCATTTTAATATCTTACTTGTCCGTCCTCTAGTCAGAATGTTTCAATTGCTTACAATGTACCACAGGGTTATTTACCCGTAATAATAATAATAATAATTATTCAAGGCACTTTACTAGCTTTCGATAATCCTTTAACCCTCGGTTGTCACACCTACCAATTCAATTTGACCCTGTCAATTTTCAATCATTTATTATTTAAAAACTATTTGTTAAATTAAGTCTCAAAAATTCTGAGATAATGTTTGAACATTGTAGAATATATGCCCATCGTTGAAAATTGACATTTAAAGTGTCATCATGCCAAAAAAAAAGTTTGAAGCAATACGAGTTTCGACAAAAAGGTTTTTTGCTTAAAAAAACGCTGGGTCGATTCGACCCAATTCGAAAATATGCTTGAATGCAAGCATGATTCTACGCTGCACTTGCTCACTCATACTTTTGATGCTAGTTTATTACTGCGTACATAAAATTCTTAACAATTATATGAACTCGGAATAGGACCCACATTTCCCTCAAAATGGCAATGAAAATTTTCTTACACTCGCCCCGAAGCATCCTGCAGGCCCAAACTCGAAAGACCATAGAATCATTCAGGTTAAACTTGAACAAGTCTTCTCCCACATCACCGTTTCGTCTTTCGTGCAATTACAACATCCTGTCGGAGGCCCCGTTCCGTTACACTTCCATTCGGCTAGTGATCCGCGGCACCTATAATCGGGCACGATCCATTAGAGGAACGCGAACACATTAACCTGCAACGTGTCAAGGACACGGTGCCGCGATCGCAGGCCCTCGCGACCGGGCATCCTTCGGGACCACGCCGCACAAAAGCAGATACGGCCGTTTTGAATGAGTTTTTGAGTGGGCAACGCTGGTGGGGAATGATGAAGAGGCTGGAGGTGGTGGAGGAGGTGAAAAAGGGGGGGTCCGCGTGTCGATTGGGGGGAGGACAGCAGTGGAGAACAGCGATATATGAAGGCGAAACCCGCGCTCCGCAGACTCAATAGCCCAGAAACTCCACGTGGTGTACACCGCGGATTCGCGTGCCACGGGAACGGTCATTGTTTTTTTCCTCGCCTCCCCTCCCCCCCACCCCTCCCTTGCACCAACGCACTCGCGCGTTTCCGCTCGTTCTGGCCCATTCGCGCGTTCCTCCTCGCGCCGGATCGAACCCCGCGATACCCTAGTTGGTCGGCGATCCAGGTGATAATAAGTTCTTGCCATTGTCTCGCTCGTTTCGAAAGGACCCTTTGTTCCCCGCGAGGCGTGCTGTTCCGTGTGCGAGGTGATCGACACCCCCCGGGAGATGCTAGCGGGACTTGAATGAGAGAACGACCCGTCCGCTGGCATCCGGCTGTTGCGAAAAGCGAGAAGAGGGTGCATTGAAGGAAGCATCCGCACTTTGGCTAGGCTCAACTGTGCTCTGACAGGATGGGCAAGGGTTGGAAAGGTATTTCGTTTATTGTCGTTCTAACGAGAGTTCGGTGCGGTGGAAAGTGGGGATACTCCTCGTGGTGTAAATGCTTCTATTTGTATTAATAATGAGTTCGAAGGTTCACATTCATTCGTGCGCGAGGTTCGGTCAGTTTATTCAATGTTCAGTAATTTTCTCGTAAATCTATTTTTTAAATTCAACAATTTACCAGATGCTGAAGCATCGTATTCTATTAATAAATCCGGTCGATATTAAATTTTAAATAGTTTTTAGAACTTTGAATTGTTATTAATTTATTAGTGAGTCAGACGGGCCGTGAAACGTAGAAGCATGTCAAGTCTTGTATAGTCTAGAATAAGACAAACTCTGCGGTTATCGATAATTTATTTTTCTAAAGGAAGAACGATAAACCAATTCTAGAATCCGATTTCGGTGTCTCGTCGTAGGTAATAGAAACTTCGGACTGTTTCCACGGTGCGTATCGGGGATATCGCCGTTTCAGGCTGTTGGTTCGATAATAAATTACAGAGGAAGAATTTCTGTCTCTTCACGGTGCACGAGTCACTGTGAACGTACATACATAGCTAAACAGAAAAATCGTTTGTACAAGTGATTCTAATTTCGGTGCTGGAAATTTTTAGCGCGTTCAAGCGGAATTATCGAAATGTCCTAACAGCTTGTTTTCTTATCGCACACGTGCTTTTCTTGAGGGCTTTCCACTCGAAAATGTGTACTACGTTGGGTTTGATGATCAGATCGCGCTTGTTACACGATAATAGTGACATGTACACGGTGGAGAGAAATTTCGAGAATTATGTCCACAGTTTTATCGTTTAATTAGAATGCGACTATCGCATTTGGCATCGCGGAAGAATGTTTATACTCTTACAACGTTGCAAAATTTGAGTGATATGTAAATACGTAAAAGATTTTCTTATATAAATAGTAATAAAATAAACTCTTTTACTGATACACATTGATCATTTAGAAGAAAATATTGTCTTTTGGGTCCATTATTTTAGTTGTCATTTATTTAATTGTGATTTAAATGTGATTTAAAATTGTATAGGAATATCACATGGTCTGATACGAAATAAATCCAACAAGTATACAACAAATAGAATAAAGATATTAAATGAGATTTAATTAAATGGTATTTAAAATATTTAAATTAATAATCCTATACTTAATTGTATCTCATACAATCAGTATTATTAATTACTATTCGCTTGAAATTTAGATTCTGATTTTATAAAAAAAAATTGTTTTTTATGAAAATAGTCACATTCATCTGGATTAACCAGGCATAATGAGCTGGGACACATTTCGTGACCCCGGAGTTTGCCGTTCGAAAGTTTTTAGGCGACAGACAAACACACAAACACTTTCTGCTGTACATATTAAGATTACGTACCTGCTTGATATTTTTTAGCAAACAGTAACGTGGAGTACAAAGGCCAACCGTTTCTAATTAAATCACCCACCAACTCCGAACAGCCTTTAAACAGTGTACACAGTATCGTTGCTCGTTAAATCACCACCTGACACCTCTTTAACCGCATGAATAGCATTTCGACAGATTCGTACCATAAAAAAAGCCACGCCACCATGCATTCTGCTTACATCTCTCGCTTGGCAAATGCCTCGTCTTTACGTCATCCCTTTGATTCCCTCGAGTTGCATAATAAAAGGAAGAAATACACAAAAAGAAATGAGAAGTAAACAGTACAAAAGCTATATTATTCAGTCGAAAGTGTTCGTCGGGTATTCGGGGACTGATGCGCCGTCTCTTTATTACAACAACGGTAGAAACAAGCCCCATCCGCGTCCATACCCTTTTGTTCTTCGAGCGGCACATGAATTCTGGCGCTTCCAAAACGAGACACCGAAAGACACTCTCCGTTGCTACCTGTAGCTGCTTCTGACGCATCGTTCGGCTACCAGCAGCAACGGAATAATTAATCGACCGGCCAGCTGATTACGTGGCCACTGATACCTTGTTTCCTTCTTCCTTGTGCCCAGGTGCAAAAGACTTTGTCGGCCTGGAGGAGGTGGCAAAGGTCGAGTTCCTGGTCATGCTGTTCGCCGAGGCCCTGGGAACGTTTCTTCTGGTGCTTATCGGCTGCGCATCCTGCATCACCTGGACCCCCGGCGATCCACCCACCGTGGTGCACATCGCGTTCACCTTTGGTCTTGCTGTCGCGAGTCTGGCGCACGTAAGTCAATCGCTTCGCATTTAATCAGTGTTTACTGGCAAGGAAGTCTCGGGACCAACCGATGGGCAGTTAAGACAGTTTTTACGGGAACGGTTTTTTCGACCACGACTTGTATTTCTGATAGGTTTACTTGGCAGAAGCAGCGCTGATTTGGAGGAGATTTGGGGATTGAAATTGTATGAATATTTCTGAAAGAGTAGTTACGTATGTGACTCTCGTAAAAAGTCACCTTTAAAAGTTACCTTTAGGACCATTTATAAAAGACACTTTTGTGGCTCATATTTAGTATTTTTCATGTATTCGTGTGAACCCCAAAAAAGTCTTGTATGAGAAGGATATTATTGTTACTGTAAAATCTCGAATAACGAAACACTGTTCAATCATATGAGATGTTATAATTGCAATGAAACTTCAGACATATCTAAAACACCGAAAGTTATTAAAACCATCTCAGTTTAGTCATTTGGATAAATATTCTATATTTTGAGAAAATATTTAAAAGTAAAGATCCTGTTTTTTTTTGTTTTTTTTTTACGTCTTTAATGCTGTTACTATGCCTGACCTTACTTATAAACAACAAAAAAAAGAAACAAAGAAATACAGCAATATAAATACAAACATAACAAAAATAATAAAAGTTAAACAGAAGAGATAAAAAAAAAGAAAAGGATTTAAAAGATTGTTGCCATCTAAAATTAGATTTACGCATGATTACGCATGAAATTAAATTAGAAAAAGTTCTATATTTTTAAAAGTTCTAAACTTCTATATTTTTGGAGACTTCATTAATTATTGTGTATTCACGCGCACAATCGAATGTGGATCCAATATACTTATCACTTCCTTCCATATCTGCAATGTTTAATTGCGATAGATTTGCTACAACTTGCGCAATTCCCTTAAGTCACGTTCCTACGTATGCAACGCACGGCGGAGAACATAATTAAGAAGCCTCTTCAACGTGCACTGCCATTCAAAATCCTTTTTACATGCCTGAAGTGTATTCTGCGCCAGTCATTGTACACATGGGAACGATGCTTTGTTATTATGCAGCAAGCCTGTCGATCCGGAGTTAAGATGCAATAAGTGGGAACAAAAGAATCGACGTAAGAGGAGCACAAGAGAGAATTAGCAAAAGAAACGATTTGCAAGAATTATCGGTTGAAATGAGTATAAAACTAGTGGTAATGTGCTTTCGTGCAGAGAGGCATAGGGAATAATTCTACTAAAATGGTGTTAGAAATACTGAACAGCGATTTTTAAAATATGGAGGTAATTGGAGGATCCAAAAATGAAGGAGAAAATTCGTGGGAATTATTATTTCATAAAGTGTCATATCAGAAGAACCAAATCAATTTGAAAATGGCATGAGAAGTACCTACAGATTCCACAATGATATAATTCCACGAAAGATAAGCAAACTAAGTATGCGATTAAAACGCTGAAATGACAGCTCGAATATGATGAATCAAATATTGATTGGAATTCGAGATAAAATGTATTAGGGCAGTCTAAAAATTCGTTCCATCACTGTCAGGCGATGTTAAGTGAACGGTAATGTCTATTTTTACTACACCCACTTGTACTTTTACCAAAGAAATGGCAAAATGTCATAGACAGCCGAAGAAAATACTTTGATTAAAAAGAACATGACGATGGGGCTTAGTAGATAAATGTGGTATGTCTTTAATTTTATATGCAACAAATAGTTCTTGACTATTTCTTTTCATAATGTTCCCGTTTCGTAATGTGTTCAGAAATGTCCCCGAATTTTATGTACCATCTAATATTTAAACCTGCTTTTCTCAAAAACACCACAAAGTGGAGACACAATATTTATGCACTAAGCAATCGATTTAATATATGTTTACTTTTAAAAAGGCCTTGGTTGAATAAAGCAAAGAAACTTTTGCGCCGACATAATATCATTCGCATTCGTGGTACCGCGGCATAAGATAAGTGAGCTGAACAATTTGCCAAAATTTCGGGAACATTCGCGCTCTCGTGTTCAGGTACGTGTTGCGTGCGTGATAAATGGCTCACCACCTCGCATTTATCTGATTTCATTGAATGGATACAAGTAATCGTGTTCGGGACTCGTCCCATAAGAATTCAGCGCCGCCGATGCCACGAAGAGGGGGGCTTCCATTCACCTTAGCAAACTGCCGTGTCAAGCGAAGTTTCACGAGCAGACTGATTCCATTACTCTCACTATCGTTCGTTCACTCGGCAGCAGCAACTTCGTTTTTCGTTCACTAGCAAATTAGCAATTAATTTGCGGCGTCGATAGTTCCCCAAAAATGGTCCAAATGTTTATTCGTAACGGTAGTAAATAATCGAACAGTAATACTAAAATCTTTTTGTTCGGATTTTTCTTTTTTTTTAAATACGTGATTTGAGTTTTCGAAAATGGGGTAGAATTTATCTCGATAATTAATTACCTTTCTACATGAAGTTATTGGTAACTACTTAAGATAATATAAGACAGTATTCGTGTTGGGATTAAGAAAATTCTGTTATAGTTGAGAACGAAATTATTTGTAGGTAATAATATTATTTTGAAAATGTTTTATCCTTAAAACAGTTATTGCGTGTTATCGTTTTACCCGTAGCTTTGATATTAATTTAAACCAGTGATTCCCATACACTAATGACACAAAAAAGAATCGAGAAATCCGCAGTGAAGTTCAATTCAATTAACTACCTTTAAACTCGAAATAACTTTTGTCGTTATTAAAAAAGCTTGTTGCAAATAAAATTCCCTTTTATTTAATTATTGAAATACAATATCCCTCGTCCGACCAGTGTTCAATTACGATTTCATATGAATTTTCACAAACGTACGATATAAAAATATGCTTTACCTTATCTCACTACAACTTCCTTTATTCAACAACAGTACGCCTGTTAAGTAAATATTTCTTAAGGTAAACAGTCTTTCTGATCAAGAAAATTTAAAAGAAAAGGTACTTTTGGACGAGTTTGGATTCGAAAACAAGTGAATCACTGTTTCCCTTTACACTTTTCTTCCTTCGTGCGTCGTTCATTTGTTCAGTGTCATGCATTCAAATCTGTTTTATGGTAAAGTAGGTACTAGCAGGGATCGAAAAAGTTCTGGACTCACATTATAAGTTCTCAGAAGAACCGATAAAATAAAAGTTCTTGAAAATAAAAGTTCTAGTTGGAATGGAACTTATAAAATATAAGAATAAAAATTTCTCTATAACAGGAACAGATATTTTGTTCACCGATATTAAAAAAGTTCTCAATCGTTGTAACAAATACTAAATACTATTCAATGGATAGTACTACAAAAATATTAAATAATTCATACAGTTAAATTGATATGTATAATACTATCACGCTGAATTGCAAAACATATATAGTATAATAATACGTAGATGTATATTCATATATTCTATTACTGAAATATAAATATTATATATTATATTAGAGATTTTCTATGTATTTCGGTTCATGTAAGTTAAAAAAAATGTTATTTAGGTATTATTCTTGACAAGTTCTCTTTCCCGTTCAATACTTCTTATGAAACCATTAATTACTTATGTTATGATTTTCATACCCTTTATTAAATAAACACATGAAGAATATTATAGTATATTGTTAAATAAAACTAGTACCTAATAGTTGAGTACTTTTTTATCTTTTGAAAACTTGTTTCCATGGAACTTTTATTATATAGGTTCTAAAATATCTGTTCCATGAGAACACTTTTTAAAGAAGTTCCTGAAGGCAGCATTTGTTTCAATAAAAATTCCACAGGAACAGATATTTTCTTAATCGAAACAAATAAGTTCTAACAGAATTTTTAAAAAACGAGGGTCCGAGAACTTTTTCGATCCCTGGGTACTAGACACTATGAGTGAGTTCTGACAATGTATTATTCAAAATGCATTCACAATAAGCAACGTGCCCGAGGTACTTGAAGGTAATTGACGAATAGAGGACCTTTGTTCTTACACAACGAAGAACTTTGGAACATTTGTGGGCGGTGTATTTTGACATCCGACTATCAATCTCTTCTAACGATCACTAGCAACGAACATAACACTATGGAAGTGTCTTTGAACATGGGTTCACACAGATCTCATTCCCTAACTCAACCTCTAAAATTGTTTATATATTTCTTGGTCACCCTATATAATACTAAAAGCAACGCGAAATCAAGCTGACCCAGTAATTGGATAAGTGACCCTGCGCCAACGATGCAATTAAGAAATTTAATGCAATCTGAACGGTTCAAAACATTCGGCTGAAATGGCCTCTCAGATTAATCGCTAAAGTTAACTGTTCGCTAAAATTACACGTAAAAAGAGATCAGATATTAATCCCAGTACCTGATTATTACTTTTTATTGAAATGATTTCAAACCACCAATATCCTTCCACTACGATCCTATCTTATTCTTGCGTAAAACGAGGTCTTCGAATCGCTTTTTCATAATGAAATTCCAGTACATTAAAATGTACGCAATAGTTTTATCTGAATATTTTGCGAAACAATCGTTCTCGCGTTGCATAAAACTCGATTACCCGCGAAGTTCATAAACTTGCTTCTATTTTCGCCACACCGTGTGTACATGTGTTCGAAGGGGAAGGGGCCCCGAGTGCCTTTCTGCCTCGAGATGAATTCATTAAATGGCACGTGAACTGTGCAAATGAAAACGCCGAAAAGGAAACAAGGCGCGAACAGGAACATCACTAGAAACTGATGCCTTGTCCTTTCGAATTGGCAGCCTGACCTCGTGCTCAAAAGAATTTATAGCGCTCCTCCGAGGCGGGAGCTCTCAAACAACGCCGTCGATTTTATCACGACTGCGTAAATACCATTTAATTCAATTAAAATTTATTTCGACGACAATCTCACCGGCAGACACGGTTCGGAAAGCCTTTGCAAGCAATGCCTGGCTTCTTGGTAGAATCATCCGAGGATCCTTAATTCCCGCATAATTGTTGAGGATACCCTCTGTCGAAACTTCGCGATTTAATCTGTACTTTGGTTTGGCAATGTTCCGCTAATAATAATCATTAGCACGTTGTCAGAAGAGAGATATTGGGCGTAAAAGCTTGTTAACTAATGAGCAGTTCTTCTAAAAGTAATTTCTTAATATTATTTCAAAGTCGAGCTCCAACAGGTGCCAAATTTTAATTCATTTGTGAGCACGCTTGATTTGTCAATCCGAAAAATGGGTATGCATATATAATTTTGGAAGATTATAACTTAATCTTGAAATCCCTGCTTGTCGAATTTTTGGCATACGACTTTTTGAAAACTTTTACTTGAGAATATAAAGACTTTTTAGAGCTACTGTATTCTTAGTGATTCGTCATCTTTCACAAAAAGTGTCCTACATTTATGACACCACGATACAGAGGTAAATCAAAACTCGCTGACCAACCAGCATGCAGCGAAGTGCCAAGTGGCAAGTGCTAATAACGAATAACACACCATTGGAACATATGCCATTAAATGAAGCTTGAATTTCTTTAAACGTGACCCATTTTCTCCTTTGGAACATTGTTTCCCTCTCTGCCAAATTTTGCAACACATTTGAATCTGGGTGGCAGTGAAAACCATCGTCAAATTTCACGAGTCTAATTAGGCTTCCCTTAACCCTGATGTAACTTAAGTTGTTTGTGAGGTCTGGGGACATTTGAGACCGCTCTGAAGCTTAAATTTTATCCAGTTCAAATTAGGTCTAACTTCACCAAAAATGCAAAATATAATTTCGAAGAGAGATTCATTTCAACGCTTGTTGATTTTTGGTATCGCACAGTGCGGCCGAATGATAGAATTTTCGACCATAATCTAAATTCAGTCACACGTGTCAAAACATATTTACGGAAAATAAAATTGGTAACTGAAATTTTACAAAATTTTTCCAAATTATTTATTCGATTCACTTCAGCTGATTTACAAGTCAACAAAATTCTTGCTCAGCTGCAAAAACTAGGCAACTACTGTCTAGTTTTCGTGAAATCTTCACTTTTCGTATTTTGAAGTGGCTCTCATCGGAAAAACTAATCCTTCTACCTTCTCAAAAAAACTCAAGTCGTTTGGACCAATTCTAACAAAATTAATGCGATTTTAAAGGACGTAAACTGTATTTCGTCCACCACTGTACATCTACATACGAATATTACGGATTTTGTATTTTTGTCCATCTATGCCGCACAGTGCGTCGCACAGTGGGCTGAAATCTCAAAAACACTTGTTTTTGTCTGAACTTGACATTCTAGAGTTTTCGTTCGTTTTATAATTTGCTGTCTTAAGAAAGAAAATTGATCATCTACTTTTCGATTTGGATATTTTTTTAAGAGATTAAAAAGTTTTTGAAAATAACAACATATAAATACATAATTACATACATAAGTCTGAAAATAACAACATATAAATACATAAATATTTCAATTAACTGCGTTTGCAAAAAAAAATTATTTTCATGAACTTTGAATATTTTTGAATAAATTGTAAATTTCGGGATTGGAGCAAAGGAGCAAAATCTGAAAGTCAATCCCAGTTCTTTGATAATCAGAGATGATAATTGTGCAAACAACAATGCTTGATCGGACTTGGAAGTTAACTAAATGTTTAATTCTTTTTGTAGATCAGCTACAGTAATTAAGTACGCTGTGGATATACGTTTTATTGTGCGGACATATTTCAACTATACCAGGGATAAAACCGGTATCCTACCACACATAATACATTGCAAATAGTGCAATGTTTATATGAATTTAAACTTTGAGAAGGCTTATAAAAAAATGATTAAGCGAAATTAACATCGGAAATTTTTAACATGAAAGCTTACACAATTGTTAACAAGAGCATGTAAATTTCAAGTGCAATCTCCTGCAATTTTCAATTGTATGCAGACTTTTAGAAATGACGCTCGAGGTATTTGGGCGTCCCGTACGCGTGTATTTTTAATATTATATTTTTTTAAGTCAAAGATAATGTTAGAGCTGAATCTTTTTCTCTTTTTTCTCTAATACGGCTATGATTTTTAATTTTCACTATAAAATACCGCTTTCCAGACCACAATGCGCGCCATATTGAATCCGCCATTTTGAATTTTGAATTTTTGATGCAAAATTCGTTATCAGCGACCTCAAAAACCCTTAATCACCAAGTTTCAGAAAGATCAAAATTTTGGCCGCTAAATGTAGATATCCCCAGACCACTGTGCACTGTGCGTCGCACAGTGGTTCGAGTATACTACATGCTAGCTAGACAAAATTATTTTTTCGTGGGTTTGGGTTCATATGGGGTCCAAACTGTTAGAAAACATACCTGATTCGTATTACAGTTTATTATTTCACTAAAAATAGCAATATAATAAAAATATGACTAATTCAATAAAGGAAAAAGGACAAAACGACAGTATTGTACATTAAATTTAATTAACAGTTATAGCATTATGTCTATTCCTGTAATTTCTGAGTTTTTAAGTTATAAAACCTGGTTTTTTAAATCAGTTTTCTCTGCATCGCTATTAAAATAGTGTTTTACAATATGTTCCACGTCGATCCACGCGACAAGGGTTGAATGTACGGAAAGTAGAGACTTTCTAGTTTATTTTAATCAATCGGTCGGTCTGCAAAAATTTGCAAAACTATATTTTAAAACTATATATATCTCTCCTGCCGATCGTCGCGCTCGAAAACAATTAAAAAAATATAATTTTGCAAATTTTTGCAGATCGACCGATTGATTAAAATAAACTAGAGAGTAATTAACGCGGGGTAATTCCGAACGCGACTTCTCCGATATTTAGAACTCTGTTCGGGATTACCCCACGGCAAGTCGGGTAATTCCGAACACCAAGGGTTTTTCTTTTTCAGTATAAAGTTGATTTTCATTAAAATTTTTGCAAAATTCGTTAGAGTAGTTTATAGAGGACTAGTTCGAGTATGTTTATAAATAAAATACAAATTCGTATCTCACATAGTTTTCGTTCTGTTAGCTTTCTCGCTTAGGTGTTCGTGATTACCCCACTCTCCCCTATACTCGAACCACTGTGCGTCGCAGCGAATGAGATCTATTTCGAGCACTGGTTCCCTGTGATCTCGAGGGACGCGCCAGTGCCTTTGATTTCCTTCGAAAATGGATCTGTCCTGGCACCGTTGTCGGGCGAGATGATAGAAATCGAACGAGGCGTAGGTAGGCCCGCCACGTGGGAGGGTGTCTACGAAATCGGCGGCTCGCTGGGTGCCGGACCTGTTTCCCGCCGCGTTTAGTAACTAGACTGCCTGTCTCTTTGCGGGCGATCATCACCGGAAGGCATGGGCCCCGAACGAGCTGGCTCTGTCCTCGGGAGCACGCGCCCCCCGCCAGCACGGCCGTGCCTTCGCATCCATTGACATTTCGAAAAGATCATTCAGGGCCCGGGCGCGAATCTGAATGACTGACACGGTGCTCCCCGCGAGACCGGTCGTTACGAGAATTTAGGACGGAACTGGTTCACGTAACCACGACCGCGTCTCTTGCACAATGAATGGGCCTGGAATAGTTCGTTCAAGAAAGAGGGTAAATTTAGATATGGTTGACGTAACGCGATCTAACGTATGGTGGAGTATTGGAAAATTTATCACCTGGATCGAGGTTTGAGGTTTCGCGTTGGACGATCAGTTTCCTGCGGGCAGGCAGATTATTCGGCTCTCTGGCACGTCGATAGTGGAAGAATATCTGTAACGGTGGAATTAGAAGTTTATAATTGGATTATAAGTTGTATATTTGCGAGTATTAATTTCGGGTTACGAATGTGGTTGACAGGTCACGTGTAACCTGGGGCTTACGAACATTATGCTATTGTGCTACTGTAATGGGGGTCGTACTTAAATTTTTTAAGCCTTTAAGGGGAGTCAGGTAGCGTCTGACGTAATATTTTGAACCTAATTTGCAATATTAGTAGGCTAGAAACGATGTTTCATCGCACACGCGAAACCGAGTTAAATGAACTATATATTTTTTTTTTTATTTTCCGTCTTTATTTCACCAAATTAAAACACAGAATGCTGAAAAGGCGAGGCTCAGCTAAAGCTGTTATTAGGCCTAACCTCGTAATAGCGTACAGACCAAGCGCATGACTTGAAACTTGAAAAAAAAAGAGAACTAAAACTAAGCCTAAAATTAAAAACTATATAACTATATATAACTATATAAACGTTTAAAGGAATTTTAATAACTGAAAAAATGCAATGTAAAAAATATTGCATAAGGAAGGGGGAGAGGGGGTTGTAATGTAAAATCTTACGAATTCTTATACCTACTGAGAAAGGGTAGGGGTAAGAAATCGCTGAAGTTACCCTTACGTGATTTAAGGACAGTCCCTGTAGCTGAGATGTTTCCAAATAGTTTTAGAATCGATATTTTTGGAAATAGAAATGAACATATATTTTTCTTTACAATATTAAAATTCAAAGTTAGAATAGCGGCAGCGTAAATAGTTTAAAAATTATGCAATCATTTGCAGTGTCTTGAATGCAAAGAAAATTACACAGAAACAATATAGTTTTCACCAATTGTTGTGTAATAATTGAATTCAGAATGCATGGTGTTCTAATGCCTCTGGATCTGCCTAGACAGTGGAGATTTCAATGCACGCACGAAACCTTACTCCAATAGATATAGGTATCTTTCCAAGTGGTAACAATTGAGGGGCCCAGTGGAAAACAAGCATGTGCCACCGTTTTATGATTTAGAGGAAAACAAATTGAAGGAAAAATTATTTTTATATAAAATGTTGTGCGAAATTGTAATTACTTTAAACGGTACTTGAAACATCTGGTAAATCACTACTGTTATCAAACTTCAGCTGAAAAATTAATTTTTTATTTCTTTTTTACCACTATTTCTTAATATGTTTCTTTCGTTACCTTTCCATTTATTCTCATTAAGAGAACGTGTTTACCAGTTATTTCTCTATGTGCTTCGTATAAATGATTAATAATTTCTCTACATATCTGTTACTTCCGTCTTGAAAACATATTTGAATACAAATTTGCTTTTTCTCAGCGTGAAAAAAATTGAATATGCTTCTGTTTGGTGAAACGTGTATGTTATTATATTAGCAGGTGGTGGAATTATTGCAGGGACGAATTAATAATACAAAGAAACAAACATTTATGCGTATATATATATGTACCTGTTTTCCACTAAGCCCCCAATTATATCTAAATTGAAACTTGTAATTTATTGAACCAATTGTATTGCTTTGTTTTTTACACTCTACAAGTCAATAGACTCTTCTCCTCTGAATATTTTCTCTGGCTGTTCACTTTGCTTCAAAATGATGACCCATCCACAGTCACTCGAGGAAAACAAGCTTATACCTGTATACAGATGAACGAACCGCTTGAGCATGAATGAATTCAATCACTCTTCCTTTATTTACCACTTTTCTCACTGCGAGACAGGATAACAAATGAACGAGAGAAGCCTCAGAGTTCTCTGCGGTTAATCTGTCTTTAGCTTAGAGTTTAAGTGGCCGCAGTTCTCTAGTGTTCATCTGTCTGCGTTTACCTTCGCCGTACGCGGTACATTTACGAGTAAATGGAAGTGAACGGAGCAGCAAGAAAGAGAAAATATTAATCAAGCACTTTAGGAGTGGGTCGACGAACGAATATAGTATAAATAACCACTGCAAATTAATTAAAAGGAACAGGTTCTGGGCACTCAACTCTTTACATTTCTTTTCGAATATGATTTCAAAGTAAAACAATACTTTCGATTACTTTTAAATTTAAATACACCACTCCATATAATAGTACCTATCACTTAAGTACTAATCTGACACGAATATTAAATAACTACCAACATTCACAGTCACTTGACACCAACACAGTCGGGTATTAACTAAATAAAAAATTATTTACATAACAGCCAAATAAAAATTACTTTAGCCGTGGATTATTTGACGAATAAAGTTAATTCACTTATTCGTCGAGCGTTTCAACTTCAGTGTAATAAATAAATTTTTCAACTTTAACTTGTAACTTTAACTACTTCATTCAATGTCGAATAATTTTCTGACGGGCTCGACGCCGAATAAAATTAAAGTTACAATTAAAGTTGAAAAATTTATTCGACGATGAAGTTAAAATGTTCGATGAATAAGAAAATTAAGTTTATTCGTCGAATAAAGTTAACCCGAGCCAACTTTGCTCGACACATGACGAATAATTTTTTTAACTTTCCTGCTTTATTCGAAATTTATTTAAATACAAATTTTGCACATATCTGCAACACAGCAAAGAAAAATTATTAACGCGCCGATGCTGTTTTAAATACCTACCTACAACTTGACAACCTGTGCATTCCTTTTCAACGAATTTTTGCGCGCAGCTTGTAGTGAAGTGACAGATTTTACGACTAAATAGAGTTACGGCCTGTTTACGACTACATGAAGACGAGAGATGAAGATTTTAGGTTCATAAGAGTTCAGGGTCGGCGTCAGTTCTGTGAAATGTGTGGAGAATTCCACACTTGAGATTTTCCTGTGCGTAGAATTCCATATTCGGGGATTTGAAACGGCACTTTACCATTTTTTATTTTTGTCTGCGTAGTGTTATTCCTTAGGCTGTTCAAATTTGATCTCTTAATTTGTACCCCCGCTGAGCTTCACACTTGAAAAAAATCAGCTCCGCCGACCCTGTAAGAGTTTCACATTAAGAAAAACCGAAGGGGAATATTATACACTACTAGTTGACCCGTTACCCGGTTTCACCCGTGAATTATTTATGATATTTGCAAAACGAAAAAGATTAAATAATGTAATGTACCTATATTCAAAATTTCATTGAAATCCGTTCAGCCGTTTAGGCGTGAAACGACAAACAAACAGACAACGTTTCTTTTTTACATATTATTAAGGATTAAGGATTAAAAATAAGGATATTAGCAACAATTTGAAGATGAAATGTTCTATCAATATTTTCGTATGTCGTTATCACGCTATCGGATTTTATCGATGAAAATTAAAATCAAGTTTGGAGAAGCGATAACGCCGATAGTGAAACTAAGTAGCAATATGCTTGAGATAAATATAATTTTTAACTATTTCGCACCAGGCTGGCCTTCGTTTTTCTATCTATCAATATATTTTGTATAACTTTCGTTGCCCGTTGCGGGTCGGGAGGCGATTGAACAATAATTAACGGCAGACAATCGCCTCGCGATCAACACGCGACCGTCATCTGACCGGCGAAACATTCCTGCCGAGAAGGAACGTGTGCTGTTGTTGATAAGTGAGCACGTTCCTATTTAAAGCACCTACATACATATGTGTAATAATGCGAAGGTGTCGATGACGACTGCGTCGTGAGACGAGAAAGGGGAATAGGTGATGTATTTTTTTCTGCTTTCGATTGAAGGATATGACGCGGAAGCCCTAGTCGCGTTGGCAGGGAGAAAAAAGAAGAGAAACGGAAGTATTTTTACCTTCTTTTTCCCATGTAAGGATTTGATGTAGAGCCCTAGTCGCGTTGAAAGGGAGCGAAAAAAAGAGAAAGGGAGAAGGTGGTGTGCTTTTACGTGTTTTTTTCACACGTGTGCAATTGCTTTTACGTGTGCCCGTTACGTATGCACACGCGTGTATTCCGTTTACACGTGAGGCTAGCTGATTTCAGAGAGCCGCCGGCACGTTGGTAGAAGGGTAAATAAGGCCGCTGATTCGCCCAAGGGGGTCTAACTGTCCGGATGGTGCAATTCTGCCCCGAAGGCCCCGATAACCTACTCGGGACCACTGACTCGCCTCGAACCTCCGCTCGACTATTTAGTATGACTCTTGTTCTGTCTCCTTTGATACTTTACTTTCCGACAGCTCGCGGCGCGGATATGGGCATTTATTAACATCCCGTGTCACCGGTCACTCGAGTCACAAACACCACTCCGTCATACTCTTATTCGATCATCCCCCGTTTCCTCCTCCAGGTATATTAATTTTTTTTTAAATAATTTCTGATTCGTCTTACTGGCCGGTCGATGGACTAGGGACATTCTTGCTGACTGCTGCGATTATTTTGGCACAGGAGTTTGGAATAGGCAATAGCGCAGAATAATTTAAAAAAATGTATGTCATTTAATCAATTCAGATATCGACCGTATTTTTAGAATAAACGATTAACTGGTTTCGGCGCAAAGCGAACGCAATACTTTCTAAATCTTTCCTTGAAAGATTAATTTATAGAAAAAATAAATTTTAAAATTGCAAATTAGCTTTAAAACTGTTAAACTGACCGAACCAGTGCGTCGAAACCACTTAATCGTTTATGTCATTTAATCGTACGAATTACGAATTATGTTAGTCTTATAACGTTTAATTAAATCATGCTACGTGAATTTAAACTACACGAGGGGCACATGGAGTACGAAGGGTTGATTTCCGTTCAGTTGATGATTTTGTGTCCTTATCTTAATTTTTAAGTCTGACTAAAGTGAAGAGGATATTGAAGTGTGGTGAAAACAAAGAAGTACCTAGTAATGCTTTTTTATTTTTATCTAAAATTGTAGATAGAGTAAACTTGCCTAAATCGTACCCCTTAAGACCAAATGTTAATTTCATGAAAAATGACAGGGAGAATAAAACGAAATTAGTGGTAATCAATTCTTTATTAATAGAATAAACAGTTTCATAAACTCAAAGAACAAAAAAATAATCAACGATGATTCCTAAAAACGATTTATTTCTAATATGGGAAAAGTACGATTTAGGATTATTGATCCTAAATACCAACTTTCATTTTCATCGCCTTTCTTCTTCTTCTTCTTTTATTTCTTCTGTGTATTGGTTTTGGCGGTATTTTTCCTCTTACGAGTTTTCTTTACTGTTCTGGTTTTTCTGGCTATGATTTTCTTTTTAGCCGCATCTAATTTTTTTAGGTACACAATAGGTACATAGGTCAATTTGAATTCAAATATATGGTGCTAAAATATAAGGCACTGTTCGTTGATGTCGAAACAAGAAAAAAACTTGAAAATAGACGTAGTTTCACATAGAAATTTGTTTCACGGATTCTCACAAATAGTAATTGTACAAAATCCTTAAGAAGCATGGCAAAATGTTAGTGAAAAGTACCCGAAAAACTTACCTGCTTTATACTTAAGATAAACCCCATATCTCAATTGTATTATATGCGTCTTAAAACCGTGTGACTGGTGTCCAGACAATTTCTTCGTGTAACGAACCATTTACGTGTAATTTATGGTCGTCAAGTTTGATGGATCACCTTCTACATCAACTTCACCGTCCTGGTGATTTAGAATAATTTCCTATATTAAAATAACTGTAGCATTTGAATTTTCACATCACTGGTGCCCCACATCGATATTATTTCATTTTCAAATTTACTGATCTAATCCGGAAAACCATTTTACAATGTGTATTGAAAATGGTACATGTAATACAATCAGAAGAAGTGTATTTTATGCAACCTTGAAACTGATATTAAATTATTAATATTAATTTGTACAATGGGCACATTATAATGTACCTATATATTCACATTTTTAAATTATCATCTCTTGAATAAGATCCACTTAATCAACAATCCTACAAATATCTTTTACACTTTAATTATTTACATCACTTCAATTTTACCATCACCTACCAGCCGCTATTTACAATACATTATAACTCACCGATTAATACCAAGAACATCGAATATCTTAATCATCCTTGAAGATTTCAAATGTCATCTGAAGAACAATTGAAAATTCTTCAACACAGTGAATGTACGTAAGTACATAGTAACTCGAGCGTTCTCAATCTCCCACAATCTTCTTTCCCCGAAACGTAAAGGTGCGACGAGATTCTACATGAGACGTTTCTATCACGAGACAAAAATCTCAAATGACAACAAAATGGTAAAATGGAAATAAAGGAGTAATAATAATTGAGATTAATAAATGACAATTAATTTATTATTTTTTAATTATTCTGTCATTAGTTTTGTGAAGCTATTACTGAAATAGTTTCACGTGAAAATAATTAAAAAATATTGAAATAATTATCCCGGGAAATTAAAGTCTGATTTAATACACGAAATTTTTCTCTCATCGTGGATTTGCAGCTTAAGCCATCCAAACGATAGAGAGGAAAGAAGAGAAAACGGTTGAGAAAGCAAACGAAACAAAAGGACGAAAAAAAAATCGGAAGAGGAAAAGAAGAAAGGCGCCAGGTCGCCACCGATGATTGAAATGCAAATCGCACGTTTCCCGCCCTGCATTATGCGTCACTGCTCGCGTACGAGGGGGGAATGATTATGAGGGAAGACGTAACATTGCGCAACTGCGTCGCAAAATATGAGGCGATACACGAGATGGTAAAAACAACGCCAAGGATGATTCCGCGATGCAGCTTCGCACATTGTGTTACAAGTCTCACCGGTCGTATGTATAATTAGTCGCGCAACGTGATTTCGTATCCTAAATATGCGGAACGAGATCGTTAAAGATCGGATCCGCCTGATAATGAACCACCGCCGAGCACCATGAAGAAAAAAAGCTACTCAACAGACACGCGAGAATCGTAACGCGAAATGAAAGAAATACGCGGGCGGTTTATGATTAATGCCACGCAACCAAATCGTCGACATTCGACGCGCATCTCAGCATTTTTACGACGACACTAATGGACTTAACGCAAGTCTCTTCGTATTAACGCGAACTTTGAATATTCGCGCGAGTTGTAAAGCTGTCGTGATAAAAAACAATATCATTAGTAAGAGCCCCGTGCACAGAGGAACTGCGAATGTAAGGAAAACACGATGTATCGGTTTCCGTGTTATTTTCTGGGGAAACTAGCCAACTAGGTAATAGGTACATAGTTGCGGTACCTGTGGTGGAATATGAGAGCAATGACCGATTGGGAATGAATAGTTTTCCCTGGTTGTTGGGATCTTATTTACATTATTCTTTTTTTAATATTTTATTAAGTTAGAATTATATAACGTGTTTTCTTTACAGTGTTAAATTTAACTTTACATGAATATTATAAAAGGAAACCGCGTCTAAAAAAGATTGGGAACCGCTGGAAGGATAAGTCTTCACAAAAAATGGTTTAATTTATATAGTCAGATAAGATGGCATAGCCTTATTATCTTTACAAATATTCACGCTAGCAGCGTGGCATTGGCGTTCGTTCATCAACTAATGCGCGAAGAACAAGCATGTGATGATGCAGTCGACGAACCGGAGCAAACTTTCACACAAGATCATGCCTTATAATTATCTACGCGTGTGGATAAAACTGTGAAAACGTCCAATATTCTTAAATTAAAAATAGAATTGACTAAACGCAAGTGTAAAAATAGCACAATAGTAACGATATTATATATTTCTCGTTGGCGCCCGCTGACTGATTAGTCCAGTGTTCTTCTCTCATGTTTGTCATTACTTTATTTTATTTTATTTTACTTTTATTTGAATTTTATTTTATATTATTTTATAGTAATTACTGTGCATATCTATTCATTGGTTGTATTCTAAAGGGTTTTCCCGTAAATAATAATAATAATAATATTTATTTGATGATAAAGTTAAGCTAGGGAGACACAGCAATGCCATTTAACAAGTGTAGGTACCCTGATGAAAGAAATCATTATTCGAGTAAAGATTATTTATATTCCCGTGTAATTGAAACCAATTTTTCATCCGCCAGTGCAAATTAAATTAATGCTCCGAGTTTCTCAGGGAAAAGGAGGAAAGATATGCTTACAGCGAAGGAGGATGTGTTTACACACTGTCACGTCATTAAAAAAGGGGGCGCATAATGCGTAACACCTGCAACAGCTAGCCCAAGTAATGCCATCGCACGTGCACCGCGCTGCATCAGATAAGCGGCAATTCGCTTGCGTAATCCAAAGCACAAACTTCCCAAGTAGTGGACGATTAACGCGAGCTACCATTTGTCACGTTTTAAATCCCTTGGGTATTGTTCTTCTCCGAGTTCCCGGGAGAATACGTTGATAACCTGTTCGCCCAACTTCATCACAGTGCAGCCTAACAGTTGTTTACGTAAAATAAGTACCATTTTCTTTGGGACGGAGATATTTGTCAATTTGGAACAACAGTTTTAACTGGGCCAAGTTATGCAGAAACCTACCAACTCTCAAAATGACAAAAAATTAGTTGAACAAAATACGGATCCCATAATTTTGTGATCTTTATTTTGCACTCTTCTGAACTCTTACGTTATATAATTCTTAAACCTACCAAGGCATAGCTCAATTTTAGACTCAAAAAACAAAAACTACAGAAAATTTAGAATAATATTAATTACCTATACTACTCGCTATTAAATAACCCCTTTAACAAACATTGCAGAACAGTAACAATAAATAAAATTCTTTAATAATTGAAATTTTGAAACTGAAACTCAATTTCAGATCAGCGAGGGTTGCTTTCTGAGTAACTTGGCCCAATTAAGAATGTGGAAATGGGTATAATACTAGACTTGCCTGTTTCCTGGGGAATTTTTATATTGAATTTTGTACTTTGTAGTTTTAACCCTCAGATGGTGAGGTGGGGATATTTATTTATTTCCACGTTTTTTTCACGACTAATTGTATCTTTGTATTTTTTACAAACAGGATTTCATTCGTATCACTTGAAGGATTAAAATACTTATTGAAAAGTCTTGAATGCTTTGTCCCGAAGAAGTCAAAATTTTACGGTGCAAATAAAAATAAAAATTAGAGTGTGTCAGACCCCACCTCACCAATTATGTAACAAAGTTTCAAGTAACAATTATAATTTCAATTGCTTTTACTATGTCAAGAGAATATGGTAATACACGAAGTTAAATATAGAATCAACTTTCCTGTTCTCTAAATAACAACCCGCATCTGTCTAGAATCTAGATAATACCTGTCATGTGTTATAGCATCATAATGCATCTGGAATCTTGCTTGAATGCCATAAACGTCTCGTTAATATTCCCCGTACAAGAATACCGCAATATTCTAATCACTGTAATGCATACATAAAACATTGCATAAAAAAGTAGTACAACAAACTGTTACATGAGCCCTCATAATTAGAAGCGAAATTTCAACTATTAACCCTCGCGACACATTCGAGACCATTCTCCATCTCAAGCACCTTACTTCGCAATATAATTTTAATGCACACAAAGAATTATTACGACAATCTCGTTCTAGGTAATAAAAATTCAAACCTGCCACGTTTCCACTGTACGTACGCGAACTAAGTCGCCGGGTCTTTCCATTTAAAGTTCTGCGAGAGATCTAAGGCACGACCAACGAAATATTATGCAAAATTCTGTGAACTTCTGTTTTATCTGAGATTTCGCTAATATCGCGTATTGGAGAATGTCGCGCGTGCATTAAACTTTGCCCGCTGCGTCGAGCGGTTTCCCTGTTCCGTTTGAAATTCGCGATAATATCGATCCTGTCGCAACAGCCACATATCCTTCGGCAAATATTAGAGTCATCTTGCTGGAGGCCTTTTGGGAGGCCTATGAGAGACCGCTCCCTCGTCTCGAGCTGTTGTGCAACGTGATCCACGAGTGAAAGATCATTGTCCCGCGTGATCGTACGTGAACCTTGCAGCTCGTGTGCAACTCGTGCACCCTAATTACGCGGGCGCACCGCGAGACATCGTCGGTGGATTTTACGAGACCGAATTAGCCACTCGTAGGAATTCCTGGTAATCGATAATCGCGGTTTAAAATCTCTTGAACGCAGATCGATTTTTTACAGTCACGAAGAATGAAACCGTTGACGAAAACTTCGTAGATTTTTGAGGGCCTGTGCTTCATTTGGTATTGAAAGTATTCGAGTAGGTACTCTTTTTTAACTATCTGATTGTGTTGGAAATGTTAATGTAATCGTGATTTTTTGGGGCACAGTGAGCCATTGACTGATTGACATCGCAATGAATCCCGTAAGACTTTTGAGCGAACGAGAGGAAAAGTGCTCGCGAACGTGCAAGGAACAGGCCCGCGGGCTATGGGTCGTAGGACCCCGAGGGTACGAAGCCTAGCAGCTAATTCGAGATTCTGTGATCCTTAATAAACGTGTAGCTTGTATCATCGAAGAAACTCCGTCACGCGTCGTAGTTATCTTGAATTGCTCTGGAAATTTTCATTAAACCTCATTTCATTGAGTTTGTCTGCGCTAGGTTGCCGTGCAAACCTTGTTGGTTGGTGTCTTGCCGAACACGGAGTAAGAAACTTATCGCGTGTAAAAAATTCTCGTTATAAATTTCGCCCACAGGGTATAAAGAACATTCACATTTCCGTTGGTATGTTATTAACTTGTAATTACTTAAAGTAATTGAAAATGCAATTCGCTTAGAGCAGCCCCCTTCTTTTCTACTAAATCTACGAATTTATATGTATACAAAAGACAATTATAGTAAATTTAAAAAAAGCAAGCTTTTATTAAAATGTGCTATAAAAGGCAAAAATATCAAAATTACTGTTTCCTTTTAGTACATTTTAATAAAAGCTTGTTTGTACAACAAAGTTACTGCAAATTATGCTTTTTAGTCTTCTTTTTAATTATATATATACGTATAATATAAAAATATACATTAAATATAAAAAGAAATTCTCAGTATAAATTATTTTATGCTGTTTATTGATAATATTGTATTGTCATCGAAACTACGTATGTGTGCAAAGTTTCAAGTCGATCGAATATATGGAAGTGGGTCAAAATTAGCTCACAAGTGAAGCCAAATAAAAGCATGTAAAAAAAATATGAACTCTGACATGTGAAAGGTGTATGAATATCGAGACTCCCTGTTTCTTTTCTATACTGCCGCTCGAAAGTATTTGATCACTTTTTACAGGTATCTATATTTGATGAAAAAGAAAATTATACATGTTTATATTTATTATTGACAACTGTAATCTTCCTCTTTCTGAGAAACAACTGCTGATTTTGGTGGTTCAAATGTTTTCCTGGTAACCAAACAATTGCCAACAATATAGTCAATCATTAAACAATTTGGAAACGAAAAATATACCGTAAGTTAGGTATTAGAATCTGAACAGTTCAATCACCTGAAAAGTAGCAACTGAAGCTGAATAAAAGTTTGTACAAATCAGTGGCGCACCCAAGGGTAAAGGAGGGGGGGGGGGGGTTGCAAGGGATCCTAGCACCCCCCAAAGAAAAAGGAAAAAGGAGAATAATATAACCACGACTGAAGTAATTCAAGAATTTTGTAAGAAGCAAAAAAATGGATTTTGTTCTTTAAATAAATTTATATAATCACCTAATGAATTTGAGCGAATTTGCATTAAAAATATTTTTATTCGTTCAACTCGGCTCCCTCCAAGATTGAATCCTGGGTGCACTACTGGTAAAAATAATATCTATGTATTAAAATGGCAAAATCGCACATATAATAAGAAAAGTGAGTAAGGTCAATGTCCCAGTCCTTAAACAAGGCCCAATAATTAAAAATTGAGAAGAAATTTTATTAATAATAACAGCTTTACTAATTTGCAACGTTTAAACTGTTCGAAATATAATTGCAAAATGTATTAGCTTTATATAGATACAATTATAAGCTTACATAACTGAATAGTTATATCATCCAAAAATATTATTGTACAGTAAATCTTCAACAGTTTCAATCTCACTTCTTACCTAATGGGCTCAAGCAAGCGAGAGAATATTTTTGTTAAGGTTGTAATTAATTATTATTTTATAATTTTTGAAATTATACAGTTGGTTTGGATTTATTATATATTGAAGAATTGAAAATTAATTGGATCTTTTAATAAATTTTTGTTTTTAATATTGAAATTGTTGCGTTTATCCACTAGTGTTTATCTACACGGTAACATGACACGTACCAATCATTAAACGTGTGGTCAATGATTGTTTAAACACGGTATTACAGACGTGAGTATTCAGTGGTTATAAAATTATAAATATTTATTGTACCAAAAGTAAGTGTTTTTTGTATCCTATATATTTACGTTAATAATAACTAGACAAAAATATAATACCGTTTAAGAATTATTAGGACAATTAATCTTATACTCGTTATAATATTAACATAACCTAAAATTTTATAATATACTTTTAATCATTTCTTTAACTTTTTCAGACATAAAGTCATGCCGAAGGTAAAAAAGATATTACCCCAAAATATTACCACATTGATTTCTTTTCATTATCTGATAGAAATAGTTAAATTAAATACATATTCAATAATTGGGACACTGTTAATTATTGACTGGGACACACTATGAATTTCATTAATTTAAAATTTTTGCTTTAACAAATGTAGATTCTTGTTACGTTATGTGAAAGTAGAAATTATACACTTTCGAATAATTATATTTAGTTATAATTTTACACTATTTAAATATAAAAGAAATTGCAATTATCTGAACTGCTTCCTTAACTGTTTCGCCATTGGGACAATTACCTTAGTGATTTGATAAAGACGACCGATAATCTACAATGTTACCTTTCACTCTATTTTCTCTATTGCCAAAGTGATACTCTACTTTTGATCGGGCAGTGTATTCCCAATAACTTGGCAGAGCACAGGACTGTCCAATATATCACCGTGGATAGCTGTGAAAAGTTTCCCGAGATTGTTCGATTAATCACCAGACGGCACAAGATCATTCTCTCCGGTGATAAAAGCGAGTGCGTCGACCTCGTTTCAGGATCTCACGAATCTTCGAAGTTCACGATTTTCAGCGCGTGCCCGTTTCGCGATGTTGTTTCGCCACCCGGTTAAATCCCGCCGTGCGTCCACGGTATCTAGACACTTTGCAGAATTAATAATTCAAGATTAACGGGAGATAAGCGTCGGCGCTGGCGCGCGCCCCGGCCAGAAGGGGGCGTACCGCCGAAAAGTTTTATCGAGGTGCAAGCCGCCGAATAAAAGCGTGGCTTCGTTTATTGCTTTTCTTGGAACAACCGTGCCGCGGACGAAGGCCTTCGGCGTGGTGAAAAGTGAAGCAACACTTTCCCCTTTGTGCGTCCCGCGCACCCGAGGCGGGCTCGCGCGCGCGCGCTCCTAGGCGTGCCCTGGGGACGCGTATTAATTAAAAAGGCGCGAGATAGGATTTTTCATTCAGCACAAGGTCGCGGCTCGCGGTCCCCGAGGAAGCCAGCACCGCACAACTTAGCAAAATTCATTCCTCCCAAGCGAACCCTTTTAATCCTGTAATTGTCGTCGTCGGAGGCGAGTCGATTTTAAAAGGTGCGCCACGCGTCGCCTGTGCTCGATCATTATAATTAATAAAATCAATTAATCCGTAACTTGCCGTTTGGTCTCCGCTCGGGGAGCACCGGCGGGATTTATGCCTGAAGAGCAACGGGTACCCCGCGATAACTGCACAAGAGAAGAAGAAGAAGATGAAGAAGAAGATGAAGAACAAGCAGACGAAGAACAAGACCAAGAAGAGGGGAAAAACGAACGAGTCAAGAAGATGGGTTGCGTAATCACGGCAACTCCTCGGCGCATGTGTGCTCTGACCGCCCGGGGCCAGCCGAGACCTTGCCAACGTGCATGAGAACTGGGCCGCGGCGGGCCCCGCTGTCATCAGCCCGATTCTACGGTACTCAAATCGGACCGGCCACCGAACTAGACAGCATTTACACTTCCCGCCCTCACCCACCCTTCCTTACCACCCTTCGAGATATTTAGTCCTTTTGCTACTTGCTCGCTACTTTTGCCCATTTTCCGGCGACAACTCCCCTGTGTGTTCTGCAGCTTCCTTTCCGCTTTCCACTCATCGTTTCCTCATCTCCACCTCACATTTCTGTTTATGTTACTCTTATTCCTGTTGTTTTTGTAATGCTAATGCTTCGGTGTTCTCTTCATTCGTGCATTTATTCCCACTTTCCTCTGATAGGATTGAGTCAGAGTTGGGAAAAATTTAATCTAATTGCAACTTACAAATTACGATTAAAATATAATTTTGTAGTTGATCAACGATTATAGTAAATAATGTGTAAGCAACTACAAAATTACATTTTAATTGTTATTTGTAAGTTGTAATTAGATTACAGTTTGCCCAACTGTCACTCAATCCTATCATTTATTTTGAGGGTTTTGGGTGTTGATGGCAAGTGCTTTCGTGGCTTCTCTGCTAAGTAGGTATAGTTTGGAGAAGATTTTCTAATGTTTAAGAACAGAAACGTGTTAAATGTTTGACATGGCATTGTCACCTTAGCGTTTGATAGGATAATTGGTAAGTCTTATGTACAGGTACTGAAAACTTGCACAGGTTCAAGGTGGAAATACTGAAAATAAAGTAAGGAGGTAATGAAGATTATATTCAACGACCCTCGAACCCGTTGCATATTAACCCTTCGTTGACTCTCTGGGTGTGAGCCACCCATAAGCTGATTTTGACTCTCTGAACCTTTTATATGCAAAATAAATACCTTTTTCTCAAAGTCGACTTACAAACTATTTTTTCTCCCAAAATATTATATCCGAACATCAACTCTGTAGATTTTTAGCTTTTAATATCGACATTTGTAAAAGTTACAATTTTTTAAAGATCTTCTTCGTTTCTTCTCGACATGTGGTAATCTAGAATTATTTTACAAAAACTGTGATATAATTTCAATAAATAAATTATTCGAATATATTTTAGAGACCTTGAAATTGATCCACGATTTTTTTCATAATAATTGGATTTTTTGGATGAAAATGACACTGTTCAAAAATTGCGCTGGGTGTGAGCCACCCAGGTATGTCAAAGTTGCTTGATAAAAGAGGTGTGTCAACGAAGGGTTAAGGGGGTATTCGCTCTTCACTAATCACTAATATATAACTCACAGTGCTATTATAGAAATAGTTATTATCTTTTATTCAGTCACGGGTCAGAACCTCGGCAAACCTTCGAATTCTATAATCGATCACGAATAATAAATGGCTGTTTATTTAGTAATTCGAAAACTGACGTTTTCTTATAATTTTTAGTGGCACTGTCAAGGAACGTGTGTGGAACTTACGAAGTATGGTGTATCGTTTTCATTTCATTTCGTATTCTTGATCTTCTTCTTCTTGAATATTAGGTTCTCAATTTTTCCTGGATCTCCTTTAATCTCTTCATTTCCTTCTAATTTCCATACTCTTCGGAGGTTCCTACCGCGGTACTACTGTAAATAATATTTCCGGTTGGTCGACTGACGCCGAAGAGTCTGCGCCAAGTTTACTCGCATACGACGACTATCTGATCTGCGTATCACACACCAGCTACTGAATCTACGTTCTTTTATCAAACCAAAAATTATTAATACTACTTATTAACGCCTCACGATGCAAAAGCTAGAATATTCACTTCATTCTCATTCATCAAATGACACTAACAAGATAGTAGATTAATTTTTAAACAGCAACTAACAATTTCTAAGATTCATTTCTGTTGTACGAAAACAACTTTAAAAGTCTTGTTTCCCTCGAGGAATTAATTCATTTTCAATTGCAGAAATTAATAACTTTCCCCATTGAATTCACAATAGCTACAGTAGCGGACAAAAATGTTACCACTTTTTCGAACCACTCTACTTCTATTACTTTTCATTATCAATTCAAAACTGCAGTATGTGCGTAAAATACATATTCTGAAAGAGAATTAAAAGCTGTATAAAATCCAGTTACAGTAACAGTTATCTAACTAACAAACAAAAACCTCACATATCATTAAACAAGACAACACACTTTTAAAGCGAACAAAAAGTTAACACTTTTGAACATTAATAAAAAAGATCTAATATTTTGTGGTGGCACCTTTTGCTTTTAGGACAACCTAACAAGTTAATAAACGTGGTAACTTCTTTGTCACTCCCAAAAATTTTACCCCATTCAATGTCATGTAACACTTTTGTTTGTCAGTTAAATAAATTCAACTTTAACTGGGTTTTATACAGCTTTAAATTCTTTATCAGTATATGCATATTAAACAAATACCACTGTCCCAAACGTATGCTAAAAAATAACAAAAATAGAACAAATCGAAAAAGTGGTAACTAGTGTATGTATATAATTTGAAGGGTAAGGGGAAAACAGGGAATATCACAAAGCAGCTTTATCGAATAAATTAAGTTTTAGTAGGTTAGTCCATCAGTAAAGAAACAAGGTTCAATGAATTTAATTTTCTTGTATAATTTTTTTCTTAAATTATTTCCTGCTTTATCTTGGCAACAGAAGACATTTCCTGTTTTTAACCAGCATTTATACCAACTCTTTAACGTTATCTTACGGGACTATTTGAACTTTATAACCCTTTGTGATTCGACACTTCTGTAGTCTCAGTTACCGCCAACAAAATATGCTATAAATCGCAAAATCATGAAAAATGGACATTCCTAATTTTTTCCACTCACCCTTCATTTATACAATATGAAAATCCTTATTCAATATTTCTAAACTAGTTGTATAGACGTAATTGTCCAAGCTCATAGATTTCATAGTTCCATATTTAATTTCTATTTATCTTGCCACATTAACTTTATATGCCTAAAAAAATTGCATCATTGGCATTCTAATTGTGGACCGGTTTTTGCACATATTCCCTACGTTTTAATTGACTCGTCCCGTTTTATACTTTTACTCAACCCATCGAATCAGTTCCACGAATTAATCTTGGAAGGGTATCGTACCTTTCCGCTCCAAACAGAAGCACAAGTCAATCGTATTACGTCAATCTTAAATTCCTTCGCCACTCGTGCTTCTTACAAAAAAGCAAACGCATAAGTCCAAGCTTTTCGGCCCGCATATACAGTTAAGGGCAAAACGTTCTGTATCTCAAAATTGAAGTTCCAGAAAAAGAAATAGCAAAGAACGTTTGACATTCGTGAAACTGTTTCTTCACAACATCCAGAGCCAACCGTCCAGAACGGCAAATTTGGGAGCGGCAAAATTGGCGGAAGGAGAAAATTGAAATCAATAAAAGTGTTTACGTTGTTTTTTATTGATTTTTTTAAAAACATTTTATAAGAGTTATTTCTTTTTTACATTTAAAACACACGGTACTGTACTGTGTAATTTTTTATAAAACCAAAGGCTTTTGTTATTCAACAAATACCTACGAAAAGTTTCACTCGCTGACAAAATTTATATTTAAATAATTAAATATAAAGGCTGCAAAAATCGATTTTGCTAGATCGGGCCCTGACAACATCAACATAGAAATGAAAATCTTTGTCAATCCCAGCGTTCCGGACCCAAGTCCTTGATCCCTCTGCTCGCATGGAGCATTATAATTGTTGGGAAATCGCCCGTAGAGCGAAATAAATTTAAGATCTCTTTATCGGCGTGTGTATGGGCTGGGCATATCCCTGAGATTGCGAAATTTGAATTAGAATTGGATTTCTCGCAAGACCACGGTTACACCAGCAGATTTTAGAATACGACTTTTTTTTAATAGTAATACACACGCGTGCTACCTGTTTCGCGAGAGGAGAGAATAAATCATACAAGCTTACACGATATCCAGAGATCTGATAAGCAGCAGCATTCTTCTTTCTTCTGAATTTAAAAATGTGAGAATGTTTTGTGGGATGCCGGTGAAATGTTCGTGGGCGTTTAATGAATGTACTTTCAGAAGATAAAATTATTTGGATACGTATTAAATGCGATAATTGATGTTGCTGTGTAATATTCGCAGCACAATTTGCTGCTTTATTATCTTAAGAATGTAGTGACGTAATTAATGCCCTTACTTATACTATGCTAATGCATGTATACTAGTTTTTAAGCTTATAAATCATTATCTTTTAAATGCGGAATTTTGTTTCAAAATATCTTCCAAACACAATTTCCATACACTGATCCCATACAATCTTTAGTCTAAAAAGGAAATATGAAAAATAATTTTTTGAAAATTTCTGATTATTTTTATGGTATGCAGATTATAATACACACTTACATCTGAAACCTGCTTTCAAGTAAAATATTTCAACTTGTTTTGTAAAATAGAATGAATATTGTAATATAATATAAAAAACGTAGTCTGTTATTTCGAATATTCAATGATACATTTGAACCACCCAATATACGAATAAAGAAGCAAACTACGCTGAAATCTGTGACAAATTTAGCGCGTCTAATTATGCACACTTTTATTTTGTTCCAGGTGCTGGGACCAGTGTCAGGGTGCCACGTAAATCCAGCTGTGTCTGTAGGCCTCTTAGTTAGTGGAAACTGCAGTTTCCTCAAGGCCATATCTTATATTGTCTGCCAATGTTGCGGCGCAATTGCAGGTTCGGCAGTTTTGAAGGTAATTTGATTATTTAAATTTTTAAAAAAGTATGAATAAAATTCTAGGGGAAACTGTAGATGCTGTATTACTGCTATTATTACAATTATTAATTTCTCAAAATGACAAGTTTGAATACCATAATGGTTGTTGCAAAAGGGGGTTACGAACTTTTATAGTAGGTACTGGTCTAATAAATACTGAAAGAAAACTTCACTGTTTTATATTCGATATTTTCTATTACAAAGAAGCAACGCAGAGAATTTAAAACTTTTCTGTAACCAAACCTTTATGTCCTCATTTATATTAATTCGTAAATGACTGATCCAAATCTACCACATTTTGTGAGTACCTATTATCTGAACTGAAAGCGACTGATAAAGAAAAATGCACAATGCATTTGAATCAGAATTAGGTTCAAGCCGTATATGTATATCTTAAAACATATTATATAGTTTATTTAAATAAACACGGGCAGCCTTTTTTAAGCACTCCGTGTAAGTAAAAGGTTGCAAGGAAGTTAACTATCTGATAGTTCTGTATCTGATCGTCAATTATATCAGAGAATACTCTTCAATCATGAAGCGTTAATTAAAACATTCAGCAAGGTCAAGGTCTTATCGTATGTTCACCGACGCCTGTTACATCAGAGGCTGATGAGTAAAACGAATTATACGCCGGGCGAGATGCATGATGCTCGAATACGTTCGTGACAGTTGATCCACGCGCACATTAATTCCTATGATTAGCCCTCTGCTAGTGCATTATATTCAAACATGGATAGCAGCCGGGGCGTAATTACTGTAAGCTACGTGACGTAATGAAGATGAATAGCTAAAGGCTGCATTATCGAGGAAGGTAAAAGGTGAAGTCAATTTTCGAAGTAATGAAAATAATTGCGTACTGCATTTAATCATATTTGAATGAAAGCGGGAGAGCATGCCATCGTTTGACCGGGTGTATTCGTTTCGCAGTGTTAACTCGAGTTTTCAATCACTTATTATAATGTAAACAGAAATATTAGGTTTACTCTATATGAAGAACTCAAGATGACCTTGTTTGCTTGGTGAAAGAAGTATTCAATATTTCCGAAATTTGGAATTTCAGTTTAGTAAATCTTGTTACAAATACCTTCTGCCTCCCCAGTTAGTTTAAAAGTCTGAATATTGCACTGAGAATAATTAGATAAAATTATTCAACATGTACGCTTACTTTATAGACAACTTTGAAATTTGCATAGAGTGCAGAAAGACCAGTATCTAAGATCATACCATATCCTTATCAATCTCACATTTCATATTAAATCGATCTCACTGTTTTACCACCCCCAATCATATATACAATAATAAAACTTCCCAATTGATTTGTCTCTCCTCAAAAAAATTATTATATATACAAAATATTAGGTCAATGTAAAAAAATCGTTCGCTCAGTGTTAGGTGAACGGAAATGTCTTTTTTTACTACACCTATTTGCAGTGTTAAACGTCAGACAATATGTTAAAAATGTTAATGACCTTTTAGCAGCTGGAAAATATAATCGTTCCAATGTTATTATCGTATGCAACTAAAATTTACGTTGCATTACTATTTTAATATAAAAAAGAAATGAATAAAATCATTTTTCGAGAATACTTTATTTTTAAGAATATAATAAATAAGTCTAAGAAAGTAATTCCCACTCAGGTTATGTGAGACCGACGCATAAGTTATTTTTCATATAAAAATTAAAACGAACGAAGTTTTGCTCCGACCAAACAGATTAGGGTAGACGCACCGTTTGTGGCCACTGTACTGTTTTTTCTTAGCTTGAAATTGTTTGCAGCCACAATTATGTGTAGAATTTCGCACCGTAAATATTTTTTTTAGTATACCACCAGAAATAAATGGTTACAGTTATTGCTTACGCGAGAAAACATTATATTTTTTAAGAAGTGTGTAAACGGATCGCTGTTCTTGTAACAATCGTGAAGGATATACGGTAAATAAAATTCCCATATTTACTAATCAAAGTATGTTAATATATAAATTATGGCAGATATAGGTTAAATGTAGTTTCAAAATTATTCTGAAAGTATAAAATTATCAAATTCAATTCACTATTACGAAACAATTATGTGGCAAGACATGGTACAGTATTTTAATAACTTTTCCATTTCTGGCCATCCAGTGGCCAAAACTGGAACAATAGTTTCTGGCCACCCTCGGCCAGAAATGGAAACTTTATCAAAATATTGTTATATTTCTGCCACTCTGCTTTTTAAACGATTTTATTCACCTTGATCCTCTGTTTTAAAAAAAAATTAACCACCCGAGCGGGTGAGAAAATTACCCAGTCATCAATAAATATAACCCATAACCACAAATCCAAACGACTTGAAATCAGCTACTCGCTTGCGTTACGAAAACGACAAAAAGCCGCTGCGTTCGGGTCGCTAGTTGCATCGTGATTTGAAATTAAATAAAAGATATTTTTAAAGAAGTCAAAGCTGCGAAATGTAAATCCACAAATAATAAAAAGTAGAAAATAAAAAATATATAAAAAAAAATTATGTTAAACGATTTTATTAAAAATGCACTAAAACCTAAAAAGATTTGAAAGTGGCCAAAACTAGTGTGCAAGTGGCCACAAACGGTGAAAAATGTATTTCTTATATATTTTTAACTTTCTTAATTATTTAACGATTTCTCTAGTTAATGAAAACTTAGATATTAATAATAAAGATAGTGTAAAATTTGGTAAAGCTTACAGGTTCCTAATTTTAAGTACAATTTTAAAGATAATTACGATGAAAGTCACTGAAATCCTTAAGGGGGTAGACACGCCACGTGACACGGGCAATTCCCGCTCTGTAATACCGACAATCTAACCTGAAACATGGGTTTGGGATATTTCGTTTTTCGTCCTTATATGAGCAGATTTTGGGCTGGGCAAGGTCTCATTCGAAAGAGGAAGGTTCAGTGCAGCGCGCTCTGGCCCTCGTTTGAGTCACAAAACTCTTTTAGTGACCTAAAAATACTTGGATTCATGCGGGTGTATTTTGTCGAATTTTGCTCTACTTTGGACACTCATATTATTAGATATCAACACAAGCTCGTTGAACCATGACCAGAGCGCGCTGTACTGAACCTTTCTCTTTCGAATGAGACCTCGCCCAGCCCAAAATTCGCTCATGTAAGGTCAAACAACGTATTCTACTAAACCCATGTTTCGGGCCAGATTATGTCGGTTTACAGAGCGCTGCATTACCCGTGTCTACCCCCTTAACTACCCTATTTCTAAGAAAGTAATTCCCATTCGGGTTATGCGAGACCGACGCATAAATTATTTTTCATATAAAAATTAAAACGAACGAAGTTTTGCTCCGACCAAACAGATCACTTCTAATTAATCGTGGTTCTCTTCGCTACTATTTTCACAGGCATTGATACCGTCAGCTAAGGGGCTGGGCGCCACAGCTCTAGCCTCGTCCGTCGGCGAAGGCCAAGGTATCTTCATGGAGGCGATCGTCACTTTCCTCTTGCTCCTGGTGGTCCACGCAGTGACCGATCCAAAGAGGACCGACACGAAAGGGTGGGCACCGATGGCGATCGGGCTAACGATCACTGCGGCTCACATGGCTGCCGTGCCCGTGACCGGTAGCAGCATGAACCCAGCCAGGACCCTGGGTCCTGCCGTCATTCTGGGCGAGTGGAAGGACCTGTGGATCTACTGGGTCGGGCCGATTCTGGGCGCTTGCGCGGCGGGTGGACTCTACAAAATCGCATTCAGACGCAAGAAGGAGGACGACGAGGCGTCCTACGATTTCTGAGAGCGACACTCCGGGCGCGATCGCGATTCCTCGTGATGAATTGTCTTCGCCAAAAAGGGGAGCGAATCAGGAATTACCTTAACATTGGAACACACCGAGGGGGCTATCGCCGTTGGGAGAGAACTCCTCTGCGACAGATCTTATGGCAGCTGACTGTCCCATTCGGCGATGAATCGAGATCATTGAGATTTATGGGAACGATGCCGATTTTGATGTTTGCAAATCGGGGATGGATTTGAATGTTCTATTTATTACGCTGTACAGTACAATGTTTTGACAAGTATTTAATACGATTACATAGTGAACTAGGATCTTGCGTTCTCTGTTGAGTTAACTTTCTTTTATGACATAGCCCCGTAGGTTGTACTGAGTGGCTAATATACTCGCGTTTCGAAAAGATTTCTCAGAAAATGGAGAACCGAGCGAAACGATTATTTTTATACAACTATACATTCGAATTGTTAAGTAGAGATACAATTAGCAGAGAGTAAAAGGCTCGAGAGCCTTTTCCTAGTAGAAGTTCGTAATGGTAATTCATTAACACAAGTAGTTCGAGACCTGATGTCGGATCGACTTCGCTGTTATTTTTCCTCTATGTAAGGTAAATGTCCCCATTAGTGACCAATTATTCATTTATTATTGTTTATTGCAATACAGAAAGCGAAATATCAACAAGACAGTTCAGAAATTATAATTAAACGTATGTAATTTATTGTTTCATCTTTAAGTAAATTCACATGTAAATTAGGAGTTGGTCATTGACACGTAAGTTGACAGATTCTAATAAAGTGAGGTTATACTACAGATATCATTAAACTCGCAAATTTTACAATAAAAATACATGGATCCACGCAGTAAATTACTCAAATTAACTATAAATATATACAGAATTATAAAATAAAAAGTAAATATTCATTTTCATTCATTATTGTAGCAGAAAATCGAAAATGGTACAAGGGGACATCAGGTCCAATATAATTTTCACCATAATTTTTGTGTATATAGTCAAATATCACTCCAAAACTAATTTGATTAAGAAACTAGATACTTAAAAAAATACAATGATCCATACTTTACTCAACATTGTCGTATATTAGTAAAGAAATTACTATTTCGAACCAGTCACACTCTTAAGCGGTCGCTAATAGGGACATTTACCTTATTCCTTTTATCGAAAATCATATGTGCTTATTAAGAGCAACGAAAAAAGGTAGTTAGTGGAAGGATACTTCATTTTGGCGAGCAATCTAAAAGCGATTTGCGGAGAATAAATTTTGTCATTATCAATGATAGAATTAGTCAGTGGCGATTAACGCGCATTTAAAAACCCCATCTCCAAACAAATAATTATGATTTTATCCGGACTCTAATCTTTTCTCTGCACTACTACTCAATTAGCCCGTTTTTAGTAAACTATCTGTCCATTTTCCCGAAAAATTTGGGTCCCTCGGAACGATTGCCATCTGGACCTTTTTTCTTAAATCCGTCACTACAATTATTGTAGCATAATCTATATTTGTCGTGTGTAGATTAATAGCGTTTCGAAGTGGGAGACATTTTAAATTGCTAATTAATTGCTAGGAGAAAACTAATATACTCTATTTAAATCTTTGGTACTTAATCTCTATTTCCCAGACAATTCCTGAGAATGTTAACGCGCAATTAATAGTAAAGTATCCTAAACAACTTTAAGTCCAGCGGATCAAAATTGGAATGGTAATCGATTTCGAAAAATTTTTGCCCTCAGTTCTGTATTCTTTTCACAACAAGAAATCTGTACTACATTTGTATACGTTTCATACCAACGTTTTGTACCATCATTTAAGCTTTGTATATATTGTACTTAAATTAGCTTGTAAGATACCGAAACGAAATACCACATACGAATATGTAACTTACGTGGCATTTAAAGTGTACATAAATCACTTATCTTTTAATGTTTGCAGTTATTCCCATATAGTGGCGCATTCTGGATTTAATCTTTGGGCGAGTTGGACGGATAAAAATATTTTTAATGCAAATTCTGATTTTAAGAAAGAAAGAAAAAAAAATATTTTACAGTTCACGAGTTATAACACAAAATCAGAAAACAACCGGATTTTCACGGGTCAAAATTACACCCCCTTAGAGTGAATTTGGGCAGCAAAGAAAAATTGCGTTGTAATCAGGAGGAAATCCCTTACATATTCACAAAGTTTCACAATGTTCCCTTGTTAAAAATGAAGTCCCAAACTTGCGGTATTTTTTTACCTGACCAAGGTGGTCTGACCCCTTAATTCTAATCGTTTCCTATCAACCAAATTAATTATTACGATTGTGCTTCGATACTTACATATGCTTCTGTCGTGCTTCCTTGTCGCATCTTACACCTCTACGTCTTACAACGACGAAAATAGCGCGAACGGAAATAGACGAACATAGTTTTCGGGAGCGTGGACGGTAGCAGTAGCTTCGGGCTTCGTCCACCGGCAACGCGTGTCATCCAGACGCACGCTCGATCGAAGATTGCACTTAAATTCTCTCATTCGATCGAACGGTTTCACCTACAAAAGGATCGGTCATCCTAGTGCTTCATCAACAGCCAGAAACCAGTTCGAAAAGTGACCTGCAGGTTCGCGTTCTTACATTCCACTTATCTTTCAAACCGACTCACACAAATAGTGGAGAAATCTGCGAACAGTTTCACGAATGACTAAAAAGGGTCGCTAAGGAAATTCTAAATAAAGGGAGCTTGGCAAAGAAGAAGTTGCAAAGAAGCAATTAATTCCCGACAGGTGCGAAATGTTGAAAGACGAGTCGGAGGACGAGATCGGTAACTATTTCAGCTCGAATTTATTAGAGCTGCGGGCAGCGATCCAGCCACAGGATTGGAAGAGATTCGCGTCCTTAAACAGCGGCGCGGAAAGGATTGCTTTCGTTCTAAGCTATGCGGAGGCGCATAGTCTGTCGTTAGAAATCGACGAGCAGGCTGTGAAGAGCAGCGAGAAAGCTCTTCAGCTCAAGGACATGGGTAACAAGTATTTTGGCCGCGGCGAATTCCTGAAGGCCCTGGAAACGTACTCGAACGCTGTCCTGTTGGCACCTCTGCAAAGTAATTAATGATTGTTGATACTATCGGCGGTATTTTAATTTAACGTTATTAAAGCGTCACCGTCCTGCGCGTTATTTGTTTCGAGGAGATTTATCGCGTGGCAACAATCGGCACACTTTCCGTGAATTATACCATCCACCTGGTTTATTTATTACACCAATTTTATAATAGCTGTAACTCAACGCCCCTCTCGCTGAAAGCATTATTTCTCCCCAGTCGATATTGATCTACAAGCTTGTAATTAGATTCAATCTTAGAGCGTTAGAAATTTTAGTCCTCGCGGTTAGAAATGATTTAGGATTCTAGGAAATTGAATGCTCTTTTAATTTTATTTGAACAGAATTTCGACGGGGCTTAGCATTTTTAAAAATTTCTTTAAATTCAAACTATTGACGAATTCTAAACTCTAAGGCCTGTTGTCCATTTTTTTTTTTTATCAAATGGCACCGTTCTCGTAAGAAGAAAAGTACGAAGAAATGTATAATTAAGACTGTGCACTTTAATCGACTAATATGCAGGTACATGAAAATAATATAAATCTGTTATTCAGACTTAGGTGTCATACTGGCAAATCGTTCAGCGGCGCTTTATCATATGGAACGTCACGATTACGCTCTGACAGACGCGGAGGAAGCTTTGCGCGTCGGTTATCCCGAGGAATTGCGCTATAAACTCGAAGAAAGGCGCGCCAGATGTTTCCTGGGTTTGAAGATGCACTCGGAGGCTGTGCTGGCATTTAGGAATGCTTTGAAAGCTTTAGACAATACGAAGCTGTCGGTAGATAAGAAACAGAAGCTCGAGGCGGACATCAGGATCATGCTAGCCGTGATAGAGAAGGGTGAACAGATAGTTCAAACAGCAGGAAATGTACCTCAGAAGGCGGAGAGGAAGAGGCAATCTAAGAAATCCTCGCCCAAGATGGAGAACTGCAACCCGGTGTACCCTGCCTGCAGCAAAGCAGTAAATATTAAAGACGAGGGTGGTGACATAGGGAGGCACGCTGTTGCCACTAAAAATATTGAACCTGGAGAACTATTGGTAATAGAAGATCCGCATTGTTCATTTCTGTTAGCCGAGTACAGGTGCGACTGGTTAATCAATTTTCATTATACATTCACTCAGTGGCGGATTTAACAGGGCTCTCGTTCAGTAGTTGTGACTCGGATCCCTGCCCAAAAGGCCCCCTCAGGGCCCCATCTTTAAAAAAATTTTGATTTTATTCAAACTACATTTCTTTTCTGTATTATTCCACTGAGTCAGGTTTCAGGAAACTACCGCTTTAGTTTCCCGAAAATATGGGCCCCTCAGAACGTTTGCCACCTGGGCCTTTTTCTTAGATCCGCCGCTGCTTTCACTGCGTAACAGCTAACAATGCACACAGGGCCAACCTGAACTTTTACGGGACCGGGTTTCCGAGTCACTTGTAAATTTTATAATAATATTTACGATGAACTTTTCGTTCCGGGGAATGCGCAAAACTACACCCCACAATAATAAAAGTAATATTTTTAAATTTTTTTAAGTGACTCAACAGTAATGCTTCTGTAATATTTTTGATTATTTGTTTAAATGTTGAATATTTCGTTGCACGCTACTAGCATAGGTACCATTTTGATTTTTCAAATGTATTATTTTATTTTCCTTTAATTCTTCAAAAAAATCCCTGCGAGAACTTCTAAATCAAAAATATGATTAGTTGTTTTTGATCTCGTTTCAGACTCACCCACTGTCATTACTGTTTGTCGAGGATATTTGTACCGATACCAGCTTCGTGCTATACGTGTAGCTGCGTAGCCTATTGCAGTATACCCTGCCGGGATTCGGATGCAAAAGTGCATGAAAACGAATGCGCGTTACTGCCCACGTTGTGGTTATCGAAAACATCCATTACGTGTTTTTTAGCGTTAAGATCGGTTACACAGAAACCATTCGAAGAGCTGTTTAAACTAAGAGACAAGCTGGTTCGTTCCAAGGGTACATTCGAACCCTCGGCGGAGCAGCCTTACAAAGGGGAAGATTTTGAAGCCCTTTATGGATTAGGTAATTAGCTGCTAATCAGTTATCGTATTTGTATAAAGATTGAAAGAAGAAAAATTCTGTTTATTAATCCTCAGCCGGCGGTGCTGGGTCCTTTTGGACCCAAATGGAACGTTACCGAGGGTATTATAATAATTATTATAATCATTATATATTGTATTAATTGCAAATACAATAATAATTTTAATTATAATAATCATTATAATACACTCGGTAATGTTCAACTTGGGCCCAAAAGGACCCAGCGCCGCCAGCTGAGGGTTTAAATAGGATCCGTGAACATTCATTTAATTTTTTGAATGCAGGGCTACAATAGAAGGGAGTCCACAGACTGTTTTCAGAGTAGAGTAGCCCTATCAGCTTTAAAAATATTCACTTGTTTAGTAGAAACTTAATAAAAATCAGTTTTTAAAATCTAGCGATTTTTTTCTCTCAAAAGGCAGGTAACCATGCTATATGTAATATGCATTTAATTTTCATTTATATTTTTCTTCGTATAGTAACTCATGTAGACGAAAGGACGACGCAAGATCTTTTCCATAGGACTTACATAGCCAGCTGGATATTGAGACTCTTAAAAAAAGGCCCATATTTTCCTGACGACGTTAAAACTCCAGACACAGAAGAGGCAAAACCTTCCGAAGGTGAATTGTTTATAGGCGGTTTAATTTTGCACGGTTTGATGGTGATGCAGTTCAATTCTCACGAGGTAAATCGTTCGACTGTCTAGAAAGCTAAGTAGGGGGAATGTACCAATAAATGGACACGTACCAGTGAATGGACATTTTTTATTAAAATGAGTAAAATAAATTATTAAAAGAAGGAATTAGCCTTAATGTGTTCATTTACTGGTGCGTTTACCCTAGTATTAATTGAAGAATAAAGGTGGAGTGGGTGCATGCAGCAGACGAAAAGCTCCTGCAGCTTGGATAAAAATATTCGGAGAAAACTAACTTTAAGAGAAATCGTTTATTCAGATCCTTCGAGATTTATGTCCTAACCTCATCCCTTTCACGAAGTAAAAAATAAGCACCTTTTTATATCTTTCTTTATTGTTGCGTTACATCAGCTTTCTGAATATTCAGATATCTGAGTTGACGATACCGAGGGGCGACAAGACTTTGGCCAAAGCTCAAAGTATTTTCATCGGTGGTGGACTTTACTTGACAGTGTCGCTCTTCAATCACTCGTGCAATCCTGGAATCATCAGGTAAACAAAATCTCGTATTCTCTAATTAAAGTGGAATTAATTGCGATGTGATTGCTAAGTTTCAAGTTTACTTTCAAATATAATTGTTCGCATTATGTGTAACAAACTGAATTACGTACAGCGAACTCTCGCTATTAGCGCATTCAACTGTGCGTTGAACCCGCATCGCTATCCCCACCCATTTCTTGGAATCCTTCGATCGAGAGTGAGAGAACCCGAGAGTGAGTGAGAGGGGACGAAAGAGTCGAGCCGTGTTACCGTTGGGTTCAGGGGACTCAACCATCGAGAACACAACCTCTCACTCTCCCTCTCGCACGCTATGCGTTGAGCGCTCGCCACCAGCCTCAAGCGCGCGTCTATAGCGAGAACTTACTGTATAATTATTACATTACGATACTCAGATACTGTGTTGGGACTACTATGGTTGTACGGGCTATTCGCTCGATCGCAGCAGGGGAAGAAATCTCTGAGAATTATGGCCCAATTTTTACGACCACTCCAGAAGCAGAACGGAAGAGGGTACTCAGATGGCAATATTGGTTTGACTGTAATTGTGAAGCATGCGCGGCACATTGGCCTCTTTTGGAGGACATCGATCCAACGATTCTAAGGTATCGTTCGCCGAAATATAGAAACAAATCGATTAGTATAATGCAAGTATATAGCAATATCGTTAAAGCAGTAAGGGTGAGAAGGGTAGTGTATTTAAACATGGAATACCAACAATGCAAGAACATACTCTGCATAGTTTTTGGGTACAAAGGAATGAGGAAGAATGATAAAGATCACTAAAAAAATTTTAGTGTTCCAAGTACACACGCCGCACAGTGAGGCAAAGTGACGAAGTTTGTTTCAAAATCAAAGAACTTTTGATAGAAATGAGATAGAGCGATGATCTTTTTTTTTAAATTAAAGCTGAAAGATTGCAGAATAAGGGAAAATTAACGAAATTATGGTACGAACGTTTTTTAACTTTTAAAATCTGTGTTAAACTTAAAATATTATAACAAAATTGTGATTTATCCAATACCATGAACGGTTAGATTTTTTTCTTGTCATGTTGTACATCGTTTCCTGTACATTTTGTCACGCTGATTTCAAATCCGTTCGCAAAATTTGTCTACTACCTCAGGATTTTGGAAAAAATCGATTTCAAGTTTAACACAGATTTTCAAAGTTAAAAAACGTTCGTACCGTAATCTTTCAAATTTTCCCTTATTCTACAATCTTTCAGCTTTAATTTTAAAAAAAGTTCTTTGATTTTGAAACAACCTTCGTCACTTTGCCCCACTGTGCGCCGTATCTGTTCCATGAACTTTTCGAATGTAACAATTTGCAATAGGGTGCACCTAGGGAATTCAATCCCGGGATCCCGGCTGCTTTTTTTTATTCTAAAACTCCCGGGATTTGCTATATCAAATTATAACTTATCCCAAGAATTTCGCGAATTTTTAAAAACGTAAATTACTTTATGAACAACTGAAAAATATAAAAATGGTATCCAAAAATCAGTCGGGATCCCGGGATTAGATCCCGGGATTGAATTCCCTAGGTGCACCCCAAGTTACTTAAAATACCCATTCGAAAAATTTTCTTCCCACAGATTTAAATGCGAAACTGGGCCAGGATGCGGAAACGTTCTGCCAGTAAGAACAGATACGAACGAGTTCATGATCAAGTGTTCCAAATGTGGTATGAACACGAATATCTTGAAAGGCTTGAAAGCCTTGCAGGATACAGACGCACTGTTCAAACTTGGCTCAATGAACCTTGAAGCTGGAAAACATCAAGAAGCATTAAAAGCCTATTTAGAAATCCTGAAGCTTTTGGACGAGACCCTTGCTTTACCAATCAGAGATTATCATCACTGTCAGCAAGGTGTTCGGTTATGTATGCTCACGTTAGGGAATTCCGCTTACGTTTAAGGGCTCGCTGTTACATTGTTTCAATATTAAGAACTTGACACCAAATTAAATACTGCTTTTTATTATTAATGACGTTTAAATGGTCACGAATGAATATCGCCTCCAAAAACCGACATTAATCAACACTATGGCCCCGTGATAAGGTTTTAACGATAATTAAAATGATGAATTCTAAATGCCATAACAAAATGTTTTTTTTTTATTAATTTTACACAGATGCATTTAAGACACACAGTACAGGTGGTGCGGCAAATGAACAAACACGATACTCTCTTAGCAATTTAATACTTTATTATCATTTAATAAACATCGAATTCCTATTTGCAATGGGAAAGCCAAAACAATTATACGATACACTTTTATTTTAAAGTCTTAGAATCGTAAGAGTACAAAATAATTAATACAACGTAAAACGACCATTTTCCTTTTTTTTTCCGCGCCTTCTTCATCACACCAAACGTCTCTGGCCAGTGTCGGTATCGATCTTGCCGTTAGTTAAACACTCACCGTTATGCTTATCGTCGTTAATTGTCCCTTAATTGTAACCGAATCTTTTGTCTCACTCGTACACTTTAAAGCAATGAGCACATTTCGTAGGAGATCCAACGCACTCGATTAGCTCGCGTCACAAAAGGTATCTTATACGCGTGTGTACAATGCATTCGTGTACAACGTGTACGTGTGTCTGTTTCTTTTTTTGTGTGTAAGCATTTACACACGCGCGCGTTAATGTGTGTGTGTGTACCAAGTGTAAGAGATATTAATATTACACACGACGTGACTTTTTTTTTCTTTATGCGTGTACAAAGTTAACAGCTTAAACGCTAAACATGTGTGTATGTGTGTGTATGTTTGTTTCGTACATTATGAAATGTCTTTTTACTCTTATTTATTATCATTGCTTCGTCGTAGTATGTACGCGTGGTAACGACTATTTCTTTCTTTTTTTTCTTTTTATGTACATATAAAATCGGTTTTCTTTTGTCTTCCAGCCGGCACATTTAGTCGGTCCATTTTCTCCAACACTTTTAGCACCTAACTGCAATTAAACAGAGAACACACTTAGAAAACAAGAGTCACTCGAGCCGCGATTTTAATCTGGCTACATCGCTGCTCGGCGTTGCCAATCGAAATTTCAGGATAAATAGGATATAACCGACGAATCGGGCCGAAGTTTCGCAACGCGGGTATTTGCATCTGCGCAAGAGTATCGCGGACTGATTTTCAGTGTGATTTTACGCAGAAATACTTCTGTAGTTTTGACTCTGCAAATTAGATGAAATTTTTTTAACAATCATAATTCATTCCCGTTGAATCGTACGAGAACACATGCGAAGTTTTTCTTATATCGTGAAAGCAAAATTTTACTTCTGCTTCTTTCTCATTCTTGGTTTCTTTTTTTTTTTAATTGGTCGTAATATCAATACCGTCTGTCACGGGAATCCGAACGAGAACGACGATCTCGGCTGCGGCTACGAGTCAGTGATCTCCTGCGAGGACTACGGGACCTTGACCTAAAATATTAAACAAACATTTTAGATTATTTTTAATAAAAATTGGAGAAACAGTTCATTTCTGTGAAACAGCCTACTTCGTCTCGAGATTTCGTACTGCCGCGGCATTAATCGTGTTAGTTTTGGAACAGAAATCGCATGCTTTGAAATTGTATCTGAAGTCGTTTTATGTACTGAAAAAAAAGGTGTGATAGTAAACGCAAATAAAGTGAAACAGTGTTACGCCGAATATTTTTTAAACGAAATAGGAGACGAAGCAGAAGGTCGCACGTTAAACACATAGGTACAAAAATGATCGCAAAGCAACCGTAATAGAATTAGGACTGGCTAATTCCTATTTGCCTAAGGGGTGATAAAACTAGTTAGACACAATAATTAATACAAAATGACATCTCACCAATAATGAGAAACCAATAAACGAAAGAAGGATTAATTTGGTTAAATTAAATACTTTACAAGTAACTGTTATTTTATATATATATATGTATATTTTATATAAAATATTAGATTATTATTTTATATAAAATAATCTTAAATACATATTATATAATAGGTGGCAGTTCCCTGGGTCCAATGTATAGTAGTATTATCAAATTGATCGATAAAGAACTATCAACGCAAAGGTGTCTCGTATTGCTTTTCTAGGTAAAAAATTAATCAACGGGAGAGCAATCGTCGTTATTGGACCACAGGGAACGTGACACTGTAATAATAATTAAAAAAAAAAAGATAAAAAATCTTTGAAAATCGGTGAAATACCAGACAACTGTGAACATGTAGTGGTGGTTGGTGGTGGTGGTACTTGGTTGGGTGGTGGTGGGATGGTGTGTAGGTGGTGATCATTTTGCTTTGCTCAGTCGAAGAGAAGTGGCGGTCGCGTTGTCGGCTAAGTTTAACGTGATGGTTGACGAGTAGTAGTAGTAGCAGTAGTAGTAGTAGTAGTAGAAGTTGGGACGGACGGACGGACTGACGCGCCGAGATTTTGACAGAAGTATTCGTTCATATCGCGTTGGCTGTTCGATGGATTCACGATGCTCCTAGCCGCTAGAGGTTGAGGTAGCCCGAAGAAGTCTTTTTGAAGGGGAACAGACGGACTGACGGACTGACGGACAGCATCGGACTGTCAACTGACGGACGACTTGGCTCCTACCGGTGACTGGTGGTGACTGATGGTGACTGGTTGGGAAGTTAGTGGGCAGGCAGGCTTTTTTTTTGTTCAGTTTTGATTGCTAGACTTTTTTTCACGGTGGCTGTAGTAGTAGTAGTAGTAGCAGTAGTAGTAGTGGCGGGGAGACGAGCAGAGCTAGGAGCTGACGCTGGTAGAATCTGCAAACGTCAGTTTTAGCAATATAACCATCAAAGTTATCATACTCCTTGCCACTATCGGTATACACGAGCTTTTTTTTTCTCTCTCTCTCTCTCTCTCCTTAATCCAAATTCACAAAATTGCACATGTCTCGCTCATCAACGATAGTTTCTTTACGATTATCCTAGACTGCCCACTCTAATGCGTACAAAAGAAGACTCTACTTGTAGCTGATCGATTAAACTTATATGATGGATGTAAAACTTTCAACTTATCCCTTAATGTACTTATCGTAACGCATAGTGCAGTATGAAAGGAAAAAAGTAATGTTCCGTACTTCGAAAGCAAAATAAAGGCGAGCTTCGTGGAGCTAACGTATAAAATATAATTGAGATAATTATAAGCTGCTTCGATGCGTGTACGATAAATAAAAGTGATTAGAGTACGAAGTGCACTTTCAGCTGTCTTGCACATCGGTGCATACCAATATCGTTAATTTATTCTCTATCAGGTTAGAAGCTATTCAATTGAACTCGATATTTAATTTACATTTCATTCGATATCTGAAAAGTCTCTGAAACATTTGAAACGATCAAGGGCAATCACTTATAAAATAATTACTAATCGGCTTAAATGTAAAACATTAAAACTAGCGTTCAGATACCGAATAACTTTCGACTTCAGGCGCTTACGAAGTGAAATCAATCAGATTCTATGTAGTAAGAGCATAATAAGCAATAGAAATAAATTGTTTCAAAACAGTAAAATTAACACCAGACACCGCTACGATTTACTTTTTATATGCCACCGGTGCCACTTTCTATGCACCGAACGAGGTTCGTAGTTGCAAACTAATTCTTGGCCTCGTACGTTTTTCTTTTCTGTTTCTCTTTATACGCTTCGAACTATCTCTTCGTCCTCCGTCTACCGCACATTCTTTTAGTCCTGTCCTCTTCAACTTATGCCAATCGATTAAAACGTTTTCACCGCCGATCGTGACAATAACGCAATTCTCAATGTTTCAACACACATTTTGAATAAGATTACTCTACACGTTTTATACGATAAATTGTGATTCTGCGTGCAAAATTGCGATGATCACAATACAAGCGGCACTTGCGCATACCTACTTGTAACTTGTAGATTGGCTGTTCTTGGTAAGGCTCTGAAAATTTTAGAGAAATTTATAAAATGTAATGGGATTACCTGGAGAATCGGCTTATCGGTGATTTGTGCGGACTTCCTGATCCGGACCTAAAAAAAAATTAAGAAAAACTGTTGTATGTTTTAGACTGCTTATAATGTTGCCGATCGCCGTGTTTCGCTTTCATTTCTTTCATTTGCCTACTTGCACCTGAAAAGTTTGCGGTCAACGGGGATAGGAAAGTCTTACCTCGGGTTAAGACCTAGGGATCTCCTTTGGGGACTGCGAGATCCGGACCTATAAGGTTTTCAAAAAGATATATGGTATGTGAATCCTGTTGTTCGCTAAGCATATTCACAAGATTACACAATGGGAAAAGAAAAGAGCTCTAAAATGAAATTGCTACCTCTGCCATAACTAAAACCGTCCTAGAATCTCCCGCTTAGGTTTCCCATGCAATACATTTGGTTGCTCTTCGGCTAACCTTTGCGAATTTCCAGCTTTATCATGGAAATGCTCTACGACGCTCGACACGGAACATTTATTATTATGTACTCTAATTAACGCGATACGTAACGATTGTTTTATTCATGTAAGAGCAGTAGCCGGAAGAGCGATAAGATCAAATAAATGCAATATATAATAAATTTCTATCCACATTCCTATACAAAATAATGAAAAATATATCGTTTACGTCCGCTGTGCAAAAAAATTCACTGAAACCCGTGCATAGTTCCTTGACATTCTTATTCGCTAGCTGCACTGTAATACCTACTTGGCGAGACACTTAGCCGTCCGCAGCAGTTCAAATGTCGCTGTAAAATGCTGTTGTTTAACATTTCGAGATACCTTACCTGGAGTATCTTGGACCTGGTCTTCGCCCACCACCGCCACGTCGACTTCTTCCGGAGGACATCTCTACCCTTACTCTGGTTCCGCAACAGCGTCTGTGAATCGAGTAAGTAACTTCTTTTATCGGTGAAGTTTGTACATCTTCCGACGCAACTCGCTATTCTATCAATTACTTATTAGATATTCCCTATGCAGCACTTACGTTCCATCTAATCCTCTAACTGCATCTTCCGCGTCTCGTGGGTCCTCAAACTCCACAAAAGCGAATCCAGGTGGGTTCCTAGCCACCCAAACGTTTCTAAGTGGACCGTATTTACTGAACGCGCTTTCGATCTCGTGTTTGCTAGCGCTGCTGCCTAAATTGCCAACGTAAACTTTGCATGATAGATCCCACTCACGGTAACGTGACATTTTGCGTCTGCAAATAACAAAGCACAATTCTTCTTATTAAAATCGAACACGCTACAGTAGCGTTGGTACTCAAGGCATCGGACATCAAAGCGGTCCAAGAAATAAAATCGATAATCTTAAGAGGTTCAATTATCGCATTAAATAACGAACGATGAATGAATTATGGATACTCACTGTCAGTTTATCTACATTAAAAAAGTATCGACCGGCGACGATAATAATACTGCTTGGCACAGTATTTCGGAGTAAAAAATCTTTTTCAACGAAATCACATCTCATCCGTAGGAATTTTATATTCGAGGCTAGTATATATCGTAAATTCGAATCTAAACGTATAAGCTGGGCGCGAAATTTAGTGGCTTATACTGGAAAGGGAAAGTCGGAGTACCGCCATGTTGTGCTCCCAATTTACTGCAGTAACAGACACCGATTGTGCCGAATTTGAACAATTCCATTTATATGAGATAAACTTGATCGTCTATTTTGAACCATTACGCCGCTAAATAATAGCTACTTCCTCGGAGTTTTTATTCTTGTGGACATAAAAATAACGCGAAAGCTTAAGAGTGTGCTGCGGCTAACAGAACCGACGCCATGGAAATATCGACGGATTTTAGCCGTTTATTCGTGACATTTATACGAAATTATCACACGCAAACGAATTTATGTTCAGTTTTAATGAAATGCCGTGCTTTACTTACATCTCTGGTGGATAAATTTTTGTAAAATGAGTCTCACAATTTCCTAACACACACAACCGTTCGTCTCAACTGCACAAGTAGAAATGCCCACAAAATGGTGGCATGTGTAGCGTTGATCCTCTTCCGTGGCCTCCTTTCTAAGATGGCATTGCTGTATGTATATTGCTTTTTACTTCCTAGTCAAATAGGAGTTTAATCCTTTCTTAACACCTCTGTGTTTGAAAAACGAGTGGTTTATCTCTACTCGTTTATAGATTTACGAATATTAATGCATTTAGAAGTCTGATCGATTGTCAATGTTGAAACGAAACATTTCGTTTTGCTTGAATCGTAAATTCTTTGTAAATGCTGTGAAATAAATCCAATCTGTCGCGAATAAGAATTTTATTCCACTAATAAACGTTTACAGTTTTTCAGTTAAGAGAAAGAAATAACGTCAATAAATTTTTTAGGAAAATCGATAGGTACTCTAATTTGACTCATGTTGTACGGCAGCACAGTAAAATAGTATTCTACAGTATTTAAGTACGTGTCAATTCATCAATAATTTAATTATTAGGTACATGCATTAATAACGCACCGATTCAATTAGAAGAAATGTATTGTTAGTTCTGTTCTCATCTTTCTATATTTTGTGTTATAAAATATTTATTATATACAATTCTGCGAAGAGATTTACAAATATTATCAATATAATTTAATATACAGTACTGATTACTTTTACAACTTTTATGTCAATGAACAAGTCTTTTATAGTCAATCTTCTCGAGTTGAACCAAGGGTTTTAACTGTTCCGCAAAGATTCTCATATCTTCTGCTATCGCGTCCTGCCCACTTGGCGCTAAGACGCTTAATTCTACTAAATAGCTCTGCGATATGGCTTCCATGCTTTCGGGCATCTTCCCTTGTTGAGCCATTTTAAATATCTTCGAGACCGTGACTTTCATTCTACCTTTACGGAACATATAGCCACGTGCGATATATTCGAAATCTAATCTACATCCGAGCTCTGTCAAAAAGTCAACAACTGTATTACTAGTTGCTATGTCTAAGCTGCTTCTGACAATTGTCGGACGCGATTTGTCGCCCAATTCAGGCTGGCCGATGTAGCGTAATTGCCAAGGCATATCTTGGTAATCTAAAGCTCTTCTTACACGTAGAAGTAATGGTTGCTCGGATCCTCTGAAACACAATGTTAGACAGTCGTTTGATCTTTTGATTTAACATTATACCACTATTGACGCTCCTAACGCTGATTTATCTACCTGATACTGAAACACATTTCATGATCGTTGAAGGTTTCTGGCCCAGTGTCAACGTTATCGCATAAACCACGCAATCTGTGGAGCAAAACTTCTACAGCACTGTCCAAAACCGATCCTTGTAATAAATATTCTTGATTCGGAATTATATTGGATTTGATTGCAGCTGTTAAGCTGTCCATTGCTGTACTTATCGGGGCACTCATTTTTAAGGTTGTAAATTTCGTTCGACGATGTAAATGTTATTTTACTTTACGAATATACCGGTGTTGGCAAATATTTACTTTTCAGGGTTGTGTACTTGCATGGGTTACGTAAAATCAACACTTATATTGTTCTTAAAATATAGACGCAAGTTTCGCATCAGTACACAAATTTGACAAATTTCGAATGATAAGTGGCTAATTTCACACTGCGGGAATCGGCGGGCCGAAGCTACATTGATGGAGGGGGAATCACCTACAGGGAGCGGAGGCAATGGTGTGTGAGACGCGACGATGGGAGACGAACCAATACCACAGCCAACCAGCGTCACCGGGAAATATGTTGTCGACGCTGGTTGGCTGCGGCGTTACTCGCTTGGCGCTGGCGTCGGTTTGTTTCCCACCTTGGCGTTGATTGGGTCGACGTCGCGGCGCCATCGCGCCTAAGCGTGACGTTCCCCCACCGCTAATTATTGTACGTGCGTACGACATTTCCGCCAAACCCTGCCCCCACCGCTACTCCTGTTACGGGCGTACGGTATTTCCGCCGATCTCTGGTTCGTGCGGTACTTTTGTAAACGTTACACGATACGTATGTAAATTGTGCCGGTTTTTCGAGTTATATAGTGTCTTATTAATCTTGCAATATGAACAAAGAATCAGGTAAGATAAATATTTATTACTTTTGCAGCAGTATAATTTAGTATTAGTTTAGAAAAATTAAAGTATCTTTATGCACAAGGATATGCTAAACATTATGTTTATTACTGTCTTCTTTTAATATTTATTCATTTCAATTTTTTTTAGTATTGTTGATGATTACAATGATTACTTCATTCAAATTGTCTTTTAATAGTTTATTAATAATAATTACTGTTTTTGGAATAGACAGTGATGGCAGCTTCACCTCCCCCCCTGCAAATAAAGAAAGGAGACTACAGAGATTTCGTACAGCTTGGCTAAAGGACCCACAGTTTCAATCTTGGCTTGAGGAAACTGAGAATCCGCTCCAAGCGAAGTGTAGGGTTTGCGTCAAATATTTAAGAACGTTCATAAGTGTATTAAAAGAACACGCCAAGAGTATGATACATAGAACGAATATGCAACGGAACGCAGGAGTGTTAATTTCTGTACCTAGTGTTGCAACTACTGCAGATACCAATGTTGATGGACCTAGCAGTGCAACCATTACATGCTCAACTGCAGAGAGTGGTTCAAGTAAGATATATCTTTAATTTAAATTTCTCTTTTTCATTGATTATATTATTGAAATTGGTTTTCAATATTGTATGAATAATAATTAGTATTTTATGAGTAGGCAGTGAACACATCTTCGCTACTGCAAGCATTGATACCAGTGTTCTTGGACCTAGCAGTGCAGCTATTATATTCTCAAATGCAGAAAGTGAGTCAAGTAAGATATATCTTTAATTTAACTTTCTTTTTTCTAAAGCTTAAAGCTATCATCACTGCCCATTCATAAAATACTAATTATTATTCATAAACTATTAAAAAATAATTTGAATAAAGTAACCATTGAAAAAAGAAAGTAAATAATAAAGTTACATTAAAGATATATCTTACATGAATCAGTCTCTGCATCTGTGCATATAATAGCTGCACTGCTAGGTCCAGCAATACTGGTATCAATAACTGTATAAAATATCAATTATTAGTATATTTATAATATCAGAAATCGGAATGGTCAAAGAAGAAACACTCTGGTAGTACCACAATACTAAAAGAATTGAAAAGAATAAATATTAAAAGAAGAAAGTACTTGTGCAAAAAGATACTTTAATTTTTCCAGAAATGCTCATTTCTAAAATTATACTGATGCAAAAGTACCTATTAAATATTTGTCTTACCTGATTCTTTGTTCATATTGGAACTTTAATAAAACACTATATAAGGATAGTGTACGAGGATAGGTGGCTTGTTACAAATAGAAAAGTCACTGAAGTTCTCTTATATGGAATCTATATGTTTCTTAACATGAATAAAAATGTACGATAATATTGTACCATTTATTTTATGATTTTCTACGAAAATTGTATTATATGTATATCAACTTTAGATGTGGGAAAAGAAAGAAAACCCAAAATATACTTAATTATGCTGAAAATATGAGAAAAATTAGGAGAAATAGTGGCAAAGAGTAGATTACCAGAACCAGTAAAGTTGGTATTGGCAAATTATTTGAAAATAAAAATTGATTTTGTTCGGCAAAATGTTTGAATTCTATTAACTTGTGAAGATCGAAAAACTACTTACGTTTGAGCACTTTTGCTATTTGAGAGACATTCAAAAGTTTAAAAAACACATTTTCATACAAGTTACTCATAAAATTTTACAATGATAGATAAGTTTCACATTAGGAGAGCATATATGTTATATGTTATGAAACATTTTGTTCAATAATGAAAAATATTTTTTAATGTGCCCAAATGCAACAGTCTAAATATCTCGAAACAAAAAATACATGACTTACACCACTTTCATAATCATCGACACATATGTCTTCATCTGTAAGTGGAGAAGTACCATCATAGTATGTCTCTGGAAATCTTTCTAAGGCTTGCACTTTCAACTTTTTCAATTCTATGTTAAGATTAAATTTGATCACAATTATAAAATTCAAGAATTTAATTACGAAAAATACATTTAACACAATGACAAAGTTACCTATTCAGTCATTTATATTTAACAATCATATGTGTGTGTGTATATACAAATAAATAAAATGCCAGACTTAAATATTTAACAACAACTTGCTATTTTATTTGTACTATTCATTCTATAATTTGTTCCTTACTAGAATTTGTAAGACTTTTGTCAATGGTATGTAGAAATGTTAGTGGATCAAAATGAAGCAGACCTAAATTATAATACCTTTCTTCAGTTTCATACCAGTTTTCCAAATTAAAATCTTTAAAAAATATCATTATCTCCCTTAGTACCGATTGAGGTGAATCTAAAAGAAAAATATTACGTTGGAAATATAAATAATGTAAAGATTATTTAATGTAAAAATTACCACACCAGATCCATGTGTTGCATTTCTTGTGTCTGATAGACCAAACATTCCTCGAATTGTGTCTGGAGCAATATATTGTGCCTGATAAACTTTCGTGGGACCCATCAATTTTCTCCATTTGGCAATGGCATCGTAATCAGCTAAAATGTGAATATCAGATGGGCCACTGCACATGAATGTTAAAAGACGATTATAAAAAAATTTTTCCTTGTGTTCCGCATAAAATAATTTCGCTTCTTCTTGTGTAATTACTGTTCTACGTGATCTGACAATTTTGAAATTATTCTGGATTATTAAATCTCGAATTTTCTGGAAATTAAAACAGAACCCATGTATTATTCATGATTGTATGAAATTCTGTCTTTCTGCTACTTCAATTCATGCATACATGGGAGTTACAAAATTTAGGGTTATATTCCTTTACCTGAAGCACGAAGGGAGATTTAACGACGTGTGGTTTAATTATTGCTAACGTTAACTGAAGATACTTTTGCGATTGCATTTCATTATTTTTAAATTTGTTGTTGATAACACTCGAAGTCGGCCAATATAACGAGGGTATTAAATTCTTGCCTTGTCAGAGCTTCCCGTATTTGCAGATTTAACCCAACGAATGCGATTCAAAATATAATGCATAAATATTACACTCGTGTATTTGTTCACACATAATGATAAATAATTATAGAATTTTAATTTATATGTCAGACTGTTTAAAACCATATATAAGGTAGGTATTTACAAAGAATGAAATGAATGAAAGACATCATGTGAACTGAAAGATGCTTTATTGTTTGTAAAAAGTTTATTTAATATTATATATGTTAGTACTTCTTTCAATAAATTAAAAAAAAAATTAATTTTGAAATAAACCTTCAATACTTATAATTATTAATTAGTCGCTATACTAATAATTATCGTAAATGTATTGTTATCAAAAGTATCTGTAGTTTTTGAACATCTTTTTTCTTATATCAGTTTTTTCTTTCGATTTTGCTTGTCTGCTATCAGATATAAATATAGGGGGTGTCCCAAACTAAAAATTTATATACGAAATTTTTATCTCAAATAATTTTTTGTCCAGCCCTGGTTGCCAGGAATGTTCCAGCCACTTGCCAGAATCGTGGGTTTCACGTCACAGCGGCGTATCCGGAGAATGGGTTACCAACGTTACCGTAGCCTATTCGTAGTGGAGGGGAAACAAACCCTGGCGTCGATTGGTTTGAAGCCAAAATCTTCTTGGTGTTGATTGGTTACTCATCGCGCGCACGCGTGGCGTGTTCACCGTCCACTAAGAATATGCTACAGTAACCCATTTTCCGGCGACCTTGTACCTAGAGTGCCTTTGTTTGTAGACGCCACGTGAGACGCAATAATTAATGAACAGTTTTCTAGTTTCTCATTGTGTGATTAAAGTTACGATATGAATAAGGAATCAAGTAAGACAAATATTTAATACTTTTGCATAGGTAAAATTGTAGAAATGATTTTTTGACAAATTCAAAAATTGTTCATTTTACACAGGGCTGGTCTGGAATTCCTCAAATAAATCCTACGAGTAGGATTTGCTTTAAGAATTTCAGCCCAATCCTGATCTTACAGCTCTTTCAAATACAATATTGATCTTTCTTCAATAAATTATAACTGTTGAACTAATAAGCTTGTAAAAATTAACTTTTCGGTACTCACTGTGGACACGTAAGAGTACCTAATAGAAATTATTTAAGTTAAAAAGCACACTTTTGTTCATTTATTTTTGGATTTCGCATGGAATGATCCATACGCTAAACATTATGTTCATTAGTTTTTTCTATTAATATTTATTCTTTTCAATTCTCTTTTAGCATGTATTGTTACGATATTAAAAATGTGCTAATAATGGATATTTTTTACATAGGCGCTGATGTCACCATTGCTGGACCTAGTGGTGCAGCTGCAGATATTACAAGCTCGAATGTAGGGAATGATTCAAGTAAGATATACCTTTAATTTATGAGTTTCTCAAATTATAGAATTATAAATGGATCATAGTTGCTTGGTTCAATGATTATTTTCTTGAAATTGGTATTGGTATGAATAAAAATTAGTATTTTATGAATAGACACTGATAGCACCTTCATCGCCCCATCTGCGAAAAAAGCAAAGAGACAACAATCATTTCGCCAAGCTTGGCTGGAGGACCCAGACTTCAAACCCTGGATTCAAGAAGTTCAGGGCCAGCCGTATAGGGCAAAGTGCATAGTTTGCTGCAGATATGTTGTGGCAGGCAAAACTGATCTACAAAAGCATGCAACCAGCAGAAAGCATTTCATAAACATGCAACATAGGAGAGAGCCACTAACAAATACAGTTCAACCAATAAGAAGTTTTTTGGATGATGTAAAAGTAGCAGAAGTAAGGTACTGCATAGACATGATAGAACAAAATAGACCCTTTCACTCGTTCAAACAGTTTATTAAATTGACAAAACCGCCGCTAGACCCAGATATAGCTGCACACATGTGTCTTAAAAGAAATAAAATCGCAGCAATTGTACAAAATGTTATAAATAAATCCGTCATTTTAGAAAGAACAGAGATATTACATGGCAAATTATTTTCTGTTTTCATAGAGGAAACCACAGACATATCTGGTAAGAACATTATATGGTTTCTAATTCGATATTTTCACAAAGGACAGATATGTACATATTTATTAGATTCGATTAAAATTAAGGAATGTACAGGAGAAAACTTGTACAAGTGTTTTCTATATTCTTTAAAGGAATATAATTTGCCAGTAAGCAATATCATTGGTGTGTGCGCAGACAACACGAATATAATGCTGGGAAGACAGGATTCATTGCTTTCTCGGTTATTAGCAGACAATAAAGAAATTTCTGTCTCCTCATGCATTTGCCATTCCATGAATTTGGTTGCATCCGATGCGTGTACCAAACACTTGCCATCGCACGTAGAGGAATTTTTGCATTCGATTTTTACATACTTCTTCCGAAATCCTAAACATCCGAACGTTTCAGAAGGTATGCAAGATTTTATAAACTATGCGAAACAAAAAGTTCTACAGCATTCAAGAACAAGATGGTTAGCACTATCTGAATCTGTGGAAAGAGTTTTAAATATGTGGCCAGATTTATTTGCTGTCTTTGCGGGGGCAGTAACAGAAGGAAAGTCCAAAAATGCAAGCAAAATATTTCGAAATTTTAATTGCCCTTATACTAAAGCATATGTGCAATTTTTAAATTACGTACTAAACACATTTACTGGGATCAACAAACTCTTGCAGAGCTCGAAAGTTCTAATTCATTGCCTGCTCCCTGAATGTTTGAGATTGTTAAGATTATTGGGAGGTAACTTTATAAAGTCAGAATATACAGCGGCACCCAATATGCATGAAACAGACGTGTATGATGAAGAAAATTTACTGCCACTACGAACAATTTATATTGGAGCGGAATCTATGACGACAATTAATCAGATTATGAATAGTAATTTAGAAGATGACCAACAAATTATAGAATTTTATACAAGTATAAAGAAATTTTATCAATCCGCCTTCGAAAATATTGTTAGAAGATTGCCGTTTAACGAGCCATTTTTAAATTCACTAGAGTTTTTAAGGCCGCACATAGCTTTAGATATTACCAGCCATCAGAATGACCAATTAAATTGTATTTTAAACAAATTTAAATCTAAATTTGATTGTAACGAAGTATTAAACGAGTGGCGTTTATTACGCTATTATTTTTCACTCGAGGAAAAAGCAAACTTAAAAGTACTTGATATACCCGAATTCTGGTATCAAATTAGCAACACTAACGATATTTCCGGGAAATATATGTTTAAAAATATATCAAAACTGGCACAGCTGTGTTTGTCATTGCCCCATTCGAACGCCGACATTGAACGAATTTTATCCATTGTCACAGAAATAAAATCAAAAGAGAGAATCAATTTGAAGCCAGAAACGGTTACTGCACTGGTCAGAGTTAAATTGGATTTAATCTATAAAAATGTAAACTCTACCGATTACAAAATTACTGATACCATGCTGAATTTATTTAAAAGCAGCATGTATGATAAAGAACGTATACCAGCAGAGCTTGCTGGAATTTTATGGTCGGATGAGGCAGATGAAAATGATAACGAGACTAACAATAATTAAAAATTTTTATATTAATAAATGAATATATTGTATTACATTTTCACTAATATTAAGTTTTGTATTTTATATAAATATATATTTTGTACTGCAATTTATCTATAGTTTATGTATACTTTGTAAATAGTACTACATAGAGAAATACATTTATACGTAACATTCGTTATACAAACAAAACGTTATAAGTTATAATATTCCTCCAATTTAGAATAAGGAGTGCATAAATATATAATATTTTTTCATTATACTGTGTTTTCTTGTAAATCTCATCCATATTATATATATCTCAATTCATTTTATTTTAAACAGGAAAATAGAGGACCTTTCATTTTTCAAACGTAAGCGTCCCCACGTGCTTTGCACGTATCTATCTTTGGGAAACGAAACGACGCCAGCGCCAAGCCAAGCCAAGCTAAGCGAGGCCGCAGCCAACCACTTGACTTGGCTTGACAATGGCGCTGTTTCGTTTCCCACCTTGACGTTGATTGGTTTGACGTTCCCCTTCCACTGACAATCTATCGTGATCCTCTCCTCTATTTTCCAGTTTATGATAAAATTATAAAAGGCGGCTCGAATATTTCCACGGCAACATTGTAAGGTATGTACACGCCGATCGGGTAACACCTGACCCGAGCCAAAGAGTAGCAGAGTTGTGCAGAATTACAATTGAATTACTCCGTGAATTATAATTACAAAATAATTCAATTACATCGTATTCAATTACATTGTAATTCGTAATTCAGATCTCGAGTTCAATTAAAATACATCGCAATTTATAATTGCAATGTATTTGCAATTGTAATTGCATAGTACAATGTAATTGAATTATAATTACGAATTAAGAGGTAACCAAATTGAGTGGTAATAAGAGGTGAGAAAGAAATATGTAGGTAAAGGTTTCGAATGGAAAAAAATTATTATGAGTGGTGAATATGGTATTATTCATAAATTTATAATATATAAAGAGAAATAAACTCCTTCATTACATTTTTTCCACTTTTTTCCCCACTTGTTCAGAGTTTTGAGCTGTAATTTAATTAGATTGTATTTCAATTACGTCGTAATTCAATTACACGCACAATTACAGTAATTAGGAATTGAATTAATTGACAAGTTTAAATTATGTAATTGAATTACAACGTAATTGAAATATTACGTAATTAAATTACAGTGTAATTCAATTAGCACAACTGTGAAGAGTAGGTCTAGGGTGCGTTCCGATTGACGCAAAGTCACGTACCCTATGCACTTCATGCGCATTATGCGTCAATCGGAACGCACCCATAATAAGAGGCGTCACTCGACAAGGACAGAAATAACCTAGGGAATTCACTAGACAACCAATTTAAATGCCCATTCGGCAATGATCGCTAAGCTTCGGCAATAATCAGCCAATTGTGGTAAGGTACATTTAGTCGATTCGAATATCCCGCTCGAAATAGACAACCAATTTAAATGCCAAGGTCAAGCAAGGACTTCAAAGGTTCCGCCCGGAGTGACGCCTCTTAAACTAGTTTACAAAATTAAATAAATTTCATGTACATTTGATGAGAGGTGTCTTTTCTTATGGATTTTCTCCCGCTGAATTCGAAAATCAAGGTTAAAATTGTTTTATGGAACAGTTGATAAATATTGTGATTTTTTTAATTTTTATACATCTTTTCACTTTAAAAACCATATCTAGAGCTAGATGTGCCCGATTTGGTCGTTCTTGGTACCAAATGAAAGACATTGAAATGATGAACAAATATGTATAATGGGATCTTTAATTGGTTAAGCGGTTCAAAAGATATTGATGAAAATAGTCCACATTTTAAAAAAAATTAAATTTTTGAGCTTATTCCGTGGCCACGGAAAAATAGAAACCGATAAAAAACGTCCGGTTTCTCTTCATATGCGTAAACCTGATACTTTTACGCAAAAAATAACACCAACCAGAATTCTGGCGCTGAATTCTAAGCCGCGCCTCCACTATTTTACCAATGCCTTGAAAGCTCAAGTTGTTTCAGTGACCCTTACCATCCTTACAAAATGAATTAAAATATATGTAATATTGATGAGATTTATAAGAAAACACTGAATAATAATAGAAACATTATATATTTATGCACTTATTCTAAATAACGTTATGTATGTATAAACGTATTTCTGTATGTAGTATTTACAAAATGTAGATAAATTATAGATAAAATGAATTACAAAATATATACATAAAATATGAAACTCAAGATATAAAAGCTCAATATTACAGTCAAAGTGTAATATAATGTACATATAAACAGGAATATATACATATTAAAAACTATAATATATACATTTATCAATGTAAAATTTTCTAATTATCGCTAGTCTCGTTATCACTTTCGTCTGTCTCATCCGACAATAAAATCCCAACAAGTTCTTCAGGTATAGATTCTTTCTTATACATGTTGCTATTAAATAAATTTAGCATAGTATCAGAAATTTTGTAATCGAAGGAGTTTACATTTTTATCATTCAAATCCAATTTAATCCTGGCTAGTGCAGCAACCGTTTGTGGCTTCAATTTGTTTCTCTCTTTCGTTTTTATTTCTGTGACAATGGATAAAAATCGATCAACATCAGCGTTCGTATGGGGCAGAGACAAGCACAACTGTGCCAGTTTTGATATATTTTTAAATATATGTTTCCCGGAAATATCGCAAGTGTTGCTAATTTGGGACCAGAATTCAGGTATATCAAGTACTTTTAAGTTTGCCTTTTCCTCGAGTGAAAAATAAAAGGGTAATAAACGCCACTCATTTAAAACATCGTTACAATTAAATTTAGATTTAAATTTGCTTAAAATACAATTTAATTGGTCATTCTGATGGCTAGTAATATCTAAAGCTATGTGCGGGCTTAAAAATTCTAGTGAATTTAAAAATGGCTCGTTAAACGGCAATCTTCTAACAATATTTTCAAAGGCGGATTGATAAAATTTCTTTATACTTGTATAAAATTCTATAATTTGTTGGTCATCTTCTAAATTACTATTCATAATCTGATTAATTGTCGTCATAGATTCCGCTCCAATATAAATTGTTCGCATTGGAAGTAAATTTTCTTCATCATACACGTCTATTTCGTGTATATTGGGTGCCGTAATACATGCGGACTTTATAAAATTACCTCCCAATAATCTTACCAACCTCAAACTTTCAGGGAGCAGGCAATGAATTAAAACTTTCGAGCTCTGAAATAGTCTGTTGATCCCAGTAAATATGTTTAGTACATAATTTATAAATTGCACATATGCTTTAGTATAAGGGCAATTAAAATTTCGAAATATTTTGAATGCAACTTTGGACTTTCCTTCTGTTATTGCCTCCGCAAAGACAGCAAATAAATCTCGCCAGTGATTTATAACTCTTTCCACAGATTCGGATAGTGCCAGCCATCTTGTTTTCGAATGCTGTGAAACTTTTTGGTTTACAAAGTTTATAAAATCTTGCATACCTTCTGAAACTCTCGGCTGGTTAGGATTTCGGACGAAGTATGTAAAAATCGAATGTAAAAATTCCTCTACGTGCGATGGCAAGTGTTTGCACGCATGGGATGCAACCACGTCCATTGAATGACAAATGCATGAGAAGACCGTAATTTCTTCATTGTCTGCTAATAAACGAGAAACCAATGAATTCTGTCTTCCTGTCATTACATTCGTGTTGTCTGCGCACACACCGATGACATTGCTTACCGGCAAATTATATTTCTTTAACAAATGTAGAAAACACTTGTACAGGTTTTCAGCTGTGCATTCCTTAATTCTAATTAAATCTAATAAATATGTATATGTTTGTCCTTTGTGGAAATATCGAATTAGAAACCAAAAAATTTTCCTATCAGATATGTCCGTGGTTTCCTCTATCAAAACCGAAAATAACTTGTCATGTAATATTTCTGCTGTTTCTAAAATGATGGCTTTATTTATAACATTGTGCACAATTGCTGTGATTTTACTTCTTTTAAGAGATATACGTTCAACTATATTTGGGTCTAGCGGTTGCGTTTGCGGCTCTTTAAAATACTTTTTGATCGAGTTAAAGGATCGATTGTGTTCTATCATGTCTATGCAAAACCTTATTTCTGCCGCCTTTACATTATCTGAAAAATTCCTTGTTGGTTGAACTGTACTTGTTAGTGTTCCTTCCCTATGTCGCATGTTCATGTTATGCAGTTTGCTGGTTGCATGCTTTTGTAGGTGACTTTTGCCAGCCACAACGTATCTACAGCAAACTGTGCACTTCCCCTTGTGCGGGTCATCAGCTTGCTGAAGCCAGGGTTTGAAGTGTGGGTCCTCTAGCCAAACTTGGAGAAATGGTTGCCTCTTCCTTACTTTCCTTGCAGTGGGTGTGTTGGAGCAGCTACCACTGCCTATTTATAAAATAATAATTTTTATCCATACAATGTTTATAATTCTATAAGTTGAAAAACTCACAAATTAAGGATATATCTTACTTGAATCATTCTCTGCATCTGAGATTGGACTGGCTGCGCAGTTAGGTTCAGTAGTCCAGGCAGAATCATCATACGCTGTATAATCAAAACAATACGTATTAAATAAACATAGTGTTTAACATATCCTTGAAAGATACTTAAATTTTTCAAAAGTTTATCACTTCTAAAATTACATTGATGCAAAAGTATTAACTCTCCGGCTGTAAGGTAACATGCCATCGAAAATATATCATTTTTACGTTTTAACGCTAATGAAGAAGCAAAAATAAAAAACCAATCAGATTAAAGTAAATATCGATATAACTGGTTGAGGGCTCGAAAGAAAGAATACCACGACGTTCGTGCGTTGTAATATCTGCTTCATCTCACAATACTGAACGTGAAAAGCAAATCGAGTCAGTCTTCTTCGTGAGAAACCGAGTATGTTGTACATGGTACAACAACGCAATTGCCGAAATGTTAAATATTTCTTTTACAATCATTGAAAGAAGAAACTAAGTATGTTCAGTTTATAATTCTATAATTGAAGAAACTCATAAATTAAAGATATATCTTACTTGATTCAATCTTTACAGTTGAGCTTGTAATATCTGGACTGCCAGGTCCAGGAACACTGGGATTATCGCCTAAGTAAAATATACATTATTATATAATATCTGCTTCAGTTCACAATAATAATGAACATGGAAAGCAAATCGCCTGTCCCTGGACTTTTGTAAAAGTGGAAAAGGCAAAGGAGGAATAGATAAGATCGTAAAAATCAAGGGTACTTGCAGGTCAGTATCCTTTGGCAAAAGCCCAGCATGTTGGACATGGTACAATAGCGCAATTGCCAATATATTAAATATTTGTCTTACAATCATTGAAAAAAGAAACTAAGTATGTTCAGTTTATAATTCTGTGATTGAAATAACTCATAAATTATAGAATATCTTACTTGATTCCATCTTTACGTTTAAGCTTCTAATATCTGCAATGATAGGTCCACCAGTCCAGTCAGTATCATCGCCTGTATAAAATATCCATTATTAGTACATTTCTAATATCATAACAATACATATTAAATGAACATAGTGTTTAGCATATCCTTGAAACGTACTTAAATTTTTCAAAAACATCATTTTTAAAATTATATCAATGCAAAAGTATTAACCTTCCGCCAATTAGGTAAAAAGCTAACGAAAACATTTTATTTTTATATTTTAACACTAATGAAGAAGCAAAAATAAAAGACCAATTGAATTGAAGTAAATATCGACGTGACTGCACAAAATTTGAAAAAAAAGAATAACACAACGTTCGCGTATATGTAATATCTTCTTTAGCTTACAATAATTACAGAACGTGAAAAGCAAATCGTCTATACCTGAACTTTTTTGAAAGTGGAAAAAACAATGATGGAATAGGTAATAAAGTCATAAAACTTATGAGTCCTCGCAGGTTATTCTTTTTCAAGAAATACCATTTGTCTTAAAATCATTGAAAAAAGAAACTATGTTCAGTTTATAATTTTATAATTGGAAAACTCATAAATGAAAGGTATATCTTACTTGTTTCAATCTTTATATTTGAGCTTGTAATGACTGGACTGCTAGGTCCAGCAGCACTGGTATCATTGCCTGTATAAAATATCCATTATTAATACATTTTAAATATTGTAACAATAAAAAATTCAAAAGAATAAATATTAAAAGACGAAAGTAATGAACATAATTGTTAGCATATGCGTCATTCCACTCGAAATCCAAAAATAAAATAAAAAATTTGTTTTTTTAACTTAAAAATAATTTCCATTATTTAGATACTCTTATGTCTCCACTGTCAGTACCCAAAACCTCATTTATATCAGTTTGTTAGTTCAACAATTATAATCTACTGAAAAAAGATCAACACTATATTTCAAAGAGTTGTAAGATCCACAATTTTTAAATACTTCAAAGAATCATTTCTACAATTTTATTGATGCAAGTATTAAATATTTGTCTTACCTGATTCTTTATTCATATTTCAATTTTCTCGCGTGGCGTCTACAAAAGTACTGTATGTACGAGTTACGACGAACACCACGAATGCAGACGTGAGACGAATGACAACAAATGACAACAACGAATGGTACGAAGAAAGCGTGTGAACACCGGCCATGGCGTCATTACTTAGCTTCGCGTTGGCACTACTTTGCTTGGCTTGGCGTTGGCGTCGGTTGGTTTGACGTCACGCAGTCCCCCAGATAGCACACAGACAAAGAGGAGGTATAATAAGAGGCGTCACTCGACAAGGACAGAAATAACCTAGGAAAATCACTAGACAACCAATTTAAATGCCCATTCGGCAATGATCGTTAAGCTTCGGCAATGATCGCTTAAGCTTCGGCAATGATCGCCTAAGCTTCGGCAATGATCGTTAAGCTTCGGCAATGATCGGTAAACTTCGGCAATAATCAGTCAATTGTGGTAAGGTACATTTAGTCGATTTGAATATCCCGCTCATGATACCGATACTGATAAGGTAGGAATTCCTCGTGCGAATGAGTCTTCCGCTCGACAGGTGACTCGTACCATCGACGAAGTATTAGGTGTATCCTATACTTATGGATGTGCGTGTCGCCACCCAAACTGTGTTATCGACCCATAATTTCAGGACTGAATTTAGCGGCCTCTACTCATGCACAGCGTCCAACTCAGCAACTACCCTAAAATGGTGAGAAATGCTGAAAAGTGTGTTGCGTGCTTTTATACGTGTGACTAGTTTAAAGTGTGAGTTTAACATAGGCTTTTGCTACGCTACGCTTTGACTCGATTTGTCAACGACTCATGCGGATTTCTCTCCGAAAATGCATTTCAGGGATCAAGACACTACGGCGCTCAAAAATGATATTTCTTCAAAGCTCGTGCAAGCTATAAATTACAAGATGACAAATTGTTTTGTTAGTACTTTGCGTGTAGCAGAACCCTTTCACGTATCGTACACCGAAAAGTATTACAAATTGACGCTGTTACTGACATTCCCGCAAGTTTCTAATGCACTGTTTAATCATTTTAGCGAAGTAATAGTAATTCGATTCTATTTGCCCCGAGTATTAGTTCACCGCCGACATTGAAATTTACAGTAAAATCTAATTATTATATCTAAGCCTCGCAGAAAGTGGCATGAGTGTCGTGGGGTGCATGGATACAACTGCAAATCGAGCATTCTTTAATTTCACAATCATACGGGATGCTCAATGTGTCGAATACGAGTTACATTTCTGAAGTTGAACTCTTTCGTGTGAGATTTTTCAAATCTTCTCTCTCAACAGTAATTACATTCGAGTCATTAGATGTATAGAAGGCATTCATTTGGTATATTAACTAACAATGACAATCATTGTTGGTACTACCTGCTCACAATAATATCGCAGAAATGTTTCTAAAACGAATGCCAATTATATGAAACGGGCCACTAACCGCCGCGCATATGTGTTGGAAAGAGCAGAATCCAATGAGCTGACCATACAAGGTAATCGTAGATAATCGTGACGTGCATGTGTCTGTCTTAAAATCAGAAAATTAAATTGATACAACATGTGCTCGCGATTTTTACAATTCCGATTAATAATTCGAGTCGAGTAGAGTCACCACGAAAAATTTGAAAAGGTTCCAAGTGCAACCAGTCTTCATAGCAATCTTGCAGTCTAGCAAGATCCTTTTTGATCGCGCATAACGCGATCGTAGAGTCCCCGCTTTTTTCGCGTCCATCTACATATTTTGCGGAGCACCGCGGCTCTTACTTACAGTAATTTTACCGCAAAATAATTAATGCGTCTGGAAAGTGGTTGACGCGGAAAGATGACAACGGAAAGCAGCGATACCTATTCGAGCTACGGATTTTTCCACTATCGCTTCGGTTGTTTAATGCCAAAATATCTTTTTTATTAATATTTTGGAAACTGTTGAATGTTGAATACATATATGAGATTCATCAAAATCTGTAGCACATATACCTATCGCGGCTTTCCCTTGTGATGGGACACAAGTATCGAGATTATATATTATAATACCAAATTTGAAATGAATCGGATAATATTTGTAGAAGTTATGAAACATTTATTGCAAAGATGTACTGAAACAGGGCCACAAAAGTATTCGAACGGCATTAATTATACGCATCTTATTTTGGCCACGCCAAGTATTTGACTTCCAGGCCGCGGACATCTAGGCAAATGTCTAGATGTTACATTTTATCTTCACATTATTAAAATGTCGGCGATATGAGTAATGGAATGTATGAACACAACATTTTAGTTGCGTATATGTAGTTGTGTCATCTTAAGCGCAAGTGGAAAGCACCTTTATTATGTACTTGCAGCTCATTCTGATTTCACATCTTTCTTTACAATGTATATTTTCTTCAATTTTTTTGTGTTTATTCGTTTCCGTCCTCGATTTTATCATGTACTTGGCGTATTTTTTTTACTTTTTCGAAGTTTTTTTATGGGGATCTCATTTCTTTTTACAAAGTATGTATGTATTATATATGTATAGTACTTTGTGTACAGTACATGGTACGCGAAACAGCTTATGGCGCTGAACGTATTTAACATTGAACTGTATGCACAACCACAATTATTAATACCTTTCGAAGAATAATATGTATGCATTTTTAGCATTTCGTGGCCAAGCTTGTTTGTCTACTCGTAAATCATCAACGAATACCCACGTGGTGCCCTTACCCCTTACCATACTCGTGTAATGACCATCGGTAATACTTTTACCGTGGTGGAAAATCGTTGCCTTAAGTTTATAACAGTGATCCCCCATTTGTATTTTAGTAGTAGGTATTGCTTTTTAGGCTGTTTTTTCACATTCAAATTCGGAATTATTATGCGCCCAAAGCGGCTGCTGTTCTTCCGTCTTGTAATTAGGCATACTTAAGCGCCCATAGTGACTGCCGTTTCTTTTTTCGTTAAAATTGAGAAGTATAAGACCACGGCCGTCTCTAATACAGGCCTCCACCTTGCCTAAATGGCAACGCTGTTCGTGAGTCCTATTTGAAGTTGTCTCAAGCCTTTCACGCGTTATGTCACTGCCAGTCACTGCCGTCGTGGTTATATATTACCGTATTATGTTATTTAGATTTAATGTTGATGTAGTGTAGTTATAGAAGTGCCTAGTTGTAGTGTAATTTGTAAATAGACAAAAGTGTTTTAAATAATATATTACCGTAGTGTAAGAATTGCAAAAATAGGACAATACAGTGTGTTATAAACGATCATAACCTCCATTTCTGTATTTTTGTATTCGTATTAATAAATATGCTTGTTTTACAGATGCCAAATAAATGTTGTATTCCAAACTGCAAGAGTAATTATGCAAGTTGTTATGTAAATTATACCCCTGTTTTTCGATTCCCCCATGATGAAAATTTAAAGAAACAGTGGTTACAAAACATACCACGGAAAGATTGGGAACCCAGTAAATGGGCCGTTGTTTGTGCAAAACATTTTGCAAAAGATATGATTTTATCTGAAGAAATTGAAAAAAATATTAATGGTCACCACATATTTTGTGTAATGCAAAAATTAATTTCAGATAAGTTTGAAAAATTATTTATATCAATCACAAACCAAAGAAACTTATTAATTAGTTTAGGATATAGTAGCATTTTGCAACATTGTGATGTAACATATGTGATTAAAGAATATTGTGGCTGTGGAATGCTAACTGAGAAAACACTAAAACGTATTTTACTGCATTTCTCTAATATATTACTAAATAACTATGTAAAATTAAGAAATAATATAAATTATAGTTCCTCGTTGAAGAAAAGAAAACTTCAGACGTTACAAAACTAATTAGATTGTTTAAATATATACCTCTGTGTATGTCAAATTTATGAAACTGTTATATTTTAAACTACCAAATACAATACATAATTACAAAATATGTCTACTCAATGAATGTTGAATAGGTAACATTTGTATGCAGTATGTCTCATGTAGTAGTTTGATCGGACTACGGCACGGCCACGGCAGTCTGTGTACGGCCGTCTGGTACCGGTCTGAACATAGTCATCGGCCTCACGTGCGGTGTTGCAACATCGTAGGTAGAGGCCTGTATTAGAGACGGCCGTGATAAGACTCCCAAAGGGGCCACTCCTTTTTTCTATCATTCTCTGTTTTACCCGTGTTGAATTCTAATTCCTACCACGTGTAGCGTTACAATCTTATTTTAGACTGAATCGATAACGTTGGGTGTGACATGAAGATGGTAAGAGCGTGTGACACAAAATTACATTGCGTGATGGGTCTATCTTATACTTCGTCTATGCTTCGTCGTTCGTCGATGATGACGCACATTTTGAGAGGGGCATTTAGTTAATGAGTGGCAACGCTAGGTGCCAGCAGCGAGATATGTCGAATATAAAAAGGAAGCGATAAATCCCAAACACTAAACAAGGAAATATACAAAAATTGGTATAAGTACGAGGATAAATATTGAATAACAGCTATTTAACAACAATTTATTTATTTTTACTAACAATAAATATAAGTTATTGTCAACAATAGATTCACAATAAATATTAAATTCGACGAAGGAACACTTTTTTACATACGTTCATGATTTCCATTTTCTTTTCATGATTGCATCGCGTCATTAATTTTCTATCTACTACAATGTACAGACACATATTGCACACACGTACGTATACTTATGTTTTTCATCTCATGTTGTACTGCAAAGGACAGGCACTTAAATTGACCTTCTCATGCAGCATAATGGATTTTATGTACAATTCAATAAATTCAGCTAAAAATATTCCCTAAGAACGTTCATTGTATAACAGGTACTCGTTTACTTTCATCTTCTATTTGTACAAGGGGTTCAACACTCAGACTACCTTGATGATCTTTGTGTTTCGTATTACTGTCATTTAATGCTTCTCTTCGCTTTTGCTCTAATGCTTTCATGTAGGACAGAAAAGACGTCCAGATTAAACTACAAAAACTTACATAAACTACGCGATTGTGTTCTGGGATTAAGAAGAAGTTGATAGTTTGTAGAACGGGCCACACACAGACACCAATCTGAAAATGAATTATTTTTACTTCGTTTACTATATACATACGTATTATATATATAGATATATAACATTTATAGCGCGTAAACTTTACTTTGTAGGTGGGCCAAAACTTCTGTTTAACTTCTTCCACACATTCCGCTACTGGTTTCAGTTCGAGTAAGTTCATACCGAAGAAGAAGCAGCACATCGCAGCAGGACTATACGTGACTTGTTCGATTAAAGCCTGGAAAAAATCAATTTCACCGATTATTCATAAAATCCACCTTACATACAGAAACGGCATTAACGAATATTATTATACTTTGGTAATAGCAGATTTGAGATCCGATTTCGGCCAGAAATGCGAGGAGCATCTTATCCAACAATACAATGTCGGGGCCACAAAGAATCCGCCATACAAGCTGAATCTCAACGCTTGTATGTAATTCAATTCCTCATTTCCAGCAAGCTTCTGTTGCAGTAGACTTCCTGTTGGCCATATGATAGTGTAAGAAGCCATCCCTCTTACAATCGGATACTTTTGCGATACCTCGCGGAATTTTACAAAAATAACACGCATTTCTAACGTTGTCACTGAAATGCAAGCAAGTTTAATTATACATAAAATACATGTCCGAGAAAGCTCGTTGCAGGAACTTCTCTAGAAGATTTGCGACGGAAACCACAAACGGATCGAGCGAGACTTATAATTTTAATAGACAATCAAGACTATGGTTTCGTTTCAAAGATTTATTTGTCTCAGCATATGTATTACATCATTATATAGCTTAATTCGGACAGATTTTACAAGCGGCACGCAAGCTTTTTCCCGTGGCGCGTGACAGATCGGTTCGGACTGAGCGATGCAGCGCGCCAAACAAGAGAGCGCGTGTGAGCGCGTGCAATCGATGTTTCAGAAATAGAGATGCGCTCGCCTATGTATACACCACAGTAGTATACACGATCGAGAAACACATCACTCAAACTTTTTGTCAACCGAATTGTCACGCATTTTTCTGGCCGTTCTATTTATCGATTTCGCGTATTGATGAATTATCGTGGGGAGGGTGGGGGGGTGGGAGGCATGAACTCGTTAAGATTCATGATGTAATACCTTCGTTGGGACGTGTACAGTGCTCGTTTCTTTCGTTCCCTGCATTTTACTCGCGCAGCGTACCTTTTCTCGATCGGTGGGCGAAACGTCGATCTCGTTACCGCGGTCCGTTCGAACGTGTCGCGAGGAAGCTCGCTGCGCCGCGGATTCGTATGAGATGTCGGCCCCGCACACTTGACACATCTGGAAATGATTCACTACTCCGGAAACACGCGCATACTGGCAAATGGCTGAGGTGAGACTCGCGAGACTCGCGGGACGACGCGCGCAAATCCACCAACGATGACGAAACTAGTCGATCCATTCTTATCTGTCCTTGATAATTTCGCGTCTTTCGAGTGCAGTTTTTCCGCCAGTTTGATATATCATGCGAGTCACCACGCGTCGCCGTTCGATTACGTATGAAACGGGGTATCGATAGCGATAGGTAACGGAGGTGGCAAAACATTGTTGGAATGTGTTAGATGTCTGTGAAATTGAGCAAGGTAGCAGCCGCTGTTAAACGTATAATCTGCGAAGATTAAATGGGTCGCGATAAGGTTTGAAACAAAACGTTTGCCGATTAAAATTATCTGTATTTGTAATTATACAGAATCAAACTTTTCTAGAAATATAGTCTTATCTTTCGAGTGAACTATGGCAGTCTTAGTCTTAGTCTTTTCGCTTGTACCGTATTCTCTGTTTAAACTTTATTTCCCTTAAATAACTACAGTATTCACAAACTTAATTAAATATCATTGAATGCAGTAATGAACGTATAATTTATATAGAAAATGGATTTGAAACAGCAGTGAAGTTCGCACGTACTTGTATCACCCTATCGTGCAATTACGACGGCTCGAATGATTTTTATCTGAATTTGTGTACATAAAAGAGTTATGTAGTTCAATGAGAAATCTGTGAACATTTATAGAAGCAATGTTAATTATAAACACAATATTCATAAAAATATTTCATTCTTTATTATCATCCTTATATGCGATTTTTATAAATAAAAGACCTGATGCTTTTGTTTCGTATGCATATAAGGCTCGAATTTGTAAGCAAACCTACAGAAATAAATCACATCGTAGATTACAAAGAATCTGTCAAAATTACCTATTATTATATCAAATAAAGATCCAACAAAAATCGACTGTGTAAACAATTCTCTTCTTTTTTCTTTCTATAGTTCTGCACTACTTTTTCTATTTCTAACAATAAAAAAATACTGCATGTATCCAATGATCATTATCCACATCCATTCTTTAAAATTATATACACAGAACAGCCTTCAGAAATTGTCAACAAATTTTTTCTGCGATCTTGCACATTATTGGCACAGTCTGATCTATAAACCATCCAATCGTTTAGCTCGTAGCTTATTACTCATTTTGCTGTAATATCGAACAAGTCACAAATCCCTTCGTTTTCGCTAAGATTAAAGTGATAATCCTTCTCGTTGGGCGGCGGGCTTAGTCTTACTAATGGTCCGTAAACTGAAAGCAAAGTTTGGAAGATGGCGTAGGTTATTATTACCGTTCGTTTATCGAAAGACTGTAATGGTTCTACTTACTGTCAGAATAAAATTGATCGAATAGTTCTAAATCCTTTTGGACGATGTCTGAAATTACAGAGTACGATTAAAGATATGGTATTTATTATTCTTACACCATAAGAGCGTGCGGTATTTACCTGACGTGCTAACATCGCGAAGCACTATCTTCGCTTCTATTAGCTCGGCATCGTCTTCGTCCTCCTCGTCAGATACGATAGGATCAGGTTTGCTAGCTCCTTTTGGTGGCCTGAAATTGAAAGTGGACTATGGAACGTATCGATAACACCACGATACATGTGGAAGATGTCGCTGTACTGTATGATCTATACCAAGCAAATAGATTTCTCCTTAACATCTATTTATCCCCTTAACAAGATCAATTATTAATTTATACTATATGCTCTGTGCAGGTCAAAAATATTATCTTACTATCTCTGATGCGAATAGAGCAAGTCTCTTTATCTCTCTGTACCCTTCTTTCTTTACCTTCCGACTCTTCTCTTTGGTTTAATATTAATCTCTTCTTTCTTCTCCTCGTCTTCCTCTTTGCCCCTCTTTGTGCCCTTCGCTTCCTCTTGCAACCGCATCTCTAGTATCTTATTATCGTACGTTTTAGCTAAGTCTGGTTGAATCATGTAGACTTTAATCTCTCCGGAATTACTTTTAAGAAACATTTCATAATTTATTTCCTTCTCGTCTTCCTCCGAGGTCTAACAGTGGAAACATAAATATGATGAAATGTATATAAAGCCACGTGCGTCTTTTCAGCCTTAAGAAGACACTGTACCTGTGATATATTTGGTACGCTTAACTCTGTATCAGGAGGAGCTTGTATTCCCAGAACAAAATCGTCAGGAAAGTTTTCTTTCACATCTTCGTACGTAATGTACGCGTACTTCCTATTAATTAAATCATTCTCTATATTCTTTATACTCTGCTGAATCCACTGAGTGTGCATATCCAACAACTGTTCGTGGTCTTCCAACTTTTTAATCTCATCTTTTAGGTCCGTCAACTTCTCGCCGACTTCCTGGGTGTTACAACCTGGGCCTGCTCCTCTGGTGGAGCATTTAAAACACCATATTACATCCGGAACGTAGGAATGAATTTTAAAATAAATACAAACGGTGGGAAAACAGGTATATAACAAATGTTGAATACGAAAAAACGTACTTCCATTGGATGCTATTTTTACTTTTCTTCTCAATCAGTCCGATACCTTCTAGAACGTTGGTAATGTCATAAATTCGTCTTTTTTGCCGTACTTCTAAAATATCGGCAGCCTAGAATACCATAAATTCTATATTGCATATTATCTGATAGAATCGCGACGGATCGTTCTATCCTGTTTTTTTAGGTTATGTAGGACAGCACGTTGAGATGCGAAAGCTCGCAGCATATCAGCCCCGTGACTTTGAATTGGGACGATCCGCAGGGTAGGAGCGATCTTTTCAAAGGAAACGTTGGCAAAGTTACGGGAATATTGATTTTAGCGTAGCTTGTTTCAAAATTCCCGCAAGCTAGAAATGGCGTGTACGCCCGCGACAACTTAACCTAGCAGCCAGGTTAACTTTTTATATCAAACGATTTCACGATGGCACTTACTACTTTTAAATCGAGGACGCCGTCCTTCGCTTTCTGCAGTAGAGTGACGAAACGCGTGGTTAGCAGGCCGAGAGACTTTTCAAATCTGCTCTGTTGATTATCTGCCATTCTCGAGGTCGTTGTCAAAATTTTCAAAACTCACTACTCCCTTCGAAATTGCCGCAACACCACGGACGCCATCCTAGTTAATGCGCCGCAAGTATTTAAATATGAGCGCGTGTCTCTAGTGTCGATGCAGCGTCCGGATTCAACGTATACAGTATTTGCGTGCGGTCACCGTTGCATCCTCATCCAATTACACTCCCCTCTTCTGTATCTGGATAATTGCGAGTGGAGCGGGATTAAAAGAAAGCCATATACATCGTATCTTCCAATCGTTCGAAATTAATTCACTATATTTTATTTTACATATGACTTTCTCATATTTCTCAATTTCTCAATGTGGTCTTTCATATAAAATGTTTATACAACTTGTAGGGGCGATCTTTGCGAAATCAAAATGTTTGGTTTACACTGGCGTGTCCCTTAACAGCCAGATTAATAGAAAAAAATATCTTATATCAATATTACTTAAAAAAGACTGTGTATTTACAGCTGTTGAAGATCAACATTTTGATTCCTGATATATTAGAATATAGATCTTTAATTATATAAAAGTTATATAAGATATCAACAGCGTTAGCCGTAAAGGACTATACGATATAGAATGATGATGGTGTATTACGGAAAAATAAATTCGTTAGTAACAGTCGTTGCATCTGGACTAAGACTGGAACTCGCTGAGCTTAATGTTTCTTCTTTAATCTTTACATTAGATGAATCTTTACTCTTTTCTTTCTCCTTCTCTTTCTCCTTCCCTTTATCTTTGTCCTTATCTTTCTTCTCTTTATCCTTACCATGCTTATGATCATGCTTGTGTTTGTGTTTATGCTTGTGCTTCTTCTTGTCTTTCTTCTTCTTCTTATTCTACGAAGTGCAATTACAGACGTGAGCTACGAATAAAAGTTACTAAGAGAAGCTTTCACCGGCATCATTTACCTTATTAACAGAATCGCTTTTCTGCTTGTGCTCGTCCGTTTCTTTTTTAAACATTCCTGGCTCGAAACCTACTGGTCCCGGAACTCCCATGATACCCGGCAGCGAAGCCGAATTATCGCTGTAGTACTCCGACTTTACTTTCCCTTCGCCCGGTGCGGGAGGCGCTCGTTCGTCCTTATCAACGCGCAAGCAGAAATTAGTAATGGGGAAAGCGAAATGTATACACACTTTACGACAATATGCCTCACATTAGGTGCCTGCTTTTGCCGTTTCGTTTCGGGAACATACTCTACTGGATTCGAGGGTCCTGGAACGTCCCTGCTAGGAGAGGACTTCCTTTTAGCCGGCCCGCTAGTATTATCCACTTCCACCACTGGGGCTTCGTGTTTGATATGCGGTACAGCCGGCTTCATCTGAAATGTACACGATTCTCCGCTGTAGTTAATTAAGATCTCCGCTTCGGATTCTCTTGTGATTACAACGTACATCCTGTTCGGGGCTTTGTGGCCCCACTTTCTTCGGTTTAGTTATAGCAGCAAGTTCCGGGATAGGAAGGCAGAGCGGTCGTTTCGGGCCATACAGAGTGTAATACAGATCGACTAAATCGCACCGAATTTTCGGATCATGGGACAGCATACCGCTGAAACGACGAATACGTTCAATACTTCTGCGGAGAATATTTGAATTTGCGGAAACAGCTGGTCAACGTACTTGGCTAAATTCCATATACGATCCACTAATTCGCAACGGTCCAAACGGTGCTTGTGAGCTCTTTCGAACGGCGGATTCTCGACCATCAGTCTTACCAGTCTGTGTCGGACCCCGGGATGGGGATCGACTTCTATCATGTCTAACAAGAACTCCATGTCTTCCCACTTGCCGTCCACCCTCGTGAAGTCGACTAATGCGTCCAACGCTGCAATTCTCACGTCTAAAATAATATGCGAAAGACGCGTGAATAACATTGGTGTTTACAGACGCGCGCGTCGCCGGTGTTTACCTATAAATTGCCCATACGCGGCGTACGCTCTGAAAAGGTGGGGATTGCTCGGGAGGTGACCAAACTTTTGTAAAATTCGTATAACTTTAAGGCAGGCGACACTAACTGTGTACTTGTAGCAGGGCAGTAATTTTTCCAAATTTAGATTCCTAGTGACCTCCTCTAATATCGCTTTGGTGTCAACCGATAAGGATTCAGCAGTAATAGCTGTCCTAAAAGAAAACCCGTTAAACATACAAATTTCGAGAATGAAAAATCTTCATCCTTGGTATTTATCATACCCCTGCTGTATACTTATTACTGGCGTCACAGTAGCTCCGAGTGCCTCGATTAAAGCCGCCCTGTAATAATTATCCGAGTATCGGTTTTTACTGTTATCGTTGTATTTAAATAGATCCATTAGAAAGGCTAAAACTTCCGGCGGGCAAATACCATGGGCATTGCGTAAGCCTGCCATTGCTACGGGTATAGTCTGCAAGCATGAAGCATAAAGAAAATATAGAATATAGATCGCCAAGTAGTGATTCGCTTTAGAAGATCTAATTTCAACCTTCTGCAAGAAGTAATGCTGGAAATTCGAAAAGTTGTTCTGTTTAATTATTCGTCTACACGAGGCCGATCCAAATAATTTTCGAAATATGGCTAACATTGCCGGTGGACCTGCCCACGTTGCTACCATTGCATTGGCTACCTAAAACGTTATATCTAGCATATTTATCATTCGAATAACTATGAAGTATATGTAAATGGAGAAAACTTAACCGACCTTCGTTAAACAGTGCGCGGCCCGTAATCTAACTTTGTAATAACAGTGCTCATTCTCGATGGTGTCAGTCAACGCTAGGCGAGTAGCAGGTGTTGCATGGTTCTGTAAAGCTTGTATAGCTTCTAATTGCGCAGTCACGTCCCTTTCGTGCCTTAATTGATATTGCCACTGGTAATCCGGTTGTTCGATTTGAACAGCGCGCATAAGCGTCATTTCGGGGTCCAATCTTATCCACAGCACAGGAGAATCGCTGTAAAATGATAGAACTCGTAGCGAAAGGTATTTGTGTTAAGTAAACACAGGCAAGCCTGGTAACGAAGTAACGCTCACTCCATGGCAGAAAGGTCCATGTCTACTTCCTCCCCGGTGCACAGCGGGATCTTTTTCTTTTTATTCCTCCGACTTTTACTGTGACAGGTTATGTCCGCTTTCGCCACCGTGCCTTCAATTTGCAGAGTGTGCTTGAAAGTGCCATCTAATTCCTGGATGTTCACCAAAAGCGGACCCACATATTTTCTAATTCCCCTTTGATGTGTAATATCTTGCCTAATTTCCAGCTCCACGGTATTTCTATAAAAACGTGTTTCATATTACGTGAATGATTCGACTCGAGCTTAATGTTCGTTTGGAAATTGTTAGTGTAAATACCTTTTCCTATTAAATACAAAACTTAAACTAAACTTCGCGTGCCCACCAGTTCTGACCCACTGGTCTATAAAAACCGCCATGTCTTTACCCGTGACGGTAAAGATCGCTTTCGTAAATACATTTGTACTAATTAACATATGGGACCACAGTCCGGAATCAATTTTTTGTTGCGCAGCGTTGGAAGCGAGGGACAATTGTTTGTTGAAAACCTGAAAGACGGTGGAATGAATTTTAATCCGCCCAACGAGGATCGAATGGAGGTTATTTAGTATTCTGTACCTGCAGGAGCAATTCCAGCCCAATTCGATGCTCTAACATTCTAATCACTAAATGCGCCTTTTTACGCAGCACTTCGATGTACTTCGGTGACATTGTGTGCAGATTTCTTATCGGGAAATAGAAACCAGGATCTGGAGCTCTTGGCGCAGGTGTCGGCGTGTTTGCTGCGATTGGTAATGGAGCTGGCGGCTGAGAAGGGTCTAATATTATGCCTCCAAACTGCTCCTCGTATTTCACAACCCCTTGTAATTCCTATCAATATCGATAATGTTACGCCACAACGAAGCCACTTGATGTATGGAAATGATAAATGATTACTGACCGATTGAACCCATTCTCGGTATTCGTTATTTCCGAAACACTTTTTGGCATACAAACCAGTCAAATATGTCGATATACCTTTAGGCAACCACATGTCAGACCAATTCTGCATGGATATAAAACAGCCAAAGAATTGTTCTGCTACAGCTTGTGCCATAGCTTTTTTCGTAATGTATACTTGGTCGATAATTGCAGTTGAATGTAACAGATTTGTGCTAGAAATGAAAGATGTGATTTGTACTAATATAATTTGAACACAGATATCGCTTGGTAATCGTACTTACTTTAGGATACTCATAGTGGCATACACATTGATATCTTCGTCCAGTTCATCCACAAACACTTGCTTATAACAAGAATAAGGATATCTATTCGATAATGTTTCTTCATAAAATTCGAATGCCTCGTGCATGTACTTCGCGGATACTTTCAACGATGGTAGCAATTGAGGCAAACAGAAATGCGTTACTTCGTGCATATATGGATCCACAAATATTTCAAATGGTCTAAGAAATGTAATAACGGTAGTTGCTAAAGTTTATATTACTAGAAAACTTCTTATTTATCGTAAGTAGAAGATTATTAATCGAAACAGCTTACCCAACTGCGAGTGCAATGTTCGGCGCGCATGCTGGTGTGTTAAGAACATAATGAAACGTTTTCCTTCTTAAATCCGGGGTATATACAACCTCTACGAGATCGCCACAAGATATAGCAGTCATGGAATCATCGACAGTGAATTCTAGTTTCCAAGTACATGGCTCGGCGAAGCTATCGACGCATGGAAACCACAGTCTCGATGAATTTTCATAACTGTATGTGTACATATGCGCACCTCTCTGAAGAATAAATGCGAATATTAAAAGTTACAAGATTTTATAATCGCAATCTGACATAGTGGAATTTATTGTACCTCGGCCAAAGTTCCTTCGCAATTTGGTACAACAAAATGTACTCCACCTTGAGGCTGTTCTAAAGAAAATTCGATACTAATTCTCAAATTTCTGCCTTCGGCAACTAAATGAGCTGCATCCGATGGAATTTGCACAACCAATTCTCCTGCATTATTATCTGGATCGACCCTTTGTGCAGCTGCTAAATGCATATTTGAAAAGAATTCCAACGATCGTCTATAAGAATGGGTATCGTTATATGTAAATGCTCTTATCTGTTAAAAATGTTACACATATATTTGTAAGTAACCACTTACTGTTTGCCATCTCCTTGACAAATGTCTAAAAATGGATCAAAGTATTGGAAAGGCGCCTCGTAAGTATCGTTCAAGCATACTCTGTAAATTCTACATTGCTTCGCGTTAAGTTTCACGAGCCTTAATGTCTCCCTAAGGGGAACAATTGTCAATTCCACAAATCCCTGCACAAAGAGGAGATATTTGTGATACAAAGGTTGCGAACATTCCAGTTAAGAGCGATTATTACACTTACGATGATGCTCTTCCTTTGAAAACTTATGCCTGTGAGGCTCACTATTTGGTGAGCCGTAAAATAAAATGAAAGCGTTCAGTAACAATTGATATCATCGATGAACAAGACAGAAAGTTACAATAAATGCTTTTATTGTTACGAAGAAATTACATTTAATGCCATAGAATAATAGAAATTTGCAAATATGGAGGTGTTAGTAAATATAACCTCAATACAGAAATTGGGGAATGAAATTTAAACGATACACTTGTACACTTTCTTACAAATACTTCGCGATCTACTATATAAATAATCCGGCACATCTACGTGAAACTTTCTTTGGTAAAATGTCAATTATAATTAACGTCTCTCTGTTTACGGATTCTTGAAAATACTTATAATTTATACGGTCGGCTATTATCGGCCGTTCTTTCTTTCTTCATGGTTCCATTTGCGCACTTTCACTGGTTCGGCTTGGAAAACTTCTAACTCATTTTTTATTCCGCTCAAAGTTAATCGCGCAAATAAATATTCGTGACATTTCTAACATACTAAAAGATACTTTTCATGTGAGTACTATTGGAAATGAGTGTTAGGACGCCATAGTTGATCCCTTCATTTGCCTCCATTTAGTCATTGGTTGAACGCAGCCACTGGTTAGTAATAGTTAAGAGCGGTTGAGATTCAGGTCACAGGCCTCCACCTAGTCAAAATGGCAACGCTGTTCATCAGGCCTATTTGCAAATACCTTTCGTCTGCTTTCGTCCAACGGCTGGGACTATTCAAATAATTTAATATTCGAATATTTTACAAGTATTCGAATATTATTATTTAGTATAAATATTTGAGTATTCGAATGTTATTATTCAAATACTATTCGAATACTAATGTATTCGAATGTGAAGTGGGTCAAACTTAGCTTACAAGATTTCACCCTGAAAAATGAACCTAAAGAACTTGATTTATATTTCACACTTTTTGAATACTTCAATATTCGAATAGTATTCGAATTATATTCGCCAAATAATTGAACAACTGAAGTATTCGAATATTCGAATACCGAAAAATTCGACAAATAATCCCAGCCCTAGTGGAAAGAGAGCGCTGTTATTCGTTACAGCTGAGGTTAGGTAGTGCCAGGTAAGGTTGACACAACGAAAGACCAGCCAATGGCCTCTTGTTTATAATTGTTTTCGATGATAATGTGTTGTATTCAACTTTCTCCACTACATAGGTAGTACGGACAAACGAAGTTTATTGTATATTGTAAACAAACGACCAATTTCAAACACGAAACAAGGATCGTGAATACTGATTATGATTTAAGTGAATGATACCTTCGTGTAGCTTACAATAAGATCCGTTAATATTTCAGTTCTACAAATGGATGGAACGGAATCTGAAGCGACGTAAGTTTTTTTTTCGGAAATTCTAGAATTTAGATGTTTTTAATAAATAGATATTGTGTGAATATTTGTAAATTGTAGGGCCTGTAGTTAATATTTGTCTTTTGATATGTGGATTGGAAAAGAAATTTCGTATCAAGGATATTCAAATTGTTGCAGGCAATATGGATATTTATCAGTTGTGCAACTTTCATAGATTTAATTTATTATTAACGCACGTCATCTATCTCTTTCAGGAGAGCGAAGAACGATGTAACAGACACTAATTTACCCGCAGTAATGGCTAGTCTAGAAATGCTGACAGTGAATACAAATTTGCCACCTTTCGAACATAAGAAAGTAAAGAGGAGAAGAATGTCTCCAACTGTAGCGAGTGAAATTCTCAATAGAAGGTACAATAATGTTTGTGATAATACATCGTACGTAAAATGAAGATAATTTCATCATACGATATATATATTTATTTATGTGGACTATTAGATGCAGTTTGAGACCAAGGAAGAGGACATGTTCAGAGATGGAGAGTGATAGCAATACAAAAGCACAAGGGCTGGAAAAAGAAGGGAACATTAAGGAATATTATTTGAATAAGAGTTTAAAGAAACGTTTAAATAACTTAGAAACAATTTACGAGGAAAAGGACGAGGCCAGTGATAGCGCCATGTATATGAGCGTGAAGAAATATAAAAGAATGATACAGTTCGATGCGAAACCTTCAGACACTAAGATAAAAAAGAGGAGGAGAAGAATTAAGAAAGTATTTGGATCAAAGATTAACTTTAAACGAAGATGCGCGTCTATGCTACTGTTGGTTGATAAACTGAATAGTATAAGAGCAGAATCCCCTTCGAAAATGGAAAACGATGTAAAATTAGAGGATATGAAAAATGTTGAAATTCCAACATAAAATATTATATAAAATGGGAAACTGCTCAAGGAAACCATTTCTTTTTCTAATAAAATTTCGTGATTTATTTAGGATGTTTTCCAATCTCTTGTAATGGCTATTTGAAATTCGCACAAGGAAGTACTTATGATAGTAGCGATTGTGCATCGAGGGGACATGAGTTCCACAATATATTCTATAGTACATTGCGCTATTAGAAAATACACGAAAGAGAAACGTGAGAATAGGATACAAACTGTGCTACAAGTTCACTGATACTTGAATGTGTACTTCACGACTTACACAGTAAGACAAGCATTCTCAAAAGAGTTATCAATTCCTTGAGAAGAATTTTCATATTGGAATAGTATTAAATCTATGAAGATTTAAACTTATTCCGCACACTCGTGTACACATTTACTTACCCATTTCACTTTAAGTGCATTTATATCGTATTCTATTTATAAAACATCGCATAGCATTTGCATATAGTACATTTATTTTTGCTGTATTTTTTAAGAACGTAAAAAACGCGCATTCGTATTGCAGTGTAAAGCAGGCTGAATAATGATAATAAAAAAAGAAAGATACAAATTTTGAATAATCGCCAGAACTGGATAAAGTTTGTTCTACGAGATTCTTTTCTATAAATATACTATATTTTGTATCACAAATTATGTACAGTTGTATTTGTCGTATCAAAATATATAAAAAATTATTAACTTTCAAGTTGAGACGGTAGTTTCATAAATGCATGTTCCAAAGATGAAGTGATAAGTATTTACACGAAATTGTGTAAACAGACATTGCTTTCGCTATAGATTATCTGGTCTTATAGCACATTTTGTAGAAGTCTTCGGGCATCCGGCGTATTCTCTCAGCATGCCTTTGCTCTCCTCGTATTCTTTACTGTCAAGCTTAACGCACGCGCACCTACGCTCTTCAGAATTTGGGGATTCGAATAACAGTCTTGGTACGCCTACCCAATCCCTTTCTATTCCTCCACTAGCGAAAGGAAATTTTAATAGCATCATAGAAGTGAAATATGTTTGTACAGCGTGTTACCTTCTTGCGGTACACCATACTACGGTTCCGGAGTCTGGTTTCCATTCTACGTTACAGGGCGGGAGCATCCTTTTCCTGTGTTCCTCTTCAGATTGCTGTTCCTTAGCCATTATCAAAATTCTTTGTACATTATGAGATTCCTCGGTGGGAGTGCCATCTTCGTTATAATATCTACCATTTAATTTTCCTATGTGTAAATGTAGAGTCAGAAACAAGACGGCCATTGACAATATTCTGTTACGTGCTAATTATTTTCAGATACATTTGTATGCTTTTTCTATGAAATATCTTATGCCAAATGGTGTTAAAAGTACCCTTATAAATATAGTTTTCATTATAGAATTGTACCCAGTCATTCAGTGCTTTAACTTGGTACACAGATAATGAAGAGATGTCGTCCGTTAAGCCTTTATCATCGAATTCACCCGTGATAAAAGCCAAGGATGCATCGCGGCCTATAAACACACATAGTTCGTAAAGGGTACAGGCATCGCAGACAATATAATGTTATCGGAAGCTTTACCGATAAAGGCATGATAAGTTGCGCCAGGCCCGTAATGCTTTGCACCCTTCGTGACGTCGAACACTTGGCCTAATATTGAAATGTACAAGCCATCTTCCAAATTTGTATACTTTCCAAGCTCAGTCGATGTAAATACCCTATGCTCCACCTTATCTTTTGCAATCGAACCCGGCTTTCCATTTAGGCCGTGATAAATACTATCGATAATGTCTAATCCCTTTCGCATGTATTTAAGCTTTATTTCGTTCAAATAATCGTTCGAGTAGAACAAACATATAGACGCGAACAGGGGGAATAACCACACATACTTGGAGAACATATTTCTGATAATGAAATTATTACGTTTGCAGTCCGGATATTCCTTGTAGTAATAAAACAGTTTAATAACAAACAGATTCGGGAACAATATATATAATACAATTGCTTAAACTTTCATATCGTGAATTCTTGAAATACATTTAAGGCAACGATCACAGCATGAATACAGTGAAAATTCTCAACTATCGCATTTATTTACGTGTAAGTATACTCTTAAACTTTTTTTATAAAACTTCTTTGCGAAAGGAAAATCTAAGGAAAAACAGAAAAGCTGTCATTTAGACAGGTGTAAGAACACTTTCGGAATGACTTCTTACGACATATGATACGTCAGTAGTAAATGCCTGTAGGTGTAACGGCGGGCTGTATAAATATGTTTTTATACATCGAACATTTTTTGTTCTCGTAATAATTTAATATTGTATACTTCAAGTAGTATACAAGCAGAACAACTCGGCGCAGGTAAATTTATATGAACGCGAGTATAATATACATTACAAACGAGCTATTTGCTTACAAGCAGAAGTCAAACTAGGTCTTCTAGCAAATTTACTAACGATACGAAAGACACGTGTTCGAAAGTTATTTGCAGCCATATTTAATATTATAAATTTAATAAACTGCAGGCACGTTGTAATTACTCGAAGAATGTAACAAAACAGAACCTTGCATTCCAAACTTAAATTTACAAAGATAGAGAATTAACTTTCTAACGTAAGACCGAGTATTACATATTTCTTAACAGTAGTCATTCCCCGAGCTTGCCCATTACTCGAACAATGGCAACCACTAAGTTAATAATATTCGAAATAATAAAAGCTGCAAAATGAAATAGAGAGGTTCAAACACACGAGCGTAGCCGCCTTACGATTCTATTACGTTATCTCCGCACCTAACTTAGAATTTGCTATGCTCTTTCTTGCTTAAGTTAGTCAATGCGCACCTCCGCTTTACCGAATTTCGGAAGACAAGTGGACCTTGTAAATAATGCGTGTCGGTCACGAGTATTTAGCCGCGCGCCCTTAATTCTCGTTCCAGATTCAATAAACACAGAAGTCGATTGAAATCGGCGATCCTATTATTATGACTCGTCGGTGAACGAGCGTATCAGGCCCGTTTAAGAAGTCGGTAGATTTTAATTATAATAGCGGCGGTGGATGAAAGCTTTTATCTGGCACGGGAAGACGGATCGTTCCGCGGGGCTTTGGATCGGCGAGGAGTTCGTAAGGGAATAGATTAGGAGCAGGTACGTGCAATTAGAATAAGGATAGGAGTGTGACGCGCGGAGAGGGAAGCGGGACAATGCACGCAGGACGGAAGTGAGAAACCACTCGTTGCAAATGGCAGACGTATGATACCGTCTACTTATTTTTCTGGTGTAGCCGTGGCAGTGGATTACGATTATTCGCGATCGTGTATCGTGACGCTTCAGAGGATCGAACGCCGTTGCGCATCTAACCGTCGTTAACCGAGGGATTAAACGGCGATGGCGAAATTAGTGAACGTTTGGCGGGACGATGACCCGGTCGATTTGACGCGAAGACAAATGCCGTTGATTGTCGATGAGAATCTCACGGTGAGCACGACCCTCGCTTGTCATTCCTCTCGGGCACGGTTCCTGTCTGCCAGAAGCTAATAGCCGAATGGGGCTTACGTAATGGCATCCTTCGATATTTCTGACTTAACCTAAACGTGGCAATGAATGCATGCCTATGGCATAACTAATTAGATGTACCGTGCTTTATACCTATATCCTGCTTAATAATCGCTGATTACCGATACCCGGCGTGATTGCAGTTCTTAGGAACGGATCACGACTGCTTTCCCCTTCACCCTATTATTATAATTTCAGAGTCACTTGTTTTCTTCGGAAAATAAAGAATGTCAAAATCATTTGTTTTTTTTGCACACTGTGATTAGATACTAATGAGCCAGACGAAGCTCGAACAACAAGTTATTGATAATTCTCGTGCAATAAACTTTCGTTTTATGTTAAGAGTGTGTGGAATAGAGACACATGATTTTATTTAAACTTCTGTATATATATATATGTACTCTTTAAATATACTTTAGTTTGCTTATTTCGTGATTGCATCTATACATATCGCTATGTATGATGTCTATACACAAGTCAGCAATTAATATTCTAATGTAAATTAGATACTAGGAGTAATATATTTTTAGAAAAAGTACAAGTAAATTTAATTCGCCGATGAGTTTATGTTGAGTTAATTTCATGTCTCCGATAGATGATTATGGATATAAACGGTTTGGGTGCGATCTGTGATAGTCCATTAGTCCGGGGAAAACAGCTCGACGAATTTACTAAGAAACTTGATATGCTTACAAAAGATGAGATTAAAGCATCGTTTGAAGTTACGTGCAAGGATATGCTGGCGATTTTAGGTCAAGCTGTACCTTGTGTTGGTTGTAGGAGAAGGTAAAAAGTCTTGCAGCATATATACGCATAGCGAGCATTGTTATTTATATTTTTAAACATTTTATGTATTTAGTGTTGAAAGATTGTTCTACGACCTCATGAAGTCAGGGCATCCGGCATTAGATCCTCTGGTGATTACGCCTGAAGGTTTATTGTCGATCAAAGACGACGTTTTGGAATCGCCGCAACTACTTTGTACGATGTTGCAAGGGCATAGGTAATGAGACAAATATCGAGATACATTCGCGACCTGCGCGTACGACTTATAAAAAAATTTTCATTCCCATAGCACTAGATTAAACAGTTTAGTCGAGAGGCAACCTAGAAACAAAAAATCACGAAGGTGTGTACTGCACTCGTTGGAAATTCAGCGTATGAGACTTCTTCCAAGCGCGTGGAGAGAAGTATGGGATTGTATGGAGCTTCCTTGCCGTCGGGAGCTAGCCCTGATAGAAACCGACACTCTCGACGCCACTTTGGATACATATTTACGTAAACATCGGTGAGTTCGTTTATACACACGTTTGAACGTGAAGATTTTATTTCGGGTATACCGTTACAGATTCTGTGGCGAATGCCGCACAAAGGTATTGTTGGCATCGTCTCTTCTAACAACAGAACCTGAACCAACGAAAGAGAAGGGCTATGTTGCCGCCCTGTATTCTGGGATCAAGCGTTGCATTCGCGATAGGCATGTACATTTACCTACTAGCACAATTTATATTAGTACTCTAATTGGGCGTGCTCAACCGGAACTCATGGGAAGGTATGAATTTACAAACTCTTGTTATTTATAATTTTAGTATCGGCATTTAGTGATTAAATAAACTTTTGAATCTCAGGGAGCGACATGCAAAGACGTTGGAAATTGCACAGGAAGAGGTACTTACTTGTTTAGGATTATGCGTTGCCGAGCGTTTGCACAGGGTTCATCGACGGTTGAGGGAAGAGGAAACTGTGTGCAAAGTATTAGCTGCTGTTGCGGTAGATGCGTTATCCCGTAACTTTCAGGTATGATTAATAGGGTTGTTAATTGAATTGCTATTGTGTTCCTAAATTGACCCGTGCGTGACGAAATGGTTGTTTACAGATGGCTGTAGAAGTTAAGCAAGGTATTTCTCAACTGGAACTCCTCTATGAGGAGTTGACAAGGGAAGAAATAGCAAAGCAACAACGACGGGAAAAGTTACGTCTGAAACGCAAGAAGAAGAAAGAACGTCGGTACGAGACGGAAGAGAAAGAAAACACGTGTGATGTACGCTATCGTCTGTAAACTCGAGCTTCTTAAACTAACGAATGTAATTAATGACCGAATTTATATTTTATTCTCAGTGTTCAAGCAAAAGGCAAAGTGGTAACAATGAAGCACCTTGTGTTTGTGCCGACACGAAGCCCACGACACAAAATATAGATCGACATAAGGTGAGTAGATCAGTATTGTTTATTAACGTGTATATCCAACTGTATTCGTTCTCTTTTAGTTACAAGTATTAGATCCAAAAAATAAGGGACCACCCACGTGTAAATGTCCGGACTGCATAAAGAAATCAAAAACTAGTATATCGCAATCACAAAGTCAAATTCAGTTAGCATTCCCCAAAAAGTCGTCAAGTTTGCAAAAGAATGCGGTTAAGAAGGGCAGTCTCGAATCGAAAACAAAAATCGTTACGAATCAAACGAAGAAGTGTAATACCTCGGTGAAGAATCTTTCCGAAGAGGAACTATTTGAAACGTGCGAGTCGTGTAAGGTAATAATTGAGTGTATCGGTGCACGATCTACGTGTCCCTTAATGTGCGCTTTAAGATTTACGCGTGGTTTATAATGTGCAGGACTTTTCCGAGAAAATTGAGAATGATCACTGGCACAGTTTAGAAGAGTGTAAAGATCCGACGACTAAAGAAATAGTGAATGCTTGGATAGCGAAACCAAGCAAGAGTTACAACATGTGGATTGAAATGAAGAAACGATTTGAATTGTCAATCTCAGAGAGGAAGAGTCGTTCTTCGAGCGAACAATCGTCGCAGGATTGCGGTTACTCCTCGGAACATAATATTAGCAGTTCCTCCCTTCCCAGTACACCAGAAGGATCGGAAGTAGCCTGCAGCGACGGATGTTGTAACCATGAGAGAGATTGTCACGATATACGACCATCCGAAAAACTTGTTCATTCCAATTCTAGCATCTCTTTGTTAAAAGAAAGGGGCGGTGGTCTAACGCTTACACAGATGTTAGAAGTAAGTGCGCGCGATTCAGATCTCGTCCAACCTTTCGTTTTCATTCCTCTCACGCCGCTTGTTTGCCCCCAGGATTCCTACTTGTCAGATGACGAAGAAAAAGAGAGTTATATTCCAGCGGAGGAAGTATTGGAGTTTAAATCTCGAATGTGCCAAGTTCTTGAGAAACGACAAGAGCTTCGTCAGACACTTAGAAAACGTTTCGCTATTCTATGCAGTCATCACAAGCCCTTTACCATTCCTAATTAAAGATTCCTACTAGGTACAGTTACTTAATAGGATACACTCTTTCTTTCTTTTTTTTTTTTACATTGATTTACTGCCAGTAGAGAACACAAATGCAATAGATGTATTTTGGATAACTGTTATCATTGGAGGTCAGCCTTCCTGTGTGAATAAAAAATATCGTTGGAGGTATGCATCATAAGAACACCGTATGGTATGGTTTATCCGCAAGCAGAAAACTGCATCTAATAAACTAGAGGTACCGAGAAACAATTTTGCCTTGAATTTTGTTTTTTTTTATGCAGCTCAATTCATGAAAATAAAAAGACGACTTTGTAGATGAAACTGTAATTATAAATGAATGAAAATCAGAATACGAAGTCGAACTTTAACTCTGAACCGAAGAAAATATAAATTATCGTATATGCGGGCGGGAAGAACGATCGTGCGTCGGTGTTCAGAGTTAAACGAGACTGCATTCTATGTACATGCTTGAGTAATTGAATATAATGATTTGTATGAGCACGCATTAGCCGGAACTGTGGCAAATCAGAAACGACTGCACGTTGTATAGAACAATAGCAATTGTTGTATAGAAGATTAACTTCATTAATTACTACATACTTTTAAGAGAGTTTTATTTTTTTGAAAGTAGCAGTTTCGACTTGCTTCTCCGCAAAATGAATATAAATGTTGTAATAATAATATGATCATGAAATATTAAAAAAAAAAAATGAATACAAAATAAACATTGCATTCCACGATATATTATTCCAAATTACGTTCTCTCTGTAGTTCCGATACAACAGACTCGATATAAAAGTTTCTCTTTCTTTTTTACAGAATATATTACATGAGTTTCGTGCTTTATATTACATGAATATGTTGAAAGTATCGAAGCCATCGCGTTGCAGCCTCAAGTCTCTCGATATGGCCCGTCATAAGACCATATTTTCTTTTAATCTAAATGAAAGAAGTCGTGCATACACATATTCTGTAGACGCGATGTATGTACTAATTAATGTATATACTAAGGAATGACTAGGTCGTATTATATTGCCTACCATTAAGCTTCTTTCCCAGTCCGTGTTGACAATTGGCTTATTCGTCGTACTCTGCGAAACATAAGCATGCATTTGTCCCTCCAAAGCCAAACGCGTTTTTCAATGCTACGTGTCTAGACGTAGCGTTCCAAGTTTTCTTTACATTTGGAGCAAAATTCAAACCTGTTTCTCCATCTAAATTATGTAAGTTCAATGTCGGTGGGATTATACTCTCTTTCACTGCTAAAATAGTAAAAGCAGATTCCAGGTTCCCTGCTGCTCCAAGCAAGTGACCATGAGCTCCTTTCGTACTAGAAACAGTTACGTTTCGCTTGTGCTGCCCCATAAACGATTCTATCGCTTTTATTTCAATAGCATCGCCCAGGGGTGTCGAGGTTGCATGTGCGCTAACAAAGGTAATCTCTACGGAGTCTATACCGGCGTCTTTCACAGCTCTGTCCATAGCCAATATCGCACCAGTGCCGTCCTCACTGGGCGCAGTTAAATGCGCTGCGTCACCGGACAGACCGTATCCTAATACTTCTGCGTAAATGTTCGCATTCCTCTCAAGCGCATGATTCAATTCTTCCAGGACCAGTATAGCGGAACCTTCCCCCATCACAAACCCGTCCCTGTCTTTATCGAACGGACGTGACGCCTCGCATGGAAAATCATTTTTACACGTACTTAATGCTCTAAGTCTACAGAAAGCAGCTATAGCGAGGGGACTAATGCACGCCTCTGCTCCGCCGCATACCATTACGCTTGTTTCTCCACCACGGATAAAGCGAAACGCGTCGCCTGAAAATCAAGTACCCTTAATTATACAACGAACATGTATCCCCCGTCCTTTGTTTAAATTTATTATACCAATGGCATGCGCTCCAGTCGCGCATGCTGTTGATACAGAGTGATTCGGTCCACGAAAGCCATATTTAATGCTAATTTGCCCGGCAGCCATGTTCGGCAGAATCCTTGGTACAAAATAGGGGCTGACTTTGTTGTATCCATTCTTTAAAGCTTCGTGCGTTGTACATACATCGACCAAATCTATCATCCCTATTCCCACCGCTACTCCTGTATCTTGTTTATCGATTTCATCTTTCGGCTTCCAGTCTGCATCATTCAATGCCTCTTCTGTAGCTATCAAAGCGTAAGCTGTGGCGGGGCACATTGTGCGCAGTTCGCTTTTCGAAAAGTGCGAGTTAATGTCTAATTCGTTAGAGCCATCCCCCTTAGGTATCAGCGCACCTATTACGATATAATTATTCAGTCCGTTAATCATACGGGAGACAGGAATCATTCGAATTACTTAAGAAATATCGATGCGCAGACATCTCACCAATTTTGCAAGGCAGTTTCTCGTAGTCCGGCTCGGTCAATCTGATAACACCTGACTTAGAGTTAATGAGAGCTTGCCAGGCATTTTGTGCGCCAACTCCAAGGGGGCATACTACTCCCATCCCTGTAATAACAACCCGCCGTTTGCATCTCGCGGCGGTTGTTAGCGTGCGATTAATAGAAACAAGCGGAGTAAACATCTGACCGGTAAGTGAATGTTTCGGAGGGAAATAACGCTTTAAGGTTATGCGATATTAAGTTTCCACTTTGCGGGAAAGAATGTTCAGCATTTTACGTTCGGCGGGCATGCCTTTTATTTTCATTTCGGATATATTAATTAACGATAAACACACATTCTCAAGTTCTATTCGAGAATCTGCAATGGAAACACTTTGCTTCACGTGGTAATACATGCGTACGCTACTCAAGTAGCATGGCGCTGTTTCACGGCCCCCATCGAATCCCAATTTTTCAAACTTCATTTGAAATACTCAAAAGCGAGGTGAAATTACTCATTGCTATCCGTATTTAATATATAATAAGATAATAAATATCGTAAACTATATACATCAGTGTAGCAAATCGATCCATAGTACTTTTTATAATAAAAAATTATCTCCCATGAGATTTTCGTATTGCCGTCGCAAAATTGAATTATCGAATATCGCAGTATTGTTGGTTTAATTATAAGAATATTTCGAGTAAGGAACTTCACTTATTTTAATTATTCAAAGTAGACCTGTGAAAATTAAAATAATTCTGGAATATCAATTGTAGCAGTATGGACTTTTCGTCGAAAATTTATTTCCGATTAAAAGATTATTTTAAAATTAAATGATGTAAGTTTGGATTAAATTTCCCATCGTTGGTAAAAATAAGACATTTAAATATTCTAATATCTCAATAACTCGTTTTGAAGTAGCGTTAAAAGGCACTTTATATATATGTAATATTTATAGAAACTTGTTACAAGTAAGTTCACTGTATTTATCCGTTCATACGACTGTTGGTTCTAATTATTTGTTTATGGTCTGAATACGTGATGCATGATTAGAGGCAATTCGTGTTCCCTGATTTTATAAAAATTTCGATATGATTGTACTTCAATATGGCGAACCGCGACAAAGGACGCAGAAAGTGGGGAGGATTTTTACAAGGTATCTTGGAAAAACGATATTATTGAGTAATAGGAGCATCTTAATTTACAATCCCCCGATTATATTTTGTGTGTGTATAATAAGCAGAAGTGTACGTTCCCTCGTAATTTTATTCAGTGCCTTCGCGGAACTAACCTCACCAAACAAGCTAACCTAAAAATACAACAGGAATCATTACGCTTTGATATGTTGTGAAATTTTGCCAGAGTAAAAAGAAAATTCGTCGCGTACTATAATCCCCGTCAGGCTTCCCTGAAGAATGTGAATTCGTTTCAAACCTCTGTAGATTATATAACTATTATATCTAATTCTTTTGGATTCATAGTAACTGTAGTTACTGTCAAGAGTGTCAACAACCACTATTGAATTATTATACTTAATAAAGAATCACAGTTCGTTAATTGTGTAACTTGAGAATCGTACGCAAGCAAAATAACGTTATTTTGCATTTAAAATATTGTAATTAATATATACAGAAAATATTATAAGTACAGACTTCCCTCACGATTACTTTAATCACTTTTCTGTGGTTATTGTGATAAAAACTGCTTAATGATCGATGTATGCGATGCATTTACAGAATTCTTATGCTCCAGTTTCAATGAGAAGACGTGCGTTGATTTCATACACAAAATTATTTTTTTGGTATAAACCATTGTCACATAATGCCCAATAATTTTATTGTGTATGTTTTTGTAGAAACCCCTTGTATATTAAACATTAATATGTTAACAATTTATTTCTAATAACTACTTGGGAATTTATAATAAAAGTTTCTGATTATTTTTGTTTTTCACAATATGTTTTTAACAGCAATATTGCGTAAACGAATGTAACTTGTTACATATTAGTATTTAAAGTAAATACATGTTCATTTGAACTATTGTATTGTTCTACTTTATACGCGCTACGATTTCTCAATATTTCTTTTCGTATCGATACATAATTCTAAAACGGAGAAATTAAAAAAATTTCAGATAATACAAAGTTAGACAGGGATAGATCAATGGGAATGCGTGGTGGCGGGAATAGAGCGACTCAAGCTTTGTACAGACCAGGAAGTGGGCCCCTTCGCAAGTCGGGTAGATCCACAGATGATTTAGACAATGAGAGCATCTCGCAGGAGAGACCTAAAGTGAGCTCCGTCCAACATCGTTTGAAGCAGCCACAATTTAACAGATCGAACCAAATGCAAAGCAATCCACCATTGTCTCAAGCTGACTCTGTAACAGAGAAATTGAACAATCTAAATATTAACTATAGGACTACTGCAAACATTGAACAGGCGCAAGGTTCTTCTCAAAGCAGTAACTCGGGAGATTCGAGAAAGAAATCTAAGAAGCCGGAGCAGCTGTTATATGTACCTAAGAAAGTGAAAGAAGCATTGGCGGAGCAGGATATATCAAACAGGTGAATTCTGTGAAAATGTCTTGGTCTCGTTACTAATGACAAGCCCGATGCATCGAGTATCAGTATTGACGTCTTTATCCTTTAGATCTCCTAATCAAGGAGGTTGGGATCGGGATCAGGAACGAGAGCACAGCGAAGATCGCGATTCTCATTCCAATCGTAGCCATAAAAGTGACAGCCATCGTAACCGATCGAGTGGGCACAGTGGGCGAGATAGCGAGAGTGGAAGTAAAAGCAGAGATGATCACGGTAGAAGGTATTCGGGTAATCATCGAAATCGTCACGGCAATGAGAACGAGGAGCGTTGGCGATCCGATTCTCCTCTGTCCAGCAGAAGTTACGGAAATCGAAAAGATAACTCTCGAGAAGTTAGACAGGTTGGCGATAATTCTAAAGGAATATCTAAAATTATATGATTCAAATCTGTTTCTAATTAACTTGAAGTATTTCTTTCATTTAGGGTTCGGAACCACTTTTTGTAACAACGAACCATATTAACGATTTCAATCGCACCAGAGACACACGTAGCGTAGAGCCTGCTGGCCATCCAGATAGATTTCAAGGCAAACCACCTTCGGGCAAATGGGGCAGTGCGAAAGATAGTTTGCCGAAAAATATAAAAATAGAACATTTACCACCTAGATTCCAGAAGAAATACCTTATCGATAACGGTTTTATTCCACCTGTCACCCAAACCTCTTTACCTTCGGAGGACGTATGGAATGGTAGCAGTGTCACGTTTCAGGTAAATCAAACGATTCTCTATTGACACCGAGGTGAAATGTTCGTTGCACCGTTTAAATATAAATTCTTCTTTTAAAGGGATCATCAAATTATAATTACTCACCCATCATACAACATTCTCAAACCATGCAAAATTTACCTCCATCTGGGCCTTTACCTCCGCAACCCAGCTGGTCCAATACAGTGCCAGCACGAAGTAAAGGCAGAGGTAGACTTAGACCGGAAGAGATAGAGAGTTCGACAAATATGTTCAGATCCGTTACGCCTGATCAGTATTCAGCTCCAAGTTCCAGGTCTCACACTCCAAGTCAAGAGTACATGCAAAGGTATATTTCTTTTATGTCTCGTAACGTCTATCGTTTGTTCTATCATGTAATATAAAAGTTAGCAAGTGTAGCTTACGATATTAAATGATAAATCTTCATGAGAAACAGGTCTTACGATCGTCGCGGTAGTAACAGTACGATGTACACTAGCATGGAAAGTTTAAGTCGTGCTGACAGTTCATTGATGCCACCACCATCATCGGTGTCACCAGTTGCTTCAGTATCCAGTACAAACAAACTTCAAGCGTCACCCGATAGTCATCGTCGAGGAGTATCTCCTCCTGCTTTTCACCGCACCCACACGTAATAATTCATTTACGATGAGTGCTCCAACTACGTTCCAACATTCTCATTAATATTTTCGTCCCTTTTAAGGCAACGGCTAAGTAACCACGCACCCGAGCATAACACAGCACAGGAGAAGAAGAGTAACCAGCAAAGTTCGGGTGTTATTCCACCAAAGAATGAGTCGCTTAACAGTGGCTCGACTACACCGGCCGATCATCCATTCGTAAGTGCCCTATTGTTACGAATCTCCGTGATTTATGTTAATGCGTGCCACATTCGAATCATATTTAAATCGCGACAGGATTGGAGCGAAGAAGTCGAATTGAGTGAAAAGATGGAAGCTGAGCGTGTGAGCCGCAGCTCTTCTGTATTAAGTTTACGCGAGAATGTTAATGTATCGGGAAATGAAACTACGACTGGGGGTTTGGGTCGGCGTAGAAAAAAAAAGCGCGAGAAGAAACACCCAGCAGACCGGTAAGAGTGCATTGAGATTTACTGTGTGCGTTAACTGTTTACGTGTTACTTATTTTTCGTACTGTTCAAGGAGCAACAGCAGGGACAAAGCACGAGTCAACAGCCGCGACCGGCAGAACAATCAACAAAATAGGGAAAATGATAATTACAACAACAATCAAAAGAACAATAACAGCGGTAGGAGATATGATCACAGAAGGCCCCGTAATATTATACAACGTAGCCGGGAGTCTAGTAAAGACAGGAATTACCGAGGTAGCAGTCGAAACTTCGACGACCTCCATAGACATAGGTAGGAATCGTTTTGTCAACCGATATTTCGGATTAGTTGAATGCCAGTAAAATTATTTTGTACTAAATGTGCAATTCTTCAGAACGTCTGATCGGTACCTGGATGAAAATTGGAGAACAGGAAGGAAAATGTCCGTTTGTGATTCGGACGACGGGCGTCAAACACCTAACGTTTCCACTCATTCTGCTCAGTTATCAAATACAACATCGACGACGCACCAAACGTCGCCTAGCAGCTACAGTAACTCCCAACCACCGGGTGTTTTAGTGTTACCCGAAACTAGCCAATCACCGCCTAATCATCCAGTTTCGTCTAGACAGCAAGGGTTGCAACAGCAGAGAACGTTGTTCGACCCCAACAATCCTAACAGACCTATCGTTGTTACTTCGCCGAGCAGTAGAGTTGCACTGCAAAGGTATAAACAAGACTCTCATTCACTCGTCTGTTTCACGTGAACGAAGTTAATCAATTCGTTATTTAATTATTTCTCAGGGAAAATGATGCCGCAGCTCAAAGTTCGAGCGTGCCAGTGTTTCAGTCCTACGGCGGCATCACTTCTGCTGCACAGCATAGCTTCCAAGGAGCACATTTGGACGGCGTGCCACCGCCATACATGACGAACGACCAATTTGGAAATACAAGACCATCGTGGTACGATCCTTACTCCGATAGGTACGTAAAAATTCTATCCACGCTTACGAATCACGCGTACAAATGACTGTGTTATCGCGATTTCTCGTTCGGCAGTTTGCGATCAGCCAAGAATCCGTACCTACTCTTGGACATAGAGCGCGCCGATTTAGAGCTGCAGTGGATATTAAGCTCCGGCGGTTTTACGACAAATTGGGAGAGAGTTCTGTACATAAGACACTTCCTGCAGGAAAGTTTGAAGACTTTGCTCGAGACTGATATCAAATTTTGCCAAGCCGAGAACGTCGAGCAGCACTTTTGGAAAATACTTTTTTACAATATGATCGAGATGCTGCGAAAGGGCATGCCCAAGGAAAGTTCCGAGGGGCGGGAGCATTACAAGAAGATAATGTTGAAAATCATCGACGAGGGTACCATATACTTAGAAAGTCTGTTAGCCATCCTTGAAACCAAATACGAATTTAAATTGGATACCTTCCTTGCGTCGTCAACATTGCCGAAGGGCCTCGGCATCTTAGGCTTAGCTTTAGTGAGCGCGCAGAAAATATATTTATTTTTGGGCGACCTGGCGAGATACAGGGAGCAGGCGAATGAAACTAACAATTACGGGAAATCTAGGCAGTAAGTGTCGGCGGGTGTTCAGTATTTTCCCGCTCTTCGAACGCGATTTTGCTTTTACTCAGAGGTGACATTCTTCTCAGGTGGTATTTGAAAGCGCAACAACTTAATCCAAAGAATGGGAGACCGTACAATCAGCTTGCATTACTGGCGCACTATGCTGTACGTATTATTACCCTGGGGCTTAATAATTTAGAATAGAGGATGATGGGATTGGAGGATTAAAAAGTGAATTTTGTTCCCAGAGACGGAAATTGGATGCGGTGTACTACTATATGCGATCGCTCATGGCATCCAATCCATTCCATTCCGCAAGGGAGAGTTTAATAGCTCTGTTCGACGAAAACAGGAAGAAGGTACGACAATTGCTAAGATATTACCAGTGATACGTTTGTATTAATACTAACTTTAATAATATTTGAATTTTGTTTTGCCGCCAGTATCTACATTATGTAAGTAAATTTCGATACTTGGTGTGATTTCTTTAGATAACAGTCAGTTACCTTAATTCAGGCTTGAATTAGTTTCTTCATCCTTGTGCTGTCTAATGTCTTTTATTTGGCGTGCATTCAATTTTTCTTATAAATATTTATGCGCATCGTAGGCCTCTTCGCACGCTTAAGACTAGTTCAATGTGCCAAATTTATATTTCCCGCACAGTTATGATCGTTCGTAGGCAAATTATTCTATGCTTGAGTAAAACTGATTGGCCAATTAGTGATTTCAAATTCAAATAGTTCCATTGGCGTCATCCGATTCATTTGATCCATTCGATTCTGTTCTCTCGAAAGTCAAATGTAACGCGAAGAATGCCCCAACTTCACGCGGTTAGTGTCCACTCACTTCCGTTTCGCGAGTACAGTTCTACATCACAATTTTTGCTAATTATATAGACATTTTTTCACAATTTCTCACACATTCTCTTCCCTTGCTTCGTACAAATAAAACCGAAAGAATTTCAGTTCAGAAAGTCAACCGCGAAAAGTTGCTGCTGATACATCAAGAATAAGTAATCTAATCAATGAAATTGAATATTCTATCACACAGGTGAAAAGTTAACGCTTTTTATCGATTCGCTGCGTCAGTATAAAATTTTACAATAGTTTGCTCGCAATTAAGTTCTGTTGTGTTCTAAGATCTATGTTCGTAAAAGGGCGGGAAAGTGCCAGCCGCGTGAAGTCAGTCATCATTCGCGGCGCGTTTGTAGCGAGCTGAGATTCGAATTAGCCGCCAGTGCATTAGTGTTCATCAAGAAGAATAGAAGCAAATAATTGAAGATACACTTCAAATATAGTTCGCTGCATTTCACTAGATCACTTTTGATAAAGCAGTGCACAGTCTTTATTAGTTACCAGCACCATTTTATCCACCACGTGAGCATGCATTTTTTTATAGTCGCAACAGAGAGATGCAAATGTTGTGCGAGCCTCTTGTGCTCAGGGTAGACAATGTTTGTATCTTTCCGCAGTATTTGAGAGACTTTAGAATTTCCGCGAGAAGTTAATAGAACGAACTCTCATTTACGTTATGCACTATGCTGTCGTCGATAAATACTGCCCTCTTTAGTTAAAAGGCAATCTAGCATTTTTAAATAACCGAGAAAACTGATGTTTTATTATTTACTTTGCTATTTAATTGTTTTAAATAGGCTATTTTAACCATTGGGACAGAAGTTAGGTTAAATACATTAGACGGTTTATAAACCTTTACGAAGCACGTAGAGTTTTCTAACTTTACTTAAAAGATACAAGACGCCCGGAACTTCAAATATTTCAACATATCTCAAAAAATGAAAAAATGATAGATAGGACAGTTTAACTAAGGAGGGCAGAATACATGCGTGTAACTCTTGCAAAGATTTAGCATGTAATGAATTCTAACAGTATGAATCAACGGAGCGAAAGCGGAAAGAAGAGAGAGAATGGAAAGAGAGAGCTAGGATGAAGGAGAAAGAAGGAGCGAATAATATCGGGGGTGGATTGAGGAGGGAAATTTGGGTTCATCCTGGTGGGAGACGCGTCCGTCGTACAACTACTGCAGCCACTGCCAATGAAACGAGATTGTCTCATAGTGATTTAGAAGACTTGGCACAGTTAAGCAGCGTCGAGGTAAGGGAACCTTTATTTTGCAAGTAAAAGGTGTATCGAGTCATTTTCATGCGATAATTTTCTCTCTCACTATTAATTTTCTTTTAATAAATCACATTATCACGACTCGCTGTGTGAAATATTGTTCTAACAGGCTTTCTGAACCTTGTTCCAGGTGAATAAACGATTCGTCACATCATACCTCCATGTCCATGGAAAGCTGATCACCAAAATAGGGTGAGTGACTTTATAAAGGGTTTGTTATCATGCGGTTGCACAGCTGCAAATTATATTCGAACAGAACACAGTTGACACCCAGTTTCACTGCGTTAAGACGTGTTCTGAACAGAAACCTGTACACTGCAGGTATTTTCGTTGGAAAAGAATACCTTTGTTTCGGTTTAAATGCAATTGTTAAGTCTGACTAAGATGATCACGGTCCCGCACGTGACATCCGGGTGATAAACTTCTGAATAGGGACTCTGGAAACGCAAAGACGTTGAGGAAACGAAATATTCTTCTTTGCCGATGTTTAAGCGTACACACAATAGGCTAATATAACCAGAGGAGACGATGTGTAACTTCTCAGTCGTGTTTTCGCATATTCGTGCGGAGACCAATGAATCGCTGGCAACTGTTATGTTTTCCTATGCAAATATCTGTAGAGAGTTAACCGTGCACTGTTGGTTTTAACGCGTTCTCGTAAAGTATCTGTATTCCTTTCTGCTTTGTCCGTTATTAGCCGTGAAGTCCCATTAATAGATAGGACTAAAATTTATGGCACAATGAAAAAGGAAATGATTTCTTTGAAAGAAGAAAATTCTTTTATCAACAAATTTCACGTTGCAGTTTAGGAGATTTTTTTCGCAATAATATCCTTTTGCTCTGAATCGCGAACCGCGATATATCAAGTACTCTGTTGGTACTTTCGTTTCGTTAGGTTTAGATAATTTAACGGGCACAAGTTCGTTTAAGGAAAACATATGGGTCATGTGTTCTCATTAGGCCATGATACTACCGTGCGCCATCATTTATTATGTAGGCAAAGTTCTAATGGGTCCCAGTGGGGCTATAACGGGGAATTTCTACCTCAGAGGGCTTGCTGCGAGTAACTTCGGTTACCGTACAAGCGTGTCTTGGTCCATTATTAATTGCACCGTGGAGCTTTCGATTCTGTCGATGGGTTGCTGTTCAGAGAAATTACGACAGAATTATTGATCTCCTTTTAACGATCATTAAATTACTAGAATAATTCTTCCACGACTCGATATCCCTCGGTTAAGCTAGAAGCCTAAGCGTTCTAATACCGACGGTGAAAAGATAGTTCTCGTCTTGGATTATAACTATCATTATTACCTCGGCCCACTTCGAATCGAAGCGTAGCCCGATTTTCTAAAATTAGCCCCGCAATTAATCATCCCTGTACACCACAGAAGGAACGCTTGTTGCGTCTTCATCAATTTTCTTTCCTGTTCCAGACCCTTCAGCGTGCTTTAACGTGCTTTTCTTATAAGGCGAAAGGTCATTCGTAGACAAGGTGAACTGCTCAGGAAATATCCCTCGGTAATTAGTACTAACCAATCAGTGGAAGTAACTATGGCCGCATTGCTATATCAACTCGTGATTCTTTCTTAATCGTATTCACGCGATTACTGTTTCCCTCGAAGAATTTCTTTGGCACGTAGGTTGACTATTATCCTCAAATATTAAACCTAGGACTCGATCTTTCATCCAATTTATTATCCGTGACAATCTCGAGCGTGGTTGCCTCCTCGAAGACATCATCCTCCCTCTTCGATCCCTTCTCGAGCAGCCGAAGAGCGTTCCAGCTGTCCGTTCCCAGAGATCGATCTCGCAAGTTTACGGCGTCGAGATCGCCGATCGACACCCCGCCACCGACATTGTCACGGGTAAAGGAGCGAGAAGCTTGTCGCGGCAACTGGCCCGCGATATTTACACCCCGCTGCGGTTCGGCCCCTGGTACCTAGCCGCTGCGGTTTCGAAGCTCCTGCGCGTTCCTTGCGTGCCGTGGCGAGTCGAGGATGAAGAGGGCTCCCGGTCGAGTTTGATGGTGCGGTTGACTGGCTGTCCGACTGCCCGACATTTGCATCTCGTAAAGCGCCGGTACGCCTTGGCCTCTCCCTCCAGAGTATCGCGTGTCAGAGCGTCTCGGCTTTGTAACTTTCGCATCTCGTTCTGAAATCCTCGTGTCGCGTGTACACATCATTGAAAGCTCCATCACTCCGAATAACGCGACCTCCGTCTGAAATCGGAGATAAAATCGATCTCACGGCGAGTGGAAGGTAGAATTAAAACAGATTAGTTGAGACGCGCAAACGTTCGAGCATTCTAAGCGTCCGCGGTGGAGAGCGCTTGTAAGCGCGGCGCTCTTACCGTTAGAGGCAGCAACCAGAAAAGAAAAGGACCGCGATGAGGTTCCATCGTATATTCCGCGTAATGGAGAGCGAAGCCGATACTAGATTATTAAATGTAATATTCGAAGCGATCGCGAGCCTCTCGGAACGTGATATTACGAGCGCCATAAGAGCGCCGTGGAATGTAATAAAGAGCGAGTAATCTGGAAATATCACCCCATTTCCAGCAGCGCGGACCGGCCGGCGAGTCCGTCCGCTGGCCAGCGTCGATGCAGTAACAGAGGGTCGGGGCCTGCCTTCAGCCAGGGGACGAAAAACGAGAAGAGGGGAAATGCCGCGGAGGAAAGAGCCGCGTGATGTATGCTAATAGTACTAATAGACTGGACGGTTGCAGTGTGTAGGTACGCCGTAGAAAAAGCCACGTTCCCACGTGTGAAAAACGAGGCTCGCAGAGGGGCCCCGCGGACGCGGCGCGGTCAGGAGGCGCTTACGATTAGCAATCCATTGCGCACATAATCATAATGAAATGTATCCTCTCGATTCTTTTTACGCCCTTTTTCTCGCCCCCCCACCCCTCGCTCCGCGTCCGCGGGGTCCTCCGCCCGGGCCCCGTCCACTTCTCTCACTCCCCCTCTCTCTTCGTTGCCCGCGCTGGCCGGGGCCTACGCTCGTGATCCCTGGAACCCTGTCGGGAGAGCTCACCCGTGGGCCGAGCCGGTGGCCACGTACGCCGGCACGTAACTTCGTGTTTTCTTGCACGGCGGTAAAAATGTTAATTGACAATTGCGTGGCGCCACCGGCCGGCCGTCCCGCCCCGTCCTCGGCCCAGGGATCCAGCGCCTACCCGCGTGCCATCCTCCCCTCGAGCTGGTACACCTTGTGTACCCAGTGTCCCGGTCGTAACGACCTTGCCGGTACCTTGCCGGCCGTTTAATTGTGGCGACGGTCCGCGACGGTGACTCCGCCAGTCCCGGGGCCCCGTCATACCCGATAGCCGTAAAATCGCTGCGGAATACGTGCACGTATACGCCGGCCGATGGACGAATCGTCGCTGGCGCGATTTATGTCGCGGCCGACGGGCAAAAAGGTGTTCCCTTATACTTGAAGCCGCGGTGATTTATTCGCGCCACTCCGCTGCTTCTTAATGGAATTTATCGACGAAGTGATAGCTCCTTCTCCGTTCCTCCGCCGTCCGAGGTTTCTGAGAGGGAATCCGCGGGTTACTGTCGATGCTTGTTTCTTGAAATTTCGCAACATAGCCTGTTCTATTCTTGCTGATGTTAGGTTTGAATTTTATATCGTAACTCGCGCCGTACTTAGGGCTTAATCTCCCCCGAGTTGGAGGCGACCGATTCAATCGTCTCGCGGATCGTTCGGGAATCGTGCTCGGCGTCCGCATCGACACGGTGGTTCTCTGTCTCGTTAGCAAGCCTCGCGGCGGCACGACATCGCAGCTAGCTTTATCCTCGCCGGGCTAGCCTGGGACTTTTCAATTTAACCGCGTAGTTCCGCGCGCATAATTGGTTTCCGCGATCGGGAAGGGAGAAAGGGGGAGCGCGGCGATGGGTGGAGCGGGAAGGGTTGTCAGTTCGGCTGGCTGGAATATACTTACGATCTATAATTGGAATTGGTAGCGAACTGGTGCCATTGGCTAGGTGGTTGTTACCGCGCGCGATACGTGCCTGGCATAGACTTCTTTCACGGTGAGAGAGAGAGAGAGAGAGAGAGAGAGAGAGAGATGGGAGGGGAGAGAAGAGAAAAGAAGCAACGCGAGGGTAGCAGGGGGAAGGCATTGCAGTTAGACTTCTTCTGGGCTGTCTTACGGGTGTTGCTGTGTTGCGTTGTTGCTGCGAGTGTGCCGTAATGGATTTGGCTCATTACTGGCCGAGCATCGTCCCGTGCTCCCTCGAGTTATACGCCCTCAAGGACGACTCGCGATGCAACATGCCCTTTCTCGAACTGTTCCCTCCGCGCCGAGGTGCAGCCGCCGGACCCCCGTCATATCGCCGTGGCCGCATTTATCATTAAGCCTGATGCGTCTTTATCCGTCGCGTTAGGACGCTGAAGATATTAAGTGGACGGCCGCGGCGGGCGGACAGTCTCCCGGCCGTTCGGCAAAATTTATGGCCCGAGCGAGTCGCGAGCCGGACGAAATCTCGCGGCGAGGCAGCTAGGCGTGTTTTAATACCCCGCCGATGGCCCTCGGACCTAGACGCGGCGTGTTAACAAGCCTGCGCTCGGGGACGAAGCTCCGGGGACCGAGGCCGGGGTTCCTTGGCAATTCCGAATAACCGCGGACGCGCATAATGACGCGGTAATTAAACCCATAAATCGGTGGAGCGTGGAGGGGCGGAGGGATGGCTCGCCGTTTCATAACACTTGTAAGGCAAGAGAAGAAGCCAGTAGCCTCTTTTATGCGGCGATCGTTGGTGCAGAAAGGGAGGCGGAAACAGTGGACGAGGGGGGGGCTTAAGGAGCGAAAGAAGGAAAGAGGCAGAACAACGTCACACATACAGATGCAGAAAGTTAAGTAGTACGAGTGTAAGATACGCTATAAGGCCGCGGACGCCAACACACATGGATTCTGATGGTCGTTTACCTGCGGGGCCCTCGTGTGACGACCCCGCCCGCTTCAAGGACACCCTTGGACACCGCAGCCTCGGACCAGAACCCAAGCATCTTCAACGACCGACTGCACGTATGCATCCTGCCATGACTATCTGGATTCCTGTTGCCTGTCGATAGGCCACGATAGTCGTCTTCAAGCTCCACTCGGCTGATGAACCTGTGACGAATCTTCGCGCGATCTTCCCTCCGCCCCCAGTTATTCGTCGCTTTTTTCCTTCTTTCTTTTCTTTTACAACCTAGGGACAGGGGGTGTGGAGGAATTTATTTTCTCGAGAGGAAGTAAAAGAGTTGGCGCTCGGTTGTTGTTGACGAGTCTCTTCTCTGTTTGTTGGAATCGGTAGTTTCGTTACTAGATCCATTGTCGAGTATGAGATTAGGGTGTTGCGTTGAAAAAAAAGGGAAATAGAATATGGGATAAAAAGTATTCGAAACTAACTATGCTTGGAGCCTTGATTTATCGACCCGCGCTTAGGACTCTGGAAACTAATTAGGTATGATAAATTTCCGGATCCTAAACGCTTCCGAGGGTTAGGAGACACTGGTCCTTTTTAGTCAAAAGAATTCGCCGAGAGTCCTCGGGCCCCTCGAGCTCGCCCTCCTCTCTTTTCGCCGAAATAGAATGCGCATTTTGATAGAACAGCGTCGTTCCCCTTTCCTAGCCCTGCTCGCCGAATCCATAATGGATGTCGATGCTCCTTGGTCCCAGAAGGGAATATTTGTCTTGCCTTAATTGAAAAATCCCTCTTCCACTCTGCAGGGTGGAGCCTCTTAAACCCGAGCGGCTATTTTCGACCAGAGATGTGTCGGGGCTATTATCTCCCCGGATATTTATTCCACGAGCTAACAAAATAATATTAACGTTAACATTAACAACGTTAGAATAGAACAAAAATACTCGCGGTGCGTTCGAACCCGTCGCTACTCGCGCCAAATAATGCCCAGCTCTGTGCAGGCGAGTTATCGTCCAAGGAAAGTGTCTGCGCGGGACGACAGGTCGCCGACGTCGCTTCCATCTCCGACTCTGGCATAGAAACCTTGGCGCAGGCTCCTTTCCAATTCGTCCACCCTGCCTTTTTTCTCCTCCAGCCGCGTTCATTTGTTTCCTACGCCGGTCCCAGGGCTCGAGTTACCCGTCGCGCACCGTTCGGCTCGTCCCGAGGTGTCTTTGGCGAAGCGGGGCCCCACTCTATCACCGGTTCTTGACGTACTGGATAATGCACTCGGTAGTAATAATGCCTGCTCTTAACTCTGATTTATGGCGGTCAATAAAGAGATCATCCATAATACCGTGGGCTGCTTATTAAGTCCGCTGCCCCGTGGCCGTTGATGTGTTTACGAACTCTGTTTGCTCGTTCAGGCTCCCGTTCGCCTCTCGCCCTCCCCCTTGCCGAAACCCCGAACTCCACTTTTTCCAACGTGTATCTGCTTTCTGGTGCACGCACGGTATCGTCGCCAGCCAGGGGCCCCCGGGGTTCCCTGGCAGCGAGGCAACGCATTGATCGGACCCGGGGCAGACCATTCTCGAGTGCGTCCACTTTTAACCCCGCGATCTCGGTTCCTAACTTCCCGATAGAAATTGCGCGAGCACCGGCGGGCGATGTTGCGCAGGTGAGGAGGGCTATTTTTCGCGACTTCTTCGAGTGGAGAATAGTATTGGCGTATTGATCTCTGGAAATTGATAAAATTGTAGTTGGCTTCTCGAGGGAAGGGATTCGATGTGAGGCTGGCCTTAAGGGGTAACTGTCTGGTTGATGTATCAATCGAGGAGCAACCATACAGAGTCCGTGGCTCATGATAACGAGCCTCCAGGGCTTGACACCTTATTACAGACCTCGTGGATCTCCTCGAGTTGATGACAAGATAGATTTGGACGTAATGTGCGTGATTCGGAACGGACTTCCTACTATTTCCAACTACTTTCAATCCATCGGCCTGATGTTACGAGGCTGTGGGAGTGGTTGAGCTAACGGTATTCTAGAAATATCAATTTTTCACTCGCTACTTTGATGTCAGCACTTGTGGTCCGTGTATCTTAGGATTAGACTTTCAGACCTTGGAAATAGATTTCATATCGTACAATGTTCCTTAGAGCTGTAAGAAAACTTTAATTCGAATGCTCGAGGCGTCACTAGACAACAACGATTCCTAAAGCTGTTTGATTGCATTCGCTCGTTTGATCTAAACGCAGTTTATTTATTTTTTATTAATATTTATTATAAGTTTATTAGTATTTTTAGAATAAACAATAAGTGGTTTCGGCACACTGGTTCGGTCAGTTTAATGATTTAAAAGCTAATTTGCAATTTTAATAATTCAAAATTTCCGACGTTTCGGTCTGTGGTTTAGACCTTTTTCAAGGAAAGATTTTTAAAAAATATATTGCGTTCGCTTTAAAGTCACACGTTTGATAGGACCTTTTTCCTTTGTTGTGGATTGTGTAACGGTTTCGCCTTGCATTTGAAATAAAGTAGTTATGATATCGACCGTATTTTTAGAATAAACAATAAGTGGTTTCGGCGCACTGGTTCGGTCAGTTTAATAATTTAAAAGCTAATTTGCAATTTTAATAATTCAAAATTTCCGACGTTTCGGTCTGCGGTTTAGACCTTTTTCAAGGAAAGATTTTTAAAAAATATACTGCGTTCGCTTTAAAGTCACACGTTTGATAGGACGATTAATAGGACGATCCTATCAAGCGAACGCAGTATATTTTTTAAAAATCTTTCCTTGAAAAAGGTCTAAACCGCAGACCGAAACGTCGGAAATTTTGAATTATTAAATTTGCAAATTAGCTTTTAAATTATTAAACTGACCGAACCAGTGCGCCGAAACCACTTATTGTTTAGGTTCAGTGAATACATAATTGTACTGTTGGGTGCAGGAAGGGCCTCAGTGTCACAATTTATTTTCGAAAAAAGTGTCTCTAAACATTACAAAGTTAGATATTTTTTATACATCGTGAAGTTGTTGTGGGATTGTCTATAATATATTAAATTTCATATATCTAGTTTGTAATAAATTAATCAGTGAAATTAATTTTAATTATAGCCCCCTCTCAGGCTCTTCTTAAAAATTAATAGAAAACAATATTGTTTTCTAACATTATTTTTTATTTACTTAATATTTGAAAAAAATATGGTCATAAAAATAGACATAGATCGTGTTACGTATCTACGTAGATGTTGATGTATGTTTGGCTTAAATACGAGTTTTCCACAAAATCTGCCATAGCTGTGCCAATTTTAACGATACGGCAATGAAGTTTAGATGGCATATGTAGAAAAGAATGAGGAATCTAATTATGGCCTTTAGGGTAAAACTATACAATACGCCCCACCATTATTTTACGCACACAAACCAGGATGCATCGACACTATTGTCAAATTCGAACTTGCTTCAGTCGGCCAATATTACGGCTTTTAAAAAAATATATAAGAATTTATATTTTCGGTCTTCAGATAATTTGCGGTGAGTGTGTGAGAAATTCAATTTTCTAAGTCACTATTGTTTTTGCGATAAATTCACATATATATTTCGAAAGTAGACAAATTAACCTCTTTAAATTGTTATTGCCCAAATATTTTTTCACTACGTTGATGCTAAATTTAAACGGGCGCGTTTTGTACCCCAGAATTTACAATATGCCCCAGCAATGAATTTACAATACGACCAACCTCAAAATCATATTTTTCACTAGTAACCTATTTCTTTCCTTTTCGTGGATAACTTCTTGTAATACTTGCGACAGAAATGTCAAAAGAGAAAATGTAAATAATAAAATAATGTAATAATACTAATCAAGATTGTTCTATTTTTGTTAATAATATCTTGTATAATATATAGTCTATAACATTTTGATAAAAATAATAAAAAGTAATCACTTTTTTATGTCGGGGCGTTTTACCCGACGACTGTGTTACAAAATGCCCCATGTAAGGTTCAGAAAAATGATTATTTACAGTTATTTCCAGTTATGTTTTTGTCACAATTTCGGTGTAGTTGGGAAGAGTAATGAACACTTAAGGGGGTATACCCGTTTGAACCCTCGAAAAATGTATACATTTTGTGGATTTTTTACAAGTCAACGGTTTGATGCAGATTTCCCGTTTTTTACTATCTTTACATAGTATTATGAACTACTCAAAAAAAAGTTTCAGTTAAAAAAACTATTGTTTTTGGGAAGTTATGCATACACATCCGAAAGTCTTTCGATTTTTGACGGCTAAACGGTGGCCCTGAAAACACCTGTATGTCGTGTCTGAAATCAAAAACCATTTATGTATATCAAATCTTTCCTTGATAAGGGTCTAAATCAAGACCGAAACGTTGGAAATCTAAAGTATATAGATCAATTGAATCATTGCAAAATGACTTTTTGAATCGTGTGTGTTTAAAGTGACTGAACCTCGCGCCGAAATCATATTATATTAATAAATCCGGTCGATAAAAATTTTTTTTAATAACTTTTAAGAGAGAGTAGACCTATTTTCCATAATCTCTCTGAAATTTCAAAACACGCAAACTCGATCATAGTCACGTCGCGCTGTGATCAGTCGTCGCCCTATCAACAGAGCGTAGGCCGAAATTATTAATTCAAATATCATCTGAAGCACCCAGCTCGGGTTGAAGGAAACGAGGACCGCGCAAAAGCCTTGTTGAAGCGAGCATTGTGCCTTTCTCAACCAGACGTCGCGCTGGTCCTTTTCGCAGTGCAAAGTAGCGCGTGTGACGCGAATGCACGCGAAGATAAAACCACCGTAGAAGGACCGTAGAAGGCATAAATTGAATGATGAGACACTTACGGCGGCCGATATACAGGGTCTTATCCCTTACTAGCGACTTCAATACCGTCCCCGCGTCCATTCTTCACTGCCCGGTTATTATCCCGCTATCCTCGCCAAGGATCTACGCCGACGGTGGATCTCGATCCGCGTAAATTTCATAATTAGAGCGAGTCGCTTGTCGCCGATATCAATTTACACGGCCTGTCATTAGTCGCGATTCATTGGACGGGCCGAAAGCATCGCGATATCGGGCGTCCCATTAGAGATCGTTGTCGCGACGGGCGTCCACACGGCGAAACGGGAACACGCTCGTCGATTCAATAATGGGAACAATATCGACGATAACGACGTCGATAAAGACGGCGCGCGCCCGATCGATGTCGTCCGCGGTGGCGACCGAGTCATTTAGATCATGTAATCGAGATAAAATCCAGCCGCGCTTTGTATCTGTCACGGGAGGGTGGGTTGGTATCGATAGCCAATTAATCTTCTCGCGTAATCACGCCGCATCGATCGATCACCCATCGCGGGCGCTGGTGACGACGGGACAACGAGGAAAGTGAAGGTGACTCTGGTTTCGAAGCAGCCTGCACCGTTTAAAGTTCGGAGTCTATACTCCCGTCCTTGCCACGAAAGTGCTGCATCCGCGTAATGAAATCTCACAAATTCCCCTGACAATACAAAGCCGCACCGAAACTTCGCCGGCGGCGACAGAGGAGCCACTTGCCTCTCTGACAAGACGAGAAGAATCCTCCCCGAGAAGAATCGCGAGGGTTCGGGAATTACCGCGATGGGTCCCGGAGCGGGCTCGCCGCGTGGAAGGAAAGAGGCAGAGCCTCGGCAGGTGAGGCCGCGGCTGAGGCCGAGGAGGAAGGGGGAATTGCACTTTAGGGCATAACGGCATCCCCCCACGACCCGCGGTCGCCGTGTCACGGAGATGCGGCGTCTGTGCCTCCGTGCCGGAGCGCGAGGGAAACGGCTCCGGACGGTGAAAGAGGAGAGCGCCACGGCTTCACCTTCGCGAGCTTTCTTCGGGTCGGAGGCTTGCGCTCGGTGCCGTAGCCTCCCCCTTCGGCCCCCGCTGTTGTCCCATCGACGTCGGGCCAGGCTCTATGACTAACAAGTTTGCACTTTAGCGCATAACGGGGCATTCCGCCGTGTTCCATAGATCATGGTCCATGACCCGCGGATTGCGTGGGCCGGGCACCATAACCATTCCTCGGCGATGCAGCGACGGCGTGGCCGCCTCGGTACCACGAGCATTAAGTTTCCAGCTTCTTCGTCTTCGTTCCGCCCCTCCCCTGCCGCCTTCTATCTTCTCCGTCACGCGCAGCCGGGGCTTCCCCCATCGTAAGCCAGACCGACTTCGCCGCTTTTGATCGTCGGATAATCGCGCTAACGGTCCATCCACGAACTTTCCTCTGCCCGGCCGCCGAGTGCCTCTTCGTGTTGGTCGAACCCGCGGATCTTCGCGATGCTTCACTTTCTTTTCAATCTCAAAGTGCTGCTCTAGGTAGCTTTTGGGGAGTTTGCAGTAATTTCCTAGTAATTTCCCCGATTATTCGAACTGATTGGGTAAAAGAACCAATTACTGTCAGGTTAAGGATTGATTCTTACAGTATTTATTGATCACAGGCATAAGTTTGTCTATTTATTTATTATTATTTAATATGTTTGGTTGAAGAAAAAAATGTGTATGACTCTTAAAATCTCTATTTTTATTTATAAATTTATTGATTTAAAAAAGATATGGCGGGAGCTAATACTGTCACCTGTGAAATGTGTTCAATCGAATTACTGACATCCCAATTATTGTCAGTTGACCAATTACTATCAGCTAATCGAATACTGTCATCTCATTTACTGCCACATATTCAAAAAATTACATTTTTGCATTAATTACGGTGAAAAGTACTTTTGTGTTGTAATATAGGAATTTTGTTACTTTAATAGAAGATGTCAAAGTACATTTCTGTTATAAATATTAACAATAGGGTGAATGTACCAGTAAATGGACACGTACCAGTGAATGGACATTTTTTATTAAAATGAGTAAAATAAATTATTAAAATAAGGAACCAATTAATTAGAGACTTCTTCTAATTTCTTGCTTCATATTCAAACAATTTTTGCAACACCTGGAATCAATCGCGCTGCAAACAGAATTATATAAAAGTGTCCATTCATTAGCTTTAATGTACGGTTACGTTGTCAAAAATTTCGTAACTAGGGGCGGTATTCTCAGTCGTGGCTTATTCTTAAGCATTTGCTAGGACAAGGTTATGTCCATACGCGAGAGGTGACAAGTAGGGTTGCCACCTTTTTTATAGAAAAATAACGTACACTTGCTTTCGCGAGGTATACAAAAAAGTACGCTCAACAAATTAAAAGTACATTTTAATCTTATTAGTTTTTATTTCTTCCAAACAGATTTTCTATTGCTTTTAGCATTACAAAGTAAATTTTTATTATTTTGAAATGTCTCAATGGCATCATTGCACTCAATATTCATAGTGAAATATATAAATAATTCGATTTTTATTAGATTGAGAGGGGCCTTGTTTCTTGCATAGCGCCACTTCACATTTATGACAGAGAAAACTCTCTCAGTAAATGCTGAAGTGGGGGGAACAGATAGAATATAATATCTAATATTGCGTTGCGTTTCACATAATATCATTAATTGCGAAATAAAGTATTTTCGCCTACTTTATTGTTATTCAAAAGATACTCTATTTTAAAGTACGGGTGGCAACCATAGTGACAAGTGACAGTAACAGCGTAAGGCTTCATTTGCCTGATCAATTACTGCCATGACAATAATTAAAAAGGCTTGAAACGCTTGTACCAATCACTGCCACCCGAATATTAAATAAAACGAAGCAGTAAATCGTTAAATTTTTATTGTTAGTCTGTTCTACGATGCTTATATTATCTAAACAATTATGTTTCATTACGTTAACAGCTTAAATATTACAATTACAGCCTTTTCTTTAGTGCCTTGTTTTCTCTGTCGCTAGTAAGGAAGTTGTGGTTTTCATTCTTTTACTTAACCAAGTTAAAACTTTTTATCATCTAATCAAAATTAATGAAAAAAAAATTAAGTCCTGCGTTTCCTCATATAAATTACAATTTTACTTGCATGTCAAAATTTTTTCGAAATTTATCAATAAATCGTACGCCGCCTCTCATTGCCGGGTTCTCTCGATGGTAACTGGTGACGTTGGCGGAAAACGTGCATCAGGAAATCAGCTGTGCGCGGCAAAACGTGCTTGTACAGGGTTTGAGGTCAGGTTGCCACTGCTACCCCGCACGGGGAGACTTTACAGATCCTAACGAGGCCCCTCTTGCGTCATTGGCACTCAGCAAGTCGAGCTAAGTAGGCCTCGGTCAGTCCCACTCTCCCCAAGTAGACTTTGACCCATTACACTTGGCTCCTGAGGACCACAGTAGCTCGCGGGCGTTCAGTAGCTTGACTATTCAAGTATCATGTAATTCACGTCGCAGGGTGTAATTTCCTTGCACAACGGATCACCGTGTCAGTGATTTTAGAAATCAGTGACGAGCTATCAGAGCAATAGATCCGCTGTTAAACCTCTTCGGAAATATCTCAGACCACTCTCCATAGGCGTGAATTAACGGCTCGGCGTCGTCACTTCATTAATACGAAGGGAAGCGAAGGACATCGCGATAGCTTGCTATCTGGGCGCTTCCTTCACCCGGGGAAAGTAAATCCTACGCCCCGTGGACGACCCAGGCAGCCGAGGGCTCTTATCGCGGACAGCAGCTCGAGAGTGCCAATCGCGACACCTCGGACGGATCCCCATTGCGCCTCGTATCTTCCAGAACTAATAGAATTACGAGGCAATCCCGTAAAACTGGGATACTCGTGTCGGTTCCTGTCCGTGACCGACAGTTTGACTGTCGCGGGAATGGGCTCGCCACTCGCGGTAAATGCGCCCCGAAGTGGTCGTTGACGATCGAATGGCGCCTGGAACGCAAAAGGAGCGCTCATTTATCGCGACTCGGCACGGTTCGACGATGGCCACCTTATTAGCTCGCGTATCTCCCTCGCGACGTATGGTAATGGTGTCTCCAGCGTCCGTCGAGGCGCACCTACTCGATACGCTAGTTCCGCGGACCAACCGTGTGGTTTCAAGCAGGGAACCGAACCCTAACCCGTACCCGGTTCGGTACGCCGCACCGTGGGCCGGATTTTAAATTTGCCGCCTTTTGGGTCTTTTTTTCAAGATATCGGAATGAAAGTTGCGCTAAAAAACAGGAAAAAATTATTCCTATCTAATGATGTATAATTTACTTTTTTAAACAATTATTTATTTATTTATTTTTTTAATTTTGTTAACTTATTTGTGATAAAAAAAATTTAATTCTGTTTATTTGATACCTTATTTAATGCCCTTTACAGTGGTGTACGCAAAATTTTTGGAAACTTTTCGTTTCCAAGTTATACGGAAAATTCGAATAATGAAGGAACAGGTTTATGTGATAAATATCTTCTTTTATTAGTAACTAATATAAACAATCTATTAAAAAATATGTTTATATGCATTAACGAAAATGGCGACATTTTTTAAATTTGATTAGGGATATCTTCCAAACGCCGAAAAGTTCCACTTTGGGACCCATTGCAATATTTTCAGCACGCTTTCCTCTAAATAATCACGTATCGATCATTTCATCCCTCGTCCCACTGCTCAAATTATTAGTGTTTAAAGTTATCAACGTTCGGTCAGTCCGTAGAGCTCTTCTTTATTTTAGGTTAAATTGAAAAAATGCATTTGCTTTTGTTTTTGTTACTTTCTTTTCGTTGTTTTCTGCGAATGAGATTATCTACCAAAAAATTCAGAATTTAGACCTAGAAGCTGAGGAATTAATATTGCAAACATGAACATAACAACGCGACAATAGGGGCATATTGCAAATATATTAATAATAACATCTCTGTGATCATGTTTCCCTTCTGCTCAACTATCCCACCTTTACCCTACGGACTTATCGTATAAGGGTTAATGCGGTTACAGTAATATTGGAAGAATACAGGGGTTGGAGTGCGTATTAAGAAGTGAGAAATCTTCGACTTCCTCTATTTCTAATCAGATCTTTCGCCGATGACACTGACACCAAGAACGAACGTAATTCGGAAAATAATGAAGGAAATTCCGTGCAAAATTAATTTCCATAATCCGAGGCTAATTTCGTTAATAATAGTCCGATTTGCATGAAATTCGGTATGGTTATCATCGGAAAAACACAAGGAATCCATCGACATCACTTCCATATCCATACGATAAAGACTAAAGAATTATTTTTTTCTGAATCGGGTATGATTCCGATGATAATCAGACTAAATTTCAGTTAAATCGAATTACTTTTACATAAGGAATACAAATTGCTTGTGTAAAAGTAATCCGATTTGTATATTTGTTATAATTTTAATGAGGAGAACGCCAGGAATTTATCGGCGCCACTTTCATATCGATACGATAAAGAATGAAGAATTTCTTAATACGCTGAAATGGATATTTCACATTTTCACCCCTCGACTGCGGGGCGCCGACCTCAATTCGCTACGGTTGGCCGAGGATTCATATCTGTTTAAAAAAAATTATTTATCCTTTATCGTATCGATATGGAAATGATGCCGATGGATTCCTTATGTTTTCCGCTGAAAATCATACCAAATTTCATGTAAATCGGACTATTTTTAACGAAGTCAGCTTGAAATCATATAAATCGATTTTCCATGGAATTTCTTTCATTATGGTCCGAATTACGTCGTTCTTGGTGTTAGTTTCATCGGCGAAACATAAGGAATCGATCGGTGTTGTTTTCCCAAAGATCTGATGAGAAATGCGGAAATTTTGGACATTTCTCAAGTATTAATGGTATTCAAACCCCTTCGAGGGTCGAAAGCCCTAAAATTCGGTGAGGCACTGAGGGGGCTTGTCCTCGCTACCAGGCCGCATCCATTGACGGGCGTAGCTCCTTGCCTTAAATGACTGTCTACTAGACAAGACTGTCTTATTTCGCCAGTAACCGGCTCGTAGCGGGTTAAGGAGGTTCGATACCTCACTTGCGGGGTAGGCGGCGAGAGGGGTAAGTCTATGCTTATACATAGGAGCTCTGCAGTGATACCAATCGTAGGTAAAAAAAAAATTATGTAGACAAAAATGTTATTTACATGTTTATCCCTAATAAAATTATTACTACATATTTTGTTTTGGAATTCAATTAAACAAAAAGTATGTTTAATGCAGCTAGAAACACAATATTTGCATTAAAAGTAGCGTAAAAAATGTGAGTGAAATGCGGCAACGTCGCTTTGCGTCCATCTTTTTTTCTCTTTCCATCTGACACTTGTGGCGTCTTTTTGCACGTGCGTAACCTTTCATATTTCGTGATCGAGATGGAACAACGTAGATATAAAGGCAAATTTACAAAATGAGAAACAGGGCATCGTAATAAGGACATCTAACCTACGTATATACTTCACTACCCGGCGTACAGCGTTGCCACGTTTCAAACAGTTCCCTCAGGCAGTTCCAAAAATACGAGGACATTGCTGTCTATTTATTCAATTATCTAATAAACCAGACGGTAGATGACCGACTTTTTTTTTAAATTTCATGGGAATACATAAGCTTTTCATTGCAACATTCTTCAGAACTTTCTCACTATTTTTAAGGACCCTGTGTAGAATTTCATAGAAATTTTATCGCTTCTCCCATAAGAGCCTGCGTATAAGAGCGCAACTTTGACTTCAATTTTCTCAAAAACCGTGCGGTCAATCGACTTGAAATTTTTACACAATGCGGACTACACTTTGAACATTGGATTAAAACCCTTGTCAAAGATTTCTCACTATGTTGTCTCCGGTATCGAACCTCCTTAACCGGGTTACTACGGGTTACAGAAACCTTCCTTGGTTAACCGGGTAAGGGTTAGGGTTACTAGGTGGTTCGGATCCCTGAGTTTCAAGACCTGATGAACTCTGAGAAGATCAGTGAGCAGAGTTGCGAGATTGAGAGGGGGATTAGGGAAATATATTCAGCGAAAGAGTTACCTTCAAGAGTGGCCTAATTTCAGGATAAAATAGACAGTTCGCATCTTCGCCTCCGTCGTCCTGGACGAAACCAAAGATCAAATATCGACCCCCCCAAATGTTCTCACTCGTCGGTTCACCGATCCTCGCCCATTACCCGACGAACGAGGAGCAGCCCGACGAAAGCGCTTCGTAATGAACGGCCCCTACACGCGCGATGAAGAACACCGTCCGGTGTTAATAATTACAGCATGTTTACAGCCTAGTCAGTGGAAAAGCAGAGTAGAGGGTAGCACGCAAACGCGCCCGGGGCGTCTTTAAGTAGCGAGAACAAGCAGCCGGCGCGCCGCGCACCGCTATGCACGCCTGCGTAATTACAACTTATGGTGGCGCACGGTTGCGTAGAAGCTGCCTTCCAAGTACGTTGAAAATCGAGGGGCAGTCGGTGGTCAGCAGTCGAAGTCGGCGATAAAATCGATCGAAGTAGAGGATAAAATCGATCGAAGCCGTCGGGATGCTCTCCCGAGGAAGCGAACAAGGACGCGTGCCTTCCATCTGTAACGAAGTAACGAGACGTCGCGCAGTGTTCCGCGGGACTCGCCACGAGGAACGGCGAAGAGGATGTTACCACCTCGTGAATTTGCCACCTTGTAACCGATCGAGCGCAGTTATCGCCGCGGAGGCCGGCGGATGCGTAATTGGATCCCCCCGAAGGATCCTCATCGAAGCGACTCGATGCTGAAATAAATTAGGGAGCTGACGAGGCGAGGGACCAGCCATCGTGAAATTGGAACATCGCCAGCATGGCCGCGGGTCCTTAATAAAGAAACGAGCTTTACGGCACGAGCCGAGGTGAAGTTCCTTTTCGCACGTTCGCGGCAAGAGACTCCTCGTCCGGCGACTAACGGCGAACGCTTCCCCGCGTTGGTTGTCAATTTTAAGAGAAGCTTGAAATCTTTTGTTCGCCGTGGGCCTCGAATGCAGCACAGACAGATACGCGAGGTGTCCTAGGCGCAGTTGAAATACCCAGAGGCAGGGTTTAATGACTCGAGCAATGACATAATAGCGTGGCTACGTTTCCGCCGTTGAAATCGCTCTCGTCGAATGAATCTTCGTTACGCGTACTTCCTGGCAAGCCCCTTCGCCGCCTTCGATGAGAGTTAAATTGCCTGACATTAATGCTGGCTTCGAATGAGGGATATTATAATTACGAGACCGATGACGGTTTTATTATCCGTAAAATAGCGAGGGCTATCATCGCCGTAATAACGAATATTAATGAAACTGCTAAGTAATTACAATCGCCAGGGTAAGGAAGAAACGCGGGGTCTTGCGGTTCGTACGTTCCCTGGCAATTAGCATTGCTCCTCGTTGAAATTTCATTAGCGTCTGTTTTGACATTGCCTATTCCAAAATATAATATTGCTCGTAAAGTCGTTGAAGGGTCGTTGCACGTTCTTGGTCACTGCAGAAGCAACATCCCATTTCCCGTGGATGTAATTAAGTAGCCTAAGGATGCGCCAGAGGAGCCATCGAATAGGGAGCAAGAGAGGCGTGTATAAATCAATCCCCGTATCGATTTCTGCGAGTGTTCTCGGGGCAGGGGGTCGACTTGAGAGACAGGTCCTGTCAGGAATCCGCCGGATCGCGCACCCAGGGGAGGTCGACCGAGACGTCGGATATATCCACGAAGGCGCCACGAAGGAGGGAACGAGGTTGTGGGAAAGATAGCGCCTGGGCTACGTGAGATCCCGCCGCTGTTTCTACGGCTGTGTTTACGAGGATGCCTGCTTAGTAGGTCTCGCGGGAGCACCGGCGTTCCCCTTTATCATTCGAATCCACCGGAGCGAGATTAACGCTGCCTTAGAGATGATCAGTTGCATGCCTCGCATCGCCGTTTAATTCCTCTCCCCTCGCGTGACTAGCCACTCGGGGCCTGGCACAGGCCGCGTCGAAAACCGCCGAGGCCCCAAGTCCTCTCGCTCCGTTTCTTTCCATTCGACTGGCGCTGCCCTCCCTGGCATGCTAATTCAAAGGCCCGATTTTTCAGGCTGAACGTGAATTCAAACCCTTCTCGTTCTTTGCACGCCAAGTACCGGGAACTTGTGATTCGTTTAGTCGAGCAGTAGTAAGATCGACGATTTCTCCACGGCTAGTGGCCTTGGGGATGTCCGTCGGAGAGATTTGTAAATTGATTTTGATTCTACATGTGCCACTGCTGTTTTCTAACGCGAGAAGCATAAGTGTGCTTTGAATAGAAACGACAAATGTAATTCAGTTCTATACATTTTTTTATTCGAGAATTATGCTATTTCACTGAAAGAGCATCAACAATTTGATATGCGCTTCAAAAATTTAAAAAAAATGGGATAATTTATTTATATATGGGAGGAGTTCTGAAACTAACTGCATTCACAATGAATGCTAAAAGTCGACCACGTATTAAACTATATAATTTTTCTTCATTTAACCTCAGAAACAAAATGACAGAAACGAAATTTAACTGACATTTGAACTATTCACATAACCTATTTTGAATTTTATATTAAAAGAAGGTGGTCGATTACTAGCTATTGGACCGGTCGACTTTTAGAGTTAAGCGGTCGATTATTAAAGCATTCGGACACTTTATTTTTAACGTTAATTATTTATTTTCTCCGAACTTTCCTACTAACACAAAATATTTAGTGATATATTAAATACATTTGAATTACTTCGATACATTTTATATATTTTATAACATTGATTGTTTATTTTTTTTCAGAACTTTTCATTCGAGTTTAGCTTTAAGTGGTCGACTACTAGTGCTTTTAGCCTATACACCTTGTTGTGTATAAATTAAGCTGTATTCTCTTCGAAAAGAATTTTGATATCTTAAGGGCAGGTTCCGGTCTAAATGTCGATTTTTTTTTATTACATTTTTCGATTGTTCAACCTCTCAGGAATAAGTGTTTCAAAGGATTTGTGGAAAATTGTAAAATTCCCGAAGTTATAGGCATTTGAGTAGCGGCAAATGCATGGGCGCAACACCGGCCACTCGGCGTTTAGGTAAAACTTTAAACGCATTTTTCTCGAAACAGTGTTCTCAAAACGGTGGGACCTATATCTCCAAAAGTTATTATCCGATTCGACTGAACCTTTTTTTTATTTTGAAGAATATACTTCTGGCTAGGGGGGTAACCAGACAAAATCACAAAATAGTGAAAATTTATAATTTTTACAGGCGTGGAAAGGACGAACGGTATAGGGAAAAAGTGACTTCAAACTTCAAGTGTCGTTATTTTCTAAAAAAAGTCATTTTTTAAATTTTGTCTGGTTTCCCCCTAGCCAGAAGTATATACTTCAAAATAAAAAAAGTTTTAGTCGAATCGGATAATAATTTTTGGAGATACAGGTCCCACCGATTTGGATGAATTTTTTGATGCCTTGACTTTAACGACTCCCCCAGTGCCGTCTGCAATGATTAATTATAAAACAAAAAATATATTTCTATAATTTAAGACATCCCCAATACAATGCAACAAGTCCCATTAAATTATATGTAGTAGTTTTTTTTGCTTTAATTAATTCCTAAAGACCGCCTATTTTTTGGGGCTCTAGACCGGAACCGCCCCTTAAGAAATGCTGCCATAGCAGCTAGGGCTGGGACTATTCGAATAATTTCCTATTCGAATATTTTACAAGTATTCGAATGCTACGAATAAACTTTGAATATTTGAGTATTCGAATGTTATTATTCGAATACTATTCGAATACTGCTATATTCGAATACCGATGTATTCGAATAGTATGGTATGAAGTGGGTTAAAATTAGCTTACAAGATTTCACCATGACAAATGAACCTATATTCGAATTAGGGTAGATGCACCATTTGTGGCCACTTTAAGGATTTCAGTGACTTTCATCGTAATTATCTTTAAAATTGTACTTCAAATCAGGAAACTAAAAGCTTTACTAAATTTTACACTATCTTTACTATTAATATCTAAGTTACCATTAACTAGAGAAATCGTTAAAGAATTAAGAAAATTAAAAAATATAAGAAATCCATTTTTCACCGTTTCTGGCCACTTACCACTTTCCACGTAAGCAATAAATTTAACCTTATATTTCTGGTAGTATACTAAACAAAATATTCACGGTTTGAAATTCTACACATAATTATGTCTGCAAGCAATTTCGAGCTAAAAAACGCCATAATTATGCACATGGCCAAAAACGGTGCAATGGCCACAAACGGTACATCTACCCTATATTCGTCAAATAATTAAGCAACTGAAGTATTTGAATATTCGAATACCGAAAAATTCGACAAATAGTCCCAGCCCTAATAGCAGCCCCTTCTTTCGAGACCTCTTCATATTTACAGCATTTGCGGTATCAAAAATATCTCAGAGATTAGTGGACCGATTTGAATAAAATTGCATAAGAATATTCTCAGGACTATTATTTTTTATCAAGAATTTATTCTTTTGCAAAATGGCTGTTACTCAAAGTCAAGCAAGCGATTTGCGACTTAACTTTGCATCTTCTTTTGTTAATAAAAAACAAAGCACGACATTAATCTGAGGGAATCGCCCGGGGCTCTTTTTTCCCGCTTACAGTGTGGATATGTAATTCTGATCCACTACAATTTCCCATTCACGTTTCATCGATCCTCGCCATAAACTACGGATTACCAAAGCACTCTGGATGAAGCAGAGCAAATATGCCGCGCAGCACGCAGCTGAAGTGAACCATCTGAAATCCGTTGCTCAGTTACGCAGGCAATTGGTCCAATTAAGCGAGGATCTTGACCGTTCGCCGCGCATCTACTTACGGCGAGCATCTAATTAGACGAGTTTACGAAGTTCCCGTGCAGGGTGCCGTTAGCGGCGAAATAGATTTTCCGCTGCCGGAAAAACCGCCAGATGGTTAATTAAATCGGGCGTTCGCTCGTCCCCGGCGACGTTGCACGCGGTTGTACGCGGATATTTTCGCTCGTCGCGCCTCTTATCGCGGGATTCGCAAATAAATAATTGGATACTCTAATTAAAGTGGGCTGATTCTGCCGTTTGCATTCGTTACCGCGCAGCCGGGGACGCGACTGCCTGGAATTTATTAGGCTCCTCGATCGGAGGTGAACGATGGCGTTATTGGGCGGAACCCCGATAAGTTAGGGGGCGACGATAAGGCGAGTAATGGCTAATTACTGGAACACGGGCTACGCCGGGGCGGTGTCCCCCGCGATACACGATATTTTAAAAGCGCGAGCAATTATGGCCTGTGATTAGCAAAGGTGGACTGCTGCGCGTGGGTGTGACTCGAGATAAGGTGGTTCCAGGGTTTCGAATCGGGCAAGTGCCTCTTCTTCTCGCGAGCGTGATGGAGAAGAGAAGGAGGAAGGCACGAACGTGCTCTTGATAAATCCGAACGTCTGATATATCTCGAGCCGGAAATGGCGAGAACGAGCGGTGAAGAATCTTTACGATGGCCTCTGGAAGGGGATCAAAAGAACCGACAATAGTGGGTTCGTCTTTTCGACGAGATTAAGCTGGGGACTGGTTCTTGTACCTTAGTAGTAAGGATTGGAGGTGGTGAACGTTATTAGGCGCTGGTAGGGGAGAGTTGCCAATATCGTACTGGTCACCTAAATCGTACCCCATCAATTTCTAAGTAATTAATGAATGTCAACGACATTTGATAATAAAAATATCAAGTAGGGTAAACCAACCAGTGAATGACCGAATTGTTAAATGAGAAGCCCAGTAAATGACCGCAAACTTTTAATAACAATTGTACTTATTAATGTTTGTTTAATACGTGTGACTAAAAATATGGAATATTAAAAGTGCTACTATACTCCATTTATAAACATATAATAATTTTTAAATTTATAATTGACATTTCTTTGCCTAATGGTCATTCACTGATATGCGGTCAATTACTGGTTGGTTTACCCTAAATGTGAGATAAGAAATAGAAACAAAACATTTTGAGCTTACACCCTATTTTGTGCGTGCTATAAACATTTTAAAAAATCAGGTATGATTGATGTAACTTTTTATCAGTTTATCGTAGCAGGGTTACTAACCGTAACCCTAACCGGGTTTGGCTCTCTAATGTAGTGGAGTAACCCGCGACACCGGGTTACCCAGAAGATTGTGGGCCTGGTAACCCGGTTAACCCGCTCTTGTACAGGGTTACTAACCGCGGCCTAACCCTAACCGTAACCCGTCGTAACCGGGACGGAGCGGGTTACAAGTGATACAAGAGTACATTCGCATTGTTTATATTGATATCAGTTAGACGGGTAGAATGAGCAGTGTGCAGTTTTAGAAATATAAAGTAAGAAATATATTATTTTGAAACACAAGTAATATGCCAAATTTATTCATTTGTAAGAAAGTGGTATGTAAAAATAGAAACTCAGTGTTCAATACATATGAGCATGCAATATATGTATTATGTATGCGCTATACATAAAAAATATGCAAAAGTATATGTAACTGAACAGTCTTAATTCGCAAAATTGTTTAATTTCTAGAATTTTTAATGTTTATATCTGCGAATTCTTAAAAGTTTGAACTTTAAACTTTAAACTTTAAAATAGGCGTGTCATCCTATCAGGTTTAACAATCTGAAATCAATAAAATTTTTGCATACATTTCCAAACGCTCAAGAATTCAAATTTTTAAATTTTCAAAAGTGTGAAACGTCAAATTCTTAAAATCTTCGGATTATTAAATTTCGTAACATTCAAAAGTTTTAATCTTCAAATTTTCAAAAGCTTAAAACTTCAAACTTTTAAGAATTCGGATCTATAAACATTAGAAATTCTAGAAATTAAATAATTTTACGAATTAAGACTGTTCAGTTACATATACTTTTGCATATTCTTTTATGTATAGCGCATACATAATACATATATTGCATGCTCATATGTATTGAACACTGAGTTTCTATTTTTACATACCACTTTCTTGCAAATGAATAAATTTAATTTATTTGTTGAAACGTTCAGATTTAGAGTCGAAGATTTATGGATCATAAGGGGATATAGAGTAAGAATAGAGAAGGAGAATGTAAATTAAAAGATCAGGAATATCCTCAGCCCTCGTGAAATTGTTAGACCACGTTATCAGAAATATCCCAACAGGTTTCCGCAGGGGGTTGATTAAAACCAACGGACGAATCTTGTAAAGCGCGCAAGATTTGTTTGGCCGCGATCATTTTAAACTTGGGCAGCTAGAGGTCGATGTCCTTGCCAGACCAAAATTCTTGAAATATGTACGATCCTGGCGGGTGAGTGATGCGTGGCATGGCTCGCTTTTCACTTATTCATTCTCCCTTCCCATCGCAGTCAATCGTCTGTCGGTCGCGGGCAGAGTTAGCGGCGCTATTTTAGAGACCGAACTAGCAGTGTACCGAGCTGGTCCACGTCGTTACTCTATTCTCTTCAGCTTTAACCGCGAAAGATAACGCAAGCGCGAATGCTCTGCCATCTGATAAAACGAACACTCGAAACTTTGTCGCAGAATGGAGACGTTCCAAGAAGCTGGCGTTCAGATGTTGAAAGAGTTCAGGGCGCTTCTCCAGCACTCGCCACTGCCTCTTCCCGGGACACGGCTCCTTCAGCTTCTGGCCCTCAACATGTTCGCCATCGAGTCGACGCAGCTCAAGGGTGAGTCACATCTGCTCTACTCGTTCGCATACTTTTTGAAAAAATTCTTGGCCATCGTTCACAGCATAGTAAACAATAAACTATTAGGTCGGTGCTAAAGTTTTATTAAACCACTGTGCATCAAGCTGACAGAGGTCTGCTAGCGTTACCGACTTCCACCCCCGTTGTAACTTCTAAAAAAAATAATAATATAGTTTTATTAACCAAAGTCTTTATTAACAGTAAGCGAACTTTTGCACCGACATAATATAACACCATAAAATGGTTCCCTTTCTGCTACAAATTTACAAGAAACTTAGGGTATTAATGGTATTATATTAAAGTGATCCATGGCAAAAAAATGATTTCACGAATGAAAGTTTGCTTCCACCTGCGCGATGATTCGCGATTTCGTGAATTTTTACCGAATCGTTTGTGCCGCGCAACGTTCGCGCGCGTGGTGTCGCGGCTTAACGTTGGTCCCAGGAGCGCGCACCTGTTTCGATATTACGGCGAAACGGTCCCCCCCCCCCCCCCCCCAAGCGGTTAGCCCTTCGGCCCCAGCCGCACCGTCGTCAATTATCGATGGATAGGAAAGATCCTCGCGGCAAGAGGCGATCGGAGACGAAGAAAAACGGCGCGGCGGCCGCGAACGGTCGCGCGCTGGCTCGCGAGCCGCGGCGATAGATCGATAAAAGGCCCAGGCATCGTGTGCGTTTCGAGCGGACACCGCGGTGGAAGGAGACGAAGAAAGTTGTTACGACAACGTTGTAACCGGCACTTTAGATCGAATCTCTTTCACGGCCACGGCCGTCTCGTTATTTAATGTTACTACGCGGCCCTCGCTCCTCCGCGTCCAGCCTTTATTGTTTCACGTCGTTCTGTCGGCGCTGGCACCGCGAACGGCCGCAATAAATCAGAATAACGACCACGCCTGCTGCCAAAAGCCATTCGAATTCAATCCAACGTATCGTCCGCGGGGATCTGCTCGTTTCCAGACGCAGAAACCCGGCGGATACAAACTGCCCGGTCGCGTCCACCGCTCGCCTGACAGATCCTCGTCGATTTATTCACGGGGAACTTGCCTCCTTTGCAGTTCCTCTACTACTCCGCCGTGGTACCGCCTTTTTATATTCGCTGATTCAACGCTTCGGGATTCCCGAAGGGTTATTCCCGTTCGGATCTCTTTTGGGGATTGAATGATCTCTTAAGGGGTTAGGACACAATAACGGGCCAAGAAAGCAGACGATAATAAGAAAAGTAAACAATCAATTAATATAAGGTTTTGTGTTTTAGTTCACTATATTATGAACTATAAGAAAAATATATACCGTTAAGGAACTAGTTTCTGATCAGTTTAGAGGGTTTCCCGCTTTAATATTTATTTTTAACCTAATAAAACATTAAACCATAGACTTCTTCTATACTAAAAGTTGAATTAATGTTTAAACTTCGAGAAAAAATTTTAGAATGTTGAAAATAAGTATATGATTTAATTATTTATAAGGTATGGAATAATAAGGTGACTAGGAACTAGTTTTTGATCATCTAAAACTAACTGCTTTCACAGACAACACATATAATTTTTAATTATCAATTTTTATGTTAGTAATTATTTCAAACAATTATTTATTGACATAAACTCAACAGAACGATTTATTTCATGACCTGATAAAAAATTAGTGCCTGATCAAGAACTAGTTCCTTAACGGTAATATTTACAAAATAGCATTTGTACGCTGTGCAATGTCTCCATTTAAAATGTCCCTTTTTTCCGGATGGCCAAATCGGATAGACTGTAACAAAAACCCCAAAAATGTCATAAACTATAATATATTTCCTAGGCATTGACGATCCAACATTTCATTTTTTGCAAAAATTGACAAAATGGCCGATGTTTGAAAAATAATGATCAAATTTCGACAGAGGTGTGTGAATCTTTTTGTCTATATTTTGTACAATAATTAAAAAATTTTAAATTTTGGATCGTCAATGCCTAGGAAATATATTATAGTTTATGACATTTTTGGGGTTTTTGTTACAGTTCATCCGATTTCCCGGAATCAGGCCCACCAGTTGGCCATCCGGGAAAAAAAGAAATTTTAAATGGAGACATTGCCCGGCGTACAAATGCTATTTTGTAAATATTATATGTTTTTCTTATAGTTCATAAAAACCTTACATTAATCGATTGTTTACTTTTCTTATTATCGTCGTCTAAAAATCGTCTGCTCTCTTGGCCCGTTACTGTGTCCTACCCCTTAACCCTCTAGAGACGGGGATGTTTTAAACGTAACGTAGAATTTTTTTGAGCGTTAAAATAGTCTGTTTTAAATTCTTTTTTTTAATTTGTTTATAACAAAAAAATGTTTAATTTCGGGTTCTGATGGTACAACAGTTTCTTCTCTGCCTACTAAAGGTCACTATACCTATCAAATCTCGATCTTATTGATGGAACGTAAATAAAAATGTGTTAATCTGAATGTGACTCTGGAGTCCCACTCGTCCCTAGTGGGTTAAGGGGACCCTCCGGTCAACACGCACGCAAAATAGGTGATTTTTATGAACTTTTCACAAGAAGACGTTATAACGTATCTTAAAAAATGTTTTTGGTTTTTATTAACGTACTCTTTGGAGTATAGAAAAAATGAATAATAAGTAAATGCGACGCTGCAGTGGTAACACTGTTGGGAAGCCTAACCTTGAAACTAAAATAGAGACAAAAACAAGCAAACATAATAAATGTTAAAAATCCCCTTTATCAATCGAGCGTAGAGAAGCGGACGTAAAGCAAAGCACGCGATCAGTTGTGACTTCTTAAGTGAAATCAGTAGAACATACGTATATATCCGCCAATCGTGATATTTTCAATCTTCGTCCGTTTCTTTGCGCATCCTGCAATTTCGCGTGATTTTAAGCAGATTACCCGTACGCACAGGCAACTTTTGCCTAATGCTTTTCCCCTGAGTCATCGTCTACCGTGACTCAACGACGCGCTCGGACGAGCCTTGGGGAAAAAGCAACAGGGCGTCCCGGGTTTTTTGCAGGTGCGTGCAGGTGCTAGCCCCATATAATTATCGCTAATTCCTATACGAGAGCGAAACACTGGCCGTGGACTTGCTTCTCCTCTCCGGGACGGGATCCGCACTGAGTCATCAGCGGCAGCGCACTCATGCTGCTCTATTTCCCATGTAAAATTGTCTGCGCGGATCCTTTGCACCTGCTACGACGCTTCTTTCCTCCGGTTTAGCTCGCTTCCCCGTAGAACCTTCGCTAATCGCGAGCAATTACATTTGGGGAATACTCGCGGGCACTTGAGGCAACGAATTCCTCTTATCCCACACAATCTTCTTAATATCAATCGCAAACAGCGAGGTGCCAAGTGAACAAAGTGAATCTTTAGCTAGCAAGAACGCCCTCTTATTTAACTTTACAGTTTTACTTGTATCGATAATCGTCTTCAGAGGTACACGCTGTGCAAGTTGAGCCCTCCGTCCAGCTGAAAGCAGCGGCTACCTCTAAACCGTACCTAATTCATGCGGTATCGTTAATATTTTTCTCGGCGCGCGCGGTTTGTATAGTACGGTTAGGTTTAATCAGCAGGACGATCTCACTCCCGCTAACGAACCAGTTTACTCCGCCCTTCGCGGTACGCTTTAATTATCCAGCACCAGGCTGATCGAGCGTTCGGGATACTTCCTGATCGTTCCTCCCGATAGGGGAACGATCGAGAGTGCTCGGACCGAGCACCACGCGACAGCCCCCCCCTCCTAACACTTGACCAACGCATAACCTTATCCGCGACACAGTGATGACCGGCTATCAGGCACAGCCAGTAATTGAAATCGTAAACACCGCTGGTAATGGCCCATTGAGCTTATGCATCCACGTCGACACCGTCTGCGGTCGTGGCACGTCACGGGCTCGCCTTCATCATCCTTTAAACCGCGGGCCACGTATATCCCTGCGGTTTCCTCTATCGATTATCAATCGCGCCTTCTTCTTCGCCGAGGCATCCACCGCAGCTGGGCAATATTCTCCTATTCCCCGCGCGTGGCTACACGGTTGGGTTTTAGGTGATGCAGGTGATCCGAGAAATAGGGAAAAGCTTCTCGCTGGGCCGAGTGTAACAATTACCAGTAGATGGACGTTTCGAGCCTCCACGCTGAGACTTAAACAGTATCCAGACGTGCGAGGCGTAACGAAATAAGGACGCGTAGGGTGCAGCGCGTTACGAAGAAATAAGAGGAGTGTTAAGTGAAAGAGCGCGTTATATTCACGGCGGTACTTTTCGATGGCTCTAATCCCTTACCGAGGTCTCGGGCATTGGACGATCCCGACTCTCCCTCTCGGCGCGTGTAATTTATTTCGCGTTTTCGTTGGCGGCTAAAAAATTAAATAACCCTTTTCTTCCCTCTCCCTCGCTCTGTCCTTCTCTTTCTCCCCCCCCCCTCTCTCTCTCTCTCTCCCTGGAAGCGTCGAGTCATCCTTGAGACATCCATCAGATCCACTTTGTCGACGATCGAATTGAAAGCACTCGAGCCGCCGGCTAGTGGTAGCCGAAGATATTGCACACGGGGCAAGATAATCCACGTCCTGCTGGCTACTTGACGATGAAGAGATTCCTCCGCGGAAAGGGTAAACGACCTTCCTCACCATCCATGGCCGCGGATACACGTCTCGAACCACGGGTTCGGTTCTTACCAATCAACCCGGAGGATCCGAGAAAACCAGCGGCAGATTACAGGATAGGGGCAGCCCCTAGATTTGTAGCCTCCGATCCTCGATTCGTCTTTTGATTCCGCGTCGAACAACGGCCCAGGCTCTACTTTGTCTAATGGCGCGGCTTCACGCGGCCATCTCCCACCGACACGTAATTCGCGGATGCGCTCCCTGGCAAAGCTTATCAGCCGGAATTTATGGGCCTGTTATTCCTGAGGAATCATCGTGCCCGAGCTTTTACGATCGCCGGTAGACCCGGCAAGTATCTTCCATTCGAGACCCGTTCTCGCTGGCGAATTAATGGAAAATTGCATGAGTCCCGAGACACTTGATGTGCCAGTAACAGCAGTATTTTTGGTCGATAAAGACTGGTTCTAAATTCTTTTCCGTTCAACTCGCGCTTGGAGGAGAGGAAGGACTTATTTTTATTATTATTACGTATTTATTATTCATAGAAAATAAATGCTGTAATATATATATATATAGGGTGACTAACAGTTTGAGTAAATGACTAGAGTAAAGGCGAGGCTGCAGTAGCAATGCTGTTGATAAGCCTAATATTGTGTGCGTAAAACTAAGAACTAAAGGTACCTGAACATTCGATTTAGGATGTGAATAATATCCAGTGACTCAATCCACCCCCCGGTTTTAACTCGAAGTTATCAAAGCTACGTCCGAAACAACTCTGAGGATGTGATTCTAGCACCAATTCATAATACGCCATGGAAAATCTTCCACCTCGTAGAAAAGCTCGCAACCCTTCGCGTTATTTCCCACCCTCTGTGCCTCAGAGAGGAAATCTGTTCTCGTTTCACCGAGGCGTCGTTACCGTCGCTCTAGCATGTATCATTGCGTTGCGCAAGTTATCGAAGCACACCCTTCGCACCTCGCCGTTTCCTCGCATCGTCCTGTGCCCCTTCCTCCCCCGCCTTTCGGCTAGGGGCACCTTGCGCCCATCCCTCGAAATACCAGCTGGTAATCGGATCCTCAAAGCGGACAACTTGACCGGTCGAAAAAGGAGCGTTCCCTCGCGGGACCAAAACGTGATCGCGAGTGAAATTCAATCGTGGCGCAGCCTGTTCTTGTTTCGAGAGGGTGACCCTCGTCAGTCTCCTATTCGAACGGAGGAGGGGGGGGAACCGAAACAAAAGGAAAATCGCGAGCTGGGATCGATATCGCGTGGACTCGGATTCGAAACGAACGAAGGCGGGTAGGGGTTCCGTTCGAACGGAGGAGATGAAATAAAAGGAACGATCCGAGTCCACGTGGATGCTCGTCTAATTACATCTAACTGTACAGCGGATATCAGACGAGTATTATTTGCGATAATAGGATAGACAGAGCCGGCTAATTCCCTCGTCATTTTGTAGGTAATTCCCTCTCAACCCCCTCCTCGTTATCTTCATCATATTCTTATTCCCGTCCCTCGAGCGTGGAGATCCACCGCGGGCTTCCTGCGCCGCAACTTTATTCTCATGTGTCCGAGGGATTGGAGGTCTCTTCCGATTGACTGATAGAAACGGAGGAAGATGCTGCGAAGGGGAGGGAGGCGCGGGCGTTCGCAGGAAGGCGAATTCAGTTATTCAATTACTGTTTCGGTGCCGAGTACCGTACATTCGCGGCGGACGATGTGTTTTCCTTGGATCCGCGCACTCCGGCTGCTTGGAGGAGGAAGTTGCAGAGTGTTTAGAGGGTAATGGAAGGGAACGGCTTTATGGGGTCGTACATCCTCCGCGGAGTCCTTTTAATTAACTATCAGGGGCATGAAGGTGTATTTCCTTTTACATCCTGTACGCGAGTTCGTTATTTACATTCTTTCCTCTGCTTAGTGTCTGTGTAGAATACTTATTACCTCATCGTTCGTACGTTTTACTCTCGATGTGGTTTTGGATAACCATGTGAAGTCGAAAGTTCAAGCTTTATTCTGTAAATTGTACGAAAGTAAAGAGTAGGTATTTTGCAATTTCGTGGTGGATAGATTTCCGAGAATCCCAGAATGTGTTACATTAAGGAAAATTTGAAACTCAGTAAACCAAGTAAACATAGGGTAAAGGACCCAATTACTGTCACCTTAAGTTGTTTTACGCAAAATAACGAATAAATCTTGTAAAATGGTGCATAAAAAAATTTAGAATACAATGCAAACTGTTATTTATACGATACAACAAACAGTACTTAATTTTTTCTTCGTTAATTTGAATAAAACGATAAAAAATTTTAAGCCGACATTAGGAGAGTGGAAACGATGACTTCCTTACTATCGAAAGAGAAAACAAGGCGTTAAAGAAAATGCTGTAATTGCAATATTGAAGCTATTGACATAACAAAATATAATGTTTTACATAATATAAGCATCATAGAAAGTAATGAAGATCCGAATTCAACGATTCATTACGTCTTTTTACTTATTAATTGGGTGACAGTGATTGGTACAAGCGTTTCAAGCATTTTGGTATTACTGTCATAGCAGTTAGTTGCCCATGTACATGAGACGACATAACCTTAAAATGAGATAAACGGTATTAGGTTAGCTGGCAGTAATTGGGGTGTCAGTAATTCAGTCAAACACATTTGAAGGGTGTCAGTAATAGATCCCGAAATATATTTTTGAAATTGATGAATTTATACATAAAAATTGAAGTTTTAAGTTCCACCAAATTTTTTTCATCAAGTAAACATATTAAGCAATAATAAATAACAAGATCAACATATACTTTTAGTCTATAAGTACAAAATTATAAGATAATGTTAGCGTCAACGCTTAATGTGTCAGTAATTGGGTCCTTTACCCTAGATCTGACAATCACTCAATGCACACATCGACGTATACAAAACTTGCGGACACGAGCAGAGATGGGCAAACAATTATTTGAAATAAAAATTTCGTACACAAATCTTTTCAAATAATTTTTTGCCCATCTCTGGACACGAGGGAGTATTTCAGTATACATTTAAGGGTTCGTTGAGGTCACATCGAGGAGCCCCGGCATTCGGTGTAATCTCTATTGACTAAAAAAAATTGAATAAATGAAAACCGACTTCAAAAAAATAAGAATGCACTAGAAGTACAAAATAATTTTTTCCCTTATTTAATATACGACTCTCATTTTTTTTATGCCGGCGCCAGATTTACAAACGATGAGGCGCCGATTTAAAAAATATGAGAGTCGGAAATTAAGGATGTATTGGACGTACAATATCAGACAAAAGTATATGAAATTTGAAATACTTGAATATCTACGTCTTACGCATAGTAAATCTAGATGTAAGGAATTCGAACGACAGTTGGAGTCTTATTTTTAATCCTAGGAAGGTATTTTTCACTTTACAAATGCTTTCTCAAGCATTATTTGCTAAACTTTTGGCAGTGAAAATGCCCAGAATTCACAATTTTCTCAAGTTATAATTTATTTCTTTAAAATGGTGTAGAGAAAACAATTGAAACTCGGCAGATATTTTCATCTACCCATATACTGCATGTACAAAAAAAATTTAAAACATTGGTAATATTTCTTCAACATTTTTTCAGATGGTTTATTCGTCAAGATCGTCTCTTTCCATAAGAGTACGTGTAAAATCAGTGAAAATTAAAATCGTTATAACTCAGTAACCGTTTAGTGAATTCATTTAAAATTTATGTAGCACATCAGGAAGGCTAAAAAGAACAATCTCAGAAATTTTCATCAACTTGGAACTATTTTGAAAATAGGTCCAATACATCCTTAAATAAGGCAGAAAATTATTTTGTACTTTTTAGTGCATTTTTATTTTTTTGCTGTCGGTTTTAATTTGTTTTTTATTCTTAACTTTTTAGTTTTATATATATTGACACAACATGCTGATGAGATATGCGCGCACGTATATAAAATAGTAATAATTAGGTGACAATAGTCTTTATTATTAACCAGAACTGGCAAAATATTGGGCCAATGTTGATGCAGTGTAGGGTGGGACCACTGGGGTATCGCCCTCTTTCAAATAAAATAAAGATCATCAAAATCAGTCCATATGCTGATGAGTTACGCGGGGATAAACAAAAAAAAAACACGGATCAAATCTATAAACTTCTCCTTTTTGAAGTCGGTTAGAAAATAACGCGTTGCCAACATCGACATTGAGTCCCTCTCAATCGTAATTTTCCCATCAGCGGTAGTGGACGTGTTGCGTCTAGTGTCTCTAGGTGCAATACTGCCAAACTGATCGATACCTCAACAAAACAGGGAAGCCCTCGAATCTTTCCCGAATCCTCTGCATCAGATTGCATCATCAAATTTCCAGGATCCTTCGCCACTAGTCTGTTAAAAGTACAACTAGGCGCAACAAGAATTCTTGCACCGACCTAATAATCGGTACCTACACTTGATCGGCTCCCTCGTGCCTCGCAAATTCAAGCCCGCACCCCCGCAATTACAATCTCCCAAATCTAAAAAGCTGAGTCCTCCGGTATCCGTCGCGAGGAGAGTCTGAAAGGACCAAGGACCTCGCCCGAAGAAGAGGCCAGCCTTCGTCGGGGGGTTCGGTTGGAGGCCGATGGAGGAGCCGTGCAAGGGCGTCGCGGTCCATTAATAACCGCGACAGCGGGCCCCGTGACTTACTCCTGAGTGAAATTCGCAAATTACGCCGCTCGGAATCACTTACTCGCCGGGGTGGGTGCGTATTAAGCGGCGACGATGTTCCCCACGGCGCGAAGGTGCAGCCTCGGCTGCGCGGAGATGCACGCGTGTGAGGTACGGACGCGACCGCGGGGCAGCGCAGAGATCCGTACACCGCCGAGGCAAATGTCCCTAATGTCTATAATCTCGGATCATCTGCATCCAGACTGCGGCGCGGGGGGAGGGGGGGGGAGAGCCCCGGATAGCCAGCCCCCCCCCCCCCTCCTCGCGCGCACCTCGGCTTTGACGTCGGCCCATGCTGTTATTCGACGCAACGTTCAACTAACCTAAGTACAGGTAACACTGGGCGCGCTCTCTCTTTTCGCTTTTTCCCCCCGAAGTGCGCCACGCATCACCGTCAGAGGTGGACGCCGAGGAGGCGCGCTAGCCTGAAAACGTTTCGTGGCTAACCGCACCGCATCGCTGTTATTAAATCGCCTCCATTGTTTTTACCTCTGCTCCGTCACGGTCGCTCCCGTTTTCATCGGGGATGCGGCGAGCTCTCTGGCGATCGCCGCGCGTCCTGCTCGCGTCGAGCACGTTTTTCTCCCGGCTGAGTCGTTGAACGGGGCTTCCTGTGGGGAGCGTAAAAATGGGGTCAGAGAGTCGCGTCGAAATAGGTGGCTGGTGGAACAGGATCGCACCTTCTCCGAGGGTTTATAAATCTTTCTGTTTAAGGGGTTATGCCTGAGTAGTCAGCTGACGAAAAAGAACGCGACTTTCGGGAATTTTTTGCGGAATGTCTACTGTATAATTTTTTTACAACTATTCGCTTATTTTAACAGTATATATATGCAGCGACTTTCAGTAATTTTGTTATAGAAAAACATTAAAATAGGAACGAATAACAGCTATTCTCGCGGAAACTGTTTTGATAAAGGAGCTGTGCGGTGGATCATCTAAATTCTGAAAATAAAAATTCAAAAAGATTCTGTTAATATATGGATAAGTTCAGTAGATGAAGGAAGGATTTTTCAAAAAATTGATTTTTTCAAAACAAAACCACGATTGTTCGATGTCTGAATTGTTTCGCTCTTCGTTAATTAAAAATAGAGTTTTTATTACAATAAAAAATCCTTGGTTTATCTGCTGGTCTTTGGTATATAAAAGAAGCCTGCACAAGTTTAAGCCAATCGGTTGCTCTATAACAAAAGCTGGCCATACACGGAGAGGTTTCTCCGTGGTCTTCATCTGCAAATACCCACTAACATACAACGAAAGTTCACAGACAAATCACGTTGGATAAATCGGTCACAGATAAAACTGCGTGTTAATGGACGAAAACCGCTAGTTTATCCGCGGATTTCATCGAAACTGTGGACTTTCGTCTTGTTGAAAGTTTTCTCAGTTGTCATACAGATTTGAATGGGGTTGCACCAAACGAAATATGTTTAAACGTCGTAATAAAATACGTAATTTGTGTTGTGCTATGATTGGTATGCACATAATTGCCCAAAATAATACACGTGGAAATCGCAAAAAGTGGATAAAGGATTATTTAATTCAAAAGGACCGTCTGAGTCATATACAATTATTAAAAGAATTAAGGGACAATGACCCTGATGATTTCAAAAATTATTTGCGAATGGACACAAAAACATATGAAAATTAAAATTATGACACAAAAACTGCACGTTAATGTTGAACAACTGTTTTGTCACGCGGTTGAAGTTTGTCACGAGAACTGTGACGGTAAATCGATCATAGACATGCACCACTAACATGCAGTTAAATCCGCAGACTTGAAACGCGACGGAGAAAACCGCCGGGAAATCTCTCCGTGTATGGCCAGCTAATATTACTGAGAGTTGCTGCTCATATATGTACTGTTAAAATAAGCGAATAGTTGTAAAAAAATATACACTAGATATTCCACAAAAAATTCCCGAGAATCTCGTTCTTTTTCGCCAGCTGACTAGGCATAACCCCTTAACCCGCCGGCAGGCGCGCGTGTGTACTCAGTACACGGAGGTCGGTTTTTGGCTGAAAAAACTGTTTTACCGTGATGTATTGTACCCAGCACCCCTATGTATTCTTCCAGCGGACATTTCTGCATAATTCTACGTACTTGTCAGGTTCAAATTCGGTTTGAAAGTGTCTCTAACTGAATGAAAACGAAAGTATGCCGCGTATCCTTCCGGCGAGCGCGCCCGTGTACTCACAAGTTTCCCAGGTGTCCGCCTCCGATTGTTCTGGTTTTTGGATATGTTTGAGGGGACAGAAAAATAAGATATACGTGGTTTTTTATTTTGGCCTATTTGCATATGTAGAGGGTGAAACTACCCCTCAAACGTTTTCAGGTGTTCGCCTCCGATTGTTCTGGCTTTTGGATATGTTTTAGAGGACCCAAAAATAAGATATACGTGTTTTTTTATTTTGGCCTGTTTGTATGTTTAGGGGGTGAAACCACCCCTCAAAGTTACAGGATTTTCAGGTGTTCGTCTTCGATTGCTGTGGTTTTTGGTTATGTTTTAGAGGACCGAAAAATACGAAATACGTGTCTTTTTATTTCGGCCCGTTTGTACGTTTAGGGGGTAAAAGCACCCTTCATAGTTATAAGATTTTCAGGTGATCATCTCCAATTGCTTTAGTGTTTGGATATGTTTTCCCATATGAAATTTTACTCAACACAATTTTGTTCCCCTTATGAACTTTGAGGGGTGGTTTTTCCCCCTATACACGCAAACGAGCCGTAATAAAAAGACACGTATTTCGTATTTTTCGGTCCTCTGAAACATAACCAAAAACCACAGCAATCGGAGACGAACACCTGAATATCCTGTAACTTTGAGGGGTGGTTTCACCCTCCAAATATGCAAACAGGCCAACATAAAAAACACGTATATCATATTTTTTGGTCTCCTAAAACATATCCAAAAACCAGAACAATCGGAGACGAACACCTGAAAACCTTTGAGGGGTGGTTTCACCCCCTAAATATGCAAACAGGCCAAAATAAAGAAACACGTATATCTTATTTTTGGGTCCACTAAAACATATTCAAAAACCAGAACAATCGGAGACGAACACCTGAAAACCTTTGAGGGGTGGTTTCACCCCCTAAACATGCAAACAGGCCAAAATAAAAAAACACGTATATCTTATTTTTCTGTCCCCTAAAACATATCCGAAAACCAAAGCAATTGGAGGCGTACATCTGGGAAACTTGAATACGCGGGCGCCCTCGCCGGCAAGATACGCGGCATACTTTCGTTTTCATTCAATGAGAGACACTTTCAAACCGAATTTGAACCTGACAAGTACGTAGAATTATGCAGAAATGTCCGCTGGAAGACTACATAGAGGTGCTGAGTACAATGCATCACGGTAAAACGGTTTTTCAGCCAAAACAAACCCCCGTGTACGGAGTACACGACGCGCCTGCTCGTGTAAAACTTTTAGGCGCGCCTGCCGGCGGGTTAACGCAACTGGAAATTCTTTCTACGCATCCTACATTCATCCTTTTTGAACGTTTCTGAATCATCCTTGGTGTTTCGCGAAGTTCGAAATGTTTAAAAGTAGCCTCCGCAATTGAATCGGAATTAAAAGCAAATGGCGTCAGAATGTTTCCACGATCGGTACCCACAAGTAGTGATGGGATCAAGTATATTGGAAGTAGGTTCGAATCTGACTGTATAGTTTCGAACAGTTCACGAGTACTTTTATTTGTGACAATCCTACGTCGAGTTATACTGGCTACTGTCGACGCTGCTTTTTATTGTCGCAGAGCACGGACCGCATCCTGCATTTTTCTATTTTGATAAAAGCGAGTTTATTGTAGAATATTTCACACTCATTTTATGTACATATTACATTTATTATGAAGTTTAAATCGATATGTACAAATAAATTGATCAATCATATTTCCTAAAATCGCACCACTGCAATCGTACCAGTACGATTTGAAAACTTATGTCATATGTTATATGTATAGGTTATGTACATTTTCAGGGTTCGATTACTACTTTTACAAGATTCGATTCTTTCAAATGACAAAGTAGGGGAGAGTTGCCAATATCGTACCACTTAAGACATTTTACGTTATATTTCATATTTGGTACTCGTATGAACGCAAATGACTATTGGATATTGTAGCTTGATCTTTTAGGCACCTACTATTATATGCTTAGCCTTTTGTTCAGGACAAATTAATTTGTTATTAATCTTTTTGTCACATACTGTCAAAGATACGATTCGGACGACCGGTCTCCTAAATCGTACCTCTCGGTTTCCAAAATCGTACCTCCACTAAAAAGTAGTATAAATAACAAATAGAGAAGAAAATATTCAACATAAAGTAATGATTATTATATAGTTACATATACAAATGTATATGGATCACACACAGGCCGCAATAACCTATGTAAATGATATATGTACATAACCTATAAACATACGAGTTGTCAAATCCTATTGGTAGGATTTTAGTGGTACGATTTAGGAAACATGATCAATTTAAACATTATAATGAATGTAATATGCACTTAAAATGAATGTCAAATATTCTACATTAAACCTGCTTTTAGAAAAATACAAAAATACAGGACAAAATTGTATTGTTTGATTATTATCAGCTACGATAAACTGATAAAAAGTTACATCAATCATATCTGATTTTTTTAAATGTTTATAGCACGCACAAAATAGGGTGTAAGCTCAAAATGTTTTGTTTCTATTTCTTATTTCGCATTTACTTGATATTTTTATTATCAAATGTCGTTTACATTCATTAATTATTTAGAAATTGATGAGGTACGATTTAGGTGACCAGTACGATATTGGCAACTCTCCCCTACTTGCAAGCACATATTCGCATCCTATAAATAAATGAGTAGAAATCCAATCCCATGAAGTGAACTTTTTGTATTGTATTCGACTTAGTTTCGTGAGTAGGGGAGAGGTGGGATGAAAGGGACACTTGTGTTTAGGACCACATATTAAAAAAACTAAAATAACCATTTGAGTTGTAATTGGTAACATTAGAAAGGCCAGTTATCTGGCTATAATAATACACGGGCCTATTAAGCTTCTCTCTATATTTACATGTCATATTTTTCGTTTTCTAAAAATGTGTGTTTTGTCCCTTTCATAAATTGGCTGTATTGAAAGGGACATGGGTGGTTATGAATGGGACAGTGTAACAAAACCAGGCAATATTAATATAATTTTTTTAATTATTGTTTATGCAGGTACCGAAATCACACTAGCTATTTTAATTCGTAATAGGAACTGTCTAATCACTAATGAATTGAAATGAATTGTCTAATGGCATCCTAACCCAAATTTTAGGTGGCATATTTTCACTGAAACAAGTGAAGAATAGTAAGGTTTCGAAGGTGACAGGTATGAAAATGACGTCCCCTTCATAAATTTTTGCTGTGTCCCTTTCACAAATACGGCACCAAAATTGAAAATCTAATTCCTACAATTACAATATGACACAAAAACGATCGGACATTATACGATATCGTTCTTAAATAAATACCTGTTTAGATACAGTAATAGAGAAATCAGTCGCTGGTAACAGCACTTCACAAGACAGTTCAAGGAAATACTAAAAGTTATACTTTGAACCTCAAAAAAATTCAATCGCGTATTTCTGTCATCATTGATACGATAGCGGCTTGAAATTTGGCTTGATTACGCATAAATGAATGTGGCTACAAAATAAAAACACTTTTGGCCTGGGCAATTCCTTTATCTTTGAGATAATGACCATGCCCCCTTCAATACGTGTCCCTGTCATCCCACCTCTCCCCTACATATTGAACTTGATCCCATCCCTACCCACAAGCAACTCCCCAAAAAATCCTCAACCTCCATCGCGACCAGGCGGACCCGAGACGAGCCTCGAATTCCGTGGATCCGCCAGCTTTTTCAGCGAAATTTCGTTCACGAACGTCGTCCCTTGTTTCTTGATCCCGCGGCCCCCGCGGTGCGCGTCGAACCGTGCTTTATATGCCGGGCGGAAGCGTAACGTCGCGCACGTAAGATTGAAAGACGTTCGAACGCCCGGCCGGCTGGCTCGCGCTCGGAAATTTCGCCGTGGCGTACCCTCCTCACGTAGCCCCCTCAAAAATTCGGAAACGCCGTATTACCGTGCGGCGAGACTTTTTGCTCGCCCGGCCGCGGAAAGTCCGTGCGATTATAGCGAGGCGCGGAGGGCAGCTTTTGGGCCCGCAATACCGAATGTACGTTACGGGCCCGGATGAACGGCCGTTGGCCGCCGAAGATCACGCTTGGGACCTCCGCGAGATCTCTCGCAAAAAAAAGAAGAAAAAGAAACGTGTCTCCTATATGCTGCTCGCGTACGCGAGTCCCAAGTTATATTACCGATCGCAACGTAGGGCCACCGAGGCGAATCGGTTCCCAGAAAGCCCCGCGCGTCCGAGGCCTCGTTGGCGTAAATTATCGAAAAGTACAGCCCACGAAAATCCACTGCCCGGCGCGCGCGTACTCCGCTCGAAATTGCCCCTCTAAAACACGAGAATTATTGCCGCCCGCCTCGCCCCGTCCCTGTCGAACAACCATCCCCCTGGGCCCCGTGCCGTTTCACGCGGGCCCGTTCCGCGCGGCGCTCCCACACCCGCCGCGTAGGCACCGAACCTGGGTCCCGGCTTACCGCAATTTCGCCTCGCGACACACCTCGCTGAGCAAACGAAAACGGAGGAGCCGGCGAGATTTAATCCTTTCGCTGTATGGTAAAAAGCGCGGGGCTTGGGCGACGTGGCAGTTTCGAGGGAATAATACGTCCGATTCGAGTGATTTAGGTGGCTGCGGTGGATTTTGCGAGGGGAATGTAGAATTGTGCTTGAATTAATTCAGAGTTGTAAATTTTGCTGAATGGAAATCTCCCTCGATGATCTTTTCGAAGTAGGAGATTTTTTAGAGGCTCTCGCCAGCATTTCTCCAGTGCATTTCCCTCGTTCGTTCTCTCTTGTTCGCTCAGAGTGTCCAGACCCGCGCGTTGTCCATCTATACGCGTGACCGTTCGCATGATTGCGGTGCAGTGACCTTTGAACTTCGCATCCGCCCAGACGGGGCTACATCCGAATATTATCGCGTCGTTAGAAGGGATGCGAGTCCTGCTGGATCACCGACAGATTAAATTCATCCAGTCTGTCTCTCGGTACCGTTGCCCATTATCCATCTTTCAAGTTTCAACCTGACGTTCGCAATGTGACGGTGTGCAACCGAACATTGCGTCAATCGTCGTTGAAATTGGGGCACAATGAAACATTAATATTCTCTTGATATCTAGAAACAATCAGAAGTTCAAAAAATTATCAAAAACAATATACTCTGTGATCTTGAAAGATGATATAAGATTATAAAATGTTACCCTATAGATATCAAGATAATATTAATGTTTCATTGTGCCCCCTGCATCAAAGTGCCCCAACTCCCCCTACGTGTTAAATCTCTTATGGAAAGGTAGAAAAGAGAAAAAAATTGGCGTACTGTGAATTGTTTAGATTCAAGTAATTCTGAGTATATCTTAAAAGAAATAGCACATTAGCTGCGGAGTTTCCTCTATATATTTCGAAAGTTTGCTCAATTTTGTATTTCGAAGTTTCGAAGGGACACTGAGTGACGAAGTGTCGCTGAAGTAGTTGGAATCACTTCTCCGGATGCACCGTCGCGACTGAAAGGTCTGGAAGATCGTATCAAAGTGTTGTGCGGGGTCACGAGCAGGTTTTCGCAGATAACAAGAGGGAATTTCGCAAGGGACAGTGCCTGCGACACTTTGTGCGGCGAAACGCTTCTGCGGGGGTCATTAACACCTTTGTGGCGGGGCTTAAACGAATCTGAAGCTCCGCGGGTAAAAAGGTAGAGGACGGTTCACGCGGAGAAAAGAGTAGGCTTTCGAGATTGACCGTGGATAAGGTTTTAAGTAAATTGGTGCCGAGAGTCTGTATTCTGCTCATTAAATTGATTTATGTGTTTAATTATTCTTTACTCGTTTAGTCGCTTCAGACTCGTCATCATTTAGTGCAGTGATGAGCAACCCGCGGGCCGCAATTGGTCCGCCACACAGTGGTACATAATCACACTTTTTGTTCAAATCACCGTACAGGTCGTAATTTTTTACTAATCTTGACGACTTTTTTTTAAATTCTTCCCAATTAAATTCTCTATCGATCCCTCCGGCCGGAATTTTGAATTTCGTTGCTGTTTTTTTTATATATTTAGCGAAGTATACAGCACTTTTAGAAAATCGGTGTCTGTGGGATTTTTTGGCCGCCGATTCCGAATTCAATCTCAAATTTTCTAAATTGTAGAGCTTTTTAACGATGGCAAATTCAATATATCGAAGCGAAATTTCGGAAAATGATCTTTTTTGGAAGAAACTTAGTGCGTATAGATTTTCAGGGTGCTATCTTATTTGAGGATTAGGTTTTGTGCTTCTGGAAGCAACACTTGGATTTTACGTTTATGTACGTGTCTTAAACTGGAAATATATGGATCGGAAGATATTAAAAGGAAATGTATTATGTCCTCGTTTGTATGTATAGGTGTCCATTTACGTGTATTATTTTCTCTACACCTTTTAATATCTTTGTTCCTCGCCTCTTGTGCCTCTTCCGATAATTGCCCAATAGGGATTAAAAATGTCTCTATTACATCCGACCCATGAATTAAAATCATTAAGAACCACATATATTTATTAACATAAATTTTCGCCGTGCAGCTAATACAAATGACGGTAATACGGCAAGGAAGTTTTTTCAAAATTACAATAAGGTTGCTAAAATCACTGGCATTGATCAACATAATTATGCAAGCAACGGCATCCGGAAAACCGATCGATGTAAATAAATTTAAAAAGTATTGCATGGATACGGCAAAAATTTATGTCAATAAATATATGTGGTACCCAATACCTTCTTCGTGCCATATGATTTTAATTTTAATTTGAGTTTGAATTCGGAATCGGCGGCCAAAAAATCCCACAGACACCGATTTTCTAAAAGTGCTGAATACTTCGCTAAATATAAAAAAAACAGCAACAGAATTCAAAATTCCGGCCGGAGGGATGGATAGAGAATTTAATTGGGAAGAATTTAAAAAAAAAATCGTCAAGATTACTAAAAAATTACGACCTGTACGGTGATTTGAACAAAAAGTGTGATTATGTACATTTGCATATATTTTTTGAACTCTAAAAGATATCGAAATGAATTTTGTGCCAAAAAATAGGATAAAATTATCCCTTGTTAATGTTGTGTAATTTTATATTTTTCATTTCTGTTAACTTAAGCCTTATGTCAATAACCAAAAATACCTACGTTGTTCAATATAGAGGGTACCCACCTCCGTTTTTTTTTTTAAATAAATGCTTCCTATCGCTTCTTTTTGGGGTTTTTACGTTTCTAGTCGATAATTGCTATCTACATCCAAGTTGCCAAGGCCTCTGATAGCCAGAAAGACCTGGCTAGACAATATAAATGCACCTTGAATGTTATACTGCAGGTAGCCGCGCGCAGTTATTTTGGCAATCCAGCTTTTGACAGCTGCTAATTGCCGTTCTTTTCGTGATTGAATTTTGAATAAAGCATCCGTTTCCTTCGGCTTTTTTTGCACATAAATATTTGGTTCTATTTACTGAATGATCCCTACAACGATATCTTATCGTAAATTGTTTCGTTCATTCGGAATTTGTTTATAAATCATAGGTTTCTATAGTTGGGCACCCGGGTACCCGGTTATTGACATAAGGGTTAATTGTGATACGAAATTTTGAAAACTGTTTATTTGGTACTTACTTTTAATTGGTTTCTAATATAATTGTTTAATCGTTCGTCGTCGAGTCGATTACGACGATCATTTTTTTAAATTTTCATTCTCGAGAATAGTTAATTATATTTGCTTGAAGTGGGTAGCTAGTACTGGAAATTTATTAGCTGGAAAGTAACGCTTATAAAACTAAATAAGATTAGCATTCTGAAATTTATTCCTTAATTCTGCGTAGTTTTGTAAATCGATTTTTTCCATTTAGAATTCTTCGGGAATTCTTTCAGCATTTATATTAAAATTAAAGGACGATGAGAAAATATAAATGCTGAAAGAATTCCCGAAGAATTTCAAATGGAGATAGTCGAGTTAAAAAATGATACAGATGAACTAACTCACTAAATTTTATTGAGAAACTGTGCAGAATGCCAGTGCCTCATACACATACATATATATCCTATGAATAATATACGACGCTATGGATAAATTAGCGTTCGATATATCGGTGGCAAAGTAGGAAGAGCGAATAAACCGCGGCACGCGATAAATTCTGAAGGCCATGGACGGTGTCACGCCGTTGATGGTGATTTTTGCTGCCGGCTGGCAGCGATTCCGAGAAGATGTCAGCCTTGGCAAGGCCGCTAAAAACTGACTCCAGTTTCTTTCGCGGATTCTTGCCGCGGATGGGACTGCGGGAGATAACGCCAGGACGATTCGCGTCGTGTTGGTGCGCGAAGGATGCTCCGTACGCGATCCCGGGCCCCGGTTTTTGCGATTCCATTTCCCGCGAATAATTCGCGGTTGGCAAGGGACAATTAGGGTGGCATTTAGTGCCCTCCACCTTGGAAGAAACCCGGAGGAAACGCACCGGCTACTTCCATACGCCCGGGCACACACTTCTGTCCCACCCGAGGGCGAAGTGGTCGTTAAATTAATCGCTCTTCCTACGATCATCCAGCGTGCTCCATTCGATTCGAAGACATCGGCGTTTAATCCAATTACTCGATTATTCTAAGAAGAGACTCCTAGCTGGATGCTACTTTCTTGCATCGCTGTTAATTATGTATGCACACTCGATCCTCTAATTCAATGTGAAAGCTATCTCTGTCCGCGATATTCATAGTAACTTTGAATTATTACGTAGCAAGAAGTTCCGCGAAGCTTTCAATCATCCTATCGAGTGACTCAGTGTTTCCTCTCAGTTCTCTGGAGCGTGGTGCGGTGCTTATCCTATTTTCAATCCCTCCGCGGTGCAATTTTTACAAGATCCATTATCGATTACAAGTGGCGGATTTAACATGGCTCTCTGACCGAAAAGGCTCTCCCATCTTTCGAAAGCCAATGACATATGATTTTATTCAAACACTATATATTTTCGCTTCCCACGATTTTCATACCACGCTCGCTCATTTTGTAATTCCGTTATGTATACAAGGTGTCCCAGAGTGTTCTCCAATTAACCCTCCTCACTCCAAGCAAACTACCCCCTACAGATCCCAGCTTATCGCGTTTCGGAGGAGCCTGACCCCCTCCCGCTCCTCCCCTGCCCCCGTTATTTATCCGACTTACCTCGCGTTTCCATCGGTTTCTCCAAAGTGGACGCGACCCGGCGGTGGATGAAAAACACCGTCCGGTACCGTCGCGGGATAGTAGTCAGCCTCCGCTCGAGATCACGTAATCCGTTGTGTGGTGTACGGGGCGCCGTGCCTAATGCGGTGGCATTCGTCATTTTCCCACTCGCACGTTCCCCGGGGCTGTGTTCCCACAGGCGGCGCGGTACCCGCACCAGGGCACAGGGCACAGGATGAAGAAGTTGCGCACCTCTGCCCGCCCGTGTTCCCGCACCCCGTGTCGCGGGAGATAGATGAGGGACTCTATCTTCGCCGCGGAACCAGTTACGGCTTGACGAGCTGTGTGTTTCGCGTAATGCCTCGCGATCTTATCATCCTATTAATAATAAACCGCGAACGGCGCAACACGCTGCCCTCTCGCGAGAGGGAAGTGCCCGGGGCCGCATCCGCCGAGGACGTTCCCTCGAACGGGCAGCTTCCCAGCACGCGCCCGAAATTATGTCCCCAGCGTCGACTGGCCCTCCACTTCTGTTCAGCTATCGCGCATGTTGCTCGACTCCCCTTGTTTCCCGCGAGAAGCTTCCAGTAATTCGAGCAAGGTGAAGTGGCAAAGCCTTCTCTTCTTTATTTGAATACACCTTGCCGGAAGCTTTACTTTCGGATGAGTATCGAGTAAGTTTCTAGAAGTACACATCACCATCGATACCTCTTCCTGTATAATTTCTCATCCCTTCTCCGCGATGTAAAAAATCAACCGGCAGACAGCAAGATCGGTTTGCACTCGCGTTAGCGTTCAGCAAGGCTGCGGCTGCGTGAAAATTGGGCCGCGTTAGACCGTTTAAAGGGTGGCCGCGCACCGTGACCGGCCAGCTGGCGTAAATCAAGCCTAATTAAGCTTAACGCGGTAATAAACAAGCCGCCACTGCTGCCTGGTGCAGCAGCAATTTTTTCCAAGTAGAAGCGCCTCGCGCAAGTCAGCCACGGCTGTGTTTCCCAGGGGCTGGCGTAGTCGTTGCGTCGAGGTAGCCGTCCAGGTCCCGTTGGACCGTTCGATCGTCTCACCCGGGGGAATATTCGTCTTCGAGGCAGGCCCGAGGCTTTTTACGCGGCGGTCGTACGACTCTGATTGAGTGAACGCATACCGGCGTAACCGAGGCGTAAACTCTGGGTCACGGGATTGCCTAATGACGGTGGCTCGCCAGGAATGCCGGGCCTGGGAGTCGAAAGCGACGCCCGGAATAAAAGGTATCATCAACGGTTATTAGTACGAGCCGCGAAAACGCTCCTCGTCACGATCCATCCAATACGAGGAGGTCCCTCGTTTCTTCGTTTCCCTCCGTGCAATTCTGCTGGCCTGGCGAGGCACCGAGATCACAGACGATTATGCCCCGTTCGAGCTCGCGCAGCTCCTCGCAGGGGCCGAGATTTAATTGTTCCCCGGGCAAAAAGCGAGTTACAAATGAACCGGGCCGAAGTTTTCGGGGCTGCAAATATTGCTGCTGAGTACACAGCCGGGGGTAGGTGGCTCGCCTCTGTAGTGTTTGAAGAATAATTCGAAGAGGCGAGCCAGCCCCGCGTTCGGTTGTATCGAGATTATTGACTTTCAAGTACGCCCTCGTGAGCAAATAATCGCGCTCCGATGCGGAGAGCCGCTTAAAAAAGATTTGTCGGTACAAACGCGCTTGTATATTTTTCGCCGATCCGTCTCGCGAAAAATTAAAAGAGATTCGTGTAAAGTAAATAGTGTATCATCTGATACATAGATAGATACGTATTAATATAAATGTTTTCGGCGCACTGATTCGGTCAGTTAAACAATTAAAAATTATTAGTTATTTTGCAAATTATTTTAATTATATAATCTTTCAACGTTTCGATCTTGTTTTAGATCTTCTTCAGGAAACGTTGAAAGATTATATAATTAAAATAATTTGCAAAATAACTAATAATTTTTAATTGTTTAACTGACCGAATCAGTGCGCCGAAAACATTTATATTAATTAGTACGGTCGAAATTTATAAACAACTTTTAAAATAGATACGTATTGTTTCAAATTTAAGAATTTGTAAAGAAGTGTTTGTTCAAAACGACATATTTTTTTGCCGATAATTCCCTATTCAATAGCCATCATCTGGTCTCGTATCATTCAATGGCCGTTTCTTATAGATTTTTGTGGGCTGAAAACGAATCCCCAAACCGTTTATCGCCATCACCTTCCGTTTGAAAAGATTTCAAAATTTTAAGAAAAACATTTTTATTCAAACTCCTCGCAATGACAAAAACTGTACTTCGACGACTGGCATCAGCATCACACAAACCGATAAAAATGCTTTTCTTAAATTTTTGAAATCATTTCTTTTTACTAAAATGACGTTGAACTAACAAGAAAAACGCGCAACAATCGTTCAAAAGCCGCGAGATCAAAAGAAAGGGTTTTACAGAGAAACATAACGTGAAACAGGTGATCCTACAATTTTTCAGACCATATCGCATGTTTGACGATCAAGGACATACGGAAAAAAAATCTGATTGGTCCGACCTGTTGCACAGTGTTTACGGGGTAGTTTCACCTCAGAAAAAACGTGGACACTTGAATGATTCCATGATTTTCCTTGAAGTGGCATTATGTTTTCTAGAAAATGGTAAATATGCAATTTTTGGGATCATTTTAAAATGAATTTAATACGGTTAAAAAAAAATCGCATTGATTTGGCAACTAAAGGTTCTGAAAGGAAACTGTCTTAGCTTTCCAAAACACTCATGAACAATGTTCTACGATCATGGGTTCGCAAGTTATAGGGGTTCAAAGTGAAAAGTTCCTTTTTTGCTTTGATGGCGGATAACTCGGTCAATAAAAATCATACAACATAGCAAAAAAAACGAAATTACAGAGAAATGTTTGCTCTATAAGAGCCCTACATAGGATTTATCTGAAAAAAAATTTTTTGGCCCGTGCATACGTCCAAACTTGGCAAAAATTTCTGAAACTTTGTTTCCTGCGCTTCATCTTGATAAAACAGTATCATAATGGACGAAGAAAAAAAATTGAGTGATGGTTTCAAAAACTAGAGTCTTCAAGCGTTAAAATGCTTTTTCAAAATATTTTTTGCGACCATTTTTCGCGGAGATATAGCCATTTGAAAATGACCAAAATTTTCGGGAAATTATAGTGTTCCTTTAATTTTTTCCAGGAGTGTAAATTGTAAGATTTCTGAAAAATTTGTGCATTTCGGGTGCCCTTTTCCCTTTGATCGTTGTTTAAACATATTTAATTGTTCATAATGCCATAATAACTTATATCGTTGTATTCGGGAGGGTTCATAGAATAATTTGACGCAACGAGCAACCGAATAACTATTGATTCAAAACAAAAGATGTTCAAAGTTGAAAAATGCATTTTTTTCAAAAACGGAAGGTGATGGCGACAAACGGTTTGCGGATTTGTTTTCAGCCCACAAAAATCTATAAGAACATGGAACTATTGAATATGGAATTATCGGCAAAAAAATATGTCGTTTTGAACAAACACTTTTTTACAAATTCTTAAATTTGAAACACTACGCCATCTTCTTCTAAATAATAACTGATAATTTACAACAATGCTATCTATGTATCAGATGATACACTATTTACTTTACACGAATCTCTTTTAACTTTTCGCGTGACGGATCGGCGAAAAATAGTGACGCGCACTTAGGGAATTCAATCCCGGGATCCCGGTGGTGGTTTTTTGGATTCCATTTTTATATTTTTCAGTTGTTCATAAAGTAATTTACGTTTTTAAAAATTCTCGGGATAAGTTATAGCTTGTTACATCAAATCCCGGGAGTTTTAGAATCCAAAAAACAGCCGGGATCCCGGAATCCCGGTGGTTTTTTGGATTCCATTTTTATATTTTTCAGTTGTTCATAAAGTAATTTACGTTTTTAAAAATTCTCGGGATAAGTTATAGCTTGTTACATCAAATCCCGGGAGTTTTAGAATCCAAAAAACAGCCGGGATCCCGGAATCCCGGTGGTTTTTTGGATTCCATTTTTATATTTTTCAGTTGTTCATAAAGTAATTTACGTTTTTAAAAATTCTCGGGATAAGTTATAGCTTGTTACATCAAATCCCGGGAGTTTTAGAATCCAAAAAACAGCCGGGATCCCGGGATTACGATCCCGGGATTGAATTCCCTACGCGCACTATACGCCGTGGGTGGATTTGAATCGAGCCCCTTCGACATAGACGAGTAGCAGGACGATTCAAGTCTCCACTATTCGAAGCTACGCGTCCTCGACAGCGGATGGTACACTTTCAGCCAGCATCTGCAAGCCCAGACGCGAGGTTTCCCGTTGTTCCCAGGCCCGTTTCAGCCACAATTAAACGATAGGTTAACTGTATGCCCATCGACTATCCTCCTTCTCGGTACCGGAGTCCTAGTCATTAAACGATGAACGCCTCGGCTCCCGTTGCGCCTGGGGCCAGCAGCGGTCGAAACGATTCTACGAATGAGTCCGATGATCGATGCACTTCGCCGCGGTGGCAAAAGTCAATACCAGGCCGTTGCTTTTCATTTTTCTCTCTCTCTCCCCGCCACCCTCCTCGATTCTTCTCCGTTGCTCCCCTGCGAGGGAGCCGCGGCGTCGCTCTCGTAACGCTCTGCACGCGATACGAGCGTTAATAGTTGCGAATCGATACACGATCTTAACCGCCGAGTGCCACTAAATACCCGGAGATAGTTATCCCCTCCACTGCCTTCCAGGCTCCGCTGCCTATCGCGGCGGCTCTCGAATTAAGCGCAGTTTATACGCCAGTTTATCGCGCCGCGCTAATTTAACGTTGTCACACACGTGAAGGCTTATACAGAGGTGTACCGCTCGCGCTCGGCCGGCTTCCGGTTGCCGTTGAACGGTCAGAGACAAGCTCGCGTGGGCCATTACCCGCACATAAATTGATTCCACGGTCTATGATCCCCGTCTCTGTACACTTCCTCCTTTGTACCCTGATTATTGCCCACTTATCGCGGCTATTAATTATTCAGCATAACCCGAACCACTCCCGACGCCGTTCTCATCAATATTAAACGAGCTTTGCTCCTCCCTCCCTCGATTCCGCCGCCTGGAACGCGTGATCCGCTGACGGATAAGGGGATCGGCAGTCGAGACCGATTGGCAAACACTCTAAATTTCTCTTTATCGGAGAATTCCTCGGGCTGCGTCCAGCGTTCCCAGCGGCACCGGCCGCCTCGGCGCGCGAATCGTCCAGCGTGTAGCCGAGTTTACGCGCTCCTTCGAGGGCCGCGGAGTTGCCGAAGGACTCTCTTCCGCGGGACAGATTCCTCGCGATGATAGACGCGTTCGTGGGCACCGGCCCGAGGACGCATGTAGCCGCTTACGGCTTCTCTGCGGAACTTCATCTCGGGCGTGTACGCGTGTGGGGAGTCGGCAGGGGGACTCGGCCGCGCAGGGATTAATAAGATAGTAGATCGCGCGGGCAGGGAGAAATTGCATGTTATAGGTAATTGGCAATTTCTGTAACGCGATCCCGCTTCCATCTGTCCGCGAACGGGGCCCAGCGGAGGTGGCGCGCGCACCGTCGGGGCCCCCGTTGCTGTCCGCGGAAGACGCGCCACGACGCTGGAAAATAGTGTCGGCCCGGGATCGGTATTCCCCCGACACACGTAATAATGCTAACACGTCCTGACGTGCCAGCAAATTTATGTAGGCATGCAGAGTGGCCGGCCCCGCAAAGCTTCTCGTGTACCTACAAGCTCACGGATATACGGCGGAGTGTTCCCTTGCGCGGACGGTGAAAGGCACGTAAGAATGCTTCGGTTTTTTCTTTTTTTTTTCTTAGGCCGGTGCCGGGGCGTGTCTGCGAAATCAATGTTTCAGCCGAAACCCTTGGCTGCCAGAGACGCGTCCCCGGGAGAGCAGACTTTGCCGCGTGCAGTTCTATTTGGCGAGCGTACTTGGCGGGGAGGTTGAAGAAATTGGATATTAATTTTAATAGCCGCGCGGGCAGCGCAGGCTAACTGCATACCATTTCTATATGCCTCCCCGACACCTAATTTCGTGTTGGGGAAAAAGATGCCCAGGCTGGATAAGGAACGCCACTAAACCTCGAGTTTTATTTCGAATTCTAATGTGCCGCGACTTCTACTGCTATATTATTGCCGTGCTAATATTAGAATATTAGTAAGCGGGGATGTTATTGCAGTAACGGTAGCGACGATTCTAACGAGCAAAGAAGCTGACGCTGGTAATGTTCCCGCTAATGACGTTGTCGTGAAGCACGTTTAATATTTAGCATTAAAGGAGCCAGCCGGGATGTTCTGGCCGCGGTCGCAATTTATTCGGTCGCTCGCTCGACATCCCCCCGATAAATAAAGCGCGGGCAACGCGAGCCCGAGAGCGAACGGAACGGAACGGAACGGAACGGTCACCATTCTTTCCAGCCTTCTAAGGCAGCCGCGATTTTTCAGGATCCGCCGTCGATTTATGTACGGCTGCTGGTACTCGCGTAATCGTCGTGCAATTGGCGTACCATAGGGGAGGACACGCCGGCGCATCGCGATGCACAGGCTTAATGCACCGATATAAATGCACGTCCGGTATCTAGTCCTCCGCTCCTGCTCTCCGTCCCGAGCATCGCGTAATTTAACGTTCCTGCTCGCCCCGTCGATATCGCAATCCCAGGAAACTCTCGGAGCGACCTTAATGAACGGCTCTTGCTCCATTTCCGGCTAAGGCGCCCCGCGAGCTGTCCCTCCGCGGGGAAAAATTCCGCCGGGCTCCTGACACGGGGACCCCGCGCCGCAAAATAACTCTGCTTTCCCGTGGTGCTTGCGTTTAATGCGGTCTCCCTCGTGGGACGATTAACTCGGCCGGTTCTGGGCCTCTTTCTACTATCTCTCGCGATTGCTTCCTCGGAAAATTTTTTGAGGCTGTCAGTAGGGGTTGCCTGAACAGCTGACTTAAAATATAGTAATTCTGGGTATGCCTAATTTAAGGAGGTTCGATACCGGTGACAAAATAGTGAGAAATCTTTGACAAGGGTTTTAATCCAATGTTCAAAGTGTAGTCCGCATTGTGTAAAAATTTCAAGTCGATTGACCGCACGGTTTTTGAGAAAATTGAAGTCAGAGTTGCGCTCTTACACTAGCGGACAAAGAAGTTACCACTTTTTCGATTTGTTCTATTTTTGTTATTTTTTTAGCATACGTTTGGGACAGTGGTATTTGTTTAATATGCATATTCTGATGAAGAATTTAAAGCTGTATAAAACCCAGTTAAAGTTTAATTTATTTAACTGACAAACAAAAGTGTTACCTGACATTGAATGGGGTAAAATTTTTGGGACCGACAAAGAAGTTACCACGTTCATTAACTTGTTAGGTTGTCCTAAAAGCAAAAGGTGCCACCACAAAATATTAGATTTTTTTTATTAATGTTCAAAAGTGGTAACTTTTTGTTCGCTTTAAAAGTGTGTTGTTTTGTTTAATATTATGTGAGGTTTTTGTTTGTTCGTTAGATAACTTTTACTGTAACTGGATTTTTTACAGCTTTTAATTATCTTTCAGAATATGTATATTAGGCACATACTGCAGTTTTTGATTGATATTGAAAAGTAATAGAAGTAGAGTGGTTCGAAAAAGTGGTAACTTTTTTGTCCGCTACTGTATACACAGGCTCTTATGGGAGAAGCGATAAAATTTCTATAAAATTCTACACAGGGTCCTTAAAAATAGTGAGAAAGTTCTGAAGAATGTTGCAATGAAAAGCTTATGTATTCCCATGAAATTTAAAAAAAAAAGTCGGTCATCTACCGTCTGGTTTATTAGATAATTGAGTAAATAGACAGCAATGTGCTCGTATTTTTGGAACTGCCTGAAGGAACTGTTTGAAACGTGGCAACGCTGTACGCCGGGTAGTGAAGTATATACGTAGGTTAGATGTCCTTATTACGATGCCCTGTTTCTCATTTTGTAAATTTGCCTTTATATCTACGTTGTTCCATCTAGATCACGAAATATGAATGGTTACGCACGTGCAAAAAGACGCCACAAGTGTCAGATGGAAAGGGAAAAAAAGATGGACGCAAAGCGACGTTGCCGCATTTCACTCACATTTTTTACGCTACTTTTAATGCAAATATTGTGTTTCTAGCTGCATTAAACATACTTTTTGTTTAATTGAATTCCAAAACAAAATATGTAGTAATAATTTTATTAGGGATAAACATGTAAATAACATTTTTGTCTACATAATTTTTTTTTTACCTACGATTGGTATCGCTGCAGAGCTCCTATGTATAAGCATAGACTTACCCCTCTCGCCGCCTACCCCGCAAGTGAGGTATCGAACCTCCTTAACACGTTGCGTGCGGGTGACGTGTATGGTCACGTCATGGTCAATCCCTATCCTACGGCGGGTGACGTGTACGGTCACGTCTTGGGCCCGGTCCCAATAAATGTGAAAGGTGAAGAAGAATTTTTCAGGTATCGAATTTTCCTTTTGCATACGCATTCAGCACGAACGTGTACCTCAGTGTGTGCATGTCGTTACAAATTTGCAACGTTCTTCACCATGGTGCAGCTGCTTTTTGTATTTAACGGGTCATGCCTTTTTTTCTAACAAAAACAAATTATTTTTAGTTAAAATGTTATAAAATGTCGAAAGTGGCATAAAAGGGTGCACTTTATACAAAAATTTATTTCCGCCATTTTGGAAGGTCAACTATTTTTGGTGCCGCACGCAACGTGTTAAAGCTACACTCCTAGCTACCCCTTTTCAAACGGAATCTTGTATGAGTTTCTTAGCCAGAGGGTGCAAGTTTGTTCTCCTCCAATCCGAATTCAACAGGAAAGTATCGCCGATTTTTACCATAGAGCAGCAAGCCGGGGATCCACCTGGAAGCTAAGCTATACCTAGGGGAGAGTTGCCAATATCGTACCACTTAAGGGGTAACACCACTGTAACAGCTTGAAATAAAGCGTTTTTCTGGCAATTTTTCTTGGGTGGAAGGAAAGGTGATAGAATAACAATACTGGAGGAAGTTATTAAGCATATATTTTGTTATTAAAAAAAAAGTTATTGGAAAATATTAAAAAATGGCGGCACTGAAGCCATTCTCGTGAGGCATGTTGAAATTTTAGTGCTCTGGTGTAGCTGGTGCAAATTTTAATTTAAAAAAGAAAAGAAAAAAATATCTCTTAAATCTACATGTTTATAGATAGAGAAATACGTAGGGGATTTTAAAAATATCGATTTTTGTGTGATTGGTGAGGATTTGAATAAAAGACGTACAATTTTCTTTAAAAAGAGGGCAATCATTTGTTACTAAGTTATGTTTAAATTGACTTATCGAAAATTCCGTACGCATTTCTCTTCAAAATGTTATATTAAAGATATTGTTAAAATTTCGAATGAAAAAAATGAAAATTGTTGGAGTTATGCTGCGTGCCGTGTTGAAAAATCGTGTTTCGAGATAAACGCGTTTAAAGAAGATAGAAGAATACGTTGCCGCTAACATACTTTTATTTGGAAATGCTTCTAACTGAACATAAAAACTCTCTAACGACATCCGTTGTGTATTAGAGAAGTTAGAAATCAAAAGGTAGGACATTAGGACATTGTACCTTCCCAGCAGGGATTAATTTAACGCCGGTAGTCGTTTCGAAGCAGTCCGATGCGCTTGAGGCAGAGCTCCAAATTTCAAGGAAACAAATTTGTTTCAAGTAATACAGTTTTTGCCCCATATTCTAAAGGGGCTAAAGCATCTTTTAAGACAATAAAAAAAAAATCAATTTTCCGAAAAATTTACAGTGGTGTTACGCCTTAAGACATTTTACGTTATATTTCATATTTGGTACTCATATGAACGCAAATGACGATTGGATATTGCAGCTTGATCTTTTAGGCACCTACTATTATATGCTTAGCCTTTTGTTCAGAACAAATTAATTTGTTATTAATCTTTTTGTCACATACTGTCAAAGGTACGATTCGGACAACCGGTCTCCTAAATCGTACCTCTCGGTTTCCAAAATCGTACCTCCACTAAAAAATAGTATAAATGACAAATAGAGAAGAAAATATTCAACATAAAGTAATGATTATTATATAGTTACATATACAAATGTATATGGATCACACACAGGCCGCAATAACCTATGTAAATGATATATGTACCGTTAAGGAACTAGTTCTTGATCAGGCACTAATTTTTTATCAGTTCATGAAATAAATCGTTCTTTTGAGTTTATGTCAATAAATAATTGTTTGAAATAATTACTAACATAAAAAATGATAATTCAAAAATATATGTGTTGTCTGTGAAAGCAGTTAGTATTGTTAGTTTTAGATGATCAAAAACTAGTTCCTAGTCAACTTATTATTCCATACCTTATAAATAATTAAATTATATAGTTATTTTCAACTTTTTTAAATTTTTCCTTGAAGTTTAAACATTAATTCAACTTTTAGTATAAAAAAAGTCTATGGTTTAATGTCTTATTAGGTTAAAAATAAATATTAAAGCGGGAAACCTTCTAAACTGATCAAAAATTAGTTCCTTAACGGTACATAACCTATAAACATACGAGTTGCCAAATCCTACTAGTAGGTTTGTAGTGGTACGATTTAGGAAACATTATCAATTTATTTATAAATATCAATTTAAACTTTATAATGAATGTAATATGCACTTAAAACGAATGTCAAATATTCTACATTAAACCTGCTTTTAGAAAAATACAAAAATACGGGACAAAATTGTATTGTTTGATTATTATCAGCTACGATAAACTGATAAAAAGTCAATCATCAATCATACCTGATTTTTTTAAATGTTTATAGCACGCACAAAATAGGGTGTAAGCTCAAAATGTTTTGTTTCTATTTCTTATTTCGCAATTACTTGATATTTTTATTATCAAATGTCGTTTACATTCATTAATTACTTAGAAATTGATGAGGTACGATTTAGGTGACCATTACGATATTGGCAACTCTCCCCTGCTATGCTATGCTAAGTTTGAAAAAACAGTTTGCACAAAAATCTAAGGTAAGCCGTGCTACTTTTCTTTCGGAAGCTTTGCCTTGATATCTTTCCGAAAAATCGCTCGCCAGGGAATCTCGTGCCACGTCCAGCTAACTTAGCTTCCGAAACAAACTTAGCACAGCTTATTGAAGCCAATTTTTTTAAAATTCAGCATAGCGTAGCTTATCTTTCAGATGGATTCCCGGCTTGAGAAAGAAACGTTTCGTGCTTCTACGATTATAAGGAACGACGACCGCGATGGAGGCTAAAGAAACCGACAGAAACGTCGTTAGTTGCCGCGACAAAACGTAATGCAACGTTTTAGGGATGCTATTAGCGGCGGTAATATCGAACGCCGTGGATACGAGTTGCTGCAGGGGTACAGGAAACTCCGCGGCATGCGCTGCGCACGGACAGCCGCGAGAGAGGGATAGGGTGTCGGGAGTATCTCAGCGAGAGAGGGCTATTATTAAAATTGATGTTGCAATGGTAATAAGCGGAATTGCCGGGTATTAAATTAAATTATTTTAATGCCGCGATACGGGCAGTCGGCGGGGGTATGGTCGATGAGAGTCGTCGGAGGCGCGGCTTGTAATATCCACCGCGGATACAGAGATTCATCGTACCACCTCTGCTTTCTGTCCAACAATTTTGTACATTTTGATACGGAATGACCCCCGCGACCCGCGTTCCCCGGCCGGTGTTTTACACGACGGTTCGCGCGCGCCACTCGGATTTTCATCAGCCACGTGTGCGTTCTTCTTTGGCTTTAGATTTATCTTCGGGGATGTGTAATTACTGGCAAAGAACTAGGGGAGGGTAACGAGTTCGATTCCAGTGAAACGGATGCGAAAAGTAGTCGAGTGCTTCGAAACGATATTTTCTTTCAGTTTCTAGACCAGATAGGGTAAACGCACCAGTAAATGGACACTTAAGGCTAATGAATGAACACTTTTATAAAATTATCTTTGCAGCGCGATTGATTCCTCGTGCTGCAAAAATTGCTTGGATATGAAGCAAGAAATTAGAAGAGGTTTCTAAATAATTAGTTGCTTATTTTAATTACTTATTTGACGTGTTCAGTTACTGGTGCATCCACCCTATATACTTATTTGGTACTCGAGAGTGACTGTACGAACGTCCAAGTATTTATTAAAATGTATTTTCTAGTACCTTTCTCGCTCTATTGATAAACGAAGAATGCGTTTCGCACGAAAGAGCATCCGACTGTTCCCACACCCACACAGAAAGGAGTCCCATATACAATACTTAAAAAAGACCCTTGAATTTAATATTCCATCGCCAAGAGCCTCCGGCCACAAAGAACTTGAATCAGCGAAATGAAAATTAAAATCCGCGGAGAAGCCTCGCGGAGTATCCTGCAAGTGCGGTTATTAAACTTCACGGGCGAGGAGATTTAACGAGAACCACAAACTCTCCACGTCCCCGGGACAAAGGAGCTCCCATAACGCATGAGAAGCACTTTACCCGTTCGATTCTTCGTTTATCTATTTCCCAGACGAAGGTCGCGGCTAAATGGCCCCGTATCGTCGAGGTGCTCTGGTTGATGGCTGGGCAATAGCGTTCCCTCGTTGGTTAATCTTAATTGCGGCCATCATCGTCGTGCGCGATCGCTAACGTATCTCGTCGCACGCACTATCGGCCCCCATCATCTCCGGCCTCTAATTATTCGCGAACTTTCCGAGGACTCTATTAACGCGGCCAGAAGAAGTTAATTAGCCCCCGCCGCGGATTTTTCCGATCCCCGGGCTCGCCTCCTGTATTCTTTCCCAGTCGGCGGGGGCTTATCTTAACGCCGCTCTTACGGCCTCATTATCGCCGAAGCATTTAGTCGCGGCATGTAACCCCTGGCGGGCGCGTATTCACCGGGGGAACACGTTCTCCTATCCGCGCAGCGGCTCCCTCCCGGGCTGCTGCGGGGCAATCTTAAGCCCAATGTATGTCACGTGTAGTAATTACTTCTAATTAGTAACGTATACAAGGTTTTAACAAGACGCTGGCGCTTGTACCGCGCTGGTACGCGATAGCCGTCCCCCCGCGGATAACAGTTTTTAATCGCTCCAGCGGCATAATTACCCGGCCTGTGTGCGTAACCCTTAATCCAGCGCCAGTTCTGCTCGTTACACGAGCATTCAGTCGTTTCCCTCTCTTCTCGGGCGAATTACCTACCCGCGGCTCGAGTTATTTATTTATTTAATTATTTATTACGGGACACGCCCAATGTGTACACTAAAGGAAAAGAAAAACAGTGGCATACGTACAAGAGAAAATAAAACAAAAAGGAAACAAAAACAAATCAAGTCTTAAAAAATGGAGAAACAGAAAGAAAAGTCTTAGTAATGGACGTAACTTAGTCAGTGACAATTTTGCGTAGATTGCACTTGAAAGTATACAGAGACCCACCGAGATTTGGTGCTTGAACAGTAAAAGGATGTTCTTCCTCTTAGGTTTCTGGATGGTGCGTAGAGGGAAATATCCCGCAAAAGTGAAGGACAGCTAATGTTACCATTGGCAATTTTGAATAAGCAACACAGATCAGCAGTTCGCCTATGCTCCGATAATGTGGATAGGTTTAGGGACGCAAGAATTTGGTTGTAATTGTGATTGTCGCGTGACATTGGACTTCCCAGCTTATAGGCGGCGAACCTAAGGAATTTGTGCTGAACTCCTTTTAACAGTGAAACGTATTTCGACTGTAAGGGGGACCATATTACGGACGCATATTCTAGTATGGGTCTCACTACAGTGATATATACACTCCGGGACAAAAAGATAGCACTATTCTAAATCAACTATTCAAATTACTATTCAAATTCTAAATCATTTTATTTAAAAAGATAGCACATTTCATATTTTTTAATATTCTGTACTATAAACTGAAAGAAATAGATACTTTTTTATATCAGCAACTCTGGGCATGGTAGCAAGTGTAACGTGTTGAATGTCGTTCACAATACACATTGCGACAAAGTTATACGAATGTAAACATAAACATCGTAGGTCACAAGTCGGACGAAATAATAGCACAACTCAGTTGTGCGTAAGCTATTGAGTGACTAATATTCATTGTAAAAAAAGGTTAGCGAAGTGTGCACTAACAATCAGTGGTGTCTATTTATTAAGAAAATACAATAAACTATTGAAAATGGGCCGTGCAAAGAGACTGAATGCAAGTGAAATACATATCATATTAAAATTATAAGAAGAACAGTATTCAATTGCACAGATATCCAAAGTTGTTAATAGAAGTCGAAAGGCAGTTATGAATTTATTAAAATATCCTGACAACCACGGGGAGAAAAAGAGTTGTGGACGTCCACAAAGTTTAACAGGTCGAGAAAAGCGTGCATTATTAAGAGCTGCATCCAATTCAAAGATGACTGCGAGGCAAATTGCTGAAAATATTGGAGTAAATACTAATGTCAAGAACGTTCGACGTGTTTTACACAACTGGAAACATTTAATAAGAAAGAAAATGCAAAAGAAACCGTGTCTAACAGAGCTTCATGAACTTCACAGCTTACAATTTGCAGAAAGGGATATACATATAAAAAAAAATGGCGTAGAGTGATATTTACGGACGAAAAGAGAATTAATTTGGACGGATGGATTTACTTATTATTATCACGATTTGAGAAAGGAAGAACAATTTTTGAGCCGTCGTCATATGGGAGGCGGTAGTGTAATGATTTGGGCCGGTATTGGGTATCGTGGTAAAACGGAAATAAAATTCATTACAGGCCGAATGAATAGCAAAATGTATCTGGAAATGATTGATCAACAAATAAATACGTATGCCACAAAAATTGCCGGAGATAAATATATCTTCCAACAAGATAATGCTGCCGTGCATACTGCGAAAGTGATAAAGCAGTACTTTTCTACCAAAAACATTCGACTTTTAGACTGGCCAGCAAAATCTCCGGATCTCAATATTATTGAAAATTGTTGGGAAAATCTTGCCAGAGCAGTGTACCAAAATGGCAGACAGTTTCAAAATGTGAATGATCAAAAACAATGTATTCAGGATGAGTGGGAACAATTAAAACAAAAAAGCATTAAAAAACTATATAAATCGTTGCCGAAAAGAATGATTGCTGTAATTAAATGTAAAGGAGGTGCCACTAAATATTGATAATTCAATATCACCAATTACTTTGTTCATATTCCTAGTTTTATAACAAATGTGCTATCATTTTATCCCACTATATTTCCTTAATATTTCTGTTCTTTTTAATAAAAATGAATCCGTTATTAAAATTTAAGTTCATTTAATGTAGGGTAATTCCGGGAGACGCGGCCGGGCTGGAGAGTTGGTCGAAACAGTTGATTTCTAAAGAATTAATTGTTCTGAACCTTAACACATTTTTACATATACACAGATGTAGAGTCTGAATATAGCAACTCGACCAACTCTCCAGCCCGGCCGCGTCTCCCGGAATTACCCTATATGTGTTAACACATGCAGTCTGACAAATGTATATAACAAAAATTTAATTTGTAATGTTTAATACACAGAAATTGAGTAGTTCTTAAGGTGTGCTATCTTTTTGTCCCGGAGTGTAATAATCTAAAAGAATGAACATCCTGGAAATCAGATGAGAAACGTAAGACAAACCCAAGTGTCCTCATAGCTGAGTTAGCAGTGACCCTGTAATGCTTAGAGAAGTCTAATGTTGGAGATAAGTGAACTCCCAGATCCTTCATTTCATTGGTCACTGCTAACTCGATTTCGCAAAGTTTGTATGGGTGAGCAATTGGGTTTTTGCTACGCGATGACCTCATGACATAACATTTGGCAAGGTTTAGACTCATCCTATTCCTACAGCACCAATCCTCAAAATTATTATTATTATTTTATTATTATTATTATTATTAAATAAACGGGAGAACCCTTTAGACTCCAAAATTTGAACATAAAGTACACGAAATATAAAATATAAAATATAAAATTAAATATAGATACAGATAAAGTAAACGAATAAAGTAAACAAATGATATAGAGAACAAAAACAAAACAGTCTACAAACAAGCAACAGAAATAAACCGATTTACGGAGAATTAGTACGGAGGATTATTGATATCTGTTTGCAAATTAAGAGCGTCCTCATAACAGGATATCTTGCTAAATATTTCAAGGTCATCCGCACATAGAAGGAACCCACTGTACTTGAAGACATCGACCAGATCATTGACAAAAATATTAAAGAGCAAAGGCCCGAGTTATACCCGCTCTCTCTTGTCACCAGTCCACGCGCAGTTCTGTATCCCTCTTTCTGTTCCGTCAGTGCTTCGTGCTGCATAGTATTTTTTGAAGGGAGGCTTCATCCTCAAAATCGAATTCCCGAGACGCGACCCGAAAGTTCGATCCACGCGTCCGCGTCGCCCAGAAAAAGCAGCGCGGAGAAGAATAAGACCTAAAAATTGTGGCCGAGCGGCGGGTCCTTTTCTCTGGTCTCGCGGTGTTTGCGCCGGCTCTTTGCACTCTCCTCCAGGCGAAACGGATCGCCCTTGACGAGGGATCGTTTCACGACCAGCCGCCAGCCCTCTGTTTGTCCGCGAGGCGCGAATTACGACTCCCCCTGTGTCAATATGTCAGCACGGATATTTCGTGCCGGTGTCTGCTTCCTCCTCGCTTCCTTCGGCCTCGCGCGCCACTTTCTGCTCGCTACACGTCCGCTACTTTTATCGGAGCCGAGGCCGGTCGCCTCGCATAAACTTTATTTGCTGACGGGGCCGAGCACGCGGAATACCGATGTGCTTTTTCGTGCTTTCCCCGGTACTTCGGCCCGCGTTGCCGCACGCCCCGTTGCCCTCTTCCTGCCCCCAACCTCGGCAAACAGCGGAATTCACTCTTCGACGTGCGCGGTGCACGGCCCCACGCGGCCGACGCCTCTTCCTCGCGATCCTTCTCACGTCCCCACCGGAATCGACAGCTGGAACGTGCGCGGTGCACTCGGGTGTCGAGGAGCAGTGCTTCGATTAGCTCGTCTAATAGAGAAGCTTTGGGGATAGATGGGATTACGGGGCTGGTGTCGCTGACGGGACGGAGGGACATCTTTCGCAGAATTCGCTCCTAGTGTTGTATAAAGCTCGAGTCTTCGAAGCTTTAAACATTAACCTTAAAGACTCAGCCTTTAAGGCTAATATCATATGAAGCTCGAGCTCGCGAAGCTCGAGACTCAAGGCTGTTGTGTTTAATAGTAATGAAGTTAATATCAATATTATTATAATATCAAGGACTTGGAGTTAACTTCATTTAGTGTTGTATAAAGCTCGAGTCTTCAAAGCTTTAAACCTTAACCTTAAAGACTCAGCCTTTAAGGCTAATATCATATGAAGCTCGAGCTCTCGAAGCTCGAGCTCTCGAAGCTGGAGGCTTCTGTGTTTAATAGTAATGAAGTTAACTCCAAGTCCTTGATATTATATTTGATCGTGTCACCAATTGTACATCACTTCACTACATACAATTTATACGATTCGCGCTAGCTGTCATAGCTACGACTGCTACGAGGTTCGAGCCTTCGAGCTTGAAGACTCGAGGTTTAAAGGCTCGAGCTTTCAAGGCTACAAGCTTCGAGCCTTAAGGGAAGAGGTCACTGAAATTTGGAAATCCGAAAATATTTGAGACATGCGAAATTCCTTTTAAGGGAAGGAAGTAGGTTTGAAGTAAAGGCCTTATGCCAGTGGGAACACAGTTTTAATCACTGGTTGTCATAGAATTTACATTACGTTACAAAAATCAAGCATAACTTCAAAAATCTTCTTGCGCAAAGTGTGTGATGCCACAGCCTCCAGGATTTACAGCGAAGAAGGGTCCATAGTGAAGTAAAAAATTGTGTATCGAGAAGTTTCTACGTCTCATACTTTTTAAGCTAAAAATGATTGAATTTATTAAATGGCAAAAATGCAAAATTTCATCAAAATTTTGAGGAAAAGCAAGCGCAGCGCAAAGAGTTTTGCAGATTTCTTCATGCCGATACACAATCTTTTTGGTTTCATGTCACTCTTGAAGCACGCCAAGCTGTAAGAGAATCGGACCAACAGTTTTGCGCAAGGAACATTAGATATATTAAAAAAGTAAGATTTGAGATAAATGCATTTTAAATCTAAAGAGTAAATTCCAGATTACTTCCCTTTTTGTATAGTCTAAAATCCATCTGGTTGATACACATTCTCATCAATCTTGCGTCTTTTCCTATCAGCAGCAATTTTCTTTGTGTTTTGTTTCTTCTTAAAGCGCTTTCTTGTAGTGGATTGCTGTTGTGAACTGCAGGTTTCTTTTCTGTTGTCTCTGTCTCTAGCTATACTTATAGCTGTTTCAGATACAACTTTCCCAGCTGTTTGTTTCCTCACTGTCAATGAGCGTACACAACCCATATTAAATTCTGAAACAACGCATGCCACAGGTACTTCAAGTGTTGCCTGCGATACAAATGTTGTCTTCGGGCAGGATCTCCACACGTTTGAATGGAGAGATTAATTTGCATTTTCAGTGCCTCCCTTACAGCACCTTGCCATCAAATTTTCATTTGACAGTCTTTCGTATCGGGTTTTCACTTTGGTGGCCACATCTTCAGATAGCTTGAGTGACATGTGTGTGTGGCTCATTGGTTTTAGTCTAATACTTTTTGCTCAATTGTAAAAGTACCACGATTGCTTGCCTTTAGTACATCTGGCATGGTTAGGTTTGCTGTCTATAGAGCTACAGTGATATAAAATAGCCATCACAGCATATTCCATGGCCTTTACATTTGGCATATTTTTTACAATAGCATTTTTGTAACATTAGAAATAACTTTTGCAACCCGACAGAAAATATCAAATTGATAAAATATACATGTTTTCTACAAATCGCTCTATAACCTATAATAATAGCATGCTTCATTCTACTCCTACTCTTGTGATATTTTCTTCTAATGAGGTCCATTTCACTCGTTTTATATAAGCTAAGTTCACTGCACCGTAAAATCTCACTCTGTATTTTCACGTAAACCGAAGTTTTGAAAGATTTAAAAAAATATAGTGTCTAGCGCCCGAAGAGACTGACCTCTGTCGGCAACCACTGACCCTTTTGGGCCCGCTTAGAGAGTTACCTATTGTACATGGCGGAGTTACATATTGGCCGCGTTACAGATAGCCGAGAGATACGCAACCTGACCACGACCTCCGTCACATACTGTACTTTGTAAGAAAGCGTTCGTAGTTTAGTAGGCGCAGTCGAATGCGTTTTAGAATCATGAAACGCATTTTGGCCATTGAAGAAAATAAACAATGTCAAGTCCATGCAGTTAATTTGGATTTCCCAAAACACTAGCCAGCGATTGAACATACTCGAAGAGCTAAATAATAGAGAAATATACCGAAAAACCAAGGTTTTGGTTTTCGGCCCTTTCGCAACGTTTTGGAGTAATAGGTTTTTCTGGTAGAAAGACAACACTATGTGTCAAACCATGTTGTGTACGGTTGAACAAGGGTTCAAACTTGCCAAAAATGCAAAAAAAAAAATCTTAGAAATGGTCGAAAATCGCGATTTTTTCAGTGTCCTCTTCCCTTAAGGGTTCAAGCCTTTAGGGTTTGAGCCGCGACTCGAGCTCTTGAAGCTCACGGCTCGAAGCTCATTTTTACAACACTAATACAATTTATACGACTCGAGCTAGCTGTCATGGCTACGACTGCTACGAGGTTCGAGCCTTAAGGGTTCGAGCCTTTAGGGTTTGAGCCGCTGCTCGAGCTCTTAAAGCTCACGGCTCGAAGCTCATTTTTACAACACTGACTCGCTCCGAACCTGTTCTCGAATGAAATCGAAACTGAATTGTAGTTCGCCTAGGAATCACCCCGGGGATTTAACATTGCCCATCGCGAGTCCACCGAAACCATCGTACGTCGGTGATTGGGGTGTAGCCACATGTTGACTTATGACGCAGGATTTATAGTTCGCGCGAAGAAATGTACCAGCGGCGGCGCGATATTTATCGCGTGTATTCGCATGGAAAGCGACAAGCGATCGGCCATCTTTAGTTATTTATCAGCCGTCGTCGTTATCGCATCGTTACCACCGACATCGGCCAGGCTCTCTCTGTGCCGCGCCGGCAACATCCTCGCAATCGCGATTTCCTCGTTCCCGCCGAATGTTACGACGCGAGCCCGCATGGACTCGGGCCGATCGACAAATCATTTTATCCCTCGGGATCGTGTACCTGCCGACTGTCAGCGTGCTCGCGTGGCCGGCCGTCGATTAATATGGATCGTTTCGCGGCCGATTTATAGCGGGACGCCGCGAAAGGCGTATCCCGGTTGACGCAGCAACGAGTCACGAATGAATCGTGATACCTTTATCGAACGCTCGCTAATGGATTCGACACGATTCCACTTGCTTCTTCTTGTCCATTGGATCTGCGTCTGCAACGAGCTAGTGATTTAAGTCTTTGAGATCCCTCGGGTAGGTATACTCTTAGGATTCGTCTTGTCCAGTTCGTCAGGCTTCTGATTATTGCACGGTTAAACGGTTAGTTTTAACTTCTCTTACCGGGGGGATGCAAGTGACAGTAAAGAGTGGGTGGGAGACCGGGGCAGGTTGTAACTAGGGTTGCCACCCGTACTTTAAAATAAAGTATCTTACGTTATTATAGGTAACTGTACTCTATACTTTTGAATGATAATAAGGTACGCGAAAATACTTTATTTCATAATTAATGATATTATGTGAAACGTAACGCAATATTATTATATTCTATCTGTTCCCGTCACTTCAGCATTTACTGAGAGTTTTCTCTGTCATGATTGTGGAGTGGCACTATGAAAGAAACAAGGCCTCCCGCAATCTAATAAAAAACGAATTATTTATATATTTCAAAATAATAAAAATTTACTTTGTAATGCTGAAAGCAATAGAAAATATGTTTGGAAGAAATAAAAACTAATTAGATTAAAATGCACTTTTAATTTGTTGAGCGTACTTTTTTTGTATAACTCACGAAAGCAAATGTACGTTATTTTTCTGTAAAAAAGGTGGCAACCCTAGTTGTAACACGGGGTAAATTGTAACATAAGTAAAATCTTTTGAACGACAAATCTGGTAACCTACAGCATTCGAGAGCTGCTTGACAATATTAGCACCGTCGGTTTTAGTGACACAAACGAGTGTTATGTATTCATTTTGTGGTTATAGCCCAGAATTTTAGTTTTTAGGTTACGTAAGTAAATGTTGTATCAGCACTTTTATTTCAATTAACCGGCATTAGAAACCGTTTGAATTTCTGCTTCTTTGTCGCAAACGAATCAGTACACATTGGTTTATAATAATGTATACGCATTTTAGAGATTTGATGTTTAGTTTCTCGTTTGCTGAGATAAAACGCAAAAATTCGACCTCGGGGTAAATTGTAACATGTTACTATACTTACTCCACTCCAAATGGTGATAAAGCAAGCTATTTGCTGAAACACCAGAAAAAGATGCTCTAGACGAACAACAGAACAATCGAGAATCCAAAATTTAGAAAAAAAGTGTAAAGGATAAAGTAATGAAAGCGAAGAAGAAGATTTTGATAGAATCAGATGAATAAGCAATGATTGTTTAACTCGTGTACCGTAAACTGGGGTTACTTTGCCCACTTTTGAACTTCAAATAACTTTTTTAGCACTCCTGGTGCATTATATTTTTTTTTAAAAAATACTATTATATGATAGATGGCGTGTAGATTTAAATAGGCTTTTTAAAAAAATTCTTTACTTAAACGTGCGCTTTTAAAATGCCAAAAACATGGTGGGCAAAGTAACCCCTTCAGTTGGGGTGACTTTGCCCACGTCAAAGTTTTCAGTGAAAACATGCCTAAAACACATTATTGAGTTATGATTGAGCTAGTATTATCAAAACATATGTTTTTAAAACATCAACAAAATTGATGCTTTAGAACAATTTAAAATGCGCTCTGGGTATTTCACCCCACGCCGAAAACACACTCTTTTTGTTCCCGGGTCGTCGCTAAGATTCGTCTCGTCTTAATTACGTGTGTTCGCTTTTAGGACGCCTTCCAACGTTTTCTCTAAATGGTGAGAATATTTTACAACCGTCTCGACACCAACAGCTCTAATTTTTCGTCGGAACAATTTCAATATGACCGACTTCCAAGCTTAAGTTTATAAACTCTCGGCATCTCCTACAAAACAAAAGATTAAAATATGTGGATCATATCAAATATCTCACGTTGTGTAAGGTTTATTTTCTCTCAACAGCACAAAGTTCGGAGATCACAAAAATTCACTTGGGAAAACAATTTTGTTTGTGTAATTTTTTACTCTGACTGCATAATCACCATATGATTCAAGTCGCTATTGTTTTCTTTGTTAGACCTTGGAGAAATTATTGCTATCGATTACAAAACCCCATATGTTCTAATTACTTCACAATAAAATAAAATAAGGTTTTTCAGACAAGTGGGCAAAGTCACCCCACCGGGCAAAGTAACCCCAGTTTACGGCATATCAAATGTTTAATAATGATCTGCGCTTTCATTTATATCTTTTAGAAACGTTTATTTGTGTTCATATTTGTATTTAAATAAGTAAATCAGATGTGTTACAATTTACCCCAGGACTGGGGCACATTGTAACAAAGATTCAGATTTGTTTAAGATGAAGCCAGATGTTAAGAGTCAAATATTTTGTCACGTACTTTCACGCAATCAGTTCGATCAGTTCGCAATCAAAACGAGGGAGAAACACGCTTCAAATGTGCATAGTTTTAATTAGTAATGTTTCACCATCGATGTTCCATCATCATTTCATTTTATTATTCTAATCAAATCTTTAAAATTATAAAAGTTCTAAAAGTAATCATTTGACCCATACCTCCCTTGTGTGAGGAGGTTTGGGTCAGGTAATGGGTCGCTTAATTTTTGTCTAAGTTTTGGTATAAATGTAGGAAACTTTCATGTATGTACGTATTTATTACCTACAACGTAAAAATATAATATGTATAAATGTAATAAAGTAAATAAACAAAATGAAAGCTCTAAAGGATTAACATAAGAAACATAAATGTATCGAAATTAGTTAATTAAATTTTTAATGAACATTTTAAAAAATTATTGAAATCAACGTGAAATGTCAAAAAATTCTGTGTGGGTCGACCCAAATCTCCCGCACACTTCTGACCCATACATCCCGCATCTGAACGTTCATAATAAGACACCTATGTTAGTCAAACAACGTGTTTTAGGTTACAATTTATAACCTATAACTGTTGCTTGAATATAAGTTCGTCTGTTAAAATTTTTTCCAGCACTATATATTTTATATAAGTTTATAACAACGACTTACTTCGGATACCAATTTAGGTTAAACTTACCTCGAAAATGCACTTCTACTTATAGAAAATGAATACGCGCTTTAAACGACTTATCCCCTTGTTCGGGAATTCCCCTACTACTGCTACAACGAATAATACATAGGGTAAATCCAGGAGACGCGGTCGACCTAATATAAAATGGCTATTTAAACTAATATAGATTTTACTTATTTTATCACAACAAAACTATATATTCAGAATTTTATGCTGATTCAGAAAAACTGGTCGATATTTGTTTGAAGACAATATTTACTGTAAGTCGGATTGTAAATTGAAGTCATGACATCTGACCACCTCTCCCGACGTGCCGGGAGAAATGGTTTTCGTCGTTGGCAGAGACCACTCACATAATTATTCATGGAAAAATAACAAAGAAGAAAGTAAAATAATTTATGAGTGAATACAACTATCGATTTATTGATATTTAATTTGTTTACGCTGAACAAGTAAAGAACTCGTCAAAGAGAAAATGAACTACCTACTGGTGATTAGCAAGGCAAATGAATGCAAAAGTGAATAAATAAACTAAATAAACAAACACAAAATAATAATAATAATAATAAATAAAAAATAAACAAAAATAATAAAAAAATCATAACTCGACCATCTCTCCTTTCTGCAACGAGAGATGGTCTTCTCGTTAGTTTTAAGAGGAGGAGTTAATATGGCCAAATACTTTGGCTGAATTGTCCCTCAATATCTCTACTATTTTATTATCTCCAACATTAACCGAAAATAAACTTAGAAATATATTTTAAATCCGATTCTGTACACCGCTGTTTGACAAAAGAGGTTAAATGTAACCTGAATTTGCCTTTTATAGCTTATAAATCCAGAAAACACAGGAGGAAGCGAAATGACGCTATTCAGTCAACTATTTGACTTCTAGAAAAGTAGTTGGTCTGCACTTTATCGCGTTTTTACGTATAGAGTCTGAAATATAGCGACTCGACCAACTCTCCGGCCCGACCGCGTCTCCCGGATTTACCCTATGCGAATAAGGTATATCCAACAAGGATAGAAATACACTAACTGACCCAAGCCTCCCACGACCCAAACCTACCCACTCTCCCCTAAATCACGCAAATTATTTCCTGATTGAGGAAAACACTTTCGAGAAAAAACTGTGTAAACTTTTTTTGATACAATCTGCCCCGGTCTCCCTTACTGTGAATTACTTTCTATCCCTGAGTTTTGTTTGTGAAATCCGGTGACATTAATTTCCCCTAACAATAATAACCTTCTAGAGCTTCCACCTACCAGAGATGGGCGAAAAATTATTAGAAATAAAAGCTTCGGGCACAAATTTTTATTTCAAATAATTTCTCGCCCATCTCTACCACCTACCAACTCAAGCCACAACAACGTTCGAGGAGCCTGGAGCCTCCCCGCGGCACGAAGTGGACGTTAAACGCGGTTAGCGGAAAAAGGGACAAGACAGCCGTCAGCGTACAACAGCTCGCGGTGTGGTCGGCGTCGTTCGATTCTCGTTCTCATCCCCCCTCGTGGCCATTGAGCGCGCTTTTCTACGCCCGCCACCCCCGCGAGAAAAGTCTCCGCGGGCCCGTGTTATCGGCACGTGAATCGATTTCCGATCGAGGGCCGCCGCTCGGCCAGCAACCCCCCCCCCCCCCCCCCCCCCCGGGCTCCTCCTCCGGCGTCCGTAAGGTACCCCGGCGATAAACTATTCTCGTGCGCAAGATCGCGACGTCATGAATTATTCCAACGACTTCTGGAGCCGGGCGCAAGTCTCAGGGACGATCTCGTTGTCTCGCTGGAAGGAGGACAGAGGGGAGTCTTGGCGAGGGGTCGGCCGACGCGGGGAGATCGCCATTCCGCTAGACAAAAGGCCTCGACTACAAAGAAGATACTGATCCACCGAGATATCGATTGTCCTCGCCCTCCGCGTCTCCCCCGATAACTCGAGCCGTCCGGTTCGCGCAAGAAACGCGCATTTCAATGTGGGGGCTCGGTGATCGGTGCGTCGCGATCGGGCAGCTGGGGCCTGGCCCGGTTCATCGTACGCCCGGTCGACGGTTTAATCGTGCGATCGGTGATTATGCAACGAGAAGGTTTCCCCCGGAACGATCACCCGGCGGTCGATCGGAATTCCCCTGCGTCGCCCCTGGGTACCTTGGGCCAGTTTATCGTTCCGTCGGCCGTCGCGTGTCCCCTCGGACCGAAAGCGGATCCTCCCCGCTGGAGAGACGGGACTTTCTCCGCTTCTACAACGAGCGATTCAGAAACGCGGCCCGAGGCTCGGTCCGCCCGCGTCGGCCGATGAGTTACACAATCGGGCGCGTCCGCCGGCATAATCTCGCAATAAGGGTGGGCAGCGGTACGTGGCCGTGACTCCGATAGCCCGGGCAGTCGTGCTCTGGAGCCCGTAATAGGGAGCTTCGAAGTTATATACGGGAACTTATGGTCGGGCGCGGTTGCAGGGAATCGTCGCCGCGGACGACGCCGCCGCGCGGCCAGCTCGGCAGGGAATAAAAAGAGAGGATTTCCCTTGGGCGGTCGTCCTTGCCCTCGCCGGTCGGCCCACGTCAAGGCCACCTCGCTCCAGGCGCAATGCACCCGTTTCTCTTTCCCCTCTCCGTCCGGTCCCTTCGCCTCGTCTCCCTCTTCGTCCTCCTCCCGTTCGTCTAATATACTGCATCGCTCCACTTGAACTATCCTGCGCTTGGCTGCAAGGCCTGCCTCTTCCCCCCCCCCCCCCCCATCGTCGATGATCGTCGCAGCGCAGGTTGCACAGTTACAGGCGTCCCTTTTTACTCCTCCCCCCTCCCTCTCCTCACCCCAAGATCCTTCTTGCTTCATCCTCGACATCCTTCTTGCTTCTCCTTCTGCCGCTGCTGGGTCCCTTCTGGGCGACAGATATCGCCTCTGATCTGCGCGAACCACCTCCCCTCCTTGCGCCGCATCCTCCTCTCCCTTTGCAACTGCATCCCACCACCTTCTCCACCTCCACCTCCTCCTCCGGGTTGCTATAAATATCCAGCAAGATGTTATTTTTAACCCGGCATCGCGCGACACGCAGCGCGGTGGAAGCACCGCGACCAGGAGGGCCGGGGGAGGAGGTCGAAGGGTTCGATACTACTTGGCGGATCGGCGAAAACGGGTTTCACCGGATGCTGCGCGTAATACCGATCGCCGCGGCTAAGCGAGCCTCGCATGCGCGGGGGTTTGTGACAATAACGTAACGAGATCGAGTTCTTTCGCTGGCTGTTTGGTGGGTCCCGACGTCTTCTGGGTGTGACGGCGGGCCTCGCGACGGCAGCCGGCCCTCCATCATCATTCTTCCGCTTCTGACGCCTCCGGGAGCCTTTTACTTTTTATTGAACCGCGCGTAATCCGGTTCTCGATCTAAAGACACTGTTTCCTCCAGTGTATTCTTCTAATAACATCGCCGAGCGTTTGGAAGACTGTTATTACGAAGCATTGAAAGCCAATCCAGCCCAGGATCTCTCCATGAAGCACCCCGACATCCCCGCGGAGCGGTAAAAGTCAGAAAGTTTCCGAGGCGAAGATCCGAAGCGGATCGCGGGTTGGTCGCGAGTAGGCGTCCCACCACCAGCCTTGACTGATCGACTTGTTCCTCTTCCCGGCTTTCCGGCGCGGGCGAGACGGCGCAGGGGTAAAGTGCTTTCCCAACGGAGAGGGACAAGACGAATGTTGCTCGGTGACGAAGATAATGGGCCGAAAGTGCCATCCGAGTTTAATGCTCGGCAATTTCCAAGCCGTGGCTATGGTGGCTCTCAGCTGCCTGCGCTAGGGTCCTCTTTCCCTCTTGCTTTATCCGCCGGCAATCGCGCCCTCGCGCACAACGCCCGTGTCTTCTTCGTAGCTGCCGCTTGAATCTCTTTTTCTCCTCGCTTTTTCTCGCCCACCTCCACTCCCCCCACCGGCCCTCTTTCCGCCTTTCCTTCCTGCAGTGTTCTCTGGAGCATGACTCCGGGCGTTGATTAGACCCTGCCTCTTCCTCGACACGGAACCTAAACCTCTCTCCACGGCAGGCCGTTCTTGCTCTTTTATTTTTTCTCGCCCCGGCTTCGTGACCTTGCGAAGGTCGGGTGAACGAACAGTTAGGACGCCAGCGCGGCGTTCGGGCCCGCTGATGGCGCGTCTCGGCGCGGGCCGCGGGTGCACCGGGGATGAGGAACCTCCCGCTGACGGCAGTACGCGATACGTGTAATAATAAGCTGCGCGGGCCAGGCGAACTATCATTATTCGCGGTAGCTTTACGCCAGAGCGGGTCGGAGTCATTTGGTTATCCGTCGGATCGGACGCCGTCGAGATACCACGTCCCATGCTTGACGCGGGTCGCGCGGCGGCCGAGCCCTGTCCGACGATATCGTTCGCGTGGATTGTTAGTATACGACGTGATTTCTGATACTGAAGATTGTGGCCAGGCATGGGGAGCACTGTCCCGAATTGTCTTGAGAGAATGGAGCTGGAGGTTCTGTCTGATCCAGAGCTTAAGTCTCTGTTCCTAATTAAGGGGGGAGGCCACTGTAACGGCCCGAAATGTAAGGGTGTTTTCAGGAATTTATTTCAACCAAACAACACAAGTAAATCAATTTATTGCTTAGTATAGTTAATAGTGTACATATCGAAGGGTAAGAAAAAATTTTTTTCAATCAAATTCATAAATCCGTTTCCTGTATACTCTTCGTCAAAAAATGCGCTGCGGCAAAAACATGCTAGTCGCGTTGACAGTGCCCAGGCCATATGGTTAATCCGAATTCAAAAACACAATAATATTTAGAAACTAGAAGCCTCCCTCTATTACGTGACGATCAAAAAAAGTCAAAATTGTAAAAAATTACAAAATGGCGGACCACTGAAAAAAAATCATTTTTTTCGGGGTACAAAATTGGGGAAATATTAATAAAAAAAATAGAAGCAGGTTGAAAATTGAAAAAAACTGATCGTCACGTAATAGCCACGGGTTTTCCGTACAATAAATGTCCTTGATCGTGTTAATTGGACGTATAGTTTTCTCTGTAGACTGTCAACGCGGTTGAAAAATGTCATTCTGAGAAAAACGCGTTCAAAGTTCCGCGCGGCCCAGTCACGCGTTTGAACACGCTTCACAGAACATACTATATCTCCGTCAATTTTGCGAATTTCTTCATAAAATTTGGAGACAGCATTCTTGAAATGTACGTCTTTCAGAAAATGTAAAAAAGAAAAAATCGATTTCTCAAATTTTTTACAGTGGTCTCCCCCCTTAATCTATTCTGAATACAGCTTAGGATATAGATTTAGGTGTCGAAGGAAATTCCATTTGCATCAGGGTACTTAAATTTCTGATAGCGGAGGCGTTTAAGTTTACAGTAAGAGGGGTGCAGCTTCATCTTTATCAGCTTTGAGTAAATTAGAAAAAAAATATTTATAAAATTATTGCTTTGACTTATCATTAAAAAGATAACACTAATTGGAAAATATATATTTTAATACAGTAAGTAGGGTAATATATACAGTGATTGACAGTTTAAGAACGAGTGCTACGTTATTCATAGAAAGAAAGTGTTTATCGCTAAAATTGGAGAGTAAAATCTGTTGTTATCGCATTAAAAGTGTTTCGAAAGAATAAAAAAATTTACTTCATACAACTGCACACAAAAATAACTTTAAAAAATCATTAAGTATGATCCTAAAATTATAATGATTGACCGGGTTTTACATAGTCATTGGCAGGCTCTGTAACAGTGATTGACCCTTGTTTTAGGACAGGCATAAAAACACTGATGAATCATTTCAAACATAGGGTAAACGAACCAGTGAATGGCCGAATTGTTAAATGAGAAACCCAGTAAATGACCGCATACTTTTAATAAGAATTGTACTTTTTAATGTTTGTTTAATACTCGTAACTAAAAATATGGGATATTAAAAGTGCAACTACACTCCATTTATAAACAAATAATAATTTTTCAATTTATAATTGACATTTCATTGCCTAATGGTCATTCACTGGTATGCGGTCAATTACTGGTTGGTTTACCCTACAAAATTGTATTTGTACTGTATTTTTTGAAATGTTAAACAATTCTAATACATACTTATAATTAATAATCCAGTAAGAATATAAAATAGGTAGTCGTCTTAAATGGTTATAATATCTTATCATATCTTTGACTAGGATGATAATTGCAACTAACCTAAAAATCATACATTTTGGGAAAATATTTTACAAAATCCAACTTATTTCAGAGTAAATATTATTTAATTTGCAATAATTCTATTTATATTATTTATTGGTTTATTTTATCATGACAGATTATGTAATTACAGTAATACTTACCAATAACACTAACTAATAACAAATTGCACGTCAATCACTGTAAAAGTACTCCCATAACCTTAAATTAGTTATTGCCCCCCCCCCCCCCCCCCCCGGTCAATCAACATAAAGTAGGAAGAGTTTGTGACAGTTCTTGACACCTCTTGCATATTTGAAAATATAGACATTTTTTAGTGAAATAACTTTTTCTCGCAAACTTTGGACCCTCTTTTATACATATGTAATGATTATATATCAGGGCTGTGGAGTCGGAGTCGAAAAAATATATACCGACTCCATATTAGTAAATTTTATAAAAATCCGAGTCTGTTGAGCTCAGGAGTCACATGATTTTGAATTTTATTTTGTTTCAATTTCATTGAAACGAATTTCACTTTATATTAATTTTTCATTACTTCTTTTTCTTTTTGTCAGAATTCATTTATTTGAAATAAAAATATAAACAAACTTTACATATAATATTTCATTCTTAAAAAAGTATTTTATTTTGTATTTTATTGAAATAACAAGTGCTTCAATGGCCATTGAATCTATTAGTTAAATTTAAAGTTTTTTTCTCAATATATTTTTTCCATATATATATAAATGCAGGAGTCGGAGTCGGAGGTAAAAAAAAAGAGGAGTCGGAGTCGAGAGTTTTGATGTCGACTCCGCAGCCCTGTTATATATATACAATTACTGTCATTATTAATTGAAAATATGAAAAAATTATTGGCTACAACGTTACGATTTTTAGATCAAATTCCATCAATTTCATAAGAATGGTAGCCGCGTGATATTTCCGATTTATCTATACATTTACAAGATGTGGATCATAATAAAATATAATTGTATTCGGAACAAAAATATCTGGGCTAGTGAAATATAGATATATTTTATTATATAAAAAAAAACATTATATTATATTTCCTACTTTTTGGGGAAGAGGGTCAATCATTATATAGGGGTCAACAACTGTATGCGTTACCCTAGTTGTTATATTTTTTGTGAATTCTTCAAATCGGAAGCATTCGTATCGGGCAAAGCAGTAAATTTGCAGGTTCCAAATTTGCGATAAATCACTTTAACTTATTATCATATTTGTATCAAACGTGCTTCGAACGATATATAATTTTTTTTACGTATATTACATCTCTCAATTCAATAACTATGAAAAGTGGAGTTGCACTCTCCCGCTGCAAGTCCCTAAACTATCATCTGAGATTCAATCAACCAATCCTCGCACTCTGCGCAATCATTGAGCCAAAGCGATTGATCTCAAAGGGACGAGCAGGACGCTGAAAGCACGCGAGCTATTAAAAGGCGGAAATGAAAGGGAGAGCCGAATCTACCTTCCATCCAGCAAGCGTGAAAGTTCCATCGCTGAAGAAGAACCACGAGGACCAGGCTCCCGTAAAATGGCCACAGCGCGATCGATTCTAAGCAACCTCGGCTATTAGCTTTCTCCGCGCCGCTGAGACTAATGATGTGTCCCTTTGCTCGTCGATGGTGCCCGGGATTAGTATTTGCACGATAGTTTCCGGCGAAGGACGCCCGCGTTCTTCCGTACAGCGCGCTTGAGAGCGGCGTATCGATTCATTAACGCAGCGCTAATGAGTCGCTTAGCGGGCGAGGTGCGCAAAAGCAGGAGCCTCCGATCTCAGGTGTGCTCCATTTGCGGAGGCACCGTGAGATCCTTGATCCATCCATTTGCCTCAGATTTCCCTTACAGCCAGCGAGCACCATCTGCAAGAATGTGATGAGCATTCAGGGAGCAGAGACGAAAGTTCCGCGAGCTGGAGTTCGACGTTTATACCTTGTTCTGCGTGGAGATGCTCGGTGATGAAGTTAATTTTCTTTGGGGGGTTTCGTATTATCCGTCCACTTTTACCTGGAGCAAAATTAACTCGGTCCTTTTACGTCCTCTTTGATACCTCCGTGCCTGATAAGGATTTCATACCTCCGGAGAGTGCAGAAGTTTTAACTCAATCTTCCCTTGAAACATTAAACAGATTGCTCTATACGTTCCATACATTACTGCAGAGGTTTCTATTTCAGGTAACTGATATTCTTTACGAGGGGCTTTGAAAAATTTATGAGAAACCTGTGAACTACACTGTCCTGTCCTATAATTAAACGCGGCAGTTCCATCTACTTTTACTCGTTACTTCGGCGAAGATTATCCCCCTCCTTTTGATGAAAGTTTCGCCTGCGATAAATATCGTGGACCACCGATGATCCACGCAGCGCGGAGCGTGTTAAACCGTCCCGTACCACCGTTTACGTGTATAATAACCATGGCTGGGTATAACTCTGCTCAATCGCGAAACGTACGACCGTTTGCAAATTAATGACAGCGTTATTAAACGGTCACCGTCGTAAATCAGCCCTCGGTGCGTGCGCGGAATAATAACGCGTCGCGGGCTCTCGGCCCGTAAGGAAATTCCTTTCGCGAGGAGCGCGCCGCGACGTGTTACGTTTAGCAACCGGGTGAGCCTCCCGAGATTGCCCTCGAGGGTCATTTGGGTCATCTTTAAGGGTAGATCGCCAGCTTCTCGGCGGCGGTTCCATAAACGCCCGCGGCACGTGCGCGCGGACATGCCTCGCGAATCCTGATTCATTCCCCAGGAATATCATTTAATTAGTGGCATTATAATCAGCCGAGAGCCCTCTACGTTTCGAATTGCCAAGGCGTTGGGGCCGAAATTAGAATTCCGTTTAAAATTCAGAATAGGGGAGAGTTGCCAATATCGTACCACTTAAGACATTTTACGTTATGTTTCATGTTTGGTACTCGTATGAACGCAAATGACTATTGGATATTGTAGCTTGATCTTTTAGGCACCTACTATTATATGCTTAGCCTTTTGTTCGGAACAAATTAATTTGTTATTAATCTTTTTGTCACATACTGTCGATGGTACGATTCGGACAACCGGTCTCCTAAATCGTACCTCTCGGTTTCCAAAATCGTACCTCCACTAAAAAATAGTATAAATAACAAATAGAGAAGAAAATATTCAACATAAAGTAATGATTATTATATAGTTACATGTACAGATGTATATGGATCACACACAGGCCGCAATAACCTATGTAAATGATATATGTACATAACCTATAAACATACGAGTTGTCAAATCCTACTAGTAGGATTTTAGTGGTACGATTTAGGAAACATGATCAATTTATTTATAAATATCAATTTAACCCTAGTTCGACTGACGAGGCACCCGGGTGACTATTTGAACTTTACCGCCGAAAAAAGATTGCTTCTAAGTATTTTTTTTTCTGAGCTTCCATGACATCTCGAATGAAGGATTTTTGAGTAGAAAAAACATGCATAAATGGGTTTCAATTTTTTTCTTCGCCTTACTTTTACCTGTTAAAATGTTTTATTCTCATTTCGGCTAACGCAGTCACCCGGGTGACTTTTAGAGAAAGTATAGAAAATAAGAATGTACGTAAATTTTTTTTTATTAATAATTAGTGATACTCGTCAAGGGCAAAACAGATGCAGTAGTCTTGCGCGGCAAGACGCTGTTTTTTCGATCGACTATCGACGTTGCCACGTTCCGAAAGTCGCGAGACGCCAGCGCGAGCATTAACACTAATCACTGAATTTCAATGATTTAATAAACTTATCCAATACTCCTAGCAAAGTGATTCTCTTTCTTCCTACACATGTTCTGAGCAATGCCACTTGTAATTATTAACATTGTTATTCGTGCAGATGCACATATAAAATTAGTCACCGGGGTGACTGCGTCAGCCTAAATGAGTTGTAAAATTCGTCAGTCGAACTAGGGTTAAACTTTATAATGAATGTAATATGCACTTAAAATGAATATCAAATATTCTACATTAACCCCGCTTTTAGAAAAATACAAAAATACGAGACAAAATTGTATTGTTTGATTATTATCAGCTACGATAAACTGATAAAAAGTTACATCAATCATACCTGATTATTTTAAATGTTTATAGCACGCACAAAGTAGGGTGTAAGCTCAAAATGTTTTGTTTCTAGGGTAAAGGACCCAATTACTGACACCTAACCAATTACTGTCATCTTAAGCTATTTTACTTAAAATAACGAATAAATAAACGTTGTAAAGTGATACACGAAAAGAATTATGTATTTCAACCTATAATCTATACTATAGATTATATTCTATACTTTGTTTATTCGTTATTTTAACTAAAATTGCTTAAGGTGGCAGTAATTGGTTCGGTGTCAGTAATTGGGTCCTTTACCCTATTTCTTATTTCGCATTTGCTTGATATTTTTATTATCAAATGTCGTTTACATTCATTAAGTGTGTATTGGACGTACAATATCAGACAAAAGTATATGAAATTTGAAATACTTGAATATCTACGTCTTACGCATAGTAAATCTAGATGTAAGGAATTCAAACGACAGTTGGAGTCTTATTTTTAATCCTAGGAAGGTATTTTTCACTTTACAAATGCTTTCTCAAACATTATTTGCTAAACTTTTGTCAGTGAAAATATCCAGAATTCACAATTTTCTGAAGTTATAATTTATTTCTTTAAAACGGTGTAGAGAAAACAATTGAAACTCGGCAGATATTTTCATCTACCCATATACTGCATGTACAAAAAAATTTAAAACATTGTTACTATTTCTTCAACATTTTTTCAGTGAAAATTAAAATCGTTATAACTCAGTAACCGTTTAGTGAATTCATTTAAAATTTTTGGAGCACACCAGGAAGATTAAAAAGAACAATCTCACAAATTTTCATCAACTTGGAACTATTTTCAAAATAGGTCCAATACATCCTTAAGTACTTAGAAATTGATGAGGTACGATTTAGGTGACCAGTACGATATTGGCAACTCTCCCCTACACTGTTTGCTGTAGGTTGAACTATCGACTCTAAATGGGAACAAGACACGTAGCTAAGAAATATCTATACAGCTGTCTATACGGAAGGGGCGTAAAAAGGAGATAGACAGGAGACTCTGTTACACTTATCACAGCAAATTGCTAAGGCGCGTCCATGCCAGTTTACCTTCCATTTAGTGGCCAGCTCATTAAACCTCAGCCACCGTGCGTCATTACGACTGCATCTCGATACACTCTGTGATCATCCGGCGGGCCGCGCGTATTAATCACGAACCGATCGTCTGTTAAACATGAACGAATGGACTAATGACGACGGACGTGTTGTGTCTCTCTCTGGGCGAAGCCACCGCGCACCTGTTACGTTCCACCGTGACCGCATCGCGATGGTCGTCATGCATCGCGCGGTCTTAATACAGTCTGGCAAGCGATTCCATCAGCCCCTTATTCCCCTTTCCAGCGATACATTCCGCTGGGCATTATCTGAAATCGCGCCTATCCGCGTCCTGACAGTCATTGTAGCCTTGAGGGCCGCCTAACGCAACGGCCGCGGCAGAGGTGAGAACGGATTCCAGGAATCTGAGTAACCAGCCGAACGTCCTGTCGAACAGGAGCCCGGGGGCATCGAGGATTACAACGGGCGTCACATATATTCGCGTCGGGACGAGCCGGGAAGAACGAGGCAGAAAGAGTTACGCCCATTGCCGCGCTGTGTTCCCGGGAAGAACGGAAGTACTGACGGGCAGCGTCTACTTTCGTCCCGTTTCATCTAGCCTTTCCTCGGCAGGCGGAATTCTCGCGACAAAATAAACGAGCCGCCGCCATGGGGATAAGTCGTAACTCATTCGGCTAAAAATAATCGCCGCGAGTACCCAGAACCTGGAGCGTAAATCTTTTTCCTTCCCCCCCCTCATCAGGGCCGTCGAAGTTCCTTTACCTCTCTATCGGGCGCCGAGATTGAACCATCTCCGCACCTCAGTCGCAGAAAACCACGAATCTTCCATCGGAAATCCCTTTCATATCCTCGAATCGCACTAAACTCTGGGGCACCCCTGGTCGCGGCTGATGATAGAAGCACGCTGGTTTCTATTTACTCAGGCAAGCTTCGGCATCTCAATCGCGGTACACCAGAGAGAATGAGGGGAAGAGAGAGATCATCCCTCTGGTATCAGGGGACTATGCACATTTCCAGGCTCGTGCGCGGTGATAGGGATATCTAAACGTTCGCTTCTTATTACGCCAATACTGTTCGAGGTGGTATCTCGCACGTTAATTTCCCCCGCCAGGGGGGGAGGGGACGTGATTTTCACGTGGCCGTTGGACTTGCCACCCCGCGGCCCCTGTCACGGCGAATTGCCCCATAAATTAATCGGCCTACTCGGGTCCCGGGCCCGTGGACGCTAGAAGAGACGTCGGTTCTCGCGGTTATCCTTGGCTGAGCTTCTGCAGCGTCTTCCCCGGGTGACATTTGCTCGCGGACCGCCGCGCGGACGCCGCCCGGCCAGGCGTGTACACGCGCGGACTCGCAGAAAGACGCGTTTACCTTTGTATTTGCATGAGCGCTTATACCCTCCGGCAAACAGCCGTTGCGAGGCATCTCGCCAGCCGGGGCCTTTACGGCCGTTAAAATATAACTTCCTGCGAAGACGCGGATAATAACTATGAATGCCAGCCATAAGGACTTGATCCGCCGCGGTGCCACGGCCGAGGCATTAATGACGCATACCATCCACCAGGGTTTACAACCTCCGCTGATCCTGGCCCTCCTACTCTCGAGCTGCACCCGCGGGCACCCGTGCCGCGTCTTCCTACGGTTTGGCCTTCGCGGTCCCACCCGTGTCCTTCGATGATGGATCGCGGCGGTGCTAGCGGATTCGCCACCCTCGCGAGAACTCACGCGGCTCTTGGTGTCAGCGGATCAGGATTGCTCGCGTTGGTTCTTTGGAGCTATATGGAAGTAACTTCTTCGAGTACTGGGCTACTAAAAGCTCTACGATCCTTCCGATTTCCTATTTCGAATTGATGAGTCTAAGATAGCTTTGAGCTTGAAAGGCAAGGTCTAAGGTCTAAGGTAGAGCTGAAATTATTTATTTATTTATTTCACGGGAAAATCCCTTTTAAGTACAAAAACGACAAAACCTTAGGGTAAAATTATACAATACACCTCACTTTTAAAGAAACATGTATAAAACCAATATTTTTTAATTATTCTTTAAATTTTTTGTGTGAACACATTAAGTGTTCATTACTCTTCCCAACTACACCGAAATTGTGACAAAAACATAACTGGAAATAACTGTAAATGATCATTTTTCTGAACCTTACATGGGGCATTTTGTAACACAGTCGTCAGGTAAAACGCCCCACCTCTGTGACAAAACGCCCCGACATAAAAACGTGATTACTTTTTATTATTTTTATCAAAATGTTATAGAATATATATTATACAAGATATTATTAACAAAAATAGAACAATCTTGATTAAAATTATTACATTTTCTCTTTTGACATTTCTGTCGCAAGTATTACATGAAGTTATCCACGAAAAGGAAAGAAATAGGTTGTTCGTGAAAAATATGATTTTGAGGTTGGGCATATTGTAAATTCTGGGGTACAAAACGCGCCGGTTTAAATTTAGCATCAACGTAGTGAAAAAAGGTTTGGGCAATAACAATTTAAAGAGGTTAATTTGTCTACTTTCGAAATATATATGTGAATTTATCGCAAAAACAATAGTGACTTAGAAAATTGAATTTCTCACACACTCACCGCAAATTATCTGAAGACCGAAAATATAAATTCTTGTATATTTTTTTAAAAGCCGTAATATTTGCTCGTATTTTTATTGCGGCAGTTGTGGCCGACTGAGGCAAGTTCGAATTTGATGATAGTGTCGATGCATCCTGGTTTGTGTGCGTAAAATAATGGTGGGGCGTTTTGTCAAATGGGGCGTATTGTATAGTTTTACCCTATGGGAGTAACTTCTTCGAGTACTGGGCTACTAAAAGCTCTACGATCCTTCCGATTTCCTATTTCGAATTGATGAGTCTAAGATAGCTTTGAACTTGAAAGGCAAGGTCTAAGGTCTAAGGTGGAGCTGAAATTATTTATTTATTTATTTATTTATTTCACGGGAAAATCCCTTTTAAGTACAAAAATGACAAAACCTTAATTAGAGCCTTAACCCTTTATATCCCCGGTTAAACATTCCTTAACATTATTCGAATATTCGAATCTTCGAATCTCAAATTCGAATTTTCTCGTATGCGAATATTCGAACCTCAAATTCAAATTCTCCGGTATTCGAATATTCGAACCTCAAATTCGAATTCTCCGGTATTCGAATATTCGAATATTCGAACTTCAAATTTGAATTCTCCGGTATTCGAATATTCGAACTTCAAATTTGAATTCTCCGGTATTCGAATATTCGAATTCTCCGGTACTCGAATATTCGAATTCTCCGGTATTCGAATATTCGAACTTCAAATTTGAATTCTCCGGTATTCGAATATTCGAACTTCAAATTTGAATTCTCCGGTATTCGAATATTCGAACTTCAAATTTGAATTCTCCGGTATTCGAATATTCGAACTTCAAATTTGAATTCTCCGGTATTCGAATATTCGAATTCTCCGGTATTTTCTTTATATTTTATTTTATTTATTTATCATACGGGAAATCCCATGGTATACAAACGAATATAAAAAACTAAAAAACTAAAAAAACTAGTGAAAATTAACATAGAGTCTGAACACAAAATTAGCAACAAATTAATACTTAGTATATAGCAAAACACCGTTACAACCTTACAAAAACAGATCCACTACGTTATACCACTCTGGTAATAATCAATCCTGTGAAGTAACATCCGAAACGAATTAAGGGAGCATAGGAATATTCGAATTCTCCGGTACTCGAATATTCGAATTCTTCGGTATTCCAATATTCGAACCTCAAATTTGAATTCTCCGGTCTTCGAATATTCGAACTTCAAATTTGAATTCTCCGGTATTCGAATATTCGAATATTCGAATTCTCCGGTACTCGAATATTCGAATATTCGAATTCTCCGGTACTCGAATATTCGAATATTCGAACCTCAAATTCGAATTCTCCGGTATTCGAATATTCCAACCTCAAATTCGAATTCTCCGGTATTCGAATATTCGAACCTCAAATTCGAATTCTCCGGTATTCGAATATTCGAACCTCAAATTTGAATTCTCCGGTCTTCGAATATTCGAACTTCAAATTTGAATTCTCCGGTATTCGAATATTCGAATATTCGAATTCTCCGGTACTCGAATATTCGAATATTCGAATTCTCCGGTACTCGAATATTCGAATATTCGAACCTCAAATTCGAATTCTCCGGTATTCGAATATTCCAACCTCAAATTCGAATTCTCCGGTATTCGAATATTCGAACCTCAAATTCGAATTCTCCGGTATTCGAATATTCGAACCTCAAATTCGAATTCTCCGGTATTCGAATATTCGAACTTCAAATTTGAATTTTCTGTTATTCGTTACAGCCCTAGTCTTAGGTCTAAGGTCTTCCACCTAATTAAGTTCATTAAATTACAAGGATCATCCTCCCGTCGTTGACATGGAAACGCCTCTGGTAGATTAAGAGGTCTCGTCGCGTGCTCTGTATCGACACCAGGCAGCTGATTCTGTCGTCGACTGCTGGTAAATCGATTCGAAGATTCGTGGTATCGCGTTTCAGCGCGGCTTAAGCTCCGCGCGAAAATGGACCGTGCCCTGTGAAGTAGCCTGACAAGGCGCTTCGAACGATCTCCTCCGTTCAGCTTCTTAGACCCTGGAACGAACGTCAAAACGAACAGACGGCGGAGCACTAGCACCGAGGACGACCGCGAGATTATTAGACATGCAGATTACCTGTCCGTTCATCGGCCGTAGACTGGACTGTCCCTTATCCACTCAGCTCCTCCTTTTGCTCCTTCTTCCTCGATCCATTGGATTATTCACGAACTGGTTTGTAAATACTGCTACTGACGCCGGCTGGGAGCATTAGGAAGTGCATGCTTTTTGCACGTTCCTGCGGAGATTGGCGGGAGAGAAATTGGATTCGGTTTCGCGCGCACGTTTGGCGAGGCTTCTCGTCGCGATTCAAACGAGAATGGTGCAAGCTAGATTTAAGAAACTTTTAGAACTCATTCTTCGACTTCGTATTCCTCCGTGCAGTGACGAAAATTTCGAATGAGGAGGGAAAGATGAGCATGGGGTGAAGAAGATCCAGAAGTGGACGTAAAATATTTATCTTACCGTAGAAGTTTACAGGCGAATTGATTGCCACTCATTAAGTGGCAACATCTGATTGGACACCGCAGCAAAACTTTTCCATAAAATTGAGCTTTATATCAAAAGGAGCATCCAATTTTTAGGCTAACCCTATCCAACACATTTCCTCAATCCCCTCGATGCACCTCCATCTACCTACCATCAGTTTCTGTTCCCTCGTACTCCGAGCAGCTCTCGCCTCCCTTCTGTGGCGCAGGTTACATTCAACTTGTCGATGGGAGTCGATAACCTTATCATCAGCGACCCTCTGATCGATAGAGGAAGACAGGTATCGGAAGAACCGTCCGCGAATCGGCTTAAGTACCGAATCCTGTAGCCAACGGGCTGCTGGTGGAGGGTGTTTCGGATGAATATGCATGAGGCGACGGCCTGTTCATAATATCACTCTGCCATACATCAACGGCAGACCACCAATTTACTTTAGCCACGTACCACGGGCCGTACGTATAGGCCGTCCTCTTTCTTCATCCGCCGCCCTCTGTCTCGCCCTCGTACCCGCGAAACGCGTGTATTTACATAACGCGCGTTTAAGGCACGTGGATATATCTTCCACGGCATCGCCCACTTTTGCGCGAATATAGTTTATGGGGGGGTATTTTTGCACGCGGAGGAAAATACGAAAACGACGGTTCAAATCGCCATTCCTCGTCGATCATCTTTGACTGGGGTATCTGCAAAGACAATGGCTGGACGATGAACATATTGCTTCCTTATTGTCTGCCTAATGACGGGGCTAGTTCTTCAGGTGTTTAGTTTGCTTGGATGTCTCCCATTTGGTGGCTACCTCCGAATTCTCTTCGAATTAGGCAGCTTCTATTTCCGGGCTCACTAAATACCTAAACTCTTCACTTCAAAGGATGTTGAAAATTTTGAGGCAGAACATCTTCTAAACTTTTTCTAGACCTATTTTTACTTGCACACCTGGTGTCAAGCTGAACAGAAATTTAATGTGATAAGCTGCCTATAAAAATTCATTGCCTGATGCTATGGTGAGCAATTTATTTTCCTCGTTTTCTCTTTGTTTAGGGTATTATTTAACCATTCTGTTGCTTCGATCGCGTCGACTGTATTAGCCCCCGATCGTTAGCGAAGCTCGTTAAGTTCGATGAAAACGCTTGACGAAAAATCGCCGCGATCCATCGATCTCAGTCTAGATGCAATTAATCTTTTCCATCGAAATGCACGTCGCGACCGTGACACTGATAGCAACGAACGCGAGCCGCGTTCTAATAAGCTCGTCGCCTTTGGCTAGGCTCGGGATCGTTTTTTTCTCGGGAGATCGCTTCTTCCTCCCATCAACGATATGATCATGATCCGTGGTATCATGATCGTCACTGTTTTTCACGTTCATCCTGAGCCGTGCGATTAGAAACTTTAAATATCTGTTGAATCAGGTATATTTTAGAATGAATGCAGCATTGAAATAAATCTGTTATCATTAACATTCTGAATAACAAACGATTGATGGAATTGAATAGCTCATTTCGTACTCGCACATAAGTTATTACCAAAAAGCATCGATAGTGTTGCCAAAGAGTCCCCGAATGTGTGCTCCGAAACCAAACCGAGTAAGAATTTCTCTATCTGCGCTTTGTGTTAACTCAATGTGTTAATGCTTCCACTAGGGTTGCCAACTAATTTTTGGGAAAATATAATACTTCTCGACCAAATGGGATAAAAAATATAGTAGGTATATTGTGTAAAAATATAGTACATTTCAGAGGATAGTGGAGCGAAATCAAACTACATTAAAACAGTATCGTATTCTTTAAATGTATGTTTCTCTGTACAATTTGTTAATTTTAACAAATACATATTTCAAAGGCTTGACTGTCCTCAAAATACAAATTAACATATGTATGGAGCTCATTTTTTTGAGAGATACAGTTTCTCCGTTAAAATTTAAATTCATAAATTAAAGTTTTGGGGGAGCCATAGAATAAAAAAATAAGTAAAAATTGTAGAAATTATCGGAAATATAGTAGTTTTGCGTTCTATATCTTTTTCTAACAGTATATGCTAGGGGAAAGGTGGGATAGTTGATCACAGTTTTGCTATTTTATTAAAATAATAATAATGGCTTGCTTTGTTTTTATTTAATTACTTAAGTTGTGATTCTTAGAGTATTCTCAATATACTTGTACAAATTTGAGAGTTGAAAACTAATTTTAATGACTGAATTTAAACATTTTCCGACAGTGACATTATGCACAAGTATCCCTCACTAAAGGGGAGACTTGATCACTGAATTTTAAGAGTAAATAACACATTATTTTTCCAAAAAATATTTATTATATTAGTCAATAACGTGAAATAAAGAGAATATCATGAATGGAAAGTAAACTATAATTAACTTGAAAGAATTACTGAAAAAAATCCGAAGACTAACCTAAACTAACCTAAAACAACATAAATGCATTCTTAAAGAACATTTCACTTAGATATCATCTGATTCAGATGTTAATAAAAAAAATTTTCCTTCTCACTTTCTTTGCCGTATTTTTCTGTTTCATTTGCCGTTCTATGGTAAAAAAAGGTTTTTTTCAGCTGTTCAAGTATCCCACCTCACATACTGATCAAGTATCCCTCAATGCACTCGATTTGAAAAAGGTGAAAAACTAAAGTTACCCTAAATATTTAGATGAATTAATAAATAGCATTAATAAGCCAAAAACTGCTGTTTTTACTTAATACATTTTAAATCGTTGAAAGTGCAACATTCAGTCGAAAAGGAGGAAGAACAAGGTGACCGAAATATTTACTTTTTGGCTGCAAATAAGATCGAAGCTTCTAACTACAGTTGACCCTCGAACAACGCGGGGGTTCGGGTCCTCGACTGTCCGCGTAAAATTTTTTCTCGCCCCCCCCCCCCCCTCCGGAATCTGTACCTTACCTTATACAATATGTAATCTACTCTGAGCCGGAATGCATTGAGCTGTAGATTTGTATAATATAATTAATTATATAAAAATTATAAGAATTAATTAAAATAAATACTCTAAAAAATAGAATGGAGAATTTAAGCGATTTATAAGTATATATGGAAAAGAAAACGCAGACGCGTGTTAGAACTTACAACGTAATTTATGGGGAGAGGACTTATAATAGATATTACTTGTGATTCTGAATCCGCGTTGTTGGAACCCGCGTTGTTCGAGGGTCAACTGTACATTATTCTATGCTCCCGAACGAAAACTGCAGCATGAAGTGTTGCGATAATGCAAACATTACCACGATAACGTGACAGCAGGCACAAATTGTCAATATAGGGGAGACCGGGGATAGTTTGGACAATTTTTGATTAATTGTCTTTAGCGGGCCGGTAAGATGCGTTAAGGCTATAAATGGTACACCATTCGACAGCTCAGAATGTGCGCTTTTCTTTTGAACCTGATAAACGGGCCTTACATTCCCTAGTATTATTTTTAGATGAAAAAAGTTCAGAGATGCATATTGTCCAAAGTATCCCCATTTGTGGGGTTACATTGGACATAGCACGGGGATAGTTTGGACAGCTGGAAATAAATGATAATGAATAATCCAATGAATATATCATTTATTTAAAATGACAAATAGATAAGAAATAATGAAGTTTAAAAACCTTACATGATTTGCTTACAGCAGTTGGGGCCTGTTGGGCTATTAAGGGGGCTAGGCAGTTGAAAAATCGATTTTTTTTACTGCATTTTCCAAAAGTACTATCCTATCTGAATAAAATGCCGCTTGGTTTATAGTAAAATTCGCAAAATTATAGATTTGACAGCTAAAAACGACAAGCGGCAATGTATTCCCATGTCTGTCCAATGTAACCCCTCATATTAAATCAAAACAAAATGATTCGTGCCTTTCCTCAATAAGGATACTTTGATTTTTGCATAGCATTACTTTATTCTAAACACATTCAGCAATGCCTAAAAAAAGTTACAATAAAATTCTTCCATAATGAAGTATCCGAATCACAAGAAAAAGTAGATGAAAATATTATACAGTAACATACAAGAACTGAAAAGTGTGACTTACTTTGTCATTCGTGGATGCAACACACCATATTGAATATCAGTCGATTTGGTGTGAGCGTAGGCACAAACTACAAAAAAATAGCAATAACCATGACACTATGTAGGCAATTTTAAAACTGTCCAATGTATCCCCGTGTCCAAACTATCCCCGGTCTCCCCTATTAATTAAAAAACTGATGTGATCATGTATCCCCGATGATCAACTATCCCACCTTTCCCCTACACTAAACCACACTTTCTGCTTTATATACCTATTAAGATTATAGTGCGGTTGGCAACCCTAACTTCCACCTCCAATTCCTTTAGCGATCCAATATCAAAACTCCCTTGCCACATCTCCCAAACATTCAGTCACTCCAATGCTCCACCCCAGCAAGAAGCCTGCATCGCATCCCCAAGAAAACACACAAACCAAACGTTCTCTCCGAGAAGCTCGATCGTCGACAGTGTATCGATCAACATTCGCAAGCGACCGCAGCCACCATGCAACTCTTTGCCAGGGAATCGCAGTCACGCTGTCGCGCAAAAAGACTCATCGGCGACAATGTTTCCGCGCGACGGTTGTTATCCACTTGCGGTGCAACAATGGTTGGATCGCGGTTCGCGCGAAAAGAGCCCAACGCAGCCTGGGCAATCCTCCGTTCGATCTTCATCCAGCGATATCTCTTTCTTTCGTCCCCGCCAGAACGTGGGCCACGAGCGGCTCGGCAGCGCGGCGAATCGCAGATCGTGTGATAGTTTCTGGTGGTCACGTCGCCTCATCACGGTTTCCGCTCGTGCAGAAATCCCGGGGATCGACGAAAGCCTGTCCCGCGGGAGAAGAACCAAGACGGCGAGGGGCCATTTTCCTCGATTCCACTTCGTAGCTCGAGTTTCGCCAGTTTTCACGATCGAGCTGCTTCTTCCGAGGCGGAGGGGGAGGCTTAATAGGATTCCCACGAGCAGCGACGCTGTTGGATCGACGCAACGATGATCTCTGGTTTCTTCTCGCGATGGGGGCATCGTAAAAGTCGCGTGTGCCTGCGCGCATCCTCCCGGAAGACGAACGGCCGTAGACACAAAGGAATTCGACGAACGTCCCCGCGTGTCGTAGCCAGTAATATGTTGCTCGGTTCGGCCCGCTCCTCCACGCGCCTAGCGTAGCAATAATCGGCGCTGCTGAATGGATGGAGCTATTAAGTTTATCTATCTGCGACACGACGCGTTTAGTCGCCCTGGTGGGCGATTACTTACACCAGCCGCAAGCATTCCTGTTGCTGCGGCGCAGAGGGCTCCGGGGCAATCGATGGCCAGAGTTAAATAAAGCTCGAGCAACCTCTGTCCACCCGTTCTTCTTTCTCTTCCCGGAACAAGAGCTTCTCCGTCGGTGGCTGGAATCGCGGTAATTGCTGGCCGGTCGTTCGGCAAGCGTTTCCTCCTTTCATCTCCAGCGACGATTCCGTCTGTCGAGAAGGCATTCGCACGAGAGAGTTTTGGGGCGGCTTGCTAGAGTCGGGCGAGTAGGGAGATAAATTAGAATCTGATATTCGGAACACCGTGCATAAATACATCGGTACCTTTCGAGATCGACGTCCATTGTCTATTGATTGCGCGGCGTTCGCGTAAACCTAATATGAGTTATCGCTCTGCCAGGATATCCGAGCGAACTTATCCGTGAACCGAATAAAAAGAACCAATGACGTCGCGTTTCTGTCCGCTGTCGTCGATGATTTATCCCTCTCGTTACCCGCGGGATTTTGTTTGTTTTATACCGTGACATTTGCCACCGTCTATGATGAATAATGGGCCCGAGCCCCTTTTGAAGAATACACAGCCCCGTTTGAAGGATCTATGTGTCTGGATGTAAATGCCCTTCGATCAGTCAGGTGCTAGTAGATACAAGTGCTGGGAAGAAGGGTATCATTGACTTCTTGCGCTCGACAGATCATCGTACTCTTAGGGTTCAACGGTTCGATCGTTCTCTATAGTGTCCGGCTTGCGTATACAGTGCCCGATGTTGGTGAACAAGTCCCATTAGGGTCGAACCTTCCCCCCCCCTCCCCCCCCTCCATCGTCGAAACGACCGCAGGATTCTGAGGGATCTTCGCCCGTGGAAATTAGCTCTTCTTTCTCGATACAGGTCTTGCCTCTTTCCCAGAATCTCGCTCCTAACCTCCTTGCCTCTGTGGATACGCACGGCCCGCAGTCCCCGGGAACACGATAGTGCGCATAATTAGAGGCTTGTACTGCAATCACTTCAGATACAATTGAATGATCGTTACAGTCTCTGATTATACGTTGTAGGAAATGCATCCACGCCGCGGACTGTCAGTTATAGATAGATAGAGCTGTAGATAGAACCGACTAGTTTGACAACGAAATACATCTGCATCGTGGGCCGCTAGATTGATCTTCACCTGAACTGGTAGCTCCGAGATACTTGTTACACGAACCTAACGAGACTCGGCGCATTTGATAAAACAAAGCAGCAGGTGGCGTGTATCGGCGGCGATGCTGGGCAAGATTCTCGTGGACCTGAAAATTCAAGTATTATATCTAATCGAACATGACACCGCGATTGATCAATATCAATCGTTTCAGCTTCTCCTTAGCAGTCGAGAGTTAATAGATCCTCTAAATCTATCTAAATTAAAGGCACATACATAGTAGGGTGGAAGGAAACAATGAAAATTGTATGACTGTTTTCTAATAGTGAAAATAAGTTGTCTTTAGGCTTTCAGATTAAGCTTGTAAAATTTTTTGAGGTGTCGCAAGGGTTTGGATTTTTTCTTTTTCATTTTTAACCATATTTTTTTAAATCTTGTATCTATCAACTGTTTTTATAGGTTTAAAGTAAAAAATGATCCTTCACATTTCCATTTTTAACGGAATTCATGTAAGGAGATAGTTAAAATTTTGGAGTTCTTACATTCTTAAAAAAATTTCACCATTTTTAATACTTTGTAACAGAACTTCATCGTGTCATAAAGTGTCAGCGCAATTTAATGTGACCTTGGGTGAAGTGATATATCATTGCCAGGAGCGAAACCAATCGCATTAACATTTTCGTTGCGGATTCGTAGGAAGGTACTTCAATGTAGACAACACGTATTTTTTTTAGATGTTATTCAGTTATTAAATTGAAAACGGCTATAAGCGACACCTGCGCTGAACCTTTGTCGTATATCAATACGTGCTGTTTCGCTACATGCAGGACGTAACAAACGAAACACGAAACAAATGACGGTGTCAAAAGGCATCATCCGCAGCGAATGCGTTAAGAGTGTTGACATTGTACGCAAGCATGTCAATTGGTGCGGTCGTGGACCCATAATAGTATAAATTCTACATTTGATAGGTGTGAATTATCTGTTGTGCATCGCGAGTTGTGTGCTATAGAAAAATATTTTAAAAGTTATTTATAAATTTCGACCGTACTAATTAATATATATGATTTCGGCGCACTGATTCGGTCAGTTTAAAACAATAAAAACTAGCTATTTTGCAATAATAATTATAAAATCTTTCGACGTTTCGATCTTAGTTTAGATCATCTTCAGGAAAGTTTAGAAAGGATATAAAATACTGACTCAATAGTGACTCAATTTAATAGCAAAAGCAGTATTTTATATCCTTTCTAAACTTTCCTGAAGAAGATCTAAACTAAGATCGAAACGTCGAAAGATTTTAAAATTATTATTGCAAAATAGCTAGTTTTTATTGATTTAAACTGACCGAATCAGTGCGCCGAAATCATGTATAGGGGAGACCGGGGATAGGTTGGACAATTTTTTATTAATAGTCTTTAGCGGGCCGGTAAAATGCCTTACGACTATAAATGGTACACCATTCGATAGCTCAGAATGTGCGCTATTCATTTGACCCTGATAAACGGGCCGCAAATTCCCTAGTATTATTTTGAGATGAAAAAAGTTCAGAGATGCATATTGTCCAAAGTATCCCCATTGGTGGGGTTACATTGGACATAGCACGGGGATAGTTTGGACAGATGGAAATAAATGATAATGAATAATCCAACGAATATATAATTGATTTAAAATGACAAATAGATAAGAAATAATGAAGTTTAAAAACTTTACAAGATTTGCTTACAGCAGTTGGGGTCTGTTGGGCTATTAAGGGAACTAGGCAGTCGAAAAATCGATTTTTTTATTGCATTTTCCAAAAGTACTATCCTTTCTGAATAAAATGCCGCTTGGTTTATAGTAAAATACGCAAAATTATAGATTTGACAGCTAAAAACGTCAAGCGGCAATGTATTCCCATGTCTGTCCAATGTAACCCCTCATATCAAATCAAAACAAAATGATTCGTGCCTTTCCTCAATAAGGATACTTTGATTTTTGCATAGCATTACTTTATTCTAAACACATTCACCAATGCCTCAAAAAAGTTACAATAAAATTCTTCCATAATGAAGTATCCGAATCGCAACAAAAAGTAGATGAAAATATTATACAGTAACATACAAGAACTGAAAAGTGTGACTTACTTTGTCATTCGTGGATGCAACACACCATATTGAATATCAGTTGATTTGGTGTGAGCATAGGCACAAACTACAAAAAATTTGCGATAATCATGACACTATGTTGGCAATTTTAAAACTGTCCAATGTATCCCCGTGTCCAAACTATCCCCGGTCTCCCCTACTATAGAAAAATAATAAATCACTATTGTCGAGATCTTGTTGGCGAGTGTAAAAGAAAATGGCAACGCTAAAAAAAGTACAAACTAGACAAGCAGTTGAGTGTCCTATATTTGGCTGTCCAAAGGATTTAAATGACAACGTTCTTCCCAGTTATGAAGATATTATGAAGTGTTACTTGTACATACGGCAGGAATTAAGAGCACTGAGCGAAAAGGAACCAACAGTAGGTGAACTTACTGACAAATTAGTTCCAAAAGTTGAACGAATATTGGCAAGAGCTTCTATTCCCGTTGTCTCTCAAACTCGGGGTTCACAGATGATAAAGTCATATCATGAAAAATATAGAAATTTTCTAAAATCAAAGGGCAGAAAAGGAACTCAGAAGTATGACTTTAGAATAAATTCAAAGCAACTTTTTGATACAGCAGCCTGTAAATGTTCTGATTTTGCGAGGTGTGAATGTGAAAAAATTAAGAAAGTCCCCATTATTGAAAAAGAATTTTTGCAAGACTAAAGATCACAGAGGTAGATGGTAGCGCCAACCCCTCTCATCTAAGATTATCGTTAAATATTAAGAAAAATTATCTGGTGGAAACAAATGGCAAATTATTGTAAATTACTGAAAAAATTACGAAATTCAAACACAATCAGTAAATATTAATTTTTGAAAGGCTTGCGGCACCTCAAAAAATTTGTTGATCACATTCAAATTTTGACAGCTTAAATACCATTATAAAAGGCAACTTTTGCCCACTATTAGAAGTCATGAATAATAAAAAAATATTTTGCCCCTATATTTCGTTCCACCCTAATACATTTTAGAAAGATGGAAGCGAAAATCAGAAATGTAATTTAAAAACTAAAATTCTATCGCCAATTTCATCCAATTCATTGCAAGAAAATTTACACGTAATGCGATCAAAGTTTACAGCAAAGCTTCCCAATACAATATAAAAGCGTATCTACTTATTACACCATTATTAGATTAATACACCATCTTCAGACACACTTTCTGCGCGTCCGCGTTTTTCCCCTCATTTCTAACATCCTTCCAACTCGCTGGAGATTTTAACGCCAGCAATGATTCCGTGGCTGCCGCCGATCGGTGTCAAGGAAGAGAGTTGATGCTGGCTAGTCGATCTCGGTCCGGAAGGATCGACGTTAGCTGGAGCCCTAGGTCGTTAGTTGCAGCGTAATATCCAGGATCATTACCATGCATCGCAGTATCATTTCCAACGATGATTATAGGAAGCTCGGCTTCTTCCTGCTCCCGCTGCGTATCTGCGCGAATTAAAAGGGGAAAATTACGACGCGACAGAAGAGGCTACAAGGGAGGAAGGGAAGCGAGCTTTGCGTGCCCTGATGCCGTGCCGCGATGCAGAACCGCTTCCTTTTATTTTTCGACGACGTTAAGCGTGTCCCGGCTGTATAATTAAAGTCAAAATGAGATTGTTCGCGACACGGGAGAGGAGCTCCAGGCTTTCCTTTTGTCGGCGCTCGGTCGTGGAACGACGCGCCCTCCTGTTTTTCTCGTGCCTGTGACTTTCTCGCTTCAGCTGGATTTCTAATCGCCCGGTCGAAGTTTAGTAATTGGTGAGAAACGAGAGGCTGCTCTTCTTTGCCTAAGATATCATTAAAAGATATCCGAAAGATCTCAGAGCGTTTGATAGACATAGGATCCGACGCGAGATCAACTTCCCCCTGTTATTTAAAATACACACACTCGGCCGATGCAGGGGTAAAAACGCAGCTTCCCGGAAGGCTGCTCGGGCAACCGTATAATATCTGAAAATCAAGTCCGCGGCAACACCGTCGCAGCCTGGTCGCACCTCCTCCTCGTCTCACGCCAGCTGGAATGAAACGCGTTGGAGCGTCCGTGGACAATCAATTACTATCCGAGTTCGCGGGAATCGATAATCCCGGCGTGCCGCGGGGAGACGCGCATCGAGTTCAGCGGGGAAGGATCCCCCCCCGGTGGACGTGGAGCGTCAGCGAACGTCCACGCAAACAGGATTTCACGGAGCTCGTTAGAGCCCACCGGCGACCTTAGGATCCGTGTAAATTACGTATTTGCACGGCGGAGAGGGGGGTGTCGCCGGGGATGGTTCAGCTAGTCGCAGAAAGGACAAGCTGATAAAAGTGCAGGCCCTGTCAGGGGACGGGCAGGATGATAAGAGGTGGCACCTTGAACCGTTCTCCTCCTCTCACGGCCTCCCCTTTCTCCCCGCTCCTTCCCTCCTAATCCCGGCGATCTCTCGAGTCCGCGGACAGGACGGAATCATGTCAGCGACCTCGCAAGGCCTCGCCAAGGTCGTACGTTGAGCTCGGCCTGCCAGCAGAAGCTATTCACCACCACCATCGTTCGCGGCAGCGCCACCACTATCCCCGGCTCCCTCCGTTGCCACCGCGATCCGCCGACTTCGTGACTAATTTCCAGACGAATAAACGTAGCCCCCTTTCGCCCTCTCTCTCCCCATTCTCTCCTACTGACTCTTCTTCTCCTCCGTCCGCCTGCCGGGGATAAAACTCGACTGTGACTACCTCGCCAAGGTAGAAGCGAGTGCCCACGTTCGCCGGCGTTGGGAGCAGGTGGCCTGGACCCTTATTTCCTACCCAGATATCGAAATTCGAGACTAAATCGTAAGCGCCTAGCAGCTAATGCCTTCGCATTTCTAGTAACATGGGTAGCCACCACTTGTCGAGGAGGAATGCTCCGTGAAACCAGGTTCTTATGTACTTCCCAATTGTAGGGATGGGAAATTGAGTAGTTGACCCAATACATGTTGCCATCTTTCTGGCAATAGCATGATTCCACGCTCATAAAACTTCTGATCTTTACTGGCAAGAAATTGATCCAAGCGAATTTTGACGTCCTCATTTGAAGTAAAAAATTTTGTAGAGACCGGAACAAGTAATAATCCGAAGGTGCCAGATTTGGAGAATATGGTGGGTGTGGTAGTACATCCTATCCAAGCTGTTAAAGCTTTTGGCGAGTTATCAAACTTGTATGAGGTGTCGCATTATCTTGGTGGAACACTACATCTTTTCTATTGATCAATTCTGGCCTTTTCTGTTTGAGCGAATCATTCAATTCGTCCAGTTCATGACAGTACACTTCAGAATTGATCGTTCTCTTGTCCGGTAGAAGCTCATAAAAAACGATACCCTTGAAATCCCACCAAACAGACAGCATCACCTTTTTTTTGATGAATATCGGCTTTCGAAGTGCTTTGAGCCGGTTCATCTTTTTTACTCCATGATCTCTTGCGTTTAACATTGTTGTACATAACCCATTTCTCGTCCCCAGTGATGATTCGCTTTAAAAATGCATCATTTTCTTGACGTTTGAGGAGTAAATCACAGACGTTTATGCGACGGAGCAAATTTCTTTCTGTAAGAACATGTGGAACCCATGTGTCGAGTTTTGAAACTAAACCAAGGCGTTTCACGTGATCATGAATGGTCGAATTCGATAGATTTAATCTCTCAGCGATCTCACGAGTTGTTATTCGGCGGTTTGCATCAATCAATGCCTTTATTTGATCTTCATCAGCTTCAACTGGCCTTCCAGAACGCGGTACATCTTCAACATCAAAACTGCCGGAACGAAATTTTGCAAACCAGTTTTGGCACTGGCGTTCTGTCAATACATCTTCTCCATACACATCCACTAATTTTTCTCTTGCTTGAACAGCATTTTTACCATGGACCTGAAGGACAGTGCCTAGTTCCGGGGGGTTACAGCGAAAGACGGAAGGGGCTGCGATTTGAGGGACGACTGGTGGTGTCCTCTACAGCCGAGTATAAGTTTTAGAAATAGCGTCCTTCATTGTATATCCTTGTGACGCTAGTGTACAAAACGGTGAAAAACAGTATAACAGCGTTGCAAAGTAACTCGCATGCGTGTAGTGTGTTCTTTTATTATTTGGAATACTTTCGAAATTACGTAAGTAATATTAAATTTTTTAGTAGAATAGTAAAAGTATTATATTTGAAGGTTAAAAATTGGTATAGAAATATAAATTATTAGTATTAGGATTTAAATTAAAGTATTTGTATTAGTATATCCCTTGCTACAAACAGAACAACTTCGTAGTTCACTGATACATTTAGCGTTTCACATATTCTTCTTAATATTAACGTTGATTGAAAGTTTACAGGTATTTTAAGAAAATAATGTAAATCCAAAGTGCCTGTCACCAGTGACTTCTACGGCATTCAACGCACGAATAATCAAATTTCAAATGTTTTGCTAGAAGAAATTTTCTACAGTATGGCACAGATTGCACCATCAGTCGTCCCTCAAAAAGCAGTTGGAAGGGGTCGATTCCCCTTCCGTCTTTCGCTTCAACCCCCGCGTCCATAAGTCTAGCTTATGCACTGTCCTTTAGGTCCATGATTTTTACCTTTTCTGTAGTAAAAAAGTAGAATATGCCGAAAATGCTGCTTTCGACTTTCCATATTTGATAGGGCACCGAACAGAAACTATTTTGCAGAATCAAACAAAATTTTTCACAACCAATCCTTGCTCTACCAGCTGTAACACCATATACTGACAATGCGGCTTCAGTTGACTGTGGAAAAACAGAATGACTTCGTCTGTTGGGAAAAAACGAAATGACTTTCCGAACAACCTTTGATTAAAAGAAATAAGATTTGTTTGTGCGGACACGAAGTACCGTCAAGGACCCAATTCCTGATCACTTAAGATGCAATGGAAGCAGTTTCTGATCAACCTAAAAAATTTTACTATGAGCTATAAAATGTTTGCGTATAAATTTAAAAACCCTTCATAATTATTTAGTAATTTTTTGGACTAAATTTGTATCGTGATAAAATTATTTGTTATTTATATTCCAAACTGATCAGGAATTGGGTTCTGATCAGGAACTGGGTCCTCGACGGTAGACCCAATGGCAACCGATCACAGAATGCCCTTCCGCGTACTCGCCGAACCGACTATACGCTGCCCAGGCGTAGGGAAAAACCTCAGATCCGGGGCTAGTTCAGGCCCGCAGCCTACACAATCTCGACGAGGAATATTGAATGTTTCATCAGCCTGCTGCCGAGACAATAACGGTGGGCGCATCAGTCATCGACACCGTGCGCGTCATCCACGGTGTTCCCAATCGATTTACACCTCTCGAAAGCGGTTCGATTAGCAGTAGGCCCCGCTTAGTCAGCCGCTTCTACTCGGGTTATCGACACGACCCACCGTTCCTTACGGAATTTATCAGTGGCCGCGGGGGGGGGGGGGGGGAGGGGGTATCGTAATCGGATATCCAGCTAGCTAGACTGGCGCCATTTTATTAAATCGTCCACCCAGGCTCGCGCCATTCCGACTGGCAAACCAGTTTACGATAACTTCACTGGCGATGCTCTTCCTCCCTTTCTTTTCCATCGCGTATCCCCATTCCGAGCCGTGCTCGGTTTATCGTCTTCCTGCGGGCGAAACGCCGACCGTCGCCAAGGACGGCCGCGCGCCCCTCCGTTGTGAACGGGGTTGTATGGCTCGTCGAAGGTTCGACGAACGTCTTGCAGAGCAGGCTGCTGGCGCCAGGCGCCTTCCAGAGGCGGGCTTCTTTGCGTGCCACGGCTCTGCTACCGGGCAGCCAGATACCTCGTCGGCTTCCCTCAGCCTGAGCGGATGTTACCACGTTCCTTTATCGGTAAGTTAAAATATACAGTTCGCGAGGGACGATGTTAAGGTCGCAGAGGGCTTTTAGGATGAAGAGCGAGGCCTCGATTGTTAACACACCTTTCGCTTCGTCGAGGGGTGCCGAATGCTACCGAAGGTTTTTTCGGCGAGGTATAGTGCCTGGAAGGGATAGCGAGGGGGTAAAGGCTTTGAGGTTTTTGAAGAAGAGGTAAATTATTATTATTATAATTTACGGGAAACCCCTTAGTATACAAATAAGTACAAAAAATGCATAAAATATAAGAAATATATCCTAACCCATCTAAAATTAGGTGACTATTAATTAAACAACCGTGTTGTTGTTTAAATGACTGAATAGCTTCGTACGAAAAGAACTAAGCGGACCTACAAAAGGGTCCACCTCATCAAAGTACAGATTAGCGTATTGCATAGCCCTGTTAATAGGGTTAATTGTACAAATACAACGGCAGTTTATGGACGAAGAGAGGCTTCTTCCGCATCTGCCTCACAGGAGCATTATAAGTGACTAGCTCAACTAGGTTTAGATATTTAAGGGTAGTCATGGCTGTCCCTATCCATTGAGTTACCATTGGACATGAGCTACAAATCGAAGAAATTTATGCTGAACTCCCTCTATTAGTTTAACATATTTCGCATATTCCACGTGGGGTCTGACCAGGGCAACCAAGAGTTCTCAACGCTTTATTAGTACAACGCATATAATGGTCTCTGAAATCAAAGCACGGCGTTATGGAGACTCCAAGATCCAACACTTCGGAAACCTCCGTCAACGGTTCATCAAGCAGACCCTGGCCCGGGAAGCCCTGAGTACTACACATTTTGCAGTGTGAAGCTTCAGTGTGAATTCTCTTAAAGATTTTCAGGTCGTCAGCACATAGCAAAAACTCAGAATTTAAAAATACATCACCAATATCATTAATAAATAGATTAAAACGCAGCGGGCCGAGATGAGACCCCTGAGGAACACCTGAGGTGACACTGACAGGAGATGATAAACTATTCGATACCTTAACCACTTGCTCACGACCCTCGAGGTAACTTTCAAAGTGGTCCACCAAAGCCCCAAAATTTATACCTTTCCCGGGGAAAATGCCAGATCACTCGTTCCGAAACTGTAGACTTTGAGACTTCAACGCAGACTTTACGACCTCGTTGAATCTCTTCGCGTATTATGCTTGAAGAGCTCTTTGCGCAGATATTGTGAGCATACGAGTAGTAAGGATCGAAGACGGCTTCCTTCAGCGGGATGACTTCGCTGTCCGTCTATTCTTCTGTCGATAATAATTATTAAATGTGATGAGGATAGGGGTCCGCGGGATGATCTCGACGAGCGTCGAATCGTAAATCCAGAGAGTTGCCCGCGGGTCGCGGCGTAAAGTGTTGTTCACACCTACGTCCGTTCGCTGGCGACGTGTAACGCGGGAACACGCTGAATTTCGTCACGGTCTTCGCTGGATCTTCACGCATGAACGCCCTGCGCCTTTGCTGTCCGATGGCTGACAGCTACCGCGACGCGGCTGTCATCCACGCCGGGCTACTTCTCCAAGGGCTTCCTGTCCACAGAAGGACAGGTCGATTTGGTTAATGAACCTCACAGTGGTTCGCTGCCAGCAGCCACGGGTGCCATTAACCCCGATCATCGGGGCGCGAACTTGTTCTTGGCGATGTATGCAAGCACGTGGAAGAGGGTGAAGCCTCTGGGATATATAAGAATTCCAGCTTTCGAATTCTTTGGAGTTCGGAAATTTTTCATCGGTGTCTCTAGTTTTCGGGAGAGGGTTTTCGTCATTAAAAGTACCGACGTTCTCTTTTTCGCTTAATAATTCAAGTTTCTTTCTTTAACCTGCTTTAAGCTTGAAGAAACACCCCATCAGTGGTATTAGGAAAAGCCAGAATTACTTTCCAAACCCCCGAAATTAATAACAGGAAGGGCACATCGTTGCAACGCAAATATTTCACGGTCCACTTAACCATTTCATTCACCCCGAGTGTTTGATCCTTTCCAAGAGTATCCGTGAGAGAGTGGTCTCTCGAAATATCCACTCGAAGCCCCATATTGCACTCGAAACGCTTTCATAGGCACCCGAGGCCAATTGAAAATACCTTCCCAGAACATTCGCCTCTCCCGCTACTAGCGACTTGTCAATCTTGTTGAACGAGGCGAAGCACGTGGGAGAATGACACTCGATGCGATTAAAGTTGCGCGCGACTTTGCTCTCCACGCGTTCAACTCTCTTTCGCGCTCATTACGGTTACCGTTAACGTGTCGCGTAATGCCCCTCCGTCGGCCATTAACGGCGCGATTAGCTTCGAACAAAAGGGTCTCTCATGCTCGCTATAAAACAAGCCGCGTAATAACAGAATTAACGAGCCGAGGGAACGCCGCGAATTTACCAGGGTTACTCTGAAATATATCGCTCGTTAACGAGCAAAACGGTGCGCCGATATTTGATGCCAATAATGAAGATGCGCGCCGGTAATTGTATTTCCCGCGGTACCCGCCGCAGTTGACGCTAATAGCAGGGAAGCTTGAAATAAAGCGTGTCTATGAATTGCCCGAGAGGAAATTCGACTTGGACGTGAATAACTGACGAATTTACGGGCTTTCACGATGGCACGCTGGAGACTCAGCCACTGCGATCTTTATCGGCGTTTCAATTAATTAGCTGACTCTGTGTTAATATTATTAGCCCTCAGTTTCCTTCTACGTCGCACGAGTACCGAATTGAACAAAGTGTTGAAAAGTTTAAAAAACAGTCTCCCTACTGGACTACTTAGGGGAGAGGTGGGATGAAAGAGATACGTATTGAAGGGGACATGGTCATTGAGCCTGATGAATAAAAACTAAGCAATTCCTTATTAGCAAAATCAATTGCTTCAAAAGCAATTACTTAAACAGAAAAAGAATTTCTTATTTTCATACGAATAAAAATCATAAGCAATTGCTGGCTTTGCTAAACCGTATAAGTAAATGGTAGCTGAATATAAGCAATTCCTAGTAAAATATTAAGAAAAAGCAATATTTTTCTCAAAATTTTAACTCATTTATTAAGGGTAGAAAAAAATTCATTTTTTGGGGGAGGTTTTTCGAAACTACCCTTTGAGTGACCACCCCCCAAAAAATTAAGGATAATGCTCTATTATCAAGCTATTATATATAAAAACCTGAAGATAGTCGAGATGGTGGAACATAGTTAAATAATTTATAGAAGATCACTATATTATAAGTATGTGGGGTTTTGTAGCGAGAAAGAGTATTTGTCGCAAGCCTGAGTACGTGTCATTTAATTGCGAAAAGAAGAAACGATTGCGGTTCGTTGGGAAGATCGAAGTGTGAATGAAGAGTGTTTGGGATTTATTGTTTATGTATAATGTCGGGCAAAGAAGCGAGTCGTGAAACGTGCCGTGAGGGTAATCAATGGGTGTTCGAAAATCATAGGTAATAACGAGAAAGGTTCATATCATTATTGATTATTATTTATTAATCCTCGTCGCTATTTACGTCAATAACTGGCGTTGTGTCAGTTCCATCAAATATATTTGTTAATATTTCTAATATAAATATAAATATATTTGTTAATATTATTTGAACATTATAGAATATATGACCATTGTTGAAAGTTTACATTTAAAGTGTCATCATGCATAAAAAAAAATTTGAAGCAATAAGAGTTTTGACAAAAAGTTTTTTTGCTTAAACAACGCAGGGCCAATTTGACCCAGTGTGACAACCGAGGGTTAAGAACGATATCGTGTAATGTCTGATCCTTTTTGTGTCATGTTGTAATTGTAGGAATTAGATTTTCAATTTTGGTGCCTTATTTATGAAAGGAACACAGCAAAAATTTATGAAGGGGACGTCATTTTCATACCTGTCACCTTCGAAACCTTACTATTCTTCATTTGTTTCAGTGAGAATATGCCACCTAAAATTTGGGTTAGGATGCCATTAGACAATTCATTTCAATTCATTAGACAGTTTATCCTTTATGAAAGGGACAAAAACACACTTTTTTAGAAAACGAAAAATATGACATGTAAATATAGAGCGAAGCTTAATAGGCCCGTGTATTATTATAGCCAGATAACTGGCCTCTCTAATTTTAGAATTTAAATTTTCGACCGTAAAAATTAAATAAAGTGGTATCGGCGCACTGATTCGGTCACTATACAAAGTTTATTTTATTTATTTTAAAATAAAATAAAGTAACACAGCTGTTTTGCAATTAATTATTGCGTTTGCTGATGAAAAATCTGTCACAGCGTTCAATCGAGCAAGCGACAGAAGAGTCGGTTGGAAGAAGACATTCATTTAACAAATCAAGAACCGAAACGTCGGATTTGCTTATAATTAATTGCAAAACAGCTGTGTTACTTTATTTTATTTTCAAATAAATAAAATAAACTTTGTATAGTGACCGAATCAGTGCGCCGATACCACTTTATTTATGGCCTTTCTAATGTTACCAATCAGAACTCGAATGGTTATTTAGTTTTTTTAATATATAGTCCCAAACACAAGTGTCCCTTTCATCCCAACCTCTCCCCTAGTAGATAAGTGAATGAAATTCTAATAGAATGACGAGCCAGCGATCGGTTAAACCATGCTCCACTAATCAATGACGCCCAGACGATCGGTTTTCAATGTTAAGTCGGGTTAACGTCTATCAGCGATGATCGCGGAACGGGTGAACGTTATTTCCGTTGATTTCGCGGGCCGTTAATTTGACAACGGAAGGCTTGCAGCGCCGATACGACGCGCGTCCAGTTAAGCGTCTCGCGGAAATTCATTACCGCCGTCGCGTGCGCGCACCGGCAAGCCCCGACGAGAATTGAAGACTCCCGGGGCCGCCGGAATCGATGCTAATGGAATTAGCCGCGCAGCTGGCTAACTCGATTTCCGGTCCGTTTTCGCGAGAGGTAATCTCGTTAGTATCGGTTCTGGAAACTGGGAAGGCTGACCTCGCCCCCTTCGCGGCCCCCCACCCCCCCCCCCCCACGAATTTCATTAAACGGCACACGTTCCACGGAGTTTTCACTCGGACGAGGCGGCTCCGTCGCCGGTTCTCGCGCTCGGTTCGTTAGAGAAGACGGGAAGCACGGCCGAGTTGCCTTTTCAGACTTCATTCACGGCGTTGTTGCCTCCTGGCGCACGACCGTCAATCGAATTACCCCCGGCTCTCTCTGCAAACTGTTTGCGACTTCTGTTTAATGCCCCGCAACCCCCGCGCCCCGTCCGGAGACCAGTTTATAATTGATGCCTCGGCGAGTGTAATTGCTCGGGGGACGGTGCACTCGGCTCAAGGGAACACAGGCGAAAGGGATGCTTCTGTTTGGAGCCCGACCGTAGCCAAGACACTTCAGCGAAACGCGGAGTGTGTCTTTTTCAAAAATCCGGCCCCTTCAGATCCGAGGCGCACGGTGACGCGGTCCCCGGGGTTGTACAAAGTACTCTTTGCATCTTCACCCCGGGGGACGTCCACTTACATCCCCTCAGCTTAATTGCCTCACATCGATTTCGCAATTAAACGCTGGACAGTCGCGAACCGATAGCCCCCTGCAATTAGTGCTCCGCTAGGAAGGAAATTGGTCTTGATAAGATCGAGAGGGATACCTCGGCACCGATGCAGCCGATAACGAAACCAGCCGGTTGCAACTTTGACAGGCGAGCGTAACCCGGCGCAACTTTGACGCTCGTCGAATTGCCGGCTAGGGGCGGGGGTGCGCGGTGGGGTGGGGTGGGGGGGGGTGGTGGTAATCCAAGGAGGAAGTCGACAGACGATACGCGTAATTTTCGCTAATGACCGTATTGGCAATTAGTTAGGGGCCTTTCTATAAATCTTCCCTAACTAATTGCCCCTTGCACACCCAGCCCCTCGAAGAAGACCACACGGACTTTCCAGCGAAGCTCGCAGTTAAACGCTAATTATTATCCTCGTCCGCGATAAATTAAACTGCCAGACACCACGGCATCGTCGAGTGGCCATGCGTGCGTCCGCCTGGCCTGTGGAATATTCGCTCGCCTGCCCCTGGCTCATTCAATTCGCGGCTATCCCCGCGCACCTATGCACCCTATTAAACGCCCGGCTGCCGTGAACCCTTGTTCCCGCGCGGCGTTACTCAAGTCCAATCCGTTTAACAACCGTTAAAGGATTAGAAGCACTCTATGGAATTTAATAGCGATCGTTATCACCCGTATCGTTAACGATTCCGAGGCACCCAAGGCGTCGGCCGACAAGTTGCAAGGAAGTGGAGGTCATCTAACTTCTCCCATCGAAATTCCCCTTTATTACGCTGGAAATGCCGATTGGAAAGGGGGGGGGGGGGCAGGGGCACGCGCTCGATCAATAACGAGCCCTCGCGGTCGATAGACGTTCGCGGTGCTCGCCGAGCAATGGGCCAAGGATCGCGGTACCCTAGATGAAAGGTACCGCACAATGTCGCCGTCGCGAAGTAGTTAGGTGCCCCCGCCTCTTCCTCCCCCGTGCGCTGGAAACGCAGCTGAAATGTTGGCTATGCCGATTGCCCGCGATGGATATACGAGATAATGAAAAGCCTCGTCTTCCCCCCCCCCCACCCCCCTTGCTTCGATGGCTCTTCTTCCGCGTCCCATCTCTCCCTCGACGCGGCGTTCTTGACGCTCCTTCGTGCCCTCTCCGCCCCGGTCTTTCCGGTGTTCGGGGCGAGGGGGTGGGGCGAGGGGGTCAACGATTTCCACGGTTGGACGGTCAATCGGCGCGGGAATGGGTCGATCGATTTCTCTCAACGCCTTCGCCGTCGTGTTTGTCCGCCTCGTGGCGGGGCCATTCTCCGTTTCCACGATTCCACGGAACCCGCGCTGGTGTAATTGTACCCGCCCGCGAACGCTTTCTCGGCCGCTTCTTCGCCTGTAATTCCGTTAAGCGCAACCCGGAACAGGAATCGGTTTCGCGCCCCCTTTTCACGATCGCCGCTTAATGCCCCGACGGGGTCGCGGGGTGACAATTAGCGTTGCCAGGCGATCGATGGAGATGGGGTGCCCGTGGAACGTGTGGCTTCTGCTGTTTTTCTTGCTTTGTTGGAAAACTGCTTTTTGTAAGCCGTAGGGGAAGGTGGGGCAAGACCGGGTACCTCCCGTAGGGTAGGGTGGGGCTAATAGTCCCGTTTTTGGTTTAAACCTCTGTAAAATTTAGTACTAACAATCTAGAGATATCTGGTGTGATTTTGTATAAACTATAACTAGGGGAGACCGGGGCAGATTGTAACAAAATAGTTTACACAGGTTTTTCTCGAAAGTGTTTTCCTCAATCAGGAAATAATTTGCGTGATTTACTACTTGCATATTAGGGCGGAGCGAAAATTCTTTTTTTCGAAATGGCGTATCCCTGGGTGTGTAAAAGTTGCCTATTTATGTCAAAGTAAACCCCACCCAACGTCAGTCCTGTGCGATGATATCTTCAGGTTCCTTTATAAAGGTGAAATTTTGAAATTTTAATACAATACTCTTGTATTTTAATACAAAAGTAAAAAAGGGCAGTTTGCTCCAGCGCTAACTTAGGTTCCAAAAAACTGGTATTTATACATTTTTTAGGTTTTTTATATTAAATAATATTTAGTATTTGAATTGCACAACCAACCGACGGCCGATCAGTATGTGGTAACAACGCCAGGGACGAATTGATTCGGGCAAAGATTGCTTGCAGAAGAGCAATTCCAAAAGTGGAGACAAAAAAGATTTTATTAAATAAGTTTTTATCTTGTTACACAATATAAGAAAATGAAGAAAATAAAATGCATCAAAAAATTAACATGTGAATCTTATTTTTTATATTCTTAAGAGAAAAAGGAACCTGTAGACATGATTATTTTTCCAAATTTTTTTTACAGTTGTGTTTGGTTAATCAAAAGACAACTATCCCGCACCCAGGCCAACTGAAAATTCAAATTTAAATTTTCGCCTATATAGTTTCGCTCCGCCCTATTGCATATGTGGTGAACTGATTGCGTGAAAGTACGTGACAAAATATTGGACTGTTAACATCTGGCTTCATCTTAAACAAATCTGAATCTTTGTTACAATGTGCCCCAGTCCTGGGGTAAATTGTAACACATCTGTTTTACTTATTTAAATACAAATATGAACGCAAATAAACGTTTCTAAAAAATATAAATGAAAACACAGATCATTATTAAACATTTGATATACACGAGTTAAACAATCATTGCTTATTCATCTGATTCTATCAAAATCTTCTTCTTCGCTTTCTTTACTTTATCCTTTACACTTTTTTTTCTACTTTTTGGATTCTCGATTGTTCTGTTGTTCGTCTAGAGCATCTTTTTCCGGTGTGTCAGCAAATAGCTTGCTTTATCACTATTTGGAGTGGAGTAAGTATAGTAACATGTTACAATTTACCCCGAGGTCGAATTTTTGCGTTTTATCTCAGCAAACGAGAAACTAAGCATCAAATCACTAAAATGCGTATACATTATTATAAACCAATGTGTACTGATTCGTTTGCGACAAAGAAGCAAATATTCAAACGGTTTCTAATGCCGGTTAATTGAAATAAAAGTGCTGAGACAACATTTACTTACGTAACCTAAAAACTAAAATTCTGGGCTATAACTACAAAATGAATACATAACGCTCGTTTCTGTCACTAAATCCGATGGTGCTAATATTGTCAAGCAGCTCTCGAATGCTGTAGGTTACCAGATTTGTCGTTCAAAAGATTTTACTTATGTTACAATTTACCCCGTGTTACAACCTGCCCCGGTCTCCCCTATTATGCTTTACGCTCACGAAGTTCATTTGTTGATTCTGTTATTTTCTGCTGAGTTATACCAGAAAATGTTTGTCTATGCAAAGTGACCTAATGTCTTTTCGCGTAATATTAAACTAAATAAGTAACAAGCTCTTTTTAAATCAACAAATATTTATTAAACCATTTTTTTTGGTATAGAATATTGAAAGGAAAGCATGACTGCTTTAACAAAAAATAAAAATATAAGTCAGAGGCTCACTTTGAACTAAAAACTAAGAAAAATCGCTCAACTAAAACAAAAACACTATTTAAAGACTTTGTCTTCATTTCTTTATACTTTGGCTATTGTATTATGATAGGAAATAATAATAGTTATATATATATATATATATATGTGTTTTCTGTCTAAGGGACTTTTTGCCCCAATGGTACCACTATAGTTTATGCGATATACAAGTTAGAAAATATTATCATTCTGCAATGAACAATATCGTGCACACATCACTAAAGGAACATACAATCTTACCATAATTGGCTGTTACGATTTTAAACTGTGGTTTACTTTGTAAAACAATAAAGACGACATATTTCTTTTAGTTTTCGATACATAAAATAACGAAGGCGTCGTGTAATTCGCACGAACGTCCAGAAGCGACTGGCGACTCTGTGATCACCTCCGTTTCTTCTCGCCTTTTACATGGTATACTGTGAAACTCAATACATTGTTTAGGGATAGAGATTTTGCATTCGGGACTTTTGGCCCCACCCTACCCTATCTCATGATTCAAACGCACGGAGCAACATTGCGCATGCGCGTTAGACGTGTTATTACCGCTCCTGCCACTGCACTGCGAGACAATGAAACACGTGAACGCGTGACGAAATCACATCAACATTTGTAATTTCTTGGAAATTCTTCCTTATTTCCTTCTTTGTTGCACCCGTGACAATGACATAATAATATAAAAGATCATCGGTGCACCTATATGTTTCTGAAGCACAATTTAACTGGGTATAAGTTACGTATGTTGTTTTATACTTTTACAAATAATGTTTCGGGCAGTGTTCATATGAATGTAGTGAAACGAGAACGGGCATGATGGGGTACTGAAAATGAGAGTTACAGTGGGTCCAGACGGCCGAAAATGGAGGCTTCCGGCTCCTTGGCCACACTGTCCCTGGACCCACTGTAATGAGAGGTAGGGATCCTCTAGTAAGGGATCGGACAACGGCCGCCATGTTTGGGAATACAGGAAACCGATTTTTAGAGAGCGGGATGATTTCAATTATGTTCCACCCACTTGGTCGGATTAATTGTTTTAGATACGATTATCCACAATTAAGCAGAAGTTTTATACAGAGTGTTTTATAACGATACACGAATAAAGGCAGAAGCGATTCTTTATCAAAATTGATACTGATTTAGTCTAACTTGCTTCAATAAAATGTTTACTATTTTCAAGTTATAAACTTTTACAGCTGAAAAATATGAATTTCATTTTCTATATTTCTAAAAAATTATTAACGCTGTGGGGTTGGAAATTTCCAAATGCATGACACAAATGTAAAGTATAAAGATCTGTATTTATACTCACAATTTTGTCATTGATGCCACTGCATCAAGATATATACAATTGTAACAAATTGAATGACATATATTATTTATAGTTGACATAAATTTACATTCTTGTATGTCGTTAATTAATCCTCCGGATGCTTTGCATAACTCGTACAGTACTTCTACATGAAGATAAAAAATTCACAAAAGTAAATCACACTCATATTTTGTACTTCCGAACACGCTGAGCTTCCATTCAATACTGAACTGTTTTAACCGGAAGTATCACGTCATTCCCATCAATGGCGGTCAACCAATCCGCAGCCTCGGGCACTTTGTCCTATCCCTTACTAGAGGATCCCTAATGAGAGGTACCCACGGTGGCCCTCTGGTGGAGCATCAGACAACTAGGATGAAAAAGTCACACATTCTGACACAGTCGTAACACCTGTGTATTACACCGTGACTGTAACTAATGAAAATCAAAGAATTTCTTCTGTCAGCATATCAAATAAATAATTTATATATATTCACTTTATTTATATCGTTTTTTAATCGGTACCCCATCTTACCCCACCCGTGGAGCAAGATGGGGAGAAAACACTTTTTCTGATTTTTTCAATTTGTAGGAGGTAATAATGACTATTTATTTACACTGAAATGATATACAACAAAATCACACAATTTGTGGTGTAGAACCGTTTGATCGAAGCGTCTCGCTCGACGGCTGGTTGTCTTCTGCTCATTTCCACGGACACACCACGGTTGTCCGGAAAGCAGAGAGAGGGTGAAAAATCCCAAAAATTATTTTAGGAGAAAGTCCTTTTTCCACGATACCTTCAAGAAGGTTGTCAAGATTCTCGAGAACCGAACCGAGTCTCTGGCAATCGTCAATTTTATTGCCTACGCCTCGGCCCGGTTACCTGCGTGCGTACTTGAGTGAGGGACCGTCTAACCCTGAGGAAATAAATCTTTCTCGAGTTCGACGGTCCGCTACAAATTATTCTATTAAAGCCAGTAAAGAATCGGTTGATTGACAGTCAAACTGAAAGGCGTATTACCAAAGAATAGTTCAGGCCCAAAAATGATTAGTTGGTTAAGAAAATCTGTGCTTTATTCATCATCAAACCTTAACTACCCCCTCTTGCCCCACCTTCCCCTAATCCCTTATGAGACGAATAAATTGTAGGGGAAAAAAGGATCCTCTGTATTACTGGTCAGCCGCGTTACCAATTCCCCCAAAGTTCACTCCCAACTTTTCTCCGAACTCAACGAATACTTCTAATTGACTGTGCCTGCCATTGATACCGCGCACGTCTCGCCGCCCTGCTTATTTCGTAGCCGAAGCGTGGGTGGAAGCAACAGCGGTATAAACCGTTAATAGGGAGATGTGAAATGCTGTATTCGTGTCGCTAACGGTTCGATTTTTCCTATCTGTTGTTTCAGACTCCCAAATGGAGCAGGGGTACCGGTCCGAGGTCCAAGAAAGGGCACTGGTCGTATCCTTGCAGATGTTCAATCTGATTTTAGAACGCGGCGTGTCCTTGCTCAAGTCTCAGTTGGACAGCAGCGAAGAGCCGAGGATGGTTGTTAGCGAGGACATGCAAGTCCTTTTACCAGCTATCAAGGTATTTCCGTTATCTACAGCATATCTAATGGGGGCCTCTATCAAGATCTCTTTTTCCAAGAAACTTTCGCCGTACAGAGAGAATCGCGTCATTCTAATTGCGTTTGACTCGCTCGGGCATGGTATGCTGAAAAAGAAAAGGACATGCGAACTAAACGCGCGCACGTATTCAGTCATTCTTCGACTCTTTCGCGGCGCGATGCAAGCAAATGAGAATCCTTCCACGCGTTATCGTGCGCTTCGGTGATCGATCACTGAATCCGTGGACGTAATCTTGTAATCGAAGAATCGTGAAGCCTACTTAAGACAGTCGAGTAACCGAGTATGACGAGTTCTTCGCTTTCATGACTCACAGTTCATGTCTTCTTTTATTCTCTCTTAAGAATTGTACTCTAAAGATCCATACCAATTTAAGCTATTAAGTGGTCACATACACGTACCTTTGACAATTCAGAAAATAGGGTTATCTTTATGATTTTTTCACATAAAAAATGTTGTATTTAATAAATCAAGACATACACCTCTTTGTGCATAGATTTAGGTGTATTCTCTTCAAAAGAAATTTGATATCCGAAGAAATGATCTCTCAAGTCCGCTTCATATTTGCGGTGCCAAAAATATCTTAGAAATTACTGGACCGATTTGAATAAAATTTTGCACGAACATTCTTAACACTGTAATCTACTACTTGTCGGCGTCGATTTTGAAAAGATTTATTGCTTGAAAAATGGCAGCTTCTCAAAGGCAAGCACGCGATTTCCCACCTAAGTTTTCACCTTCTTTTGTTAATAAAAAATGAAACAAGACATTAATCGAAAAAAAGGTGTGGAGAAGTAGGGGAGACCGGGGCTAGTTGACTAATTTTTTACATTTCTAATTTTTATAAATAGACCATTGGTATTTTGTTAACTTGCGGCATACCAAAAGTTTGCAAATTTCATTAGGTATACAGGCTTAATTTTTAAAATCGTTTTAATTGAGTCTAGGTTGTAGTTTTTATTGTATTTAGAGTAGTGAGTCGAATAAGTCAACAAACCCCGGCTGCGGGGTTGTCATTTACTTTTCAGTTTTAACCCTTTGTCTGCGAAAAGTCTATATATATGCTGTCACTATTTGGAATGCCTGAGAGTTTGAAGGGAGGATAGGGTGTAAAACTGGTGGGGGTGAGTTTGGAAGGATTTGTGGTGGGGGAAGTTAACTTGAGCAGTTAAACTCTTTGCCTCGACTGCATCTTGAGGATAAAACATGTAATTATTAGTGGTATTCCTATGCTTAGTCAAGTAACCCCATCCGACATTGTTAACATGATAAGGGTCGTACGTTCAAAACCTCCACGCACCGGATAAAATAAAATACCGTAAATTATAGTCAATATATCACTGTTTCCACAAAATATTCATGAAAAAACATCAACCAGTACTTAGTGGACAAAAATTCATAATTACTCGAAACAAAAATATTTACTCCCGGCCGACCTTTTTAGATTTTTCAATCTCACTGACAGAACAAGCCAGTTTTTGTCACGGCAACACATTAAATGGCAAGCTGGTCATTCATATACTTCAATATCGCGAATCGCAGCATAATTTATTCTATAATACAATAATTAAATGCAATTAGTCAACTAACCTCGTTAGTCAATTAGCCCCGGTCTCCCCTACTAAATTATAGTCTTGAGAATATTCCTGTAAAATTTTAATCAAATCGGTTCAGTAATCTCTGAGATATTTTTGGCACCGCAAATATGAAGCAGACTTGAGAGAAGAACCTGCTAAGACATCATTTCTTAAGATATCAAATTTCATAGTTAGATTATTAATTGAATTAAATCGAACATCATTTGATTTAGTGGAGGGGGCATCAGAATCGGTGTCTGGGTTTAATACTGAATATTTTAGGGGTAGGTTCGCATTCATTTTTCTAGCTTGGCATTTAAGAATTATTTTTATAACATTTTTAATTTCATTGATGTTTATAATTTTTTATTTAGCTAGAAATAAATTCTTACTTGTTTTACTGTATCACATTTTTTATAATTGACAAAAAGGTGTATGCCTTGATTTTGAAATATAATGTTTGTTCATACGGGAAAAAATTTCCAAAGATAACGCTATTTTCCAATCTGCCAAAGGTATGTAACCCCTTAGCAGGGTCGTTACATGAACTCAACATTAAATTCTCTATAATATGATTTCGGCGCGAGGTTCGGTCACTTTTTTATTGGTTCTGCATTTAAGTAAAAATAATTTTCTATTACTTATCTTAGTTAGGTGGGATCTACTGTTAGATAACTCTAACATTTTCAAGGTTTCGAGTCCAAACGATCTTGTTATAAATGAAAAGAAACTTTCCTTAACAGTAAATTCGGATGTTTCGCCATTCATTTTTAAAAATTATTTAAAAATCATATTATATTAATAAATCCGGTCGATAAATTTTTTTAAATAATTTTTAAATTCTACATCTTTTCAATTAGAGCAAATACGCTGAAAATCCTAGAGTTTTTATTTTAATCCTTGGTCGGTAACAGTCTCGACTCGATCAAGGAGCACAGTCTATTAAAAGTAACGAGGATTTCGGCGCGATGTGTCGCTCCGCTAATTACCACCTCTGACCGGCGTGGAAATAAACGGCGTCACGGTGATTTTTCACCGGAACCTGATCGGAGATCGGTCGCCGTGTCGGCGTTCTTGTCATCGCCCGCAATCCCGCGTGGCCAGCGCGCTTAAGCGGCCGAGAATTTATGAAGCGACGGGCGGTTCGCACCCACGCAAGGCCCGCCGGTGGCCGTTGTCAGGGGCCCGGACCTGGTTCGTTCGTGTCTCGACTTATTATGCAACCCACCGTTCGCGATTAATGCACCTATCGCACGTAAGCCATGCACGCACGCTCCATCGATAAAGGTCAGGCCTATGACAAGCCATTGGAATCGCCGGCGTCACTGCTTGTTCTTCCTGGTTCAGACTGGTGCAGCCTTCAAGGATGCTCGCCCGTGGCGTCTCGCTCTCTATCGTCGCGCATCCGTCGAAATTGCTCTAGAAATTTTCTCGCACGGGGAACAAGGGAGATAGATTGTGCCACTGTAGGGTAGATGTCCCAATTACTGCCACGGTAAGGTGACAGTTATAGGTACACTAGGACCCCAGCGAATTCTAATTAATTATTAATAAATTCTTCATATTTAATTCATAAAACTATTTTTTTTTAATTAAAGAGATGTTAAATAATATTATATTTCAATCTGAGACGATTTTTAAGTTAAACAACACGTGAAATGATTAAATGATGTTCAGTTACAATCTTAAGGTGGCAGTAATTGGGACATCTACCCTAATGGGATTCGTTGCAACTGCGAGAGGACTTGTCTTCAGGCGAAATAAATTTGTTGGAGTATTTTTTAAAGAGATGCTTACTTATGCCAATCTATTGGAGAAGTGGAATGTCTCGTTTGCGAAAGAGTCGTACAATTAAGAACGATTTTGTCGAAAGAATGCGGATCACTATCGATACTCGGTATGCGGAATAATGGGGGGGTTTCGCTCTCGCCCCAAGTAAGACCATTAATATTGCCGATAAAGTAGACACGATACAAGACTACTGGAATACGATTCACTTTCCCAGGATGGATGATCGTTGGCGGATGAAATAAAATGTCTCTCCTAGCCTCTCTATAAATAGGAACCCTTCCCCCTGTTCCTTTCATGGCGCTATCGTTCAGCGTTGGGACTCTTTGTTCTAGATTTGGTGCGATTGGATGCTCTGCCACAGCACCGTTTGGAATCCACCGCCATCTTGCACGGACTACAGAGTTGGGTGAGTCCTTCAGACAATTTTATAGTAGTTTGTACCGTCGACGAAGATCCAGCCGTTTTAGAGGAATATTTATTTCAAGCAACAAGATTTAAACCACATCTTTTATTCTCCTCCGTTTACTAAAATTTAAGCCTCAAATTATCGCGTACGTTACAAAGAATGAACAAGAATCTAGGGTCGGGTACGGTTACTCGAAGCACTCTACAATAGTTTATAGCCCGTAGCGTTTCTGCAGCCGCTAAATTGTCAAGCAGCAGAAATAAATTCTCCTCGGGCCGCAGGTCTGCGCGCGGTCGTGTATATTAGGATCACAAAGAGCTCTATCGGGGAAGAGAGGATGCTCGATATCTCGAACTCGCCCTCCCGATCCTGTGGTTTGTGGGTTTGCGGTTTGAATCTGGCTCTTAACTCCAGGGACCAGTCGGTAACTGCGCGCGATGCATACGTTCGCCAGCAGATTACGCTACGACCACAAATTATTCATTGCAAGAAGGCGCCTTTTTAATGATACATTCAGAATTTTCAACTTCATTCAACCTCTTGATCCTTGACTTAACGCTGCACCATACTGTGCCATTAATTCTTGCAATTGGCAGCTTTAATGCCAACGTTCTTTCCTCCACAGTTTCAAGGGTCAGAACTAGGATGACATTTATTTTTCATTACGGGTCCTTCTTCATTGAAAAAACGTATCAAATGCCCTCCCTCCTTTTCCTTTTAACTTCTCACTCATTAATTTTCCAATTCCCCGTCGTTCCTTCAGCCTCCGCTGCCTATTTGCATCCCACCACAATGTTCACGAACCCCCTAACAAACTTCGCGCCTCCGTCCCTCCGCGGGTAAAACCCGGTGCGTCGAGATTTTTCCACCCTGGAGCGTATCATCCGATACCCTGAAGAGTCCCGAAGCAAAAGGGTCTTGAGGAACTTGAATTTCGCCCAAGTGCGATGGCCAAGGGCAGGTTCCGCGCGCTCTTGGCGCTGGAAGTGTGACGCGGGTCACGGTCAACCGCTGTATCGTATCAAAACTCGATCTGCAGTCACGCAGAGAGCTTCGCAAGATATTCCAACGGCGTTCGTTCGTAGCTTTCATCCTTTCCCTGGCGCAATTACCGCCAGGACCGCTCCTCTAATTCGACGGGGAACGTGCGTGCAAAGTGTCGCGACCCCTTCGCCGCGATCTACAACCCGCTTTTGTTAAACAGATTAATCTCGAAAGTGCTCGGTCGAGCGACGGAGAGAGAGAAGGGGGAAACAGAGAGAGAGAGAGAGAGATTTGTGGGGTGGGTTTCCCGCGAGGCCGCAGATCGACCAAGAGGGAACATTCGGTTCCGTCGCAGCTGCGCGCGCGACTATTAATTCAGGTTGACACTTCAGGTGTGTTGAATTATGACTGTTGTGTTGGACTATTAATTCTCCCTCGCGGACATCAATTTCTCAGGGTGGGAAAGTTCGGCGAGGCTTGCTAGAGACATCACCCGACCGACGACCAACATCTTCCCGGCGTCTGTTCGCGATCCATCCGCGCGATAACGCGCGATATTTTCCTCCGAGGATCGTCTAACTGATCCAACCATCTGGATCTGATCCTCGCGACGTTGCGTCTGCCTTCTGGGATGTTTCTCTTTGGTATCGCGGGGGTGGTTTGGGCGGAGGATATTCGTTAACTTCTTAGCGACTAAGAAGACTCTGTTCTAAGCTCTCGTTAAAGAGACTACGCGGCCCGTCGAAACGAAACCTCTTTTCGTCGAATATTCCAGCGCGATCGGAGACAAGGGAGCTTTTATTCTGGATCGCGGGTCCGAAGCCAGCCGAATATCGATCCCCTGGATCTTTCTAACGAGACGAGGGGAAAAAGACGAGGCAAGAGCGGACGGCGGTTGGCCGACTGATGCAATCTGTCGTCCATTAAACGAGTTTCAAGGCCCCCCTTAGTCCCGTATAACTGCGGGAACGCGTGCGCTCGAGCGAGCGCGCGATCGAACACCTCTTTTGCGCAACCAACGGGGGCCCCCTATCCGGCTGGATGAGTTAATTATTGTTGCTCGTTAGCGATTAACAATTATGCGAGTGAAGCGTTTCCTTGGCAAGGACGCGGCCGCGAACGGGGGTGGGGGTGGGGGTGGGGGTGGGGGGCGACCGTCGGCTATCCAAACCGATCCGGCATCCTCGTAATCCTGCTCCACGCGGATAGAGAACGGTCTTATTTATAGAGCCACGGGGATCGCAATTAATCTGCCGTCTGATGGCGACTTCGATTCCCCCCCCCCCCCCCCCCCCTCTACGCCACGTTCATTTTTCTCGCCACTCCGCGAGGATAGCTACTTTGTTTTTCACGGCGCTCGTGCCTGCGACCGTGTAATTGCGATCAATCAATCACCATCCAAGCGTCTTTCTTCTTTTCTCCGTTTAGCTCTCCACCGCGTCTATTATTAAACTCCTCGCGGTCGTTTAGCGAGGGAAAAGTATTGGGGCGTTGCGAGTCCGCCGCGCCGCGCGGATTTCTCGATCTCCGTGGAAGTTTGATCGTCGGTAATCGTCGATCTCGTTCCCCCAGCCGGCAACGCCTTTTCGAACAGTCCTCGCGGCTCGCGTGGGAAACGGAAGACCAGTCGGTGCAGCCGGTGCAATTCGTTTTGCAAACTGGTTCCCCCCGCGATCTGTCGTGAAAAGGGTTAGCTGTCTCTCTCCTCCCTCTCCTCCCTCCCCCCCCCCCCGCCCGCGGAAACCCGCGCTCCCCGACTCGCACCGTTTAGAAATTCCCCATCGATATTCAATAAGGCGTCTGAAACGTCCACTGATAATTTACGGATAAAGAGGTCCGTCGCTTAGACGAATGGGAACGTGTGCAGCATGCGGCCCGCCGGCGCAATTAACGAATGACCTTTCATGACGCCGATCGATTAATCCACGCTGGGGCCGCGTCTCGCGGGGCTTTTCCTTGCAGCTGTGCCTCTTCTTCGGTTCTTTATCGCCGCCTTCGGGGGCTGCGTACGATACCATCGAATGATCGATAGCTTGGAAAACGATCCCCCGCGCGGTGCCATTCATCGCGCTGAAAATAATTAAACGGACGACTTTGGATTTACAGTAATACGGAAGTGGCCGATGGATACGCGCGCCGCGCCGCCGCGTCATATATTTAATGATGTCACCGATACGCGCCGTTCGACGTACGCGGGAACCGTGAAACTTGCGATCTATCGTTGATTTTCAGGGAAACGAATGGACGATAACTCCGCCGCGGTCGGAGCGGAATTAGTAACGCGATCGCGGATGTTACACGGTCGCCGGTGGTTCAACGAGGTTCAGCATTAATTGCCATTGTTGCAGCTGATGTTAATAGAACAGGTTTCATTGAACGGTCAGATATTATTATAAAGTAGGATTGCCAGGGTTGAAGGGATTTTACGTGAGATAAAGATAGGCGGTTCAGTACAGGGATCAAGCGTTAGGGGCGACAGGGAGGCGTATTTTCATGTGAGATATGAAGCAAGGAGGTGTGCGAATCAACGATGAGACAAACATATCGTGTCTCGCATGAGACTTTAACCCTTTAGCGCCCAGTGTGACGTATAGGGGAGAGGTGCTATAAAAGGGACACTTTTGTTCAGCGTCCATTTCTGACAATGTCGTTATAGGAATTTAAAAAACAAGTACACCAATAGAAAGCATGTTTATTCCCCTTCAAGAAAAGTATAATAAAAACTCATCAATTATAATAGAAAATAACAAAATCTTCGATTTTCAAATAAGTAGCAAATGTCCCTTTTACGAGTAGGTGGTTTTAAATGGGACAGCATAAGTCATAAAAGGGACACGTTAATAAAAATAAACTTATTAAGTATTACAATTATAATTGTAAATCTTAATGATTTAAAATAATGGAATCTATGAAAAAATTAACTCTTTGTAACATAAATCATGAATATTTTTGACTATCTTTATAGAGTGTGACTTATCTTTAAAGCTTTAGCAGCTTTTTTAGTTATAAAGGAACATTTTTTATAAAATTTATGTCTTACAAACTAGGTTCAACATAGGAATACCCACGAGTGGTAAATATAAGTATATAAAAAATCTATAAAATAATAAAATAATATTTAAATAATAAAATAGTTTAAAATTAAATCCTACTTGAATAAAAATGAGACTAATTGTACTAAAATAGGCAGGTGTCCAGCAGTACATGCGTATGGAAGGGACAGCCATGAAACGGTTGTCCCATTTAAGACTTGTTATGCTGTCCCTTTTAAGACTATAAGTGAGTTTAACATAATATAACCTCAAAACAAAGAAGACAATCAATTAAGCTTACTTACTAAGTATTTTCCTTTCAGTTGAATACAGGATGTTATAATGATATAATAGTTCAACAGTTTGTATATAGGGTGAAAGCACTAGTAGTCGACCACTTAAAGCTAAACTCGAATGAAAAGTTCTGAAAAAAAAAATAAACAATCAATGTTATAAAATATATAAAATGTATCGAAGTAATTCAAATGTATTTAATATATCACTAAATATTTTGTGTTAGTAGGAAAGTTCGGAGAAAATAAATAATTAACGTTAAAAATAAAGTGTCCGAATGCATTAATAATCGACCGCTTAACTCTAAAAGTCGACCGGTCCAATAGCTAGTAATCGACCACCTTCTTTTAATATAAAATTCAAAATAGGTTATGTGAATAGTTCAAATGTGAGTTAAATTTCGTTTCTGTCATTTTGTTTCTGAGGTTAAATTAAGAAAAATTATATAGTTTAATACGTGGTCGACATTTAGCATTCATTGTGAATGCAGTTAGTTTCAGAAGTCGACCGCTGCGGTCGACTATTGAAAATTGAAAGGGAATGATGATCCAGTTACCGACCTCCCATATATAAATAAATTATCCCATTTTTTTAAATTTTTGAAGCGCATATCAAATTGTTGATGCTTTTTCAGTGAAATAGTATAATTTTCCAGTAAAAAATGTATAGAACTGAATTACATTTGTCGTTTCTATTCAAAGCACACTTATGCTTCTCGTGTTAGAAAACAGCAGTGGCACATGTAGAATCAAAATCGGTTTACAAATCTCTTTAAAAGCATTTATTTTATTTACCTATGACGGGCGCTTTTTGTCGTATTGTAAAGTTAGAAATTCAAAATATAATATAAAATTGTCATTTAATAAATTCTTTATTTCAGTACTTATTTCTTTAAGCTAAACAATAAAAGTGGTCGACTACTAGAGGGTGGTCGACTACTAGTGCTTTCACCCTATCTTGTTCTCAGAAAACGACACAGAAAATCAACGAAAATTTTACTTTTACTGCCGAAAAACATCAACCGCGGATTACTACTCTGTTGCAAGTGAGACCGCAGTGAAGTTTACGTCAAATGACTGGGCACTAGTGTTGTTATAAACAGGAAAATAACTTGCATGTGTAATGCGTTTAGAATTTTGGCAATTCAATTTGTCCCTTTTATGGCACCTCTCCCCTACGTCACATCATTTTCAAACGTATAAAAAAACCAATAGTCAATAATTTTGGGTCCCAAAACGGTTCAGGTTTCTAAATGGCTTCGAGATGCAAATCACTGATGCGTTTACCGCTGTAAATAATGTTTACAGTAACCATGGAAACGTTTCTGGCGAATGCATGTTGGACATTTTTCGATAACCTGAATGTTGCTCTCGTTTTCTTTAACACGTTGCGTCCGGTACCAAAAATGGTTGACCTTCACCTATATACAAGAAACAGCTGCACCATGGTGAAAAACGATTGCAAATTTGTAACGACATACACACACTGGTGAACACGTTCGTACTAAATGCGTATGCAAAAGGAAAATTCGGTACGTGAAAAATTCTTCTTCACCTTCCACATTTATTGGGACCGGGCCCAAGACTTCCATGACGTGACCGTACACGTCACCCGTACGCAACGTCTTAAACAGTTGAGAGTAAATTTTTTTTCACATTTTATTCGGTAGATACGCGTAAATTAATTGTTATACTAATAGAATAATGCTTGTAAAGTATGATTTATGAAAAAATTAATATTTTAATCCGTACACGCTCAATGTGGCATATACGTCACATCTAGAAAATCATATTTCGATGGGACTGTTTTTCAGTTTTGCGCCGAGAAAAGTGTCTGGGCATTAAAGGGCTAAACTAACAATCCAATTATTTCATTATTTTATCATTCTTCAATTATTTCCTCGTTAGTTTCATGAGACTAGACTGTCGCGAGACAAGTTTCGTGATAAATTTACAAAAATCCATTTCCATTATTTACATTTAGTTCTTTGTAGTTATTCACGCCCTGAATCCGCAGCTTTATACAAAATCCTTCTCGCGATGGTTAGTCGTAGCTGGCCACGGATTCACCCACCGAATACATGATTATGCCTTGAAACAATGAAATAGGGTACGGCGTCCGTTCTGGCAGCTTCGTGAATCACGGAGGAATATCTATTGCAACCGGGAAGAAGCATCTGCGGCTGGATCCTTCCGGTTTCTTGTTACGCGATCTCGGCCGATAGCGCGAAGACGATGGGAATTTAATTCGTTCGCTTAGACAGCCCTGTTGGTCTTGTTGCAGCCCACCTGGAGACGCCTGGAGCAGGCTGGCCATGATGGTGAACCTGCTGGAAAAATTGAATTACTCCAGAACGATCCTGATCCAGGCCAAGGACGCGGAGGGTCGGGAGGATGGTGAGTGAACTTTTAAACTGATCATCAAGGGGCAGTTCTCGGCAAATTGGATGGATCAACTTTCTCACCCTGTTGCGTACCATCAACTTCTTTTCACACCTAAATAACATTTAATCCGATTTTACTGGCGAACAGTTCGCTATTCATTCATAAGCCCATAAATCTTCCTAGCCCGTGCAAAATTTCCCCGAATTCTCCGGAGGCGGGCGTAACCCCGGCTGAGACTAGACCTCGATCTATAGTCGATCTTCGTAGACAGAGGCTCGTTCAAGGGCCAGCGGGCGAAGCCTCCACTCGTGGCCAGTTGGTAATCGAATATAAGTCGATTAGTAATCACAGTGATTCGCCTGGTGGCTGGCTCGGCCGTTCGATTTGACGTTCGGCGGAGTATCGGCGCGGCGCGATCTATTCCGCCACGAGACAGGCGCGCCGACATCGCGGCGATCTGTACAAGGTGGACTGGATAATCACAGTAATCGGCGGCCGGGACCGATCGATCTGCCGTTAGTCCGCGGCCCTGGACATAAAATCGGAATGGTAGCGCGAACAGGCTTGCCCGAGTCACAATCGCCTATTCATTAATGCCGTAATCGGGACGGCTGGGCCCGGGAACACGCCCGAAGGGACGAAGATCGAGGCGTGCGCCGTCCCCGCGTAATCCCCGTTTCGCGGCGCTGCTCTTATTTCGATTCCGCGATTTTAATGGGACGTTGCCCGTAGTTTACCGTAACTACATAATGACACGCCGCGCACGACATTATAAATATAACTTCGGGGAGTAATCGGCGTCGCGTAACCGTATTATAATTGCGCGATCTCCGAGCTGACGTCCCGCAATCAATTAACGCGCTGACGGGACCTCGGGGAACGGCATAGATCACGGCGCGGTGTTTTCATTGACCGTTTATCGACGCTAATCGTGGATTTTCTACTCGTTGGAATTCTCGATGCGGGTGTATAGGGTAATTCCGGGAGACGCGGCCGGGCTGGAGAGTTGGTCGAATTAATTGTTCCGTACCTTAATATAGCAACTCGACCAACTCTCCAGCCCGACCGCGTCTCCCGGAATTACCATATATTAAAGTTGCTCGTGGTGCTCGAGCAGTCCCGTTTTTCTCGCCACCTTTATCTGTAACTCCCAGCCTAACTATATCGTCGGGGGCTAAGGGACGCTGATTACGCGGGCAGCAGCCGGATGCTGGTAATTCCTGAGCAAATATCCCGACCCGCGCGACGATCCCCCGCGATAAACGGCTCTCCTGGATCCTCTTCTTCCCCACCGTCGGAGGTGCTGGACCAGTCCTTAATCGAAAAACTTAAGTTCCTCGAACGGTGAAGGCTCCTCTGGCCGTCTGTTGACCCGCGGATAGCCGCCGGTTACGTAACGGTGAATCCGTTCGATGTGACCACTGCAGTGCCATACACTCCGCCGCGGCCGTTTACAAGTCGCCAGCCAATGGTGTTTGAGCGTGCATCATGAGCCACGCCGCGGTGCCCCGCGCTACTGTGTGCCCTCTGCGCTCCTTTTCCCTCCTTTTTGCCCCTTTTCCATGCGCATCTTATGAATACACAAATTGCAGCGGCCCCCGTATCCGGCCTCTCTCATTTACGCCGGCGGACCCCGCGAGAATTCGCGGCCGCTCGGCGACGATGCTTATCCCGGCCAATGGAATCTCGCTGGCTATAGGCTGCTGCCCTCCAGCACTCTTCAAGTTTCGATGGGAATCGTGAAGGCGAGCCGCTGCATTGTGGTTGCGGGAAATTTATTAGGAGGACGGCTTGGCAACCGGGGATTTCACCGGGAACCCGGTGTGTTCTCCGTGTTTGAAAAGAATGAAGGGGGCACTGGTTGGGGATGTAGTGTTTGGTAGATTTGGCACTGTAACTGTCTAAATATGGCCCATCCACGACGATAAGGCTATCAATAAAAGTTAATTACTGCCTATTACTACCTATTATTTATTTTGCTTAATAAAAATATAATGTATAAAGAATAATGTACAATAGTAATATTATTATTAAATTGTGACTGTTCTTATTATTATTAATATTATTGTTGTACACTATTCTTTATACGTTACATTTTTATAAAGCAAAATAAATAAAGTGGCAGTAATAAGGACACTGACAGTAATAGGTACATCTACCCTAACTGGCAAAAAAGTAGGGGAGACCGGGGCTAAAAGCTCCGGGGGGTAAGTTGTTCCGACGGTTCTATCTTCAAAATGAAAATAGCTTTGTAGGGGAGACCGGGGCTAAAAGGTCCGAGTTCGGAATCAAGTCACACGGAAAAATAATTTAAAGTTCAAAGCCCCGGAACTTTTAGTACAATTGCATACTTGTACATTCTTTAGTAATATTTAGTAATATTGTCTGATGTTTCGCCATCGTGCAAGCCGAACATCTTGGCCAGTCCGCCACTGGTAACAGGTGATCAGGTCAAATGCCCCTTGCTAGGTTGTGGCATTTTTGGGTAGAACCTTCTCCGAAGGAACCTCGAAATCGTTCCCAGCATCTATGACTTGCTCGAACGTCCACGTGGATGCAGAAAGCACGAACACGATCGGCGAGGATGAATTCATTGAACCGCGAGGCCGTAATCGCCGATTAACCCGAGGGTAATTATGATCGACGCGCGGGCAATTAATATTACGGCGGTTAATGAATTCGCGTGCTTCGACCGGCATCCATTACCGTTCGATCCCGACGATATTTCGTCGTCCACGTGTTTCCGTGTGGGGACAGGTAGCAAACCGCGTACGACACGGGCAAGTGATTATTTATGCGATCGTAACGAGTATTTATCGATATCGACGCGGGGGGAACCGTTCCCTTCCTTATCCTCGCGTGAACTCTTCTCGATCCAATTCGCCCGACCGTTCTTACCAACGCCGCGCCACGATTTCGACAATTCCCCGTTGTTGTTTCAACGACGTCGCTATCTTCATAATTTTAAACGCTCGACAGAAGGAAGCGGACGTCCAGCGCGCATATTTAGCCCGCTGCTTAGCATTTTATACGAGTATGAAGGAAACAGTTAGCTCGCCATGAATTAGCCATCTGTTTAGGCTGCTACGCCGCGATTCCATTCCCCGTGGAATCATGTTTCACGTGTCACCGAGTCCTTCCACTGGAACTGGGTCTGTCCTAACGGATCTAGGCGGCTGGGAAAGACCGTTCTAGTTTCGAGGCGCGTCCTTGCTCGTGTTATACTTTACTGCTCAGACAGGTTTTATACGCGATAACAGTACACGATTCATTGTACGATTTATGTATCGAAGGTACACGGCTGGTCGCCGCGGATCCATTAAATCACAGGTGGTTCCCTTTTGAGGCTAGAAAACTGGACAATTCTCTTTTACCTTGTGTATTACTGCAGAAGAGTCGTCGTGGTAACGTAATTTATTTATTTATTTATATACGGGAAAAACCCTTCGGTGCATTTAGAATAGAAAATATTAGTAGATATACAATAACAGAACACCTAAAGCCGAAATGAAGTAGTGCCAAGAGCAAAAAGAATAGAATAAAATAGCTCTTGAAAGAGTATAATGAAAGATTAGAACAATATTCCAAATGAGGAAGAACAAGGGTGGTGTAAAGAGTGTTAAGCGTCTTTGGGGTCCTAAAATCAACGGCAGCTCTCATCAAAAAGCCGAGGGCTCTAGAGGCAGTAGCTCTAATATGGGCATAGTGTTTTGTAAAATCCGCTGATGCAGAGAAGATAACTCCTAGGTCACGAATGGAGTCCACAGAATCAAGAAACTCCCCATCAATGTTTTACTGAAACAGAATATTAATATTCAAACTGCGGTGGAATCGTATCACATGGCATTTAGAGGTGTTCAACTGCATACGATTTGTGAGACACCATAAGGCAACATTAGATAAATTTTTAAGTCATCGGCAAACAGTAGATATTTACTCTGCACAATTACCTCCGAGATGTCGTTAATAAATAGATTAAACAGTATCGGACCAAGATGAGAGCCTTGAGGAACACCGGATGTAACATCAAATCTGGTAGAGAGAACATTAAAGCATTTTACAGACAACTGGCCAACCAAGCAAACGCAGTACCACCAATTCCAATCGACGCAAGCTTACTTGTTAAGATAGAGTGACTGACAGTGTCAAAAGCCTTGCTGAAGTCGGTATAGACAGCATCAACCTGGCTAGAGCACTGTTCGTTAATTATGGTATTTGTTGACAGAGGGAGGCCAGTTTGTCCGCAATTATGGAATCAAATATTTAGGCCATAACATTCAATATAGAAATAGGTCTATAGTTGGAGATTAACATTTTGTCGCCAGATTTAAATACCAACATCGCCACTGGATCTCTGGCAATTTCAATGCCAGCATAGGCAGTAGAGTAGAGAGCGTTAAATCAGGGTAAATTGAATTTGGAATTTGAATGACAAAAGAGGTCGTCGAACCTTACTGGAGCCTCAAGGTATCAGAAAGCTTTGACGTTTCCAAGATTCCTTGCATTCGGAATTGCGATTGAAGGTTATTCTAATCGAGAAAAGGCATAGAGAAGCATCTGATTTATACACTCCAAGCAAGGCGCCAGCGTTGAGAATTCTTGCCAGCGCACCTAGTTTCCTCGATAGACGTATTTCAAAGAAGAAAACGTCCCACCGAAGATCATAAGCGGAATAAGACGGTCTATGATCAGACGTCTGCAGGCCTGCATCGAGGCGCAGGTGGTCATTTCGAGCGGCTCGATGTAAAGATAAGCAGGTACAAGTTGGTTCAACAGAGAAATGAGTAAAACTCGAACGCAGAGTCAAATCACACGTTTCTAGGGAGCTCTTTTTCTCGTTATTCGACGAAGCTGTTCTTATTACGGGTCCCATCCGTAAAGAAGCATCTTCTAGAGAAGTGCCCCGCTCCTCCGTTGAGAAGAGGCAGTAATTCTTCGCGAGAGCGAACACATCGCGCGACGTACCGAAATGCCGAGCGGGAATACGCTTCGGTCGATCGCGCGGGCACGCGAGAACGCAGCCCAGCGATACGATTCGAAAAAGGAACTGAGACAGTAACGGTACCCGCGGCTAACGTGTGCCGTAATGCCAATTTGTTGGCTCTCCATTGCTGGCTCTCGCGTTCGCTCCTCTCTCACGTTGTCCACGTCGACGGGGACCCTTCATTCTCCTCGATTTACCTGCGAACGTCGCACAACCGAGGCAACAGCGGATAAATCGAGCAATTGGACGAGGGAGGGGGTGGGAGAGGCATTGCTATGGACGACTGACCCAAGTGATAACAAACATATAATAAACAGTCTCTCCTTCTTCATCCTATCTTTCAACTCTGATCGTCCACCACCTCCGGCTAATTATGACAGAGATGTGGCACTGGGAGAGACGCCGCACTTTCGGTATTTCAAGCTTGTCGGGAATAAAATACAGCTCTGTCGATTTTATTTGTATTCGGCTTCCCTGATTACTTTGAAATATTTTACTGTTTATTTATTTATTTATTTAATTATTTCACTTGTACGGGCAAAACCCATTTTGTAACAAAAAAAAAAAGAGACAAGTTACTACTAAAACACAACAGAGTACACAGACATGGCGATCAAACTATAAGCTATAAAACCACAGCTCTATAAACGCTTTTCTTAAAAGTAGAAGGTGACCCGTTGAAAAAATCAACAACATGTTGTTTTAAGCTTACCGCATTTTTCCTCAATAAATATACGTCGTGTTTACTTTCGCTATCAGGATAGTTAAAAATTCACAATTTTTCACGATATAACTTTTGCGGCAAAAGGATGCTTATAATTCTAATTTTTTAATTGTGATAAGTATGAAAATTCCGAGTGTTACCACCAAGTTTCCATTGCAGAATTCAGATATGGTGACGATGTTGCGTAAGGCGCGGCAACTCTCCCCACAAGAGTCGTTCCCTGTCGGAAATCAGGAAACAGTTGCTCAGCCATTATCGTTCAGCGAACGACTCCTCCGTCGCCCAATCAACTGCCCTGCAGGGTAATTGGGATTTTCATCGGGCCGTATGGAAAATTACAGTGCCGCTTGGTAATCGCGTATTCCGCTGGCAGAGCTGCTCGGGGCCGCCCCCGAACGATATATAGACGTATCGGTTTCGCTCGGAGCCAGATGATTTAACAGCCGGTTCACGCGCCGATCGATCCTGTCCAATTAAAAACGACTATGTTTCGCCCGCTTCCTATGCCGTCCCTGCCGATTTAGTATCGCGTCGGGGACGGTCCGGTTCGCTCGGGATCGCGGGGGGGGGGGGGTGGGGTGGAAGAGGGGGATTACAGATCGGCCTGGTCCACCGGTTTCGAATCTATGCCAGGGTCATTAATATCCGCGCGCGGAGCAGAGCGTGGCATCGCTCGAATCGTTTTACACCGGCAGGATGCATTTATCGCGAATATTACACGAAGTTCAGGGTCAGTATCGCCTGGGCACTCGCGCGGAACGTGAGGAGGATCGAGTTAGGAGGATCAGGCCTGGCAGCCTCTCGCAATTGATCATCCGGGAGGACCTCGCATGAGGTAGATTAAGCCTGGGCTTCCCCCCTCCCCTCCCCCTCCGCCACCCCCCCCTCCCCCTCTCCCGCGCCGGCCGGGAAAAGAAATCTATAGAAACCTAATCGCGCTCTCTATTTCGCGTGCAACGTTGTTAATGCGCATTCCGAATCGGTGTCGTGGCGTTAAGTGGTGTATCGTTCCTCCGGCCGGCTAACGACGCGATGGATCTCGCCGTTCGTGACGCGATACCCGAGATGCTTTCTGGGGGATAAGTGCCCATGCTCGTTTCACTGTTTCCTGTGTTAATTATTGCATGAACATCCCCCGTCCTGCATGAAACACTACGCGTTTCCCCGTCCTACGGGCCGCTGAAAGAAGGCGGGGCCGGGCTCTTCGGCTATTACTCATCCGGGGGGGAACAGAAGTTCTTCTTTCGAAGTTGTTCATTTTCTGGCGGCACGGAGATTAAAATTCGAGATGCGGCTCGTTTTAGCCTCCATTTATTAATTACTAGGGATTTGCGCTACGCGTGGGCTATGACTAAAGACGCGAAGACGCTAGGGTGAAGGACCCAATTACTGACACCTAACCAGTTACTGTCGCCTTAAGGGGGGGGTCTGCCTTGTGAGACCGAAAAAGTAGGTGATATTTGCGAAATTTTTATAAAAAAAAACTGTTGAACGGATTTATTTGAAATTTGGCAGGTTGTTTTATTGTACTTTTAAGTATTATTACAAAGTTTTTTGAGGCTATACAAAAAAAAATGTGCGTGTATAGATCGTTGATTACAGAACATTGAAAAAAAAACGGCTCGTGCTGGCGTTGATGGATAGTGTCCTATGGTTTATCTGAAACGCAAGGAGGAAAAGGGATTCTTAATTTGTATGAACATGGCTATCTATAGAACTAGAACAATTCAGAAAAATGAAAAATTGATAAAATGGCAGCCTAATGAAAAAAAGTTCGAATTTCGTCAAAAAATCGCAAGGAATTATTTAAATAAAAACAGAACGGTAACAGATACAGCCATAATTCTAGTTCCATAGATAGCCATGTTGATGCAGATTAAGAATCCCTTTTCGTCCTTGTGTTTCAGATAAACCATAGGACACTTTCCATCAACGCCAGTACGCGCCGTTTTTTTTCAACGTTCTGCAATCAACGATCTATACACGAAATTTTTTTTTGTGTATAGCCTCAAAAAAATTTGCAATAATACTTAAAAGTACAATAAAACAACCTACCAAATTTCAAATATATCCGTTCAACAGTTTTTTTTATAAAAATTTCGCAAATATCACCTACTTTTTCGGTCTCAAAAGCAGAACCCCCCCTTAAGCTATTTTAGGTAAAATAACGAATAAACAAACTGTTGAATATAATCTATAGTATAGATTATAGATTAAAATACATAATTCTTTTTGGGTGTCACTTTACAACGTTTATTTATTCGTTATTTTTGGTAAAATAGCTTAAGGTGACAGTAATTGGGTCCTTTACCCTAGAATTATTGTAGGATAGGGCAGTGGTGGGAACCTTCTTGTCAGCGTGTGCCAAATATTTATAAATAATATAATAATGTTTTTAAGAGGAGAAAAAAGGATAATACAAAATTAATCATTACAGAATTTTATTGAGACAAGAACGAACTCGTAACTTGGCATACACAGTGTCGTATAGTAAAAGCTGGTCAAAAATATTTTAGTGTATATATCTAACCATATAATAAGTATTTTAAATTAACCTTTCGTTGACACATCTCTGTTTTCAATCAACTTTGACATACCTGGGTGGCTCACACCCAGAGCAATTTTTGAACAAGTGCCATTTTCATCCAAAAAATCCAATTATTATGAAAAAAATCATGGATCAATTTCAAGGTCTCTAAAATGTATTCGAATAATTTATTTATTCAAATTTCATCACAGTTTTTGTAAAATAATTCTAGATTACCACATGTCGAGAAGAAACGAAGAAAACCTTTAAAAAATTGTAACTTTTACAAATGTCAATATTAAAAGCTAAAAATCTACAGAGTTGATGTTCGGATATAATATTTTGGGAGAAAAAATAGTTTGTAAGTCGACTTTGAAAAAAGGTATTTATTTTGCATATAAAAGGTTCAGAGAGTCAAAATCAGCTTATGGGTGGCTCACACCCAGAGAGTCAACGAAGGGTTAAATACCTACAACACTTAGTAAATCTGCATTTCAATCCATTATTTAGTTATAAAGTAACAAAATATAGTTACCTACCCTTTATCAGAATTTTTAGAAAACACCTAAAACTCAGCCCTTTGTCCCACATTGTGGTGTTGCCAAATGTAAAATGTGTAGATCAACTACTGGACTTTCCAGTGTTGTTGTGAAAGAAAAATAAGAAATTATAAAAAAGTACTTTCTAAGCCTGTGCTTTTTAATATTTGACTTTTTAATCAGGAGTGCCAATGATTAGTGCAGTGCCAGTCAGGGGAGTGCCACTCTCATTGACGATTTTGTGACAGTGTTTCGACTGCCACCTAGGCTGTTCCAATTTTTTCGAACTAAAATTCAATATGGCCGTCTAACATAGTCTGCGAATGCAGTAATAATCTATTAATTGCTGCAACATTTGTTGTATTTGGTCGCAAACCATATTGAGGATGATAAGCCCCGTTTCTTCGATAGCTTTTACAACAGTTTTGATGCAGTGCATCAACTAAATAAAGCAGTCAGAGCAATAACGGACTAACCTATATTTTTTCGAAATTGAATTAGTAGCAATAACGTATTCCAACAGGCTCTGCTAACCATATACAATTGGGTGGCTTACACCCAGAGAGTCAACGAAGGGTTAATATACAGATATTACTGGTATCACCGGTAAATCATTGACACAGGTTCGCTGTGCCTGTGATAGGGGATAGCTCCCTAGTGGCCCCGTAGCACCTAGTTGACTCTCTTCGGACCATAGTCAGCTCCCTTTGACTATATAGTATCTCCAAAGGTATCCGCCTGTTCCCCTCCAAGACAAAACGAACCCGCGAAAGAAGTCGAATCGTCGTCGCAGATATTTCATACGAGAGAAATCTCGCCCTGTCCCACGTGTTACATTGTTCCATTATCGGCGATCGACGGGGGCGAGGTATGCGCGCTGCAGAGTGACTCGACGAAACTCATCGATCGCGCAAGTGTGTCATTCGACAGGTTGAATATCCTTAAGCCTCCTTAAGTTGAATCAACCGGAACGCCCTGCCACTCCCTGCTAGTTGCTGCTGAGTGCTTGTCGCCGATGCACTCCGCTGACATTTGCATGATAACGGGCTGCGCGTCTCATTATGCGGCTATTTCATCCAACGTTCGCTGGGAGCGCAATTTTTGGGGACGTCGTTGAGCGTAGAGAAATCCATGATACTGCGATTATAGTTAAAAATCATTTCCACCAGATGCGATGGAAATTTAATATCTGATAGAGGATCTCGAAGCACTTCGAAATGATCCATCAAAAATCGGAAAAATCGATCTTTCTTTTCCCCATTTTCTGAAAGACGTACGTTTCAAGAATGGTTTCTCCAAATTTTATGAAGAAATTCGTAAAATTCACGGAGATTTAGTATTTTCCGTGAAGCGGTGTCAAAAATGACATTTTCCAACCGCGTTGGCAGTCTACAGAGAAAATTATACATGGAAATTTGTTGTACGAAAAACCCATCGCTTTACATTACAATGACAATCAGTTTTTTTTAATGAACGACCTGCTTCTATTTTTTTTATTAACATTTCCCCAGTTTTGTACCCCGAAAACATGATTTTTTTCAGTGGTCCGCCATTTTAATTTGTAATTTTTTGCGATTTTGACTTTTTTTGATCGTCATGTAATAGAGGTAGGCTTCTAGTTTCTGAATATTTTTGTCTTTTTGAATTCGGATTAACCATATGACCTGGGCACTGTCAACGCGACAAGCTTGATTTTGCCGCAGCGCACATTTTGAGTACATATACAGGAAACGGATTTATAAATTTGTTTGAAAAAAATTCTTACCCTTCGATGTGTACATTATTAACTATACTAAGCAATACATTGATTTACTTGCGTTGTTTGGTTGAAATAAATTTCCGAAAACACCCTTACATTTCGGACCGTTACAGTGATCTGCCCCTTGAAGACCTGCAATTATAGGTACTTACCTTCTATCTAACAATTCACGAAATTTCTAATCGCCCAAAGAGCCAATGGTTTCACAGTTTAAATTGTCAATTTTTAAAAAGTCGTGGTTAATTTTGTTTCAGATCTAGAACTGGTCAAACTGCCAGAAGACACTACCCTGGCAGGATTCACGCCTCTGATGTCGAATCCTCAGGACCCTTGCTACGCCGAGAAGACTGAAGACATGGTTAGCACTAATTCTATAATTACACATACACCACAAGCAAGTATTTGAATACTGCGCCCAAAACATTGATCAAACTACAAATCTATACCTTCACCTCCACTAACAACATCAAGAACACCTGCGCCGTCTGCCGCTTCTCACTTTGATATATACATGAAAAAAGTTCCTCCCAGTGGAACAGTTTAATTAAAAGCGTCAGCTGGAAGTTGGAGCGCAGTTGCAATTGAAGTTTTAACAGACTGTCCCCCCCGCTTTGGCGCGCCCTCCACTAAGTTCTGGCCCCCGCGATGTGTTCCAGGAAGTCGCTCAAGTGTGCCTCAGGATAAACAAGATTCTGTTTTTCGGGCAAGTGTTCCTCTGCGGCCTCGAGACGCCGGTATTGAAGTTGCAGAAGAGCGAGACAGGTGTCAGCGAGTACGTCTCGGTGGTGGAAGCCTCCAGCACTAGTTCACCGAGTTCACCCCCGGAGCAGGTAACTAAAACTCCCCCAAGAACTTGGAGTAAATTAAACGCCCCGGCTCCAGTCCCTAAGTCAAGCGTCACAGATTTTCCTCGCCACGTCTGGTCACCGACGAGCTTCATTCAGGACCCCAAGAATAATTCTCAGAGAAAATACATACATAGTGCGCGCCGGTGATCGAGTGAAATGCATAAAGCAAGGGGGTACAAGGGAGGGGGTGGAACATTTAGTTGGAAATTGATTGCAGTCCCGGCAGCCCCACACGCCTGCCGCGACTAATTGGCTGAAACGAAACTCTTGATTCGCTTTCCAGAGCGACTCGGAGCTTCTGGTAGAAAGTTACAGCGAGGACGAGGACGAGCCCGTCTCCACCCTGAGGAGATTACCCTCGTGCGCGGACGTGCCTGAGGATACCACCGCGCCCGTGGCCGCCGTCGAGATAAGGTCGCTGATCGAGAGAAAAGAGGAACTGGAGAGGCGGCAGCGGAAGCAGGATCGTCATCGACAGCGAGTACAGGTGAGCACCGTGCACGTTATACGTACCCCCGGGCCTGTACGGCTCGCTCGTTAAACGCGCAGCGAGATGATCTATCGAGCCAGCTGATCGATACAGCGCGCCGATGGATCGCCACTTGCTGCGTCGCTGTGCAGAGATTTTTGGCCAGCGAACGAGGCCGAGCCGAGAATAACGGGATGCGAAATAAGGAAATGTTAATCAACTTTATTCTTTCTCACTGGCATCGAAATTTCAATGCTTTCCGGACGTGGCTATTAATCGTGCCCCTTATTCGAGACTACAGTGTTGTTCAGGTTTGAAAGTCCCACGGTTATCGCAGAAGTTATTTATTCATATTACTTGCGACACTTGCGACTGGGGTTTTAGTTGAGACTAGAAGTCTTCTAGTTGCTCTTTAACCCGGATTTTAAGTAAGGCTGGGGTTTAGGGAGAACCTATTTACCAGCGTACCAAAATGGACCACCCCGAATTAGAGTCGGGGTAGCGTTTTCCTTTATAACTTACTGGAAATTTAAGCTGAAGAACTATACTCCTCAGCAATATTAACCACACTAATGAATTTTTTTGTGCACAGTTGCGTTCGTCTAAATATTATAAAAGAAAGTAACGTTTTGAAACGTGCAAAAATTGGAAAAATAGTAGTTACGTAGATTGAAAGTAAAAATGATATTTTAGGAGTTCTCGAGGGTGCTGATGTCGAAATTGTAGCCATTCTAGCACAATTCTAAATGGCATAAATCTCGAAATATCGGGTTCACAGCAGAGAAACTCAGTTTCTGTTTTTGCAATAATGACCACAAAATTTAAAATCAGCATCCTCAAAAGCTATTATATATCCAGAATAAATTAGACCATTTC